>LR738712.1:405999233-406024765 GCA_902687465.1 Secale cereale
GATTGTACATGAAGAATTTTATGATTAAGGAGACGCTCAACATGTGCTTGAAATTGTAAAAACACATTAAACACATCAGACTTATGCTTAAGAAGATAGATCCAGGTAAAGCGACTATAAGCATCAAAGAAACTGACATAATATTCGTGCCCACTAATGGACAGCTGGGCAGGACCCCAACATCTGAAAGCACAAGCTCAAGAGGAGTTTTTACTATATGTGTAGAAACAGAAAAAGGCAACTGATGACTTTTTCCTTGCTGGCAGGCATCATAGACAGCAGCAGCTTTATTACTAGACTCTGACGGTAGCTCATGACGATGGAGGACATGGCGAACAATAGGTAATGCTGGATGACCAAGGCGAAAGTGCCATAGTGAAGGAGACACACGAACGCCACTGAAGACCTGGAACGCAGCAGCAGGGGTGGGAACGTCGGTGGGTGCATCCAGAGCATATAAACCACGACGGAAGCGACCTCTAAGAAGTATGTTCTTCGTAGCTCGATCCTTAACAAAGAGATGAAAAGGGTAAAATTCACAGAAAACATTATTATCCTGTGTAAGTTTAGGAACAGAGAGTAAATTACGTGCAACTGTGGGAACATGAAGAACATTTCTAAGATGCAATGTCTGAGAGGTGTTTGTGAGAAGTGAGGCCCGACTAACATGCGAGATGTGCATACCTACCCCATTAGCTGTGTGAACCTTGTCGTGCCCGTGGTAGGGTTGCTGAACGGTTAGCTTGCCGATCTCGCTGGTGACATGAGTCGTGGCTCCAGTATCCATGTACCAAGACGGATCAATAGGATAAGAGGGAGTGTGCCCCTGTTGCGCCATGTTAACTTGATGCTCTTTGCCCTTTCCATTATTGCCGAGACCAAGGAAGTCAGTCTTGAACCGGCGATGACAGCAGGAGGCAACATGGCGAGACAGGCCACAGAGCTGACACAGCTGAGCCGCACAACAGGCTGTACAGCAGGCGCAGGCGCGACCATCAACAATGACCACCGGAGCAGTGCCAGGACGCGTGGCCTGCTGCTGAGCAGGGGGGCGCACCACCGAACTTGCCTCCCCCCGAGGACGAGGCTGCAGAGGAGCCATGGCCATCGCCTTTGCCGCGGTAGACGGCGTTGATGGAGGAGTCGATGGAGATGTCAGGGCGGCGTGCATTGAGCCGTTACTCCATAGACAGGAGGCGGCTTTAGAGTTCCTGAGGATGAATAGGCTCCTTGCGTTCATTAAGCACCTCGACAAGCGAGTCATAGTCACTGTCGAGGCTGGCGAGGACGAAGGACGTGAACTCGCTGTCACGAAGAGGCTCTCCAATGGAAGCAAGAGTGTCAGCCAACTTCTTGATCTTGTTGTAGAAGGCAGTCACCGTACCATTGTCCTTGCGAGTTTCACCAAGCTTGGCACGGATGGCCATAGACTGAGCAGTAGACTAAGATGAAAAACTCGACTCCAAGATGTCCCACACCTCGTGAGAAGATGCAGCGAAGAGGACGAGCCCAGCCACACCCTCACCTAAGGAAGACTGGATGGCCGAGAGGATGGCTTGGTCCTGAGCGATCCACGCACGAAACATAGGATGCTGTGGTGATGGACATGGCAGGGTGCCGTTGATGAGCCCCTCCAAATAGTGGCTGCGAAGGAGAGGTAGCACCTGAGCACGCCAGTACAGATAATTGTCCGGTTTAAGCTTCACCGGAAGGAGGTGCGAGAACAAAAACGGCGGCGAGGAGATCGCGGCCAGAGCAGCTTCAACATCCACGTAGGGCATCGGAGCGGACGGAGCCGCAGCCGGTGCGTACATGTGAGGGGCACCGTACGCGTAGGCTGCACCATAGGGCGGCGGAGCCGGATACGAGCCCTGGCCAGGATATGCTCCATAAGAGGGATGCACGGGTGGCGAAGGGTCGTACGAGGCTGCGTACGGCGGGTAGCTGCCAGGGCCGCCATGATGCATATGAGCGGCTTCGGCAGCAGCAGGGCCGGCTGCGGTGTAGATGGAGGCAGCCGGGGAAGGTGCAACCGCACGCATCATCTAATGCGATTCAGTTCGTGGTGGCGGCGCGGGCACCAGAGAGTGCATGACAGCCGAAGGCGGCGGCGGTTGCTGGGACCGGGCCGAAGCAGCGGGCGATGAGGAGGACACGCCGGCGTACAGGGAAGACACCGGGCCGGCGAAGAGAGACCCCATCGATTAGGTCTGCAGGGGGCCGAGCGATCCATCAGCCGTGTAGGGCACAGTCCCTCCATTGAGGAGATGTGCGAGGGACGGTGGGAGGAACGCGTGATCCATGGGGACCGACACCGGCGGCAGAAGGGCGGGGAAGGAACCCGCGGGAGTGGCAGCGCTTGAGGCAACAGCGAGGGCGGCGGCGCCGCTGGAGGTGACGGCGGCGGCGGGAGGCGGAGGCGGAGAGGAAGACATCAGATCGTTAGGTCGGATACCATATTATACAAGGGTTTTAGGGTTTGTGGCACACCTCCAACATGGGGTGACCTTTTCATTATATAGAGAGTTACATAATACAATTACAAGTGGGGCCCAGTATATACAGAGTCTAACATTGAGTTTCGCAGAAAAGGATTATCAAACAGACTCCAATAGACTTGAAAATTTACGTGAATTTTTATGGAACAAAACAAGCCAACGGAGTGCCGGAGATGGACCAGAAGAGCTACGAGGCCATTAAAAGGGTGGAGGGCGCCCCCTAGGGAGCGTTGCCCGTCTTTGTTGGCATCTCGTGGGTCCCCACGACTTGTCCCCGACGCCAAAAATTCTTATAAATACAGAAACCCCCAAAAATAAACCTAGAGGGGGAGTTTCGCCGCCGTAAGCCTCTGTAGCCATGAAAAACCAATCGAGAGCCCGTTCCAGCACCCTGTCGGAGGGGGAAACTATCACCGGTGGCCATCTTCACCATTGCGGCGGTCTCCATGACGAGGAGGGTGTAGTTCACCCTCGGGGCTGAGGGAATGTACCAGTAGCTATGTGTCTGATCTCTCTCTCTCTCTCTCTCTCTCTCTCTCTCTCTCTCTCGTGTTCTTGATTTGGCATGATCTTGATGTACCGCGAGCTTTGCTATTATAGTTGGATCTTATGATGTTTCTCCCCCTCTACCGTCTTGTAATGGATTGAGTTTTCCCTTTGAAGTTATTTTATCGGATTGAGTCTTTAAAGATTTGAGAACACTTGATGTATGTCTTGCATGTGCTTATGTGTGACACCCCGAGACCGATGCGCCAGGTGTCAGCCAGTTATTCGTCGTCCTTACCATGTCATCTGCTTGTGTGTTGCATTTTGCCATGTCATCGTGTGCATTGCATCAGCATGTTTTGAAAACTTGCATCCGGCCAAGTCCGCCCGTCCTTTCCGTTGTGAGTTCGGAGCTCAGACACACTTGCACGTGCCCGCGGCACCTCCGAAACCTTGTTTTGTCAGTGGCCGGAAAATGTCCTCAGAATGGGATGAAAGTTGGCGTGTGGTCTTATTATAGTGTAGGTAGACTTCCTGTCAAATATCGTCGCATTTGGAGTCCGTTTGATAGCCCAACCGTTAGACATAGAGCGGCACCGTTGCGGTTAAATCGTCGGACATTTTCGGTCTCCGAAAACCCCCGCGGGTCTCTCTCTCTATTCTCTCCCACATCCCACTAACCCCATCTGCAGCCCACCTTGTTCCACTCTGTCTGGAGTCGCACGATTGCGATCCGAGGGTCCAAAACTACCCCAAACACCTAACCATAGACCCCCTACCCTATATAAACCCCTTCTTAGTCCATTTTTGGACACCCCTAGCAGATAAACCTACCCTACCTCCTTCCCCTAGCTCGAGCCGCCACCACTTTTCCATCCTCCTCTTGTTTCGGCAAGGCCCAGCCCCGAGCCGCCACTTGGCGAGCCTAGATTGGCCACCCGGTGCCTCCCAACCGCCCTCGCCCTATCGCACTACGCCATGTCGCCTCCCCCTCAGCCTCCAGCCACCGCCAGCCCGTTCCGGCCAGGGAAACGCCCGCCGTGGGCCGAACCGGGCCCTGACCCCGGGCGCTCATGTGCCTCACTCGCTCCACTCGATCGGACCGGGAAGATCCCGATCTGGCTGCGCCCGCTGCCGGACTCCATCGTCCTCGCCGCCTCGCCTCGTAGGAGGATCGCCGGACCTCGTCCCCGAAGCCACTGCCCGGCGCCCCGCCGCCGTTACCTCTGCTGCTTCCCCGCACCGACCCCCACTCGCCGGATCCGTGCCCCTGGATCGCAGCGTCGCCACCGCCGCCCCGCCTATGCAGGTCGCCACCGCCGGCCTTGATTTCGCCCGAACCCAGCCGGGATCTGCTGGATCTGGGGCCCCTTGACCCATTCAGTGCCCCGCCAGAGCCCTGCCTGCCGCGCATTCGTCCGCATCGCCGGTTGCCGCCGAGCTCGGTTCCTACCTCTACGTAGAGCACAGGAGGACGAGCGCCTCGCACGCCCTCGCCAGCGTGGTCCTCCTGGGCGCCGAGGCCCACGTGCTGCCCCGAGCCGACCTGCCAGGCCTGTCCCTCCGGTTGGGCTGCCAAGCCCATGGTGAGCAGCTCCTACAACCTAGCTCGCTGTAGATTTTGGCCCAGTAGATGGTTTTTTTTGTTCCGCGAATTTGTCTTTTTTCCAGGAAAACCACTTTTACAGAAAAGTCCTCCTTGATCATGAATTTAATACCTCACAAACTGTGCAACGGATTAAAATGTTTTGAACTTGTAAAATGCTTATAATTTAATGTAGTTTAATAATATGCAACTTTCATCGATGTTTAAAATTGTTTAGTTTTTTTGCTTTAATTTTCCCTAATGACATGTTAAAATGGTTTAATTCACAACTTTGTGCATGTGTATCCGTTTGGTGTGAATGATATGTCTAAATGTTTGTCTCGAAATGCTCTACATGTTAGTTGCATTTTCATGCATGTTACTGTTCATCTTGATGCCTTAATCCTCGTTGCGAAACTGCTATGTGATGTTACTGTCAAAGCCTTGTGTTCTGTCAACAATATGTATGCATGTTTAACATGGTGTAACTTTGTGCATGTTAGTCCAAATGGAGTGTAAGATATGTCAAAATGTTCATTGTGAAGTGCTCTACATGATGGTGGCTGTTGTATTCATGTTATGTGCCGTATTGCCATGTCTATCTCTGTTCCAAAAGTGCATCTGGATGTTAAGTGCTGAAACTTATTATAAGATGCTGATTTGTCTTTTTCATATCTTTATGTGTGATTTTTTGTTGAGCATCATGTCAATATATTTTAGAAGCACAATCATGCCATCTTTGCTGTGGTGAAATCCACTTTTCATGATATGCCTTGTGGTGAGCGCAACATGGTTGCAAAGTGGCCTACTCGCTGTTTGCTGATTTCTTACACTTGATGAAAACTGCTAAGTCTGAAACTGTTATTTTGTGATGTCATGTTTGCTTGATGCCCCAGTCATATCCATGCACATTTGGAGATGCCCAATGACCATGTATTGATGTCCATTTGATGTTCTATTCATCCATGCCCTTACTTGAAAATATGACCTGCTGTAGCTTGTTGTTTTCATGCTCTCAAGTTGCTATAAAATGTTTATGTCGGCCTGTTATCAGCAAGTTCAGTTTTGCCATGTGAATTGCTAGTGTTCTATGCATCCTACGACCATGTTCTTGCCATGAGTAGCTTCATAAACATTTATTCTTGTTGTTGGATATATTCACATGCCATGATATGCTTTGAAATGAGTTGCACAAGCTTGCAAACATGCCTACTTGTCGTTGTTGCTGCCATGTTCAGTTTATTTCACTAAGTGTGTGAATCTGTTATCTTTTGCAATCTTGCCATGATGCTTTGTGCATGTTCTAGTGGTGTTTGGTAGTAGCTCGGTGATCATATTTGTAGTGCTTGACATGTACATGTTTGCCATGCCCTTTTTTGCCATGAAATGTTATTGTATCATGTTGTTTTGATGTCAACTATATGCCTACTTGCTGTTTTGGGCAGTTTGTCCTTCAATCTTGATTCGTGTGTATGTGTTGACCCGTTGCTCCGTTTTATGTGTGATCTATTTGAAACTTGTGTGTTTTTGCATGTATATGCATAATAACATGTTGAATACCTGTTTGGAATGTGTTTGCTTGATGATTGGATGCATCTTGCATCTTTGCCATGCTTGACTTGTTTTGCTCACATCTTCTAGGTCGTAACTCCGAATTAAATGAACTTTATATGTAACTTGACTAGAATTTCGAGTAGATCATCATGGTGCATGTTAAATTGCTGTTTAACAACTTTAACTTAAGGTGTGTTCAGATCTGGACCAATTTTGAAATGTGCATATGAAGACTTACCAGAATTGTTATATCTTGTATCCGGTCTCATTTAAACTTGCCTTGTTGTGTGGTTTTGTATGCTTCATCCCTTGCCAAGATTTGCATCATGTAGCCTTGTCATGCATCATACTTTGTTGTGCATCATCTATTATTATGTGTTGTGTGTTTTCCGTGTTACTTGCTTCTTCTCGTTAGTGCTTGTTTCGTTGCGATCGTGAGGATTCGTTCGACTACGCTTGGTTCGTCTACGTGGCTTCTTCCTCGTCTTCATCATAGGTCATTCTTCTTCCTTGCGGGATCTTAGGCAAGATGACCGTCACCTTGGATCTCATTACTATCATTGCAATGCTAATTGTCTCGATGCTATCGCTATTTGTCGCGCCACCCATCATTTGTTGTCAGCCTCTTTTTGTTGATATGAAACCTCTAACCTTTGACACCATCCCAGCAAACCGTTGTTTGGCTATGTTACCCGCTTGCTCAGCTCCTCTTATAACGTTGTTAGTTGCAGGTGAAGATGAAGATTGCTCCATGTCGGAGCTTGGTTGTTGGAATATCACAATATCTATTATTATAATTAACACACCCATATACTTGGCAATGGGTGGAAGGCTTGGCCTTTTTCTCGGTGTTTTGTTCCACTCATGTCGCCTTAAGAACCGATAAACCGGTGTTATGTTCCTTGGTTTTGTGTTCCTAACGCGGTTGGGTATATGGGGACCCCTTGATAGTTCGCTTTGAAGAAACTCCTCCAGCAAGGCCCAACATTGGTTTTGATTTGCCTCATAATAAAAACTTAATTAATTAATTAAATTGCATAGGGGGTCGCGTCCCCGGGTTCTTAATTCCACATAACAAGGGGGCCAGTGTTGATGGTGTTGGTCCCAAACGGGCAGCCTGCGGGGCCGACTTGAGGCAACTCAAGGTTCTGGTTCTACCGTAGCTTTTCCCATCCGGATGTGGCCTGAGACGAGATACGCGCGGCTACTATCAGGGTGTCGGCACGCAGGGAGGTCTTGCTGGACTTGTTTTACCATTGTCGAAATGTCTTGTGCATCGAGATTCCGAATCTGATCGGGTTGTCCCTAAGATATGGGGTATTTTTACCTCTGCTGACCGTGAGAGCTTGTGATGGGCTAAGTTTGGTCACCCCTGCAGGGTTATGATCTTTCGAAAGCTGTGCCCGCGGTTATGTGGCAGATTGGAATTTTTTAATGTCCAGTTGTAGAAAACTTGTTAGAGGATCCGAAATAAAATACATGAACTGCGTGAGTAACCGTGACCGTCTCTTTTCACTTTGAGAAGAGAACACGATGAGGTTATGTTTGATTCGTAGGTAGTTCAGGATCTCTTAGCGATCATTACTAGTTTGCGATCGTTTGTGTAGATGCTCATCTTATTCTTGTACTCGTAAGTTAGCCACCATACTATGCTTAGCCACTGCTGCAACCTAACCACTTAACCTTTCCATTCCATTAAGCTTTGCTAGACTTGATACCCATGGTTATGGGATTGCTGAGTCCTCGTGGCTCACAGATACTACCACAAAAGTTGCAGGTGCCTGTTTCTGATGACTTGACATGAGAGCGATGTAATTGTGTTGGAGTTCTTTCTTCTTCTGCTCCGTCAGTCTTGGGTTAGGTTCCGGGTCGGCAGTCTGGGATAGCAGGATGGATGTCATTGTGTTTTTCATGTTTTGCATCCGTAGTCGGATGTCTTGTACATGGTGATGTTGTATTCATGTGACTTGTATGACTTGATGTATCCCCCTCTATTTATGTAATGATACGATGTAATGATATCCATTTTGCTAAGCAGCCGAAATGCGGTTGTGCCCCAATCACGAGTTTATAATGTGATCGAGATAGAATCGCACCTTGGGCGTGACAAGTTGGTATCAGAGCCTCGACCGACCATAGGAGCCCCCTTGATTGATCGTAGTTTGGCCGTTGTCGAGTCTAGTAGAAAACTTTTTCGGAGTCTAGTTATATCGGAGAGTAGGAATTCTTTTTACTCCTCAGTCCCTTCGTCGCTCTGGTGAGGAATCTTAATGTAGGAGTTTTGAATTACTACACTTCCCCATCAATTTTTATTTAGGATCACACTATTAGTTTTTCGTTCGTTGTGATGTCATCTCTTTTCAACCGGTGCAGTTCTCGTCAAGTGGATTTGATCCTCTTCGTCTTTTGTCGGTTCAACACTCAGTTCTTCCAACCGATATCTTTTTCACCGTCCGATGTGGTTTTTCTTTTTCCCACCCGCCCACCCCTTTTTCTTCTCCGAGCCGGAGTCTTTATTCGAGTATCCATCCTTCTTGTGCGAAGCTTTTGCCTTCCTTCCTTAACTATTTCAACTTGTGAATTCTCGTCTAGTTCGTCATTCTTCTTCTCCTTTTCTTCTTTGATGAATTCTCATCTCGTTCGTCATTCTTCATCTCTTTTCTTCATGGTGGATTCAATTCAATTATTCGGTGTTCATCATATTTTTTATTTTGCTCAAATGTTTCCAATTGCTCGTTCACCTCTCGCCATTTAATTATTTCGGAGTTACGAAGACATCTCAGGAGATTTGTCTGTGGTACAATTAATTTGAGGTTGTCACCTCATTCGAGTCTTTCAACCGTTCCGGTGCATCATCTCCTTTTCAATCCTCCCAGCAGTGGTTTTTCTCTTCGTTGGGCTCATAACCCACTGGTCTTTTCCTGGATCTTACCTGACTCTTCTAATTTTTCCGGAGTAGCTCCCATATTCTTTACAAAGTGTGACGTAAGTATGGATTCCATTAGTCATATGCCTTCTCCAAGTTTGCTTTCAAATTCTTTCATTGTTGGTTCAACTTTTCCTTTTCATTTGTCCGGAGTATCTGAACAATTCTTGGTGGTGTTCCTCGTCGTCATTTGTAGACCGAAGCAGAGTTTCCCTCTAAATCCTTGTTCGTTCTCTAGAAGATTCGTGGTTCTAGCTTCATGTTATTCTCTCAAATTATTTTCACGATCATTAATTCTTTTCTTTAACCATACGGAGCATTTAAAGAATTATTTCCATTGTGATCCTCCAAAGACCATCATTTTAGAAGATTTCTTCATTCTCAGTTTTCAACTTCGCCCTCCAACTATTCTTCATTGATGCCTCTTCGTTCGTCTCCATATTCTTCTGGTGCTTCGTTCAAGTATTCATTAATCAGTTCGCGATCTCTTCGTTCTCTTGTATTTAAATTCCCTCAAGTTCTTTATTCTTCCGGGGATTCATTCTCTTTTCGAAGTTCATTTTCAAATTCTTCACGGTGGTTTGTTCTCTTTCATAACTCGATTTTAATTCTTCCCGGTGGATCATTCTTTTATTCACTCGGCTTTAATTTTTACGGTGGTTATAATATCAATTCATTCATTCTCTCCAATTCTACCGGTGGGTCATGAAGACTTTCTCAAGTTCGTGCTATATCTCCCATTAATATTTTTCAACGAGAATAAGTAGTATGTGAATCCATTGATTCTCATCAATTTAATTGGTGGGGGATAAGCATAACATAATTCTTATTCTTTTTCATCAACTTGATCAATTCCTTCCTTTGGAGTTTGTTCACGTTGAATAAATTCTAGTCCCAAGTATTTTTCATCTTTTCTTTTCCGGAGCTCGAAGTTTCTCGGCCATCTCGTCGGAACCCCCGTCTAAATCATCGCAAGACTTTAATCTTATTGTGTTGCTCATCTTCATTCTATCTCATCGTCCTTTTGTTACCGGAGTTCTTCATGGTGGTTCGTCATGTTTTAATTCATTCTTCAACTGTCCTCAATAATCCTTATGGAGCAGCTCAAGCATTACCCATTTGCGTCTCGAGATGCAAATAATTCTCCGCATTCTTTTCAATGGAGTTTTGCATTTCTTCCTTCATCTCATCCATTCGAATCTTTTGGTTGCGGCATAATTCACCTCAAGTTTTGAGATGTTTACATAAGTGCACAACAAGCTTATTCTTTTGATTTTGATTTTTGAACAACTCCGTTCAAGTCTTTCTTTTGAAGATGCTCTTTCAATTCATTCTTGGTGTAAGTTGTCACTTTCTATTCCATTCTTCTCATTCCATTCCTTCAATTCTACCAGAGGAATGGTGTTGTGTCTCTCGTCAAGTATTATTCCATCTTCTCAAGTTCAAGTCCTATTACTTCAATGCTCAACCAGAGATTTGCCCGAATTCCTTTTCTATCTCTTTTAGCCGGAGTGGTTTTGAATTCATTCTTATTCCTTCCGCTCTTGGTTCTTGACTTTCAACCGTCAATGCTCTCGTACTCTTCCTTGTTCCTCTTTTTATCGGAGCTTCTCAACCTCGTTCCTCTCCGTTGTGTTTTTTCAAGTTGTTCAACCTCTCGAGATTCTTTGTCTTCACTCATTCCTCTAAGAAGAACATTGTTCTTCCTATTCCTCTTCCATCTCGTTCCTAAGATCTCGGGATGAGATCTCTTGTTAGTTGGGGAGTGTTGTGACACCCCGAGACCTATGCGCCAGGTGTCAGCCAGTTATTCATCGTCGTTGCCATGTCATCTGCTTGCGTGTTGCATTTTTCCATGTCATCGTGTGCATTGCATCAGCATGTTTTCAAAACTTGCATCCGTCCAAGTTTGCCCGTCCTTTCTGTTGTCAGTTCAGAGCTCAGACACACTTGCACATGCCCGCGGCACCTCCGAAACCTTGTTTTGTCAGTGGCCGGAAAATGTTCTCGGAATGGATGAAAGTTGGCGTGTGGTCTTATTATAGTGTAGGTAGACTGCCTGTCAAATTTTGTCGCATTCGGAGTCCGTTTGATAGCCCAACCGTTAGACATAGAGCGGCAACGTTGCCGGTTAAATCGTCGGACGTTTTCGGTCTCCGAAAACCCCCGTGGGTCTCTCTCTCTCTTCTCTCCCCACAGCCCACTAACCCCATTTTCGGCTCACCTAGTTCCCCTCTGTCCGGAGTCGCATGATCATGATCCGAGAGTCCAAAACTACCCCAAACACCTAACACTAGACCCCGTACCCTATATAAACCCCTTCCTAGTCCATTTTTGGACACCCTATCAAATAAACCTACCCTAGCTCCTTCCCCTAGCTCTAGCCGCCACCACTTGTCCATCCTCCTCGTTTTTCGGCAAGCCCCAGCCCGAGCCGCCACTTGGCGAGCCTGGATTGGCCACCCGGTGCCTCCCAGCCGTCCTCGTCCTATCCCACCGTGATAAACCACAAGTGTAGGGGATCAGTTGTAGCCTCTTTCGATAAGTAAGAGTGTCGAACCCAACGAGGAGCTAAAGGCAGAACAAATATTCCCTCAAGTTCTATCGACCACTGATACAACTCTACGCACGCTTGACGTTTACTTTACCTAGAACAAGTATGAAACTATAAGTAGTTTGTAGGTGTTTTTGGATAGGTGTGCAAGAACATAAAGAGGACGTAAATATAAACTAGGGGCTGTTAAGATAAATACACAACTAAATTAATGATAGCGAGTGTGGAAAAGTGGTGGTAGGAGTTGTGAAATTTCCCCTAAGCAATTGACTATGTTACTAGACCGATAGTAAGTTTTATGTGGGAGAGGCCACTGCTAGCATGTCATCCCTTACTTGGATTTCTATGCACTTATGATTGGAACTATTAGCAAGCATCCGCAACTACTAACGTTCATTAAGGTAAAACCAAACCATAGCATTAATATATATTGGTCCCCCTTCAATCCCGTATGCATCAATTTCTATGCTAGGTTGAAGTTTCTGTCACTCTTGCCCTCCAATACGTAGTCCTATCAACATACAACTAACCCTATGGTGTGATCCACGCGCGCGCTCATATGATGGGCACCAAAGAACAGCAACATAACCACAAGCAATTTAAACCAATCATAGCAATTCACCAATCACCGATAGGACAAAGAAAATCTACTCAGACATCATAGGATGGCAACACATCATTGGATAATAATATGAAGCATAAAGCACCATGTTCAAGTAGAGGGTACATCGTGTTGCGGGAGAGTGGACCGCTGTAGATAGATGGGGGAAGGTGATGGAGATGTTGGTGAAGATGACAGAGGTGTTGGTGTAGATCGCCGTCACACGATGATGGCCCCGGTGGCACTCCGGTGCCACCGGAAGCGAGGGGGGAGAGGCCCCCTCCTTCTTCTTCTTCCTTGACCTTCTCCCTAGATGGGAGAAGGGTTTCCCCTCTGGTCCATGGCATCCATGGCGGCGGAGGGGCAAGAGCCCCTCCGAGATTGGATCTGTCTCTCTGTCTCTCATTGTTTCTGCGTTCTCAGATTCTGGCCCTTCACCGTTTCCTAAATTCCCGGAGAGCCGTAACTCCAATTGGGCTCATATTTTGACACGACTTTTATCCGGAAATTATCTTTCTTGCAGCAAAGGAAGGGCATCAACCGCCTTACGGTGTGGCCTCGAGGGCCCAGGGCGCGCCCCCACCCTCGAGGCCCATTCAGGTACCGTCTCGTGTTAGTTTCACTTCCCAAAATTCACATATATTCCAAAAAAATATCCGTCCGTTTTTCTTCCGTTTGGACTCCGTTTGATATGGATATTCTGCGAAACAAAAAAACATGCAACAAACAGGAACTGGCACTAGGCACTGGATCAATATGTTAGTCCCAAAAAATTAGTATAAAAAGTTGCCAAAAGTATATGAAAGTTGTAGAATATTGGCATGGAATAATAAAAAATTATAGATACGACGGAGACGTATCAGCATCCCCAAGCTTAATTCCTGCTCGTCCTCGAGTAGGTAAATGATAAAAAAGATAATTTTTGATGTGGAATGCTACCTAGCATAATCTTGATCATGTAATCTAATCATAGCATGAATACTAAGACACGAGTTATTCAAAGCAATAGTCTATCATTTGACATTAGGACGATAATACTTCAAGCATACTAATAAAGCAATCATGTCTCTTCAAAATAACATGGCCAAAGAAAGTTATCCCTACAAAATCATATGGTCTGGCTATGCTCCATCTTCACCATACAAAGTATTTAAATCATGCACAACCTCGGTTTTAGCCAAGCAATTGTTTCATACTTTAGTATTCTCAAACCTTTTCAACTTTCATGCAATACATGAGCGTGAGCCATGGATATAGCACTATGGGTGGAATAGAAGGTGGTGATAGACAAAAGGTGGGAGAAGGTCTCACATCAACTAGGAAAATCAATGGACTATGGAGATGTCCATTGATCGATATCAATGTGAGTGAGTATGGATTGGCATGTAACGGATGCACTAGAGCTATAAGTGTATGAAAGCTTAAAAGAAAACTAGTGGGTGTGCATCAACATGCTTTCTCATGAATACCTAGGGCATTTGAGGAAGCCCGTCGTTGGAATATACAAGCGAAGTTTTATAACGAAAAATTCCCACTAGTATATGGAAGTGACAAAACAAGAGACTCTCTATTATGAAGATCATGGTGCTACTTTGAAGCACAAGTGTGGAAAAGGATAGTAGCATTGTCCCTTCTCTCTTTTCTCTCATTTTTTTGTTTTTTTTTTGTTTTTTGGAGGGGTTTTCTCTTTTTTTAGCCCCTCTCTATTTTTTTAGGCCATCTTTTTTTATTTGGCCTTTCCTCACATGGGACAATGCTCTAATAATAAAGATCATCACACTTTTATTTATTACAACTCAAAGATTACAAATCGAAGCTAGAACAAAATATGACTCTATGTGAATGCCTCCGGCGGTGTATCGGGATGTGCAATGATCTAGCGTAGCAATGAAATCAAAAAATAGACAAGCCATGGAAACATCATGCTAGCTATCTTACGATCATGCAAGGCAATATGACAATAATGGTGCGTGTCATAATAAACGGAACGGTGGAGTTACATGGCAATATATCTCGGAATGGCTATGGAAATGCCATAATAGGTAGGTATGGTGGCTATTTTGAGGAAGGTATATGGTGGGTGTATGGTACCGGCGAAAGTTGCGCGGTACAAGAGAGGCTAGCAATGGTGGAAGGGTGAGAGTGCGTATAATCCATGGACTCAACATTAGTCATAAAGAACTCACATACTTATTGCAAAAATTTATTAGCCATCAGAACCAAGTACTACACGCATGCTCCAAGGGGGGAGGTTGGTAGGAGTTAACCATCGCGCGCCCCCGACCTCCACACAAAGGATGACACTCAATAAATAAATCATGCTCCAACTTCGTCACATAACGGTTCACCATACGTGCATGCTACGGGAATCGCAAACCTCAACACAAGTATTTCTACAATCCACAACTACCCACTAGCATGACTCTAATATCACCATCTTTATATCGAAAACTATTGCAAGGAATCAAACATATCATATTCAGCGATCTACAAGTTTATGTAGGATTTTAGGACTAACCATGTGAATGACAAATTCCTGTCAACTCTCTAAATAGATATAAGTGAAGCAAGAGAGTTTTAATTCTTTCTACAAAAGTTATGCCCACGCTCTAACAATTATAAGTGAAGCAAAAGAGCATTCTACAAATGGCGGTTTTCTATGTGAAGAGAAACATGAAATCCAAACTTGAAATGATGTAAGTGAAGCACATGAAGTATTCTATAAAGCCATACTCAAAAGATATAAGTGAAGTGCAAAGAGAATTCAATAAATCAACCAAGGACTATCTCATACCAGCATGGTGCATAAAAGAAAAGGTGAAAACTAAATGCAAAAGACGCTCCAAGATCTGCACATATCACATGAATGAAACGAATCCGAAAACATATCGATACTTCTTGAAGAAAGAGGGGATGCTTTCCGGGCATCCCCAAGCTTAGACGCTTGAGTCTCCTTGAATATTTACTTGGGGTGCCTTGGGAATCCCCAAGCTTGAGCTCTTGCCTCTCCTTCTTCTCCTCACATCGAGACCTCCTCGATCTTCGAACACTTCATCCACACAAAACTTCAACAGAAAACTCGGTAAGATCTGTTAGTATAATAAAGCAAATCACTACTCTAAGTACTGCTGCAAACCAATTCATATTTTATTTTTGCATTGTAGCTACTATAATATAGCTTTTCGATGGCTTAATCCACTGATAGAAATTGATAGTTTCATCAAAACAAGCAAACTATGCATCAAAAATAGAATCTGTCTAAAACAGAACAGTATGTAATAATCTGAACATTCACCATACTTCTGATACATGAAAAAATCTGACAAAATTAGGAAAAATAAACAATTTGTATAGAAATACAGCGCTACAAGTTTTAGAACCATTTGACGTTCCAGCAAAAATTGTAAAATCACGCACTACAGCCAAAGTTTCTGTCCTGCACCGCACAAACCAACAAGCATTGTAAACATCCTAAAGGCAAACCTTGGCACATTATTTTTATAATACAATGGAATTGTACAAGGGGATAATTTTTTTTTGAAAAGTTTCTGTAATTAAGATTCACAAAGTTTCCATGGGCATGAACAAAGTTCAAGGACATCCCCCACTTTCACAATGCTCGTCTATATCACTTTCACTTTTCATTTTGAAAAGTTTTGGGTTCCCCTCTTTAATTTTTTTTGTTTTTAAACTTTATAAAAGCACACAACAAAAATAAATGACTCTCTAAAACTTCCGGGTTGTCTCCCTGGCAGCGCTTTCTTTAAAGCCATTAAGTTAGGCATATAGTGCTCAAGTAATGGATCCACCCGGATCCCAAGGTATATCAAAGCCAATTTTGATTAGCAATGATTTGACATTTAGTAGTGAGCACAAATTGATATGTGTCATGAAACAACGAAGTCTAACTCTCTTCCTATGCATAGGCATGTCATACAAGAACAATTCATGCACATCAATTAAAGTCCAATGCATAGTATAAGCAGTTTCTTGCAATTTTATCATGTTGGAAACATAGAGAGGCGGAGATGTAGTTCCTGTCTCATAATAATTGCAAGTAGGAGCAGCAAGCACATGCATATTATATTCATGAAAATCATCATGTGTAACGGAAGAAGGCAACCCATCAATATAATCCCTAATAAGTGCAAACTTCTCCGATATAGTGTAGTTTGGAGAATTCAAAAAGATAATAGGACTATCATGCGTGGGCGCAATAGCAACAATCTCATGTTTTACATATGGAACTATAGCATGTTCATCTCCATAAGCATAATTCATATTGGCATATTGGCCACAAGCATAGCAAGCATCATCAAAAAGGGATATTTCAAAAGAATCAACGGGATCATAATAAACATCATATCATTCATCCTTTGGTATGCACGAAGGGAAATTAAACAATGTGTGAGTTGAAGAGTTACTCTCATTAGAAGGTGGGCATGGGTAGCTAATCCGCTCTTCATCCTTTTGTTCTTCGCTCTCCTCCTCATCTTTTTCATCCAATGAGCTCACAATCTCATTAATTTCTTCTTCCATAGACTCCTGCGAAATATTAGTCTCTTCTTGGACATCGGAGACTTTCTCAATAAACGCATCAATATTGTAGTCATATTCATAATTCAAATAGCAATATTTCAATATAGCAAGATTTTCAAGCCTAGAAACATCATCATCAAAAGCATCATTCTTTCTAAACAGAGATTCAATTTCATAAGCACCCTTAAAAGCAACGAATTCTTCTATTTGTTACACATCATAATAATCATATATACCATTAGCATAAGAAGCTAAGGTTTCATTATCATTAAATTAGCATGAAAAGGGAAGGTGTGGAGCCTTCATCCTAGAGCAACAAGTATAATCATATGTCAAGCATACCAATGCAACAAATGAATTTGATCCCATAACAGTTTCCCTTTTTGTGTCAAGTGATAATCCCTAAAGTATTCACGTTGATCCAACGTTACTCCCATTAAATAGTTGAAAGGGGTTTTCTCAGGATTATGAAAGTAGTACATAATATCTTTCACATAATGAGCATCGAGGGTTTTAGGAGGTTCCCCATCTCCATGAGTAGCAAGTACACCTAAGTTTTTTGGTATTTAGTGTTCCATATCCATAACTAAAGATAGAGAACAACTTAGAACAACAAATAAAATCTACTTAGTGATAAAGCAAACAAGCACACACGAGAATATTCACCCCACGCTATTGCTCCCCGGCAACGGCGCCAAAAAAGGTCTTGATAACCCACAAGTGTAGGGGATCAGTTGTAGCCTCTTTCGATAAGTAAGAGTGTCGAACCCAACGAGGAGCTAAAGGCAGAACAAATATTCCCTCAAGTTCTATCGACCACTGACACAACTCTTCGCACGCTTGACGTTTACTTTACCTAGAACAAGTATGAAACTAGAAGTAGTTTGTAGGTGTTTTTGGATAGGTTTGCAAGAATATAAAGAGAACGTAAATATAAACTAGGGGCTGTTAAGATAAAGACACAACTAAATGAATGATAGCGAGTGCGGAAAAGTGGTGGTAGGAGTTGCGAAATTGCCCCTAAGCAATTGACTACGTTACTAGACCGATAGCAAGTTTTATGTGGGAGAGGCCACTGCTAGCATGTCATCCCTTACATGGAATTCTATTCACTTATGATTGGAACTATTTTCAAGCATCCGCAACTACTAATGTTCACTAAGGTAAAACCCAACCATAGCATTAAGATATATTGGTCCCCCTTCAATCCCGTATGCATAAATTTCTATGCTAGGTTGAAGTTTCTGTCACTCTTGCCCTCCAATACGTAGTCGTATCAACATATAACTAACCCTATGGTGTGATCCACGTGCGCGCTCATATGATGGGCACCAAAGGATAGCAACATAACCACAAGCAATTGAAACCAATCATAGCAATTCACCAATCACCGATAGGACAACGAAAATCTACTCAGACATCATAGGATGGCAACGCATCATTGGATAATAATATTAAGTATAAAGCACCATGTTCAAGTAGAGGGTACAATGGGTTGCGGGAGAGTGGACCACTGTAAATAGATGGGGGAAGGTGATGGATATGTTGGTGAACATTACGGAGGTTTTGGTGTAGATCGCCGTCACACGATGATGGCCCCGGTGGCACTCCGGTGCCACCGGAAGCGAGGGGGAGAGAGCCCCCCTCCTTCTTCTTCTTCCTTGACCTTCTCCATAGATGGGTGAAGGGTTTCCCCTCTGGTCCATGGCCTCCATGGCAGCGGAGGGGCGAGAGCCCCTCCGAGACTGGATCTGTCTCTCTCTGCTTCTACGTTCTCAGATTCTGGCCCTTCACCGTTTTATAAATTCCTGGAGATCCGTAACTCCGATTGGGCTCCTCTTTTGACATGATTTTTATTCGGAAATTTGCTTTCTTGCGGAGAAATAAGGGCATTAACCGCCTTACGGTGTGTCCTCGAGGGCCCAGGGCGCACCCCCCACCCTCGAGGCCCACTCGGGTATCGTCTCGTGTTAGTTTCGCTTCCCAAAATTCACATATATTCCAAAAAAATCTCCCTCCGTTTTTATTCCGCTTGGACTCCGTTTGATATGGATATTCTGCGAAACAAAAAATATGCAACAAACAGGAGCTGGCACTGGGCACTGGATCAATATGTTAGTCCTAAAAAATTGTATAAAAAGTTGCCAAAAGTATATGAAAGTTGTAGAATATTGGCATGGAACAATCAAAAATTATAGATACGACGGAGACGTATCACACTGCGCCACGTCGCCTTCCCCTCAGCCTCCACCAGCCGCCAGCCCGTTCCGGCCCGGGCGAGGCATGCCGTGGGCCAAACCAGGCCGCGACCCCTAGCGCTGCTACGCCTCGCTTGCTCCGCTCCATCGGATCGGGGAGATCCTGAACTGGCCGCGCCCGCCACCGGACTCCACTGTCCCCGCCGCCTTGCCTCGCCGGAGGATCGCTGGACCTCGTCCCCGAAGCCACTGCCCAGCGCCCAGCCACCGTTACCTCCGTTCCATCCCTGCACCGACCCCGCCCGCCGGATCCGTGCCCCGGGATCGCAGCGTCACTGTCACAACCCTAGTTCCGGTATGCACTATGCTAGTCTTGTTGTTTGCATCATGTCTAAATTTCAAATGAAATTGAATTGAGGACTTGCGAAACCCTCAGAAACCCTTTTGTAAATGACCCAAATAAAAATTGCTCCAAAAAGGTCCAAGAAAATGCTCATGTATGCTCTCTGGAAATATTGGTTAGAGATAAAAAATCAAACCAATATTATTAGGAGCTCATAAGTATTTATTTTTGGCATTTGGAATTAATGCAATAGTTATTTGCTTGGATATATATATTATTGTATATTTTATATATGTCGAAAATTCTGATTCTTTATTTTGAGGGGTTTGGATAAATTCCTAGGTCCCTGCAAAATAAAAATGTCAGAAGAAAATAATTGATTTAACTTAGAAACTAAATCAAAAAAAATGTCAGAAAAATAGAAAAGAAAATAAAAAGGGAAGGACTTACCTGTGCCACCCTGGTGGCCCATCTGCTTGGCCCTGCAGCCGGCCAGGTGACTGGCAGTGCCAGTCACCCTCAACCTCGCGCCAGGAGGCTGGGGCGCGTGCCCGACGCGTGCTTCGCCGCGCCGCGCCACCTCATGCCTGCCTGCTTCTTCCCCCTCGCCGCCTGGTTGCTTCTGGACGAGCCACGCGCCCCCCCGACCCTCTCGCACTCTCCCTGGCCCCCTCCCCTCTCCTCTGTCTCCCTCTCTCCGCTCGGACCCGAGCGCGTCGTCGCCGCCGATCGCAACCACCGTAGCCACTGCCTTCCCCTTGCCTCTCCGACGAGCCTCCGAGCTCCGCCCCACCGCCGTGAACCTCTACGCCGAGCCACAGGACCCCGGACGCCCTGAGACCTCGTCCCCGAGCTCTACTTCTCCGCACGGCCACCGGACGCCGTCGACGAATTCACCGCCTCTGACACGTCCCCGAGCCCACTGAGCCCCCAACAGACCCGCGGTGAGCTCCCGGATCGTTTCCCCCTTCTCCCCTAGTCGCGTTCGACCTCTAGGCCTTATCCCCGCTGATGCCCGACCTCATCGCCGCCGGCGATGCCGCCGCCATGGCCACAGCCACGCACGCTCAAAACCGAGCACGCCACCGCACTCGCTACTTCACCAGGAGCCCGTAGCACCTCTCCCCTGGCATCCCCGTGCCCTATAGCCCAAATCCGACGAGGCCCGAACTCCGGCGCTGCCGCGAGCTCGTTTCCGGCGAGCTCCGGCCGCCTTAGTTGCTGTTGCTTGTTGGAATGGACGCGGACGAGCTCCAGCTCCCCGTAGCTGGTCTCCGCTGCCCAAATGACCGCCGGAACGGCAATCCCGTGCCCCTCCGCCGCGTCTGTGGACGCCGGCGTCGAGCCGCCGGTGGGTTTGACTCGTTGACCGGCATGCTTTGACCCCCCACTGCCAGTTTGACTTCCCCTCTCTCTCACTGACTGTGGGCCCCGCCCAACTAATTACTCTAGTTAGTGTTAATTAACTAGTTAGGTTAGTCACTTAGACACTGACTAGTGGGCCCTGCCCAGTTAGTTAGGGCTAACTAACTCAGTTAGTTTACTGAAGCCACTGACGTGTGGACCCCACACGTCAGGTTTGACCTGCGTCAACGCTGCTGACTTGCTAACGCAAGCATGACGCAGTGCTGACGCAATAAACATTTTCTGGAATTGTTTTTGTTTAGGAAAATCCAGAAAATTGTTTAAACTTCAAAAAATCACAGAAATTCAACCGTAGCTCAGAATGAAATAATTTATATATGAAAAATGATCAGAAAAATATGAAGAATCTGTTTATGGCATTTTCATGCATGTTTAACCAACTTATACTTGCTGTATAGGTGAAAACACATAAATGGCATTTCTAAATGTTAATTTTGGAATTGCATTTGAACCCTTGGTTCAAATGGACTTCTTTCAAATAGAATGCTTGTTGCATTAACTCAAATAACATCACATCTTCATGCCATGATCATGCATCATATTGTTGCATATGCTTGTGTTTGATTGTCGGCACCGTTCTTCTCGATAGGTCCAGCTCCGGAGACCGATCCAGAGTACCTGTCAGAGGAGCAGTGCTCTACATGTTGTTTTACCAGGCAAGAAAACCCCCTTGTTCATTCCTATACAACCCCTCTCTCGCTCCTGCTCTTTGTTATTGCAATAGGACAACAACGACTTCAACTGCTACTTTATGCTACGGTAGTTGAACCCATTCCTCTGCATGACCTGTCATTGCCATAGTAAATAGTTGAAACCCACTAGCATGTGTAGGAGTTGATTGAAGCCATGATGTGATCTTACCATGCCTTGCTTGCTATTGCTTAGAGTGTGTCAGGTCTGATTCACCGGGAATGAATTGGAGTGCAATGATATGTTCTGATGCTGAGAGTTAAGTGTGTGAACGCGATTTGGTAAAGGTAGCGGTGAGAGGCCATGTAGGAGTACATGGTGGGTTGTCTCACCGGAACCGTCCCTAAGAACTGAGTTCTGTGTATGTTGTCCAATGACCAGCTACTACCACGCATTGGAATGCTTAAGTGCCCCTCTCGACTTATTAACCGACTTGGTCTCTGTCCAGGAGTTGCAACTAGTTTCTGGTGTTTGTAGGTAGTGTTAGTAGTCTACCAAGTGGCACTCGGCCAGGTGGGCTTGGGACAGATTAGGCACCATGGCACGGTGTACCAAGCATAGATCCACCGTGGCACGGATCTCCTTACGGATGGAACCCGAATAGGCGATAAACCTGGACTAGAGTCTTGTGTGGTTAGTCAGGTCGTGGCCGACACCCTCGCCAGGCTTCCGCTTGAAGGTTGCCGAGATACACGAGATGTACATGGCGGTAAGTGGCGAGAGCGTGTGTGAAGAAGTACACCCCTGCAGGGTACACCCATGGTTATGGACTTCTTGGATGCTTACGTGGTACATAGACAACTTGAAGTGGATACTCTAAAAATACTCAAGACAAGTGTGAGTGCTATGGATGGCCTTCTCGTAGGGAGACGGGGATGAATCCATAGTGGTGTATTTGATGGTGTTTAGTGGACTCGTGTGCGCCACCTCAAAAGTTTTACCAGCAATCGTAGAACAAGATAGCCACTGAGTCAGAGCTGGCTTGCTGCAACTAAACCCCACTATGCCATCTTGATACAAATGCATGTATGATAAGATCTGATGTAAGTCTTGTTGAGTACCTTTGTACTCATGTTTGCTTAATTTATGTTTTGCAGATAGGATTGCTGTCTCACTAGTAGTTCCGCTTGGACTTTGACAAGTAGCTTGTTACCTCAGCTACGATCTTGGACGAGTGTTGTAGATAGTCAGGCTCTTCAACCTTTTTCATTTGTAGAAGTCTGTACTCAGACATGTTGTGCTTCCGCTTGTTGCTTGTATGCTCTGAATGTTGGGTCATGAGACCCATGTTTGTAATATCTGGCTCCTCGGAGCCTAATGAATAAATACTTGTTTCTTAGAGTCTTGTTGTGATGCCATGTTGTATTTGCACATATTGAGCATATTGTGTGTATGTTATTGAAATGCTTGGTATGTGTGGGATCCGACACCTAGTTGTTTACCCTTGGTAGCCTATCTTACAGGGAAATGTCTCCTAGTGCTTCCAATGAGCCTTGGTAGCTTGCTACTGCTCCGGAACACTTAGGCTGACCGGCATGTGTCCTTCTTCGTTCCTGTGTCTGTCCCTTAGCGGAAATGTCACGCGTTGTTCCTTAAAGTCCTTGTAGCTTGCTACGACTTGGGTTCATACGTTGATGACCGACACGTTCGTTGCTGGGTCATGTATGCCTGTCTCTGTAATTTAGTGCCACTTTTGGTTTATAACTGGTCATGTCGGCCCGGGTTCTCTGTCATTTGGATGCTAGCGACACTATCATATACGTGAGCCAAAATGCACAAACGGTCCCGGGCCAGGTAAGGTGGCACCCGTGGGGATACCGTGCGTGAGCCCGCAAAGTGATATGGTGTGTTACATGCTAGACCGATGTGACTTAGGATCGGGGTCCCGACAGTCGCCGCCGCTGCCCCGCTTGTGCAGGTCGCCGCCACCGGCCTTGATTTCACCCAAACCCAGCCAGGATCCGCTGGATCTGGGTCCCCTCGTGCCATTTAGTGCCCCGCCGGACCCCTGCCTACCGTGCCGTCATCCGCATTGCCGGTTGCCGCCGTGCCCGGTTCCTGCCTCTACGTCGAGCAGAGGAGGACGAACGCCTCGCACGCCCTTGCCAGCATGGGCCTCCTGGGCGCCGAGGCCCACCTACTGCCCCGAGCCGGCCTGCCAGGCCTGTCCCTCTGGTTGGGCCGCAAAGCCCATGGTGAGCAGCTCCTGCAACCCAGCTCGCTATAGATTTTGGCCTAGTAGATGTTTTTTTTCGTTCCGCGAATTTATCTTTTTTCCAGGAAAACCACTTTTGCAGAAAAGTCCTCCTTGTTCATGTATTTAATAACTCACAAACGATGCAACGGATTAAAATGTTTTGAACTTGTAAAATTCTTATAATTTCATGTAGTTTAATAATATGCAACTTTCATCCATGTTTAAAATTGTTTAAATTTTTGTTTTCCTTAATTTGCCCTAATGACATGTTAAAATGGTTTAAATCACAACTTTGTGCATGTGTATCCGTTTGCTGTGAATGATATGTCAAAATGTTCGTTTCGAAGTGCTCTACATGTTAGTTATATTTTCATGCATGTTACTATTCATCTTGATGCCTTAATCCTCGATGCAAAACTGCTATGTGATGTTAGTGTCAAGTCCTTGTGTTCTGTCAACAATCTGCATGCATGTTTAACATGGTGTAACTTTGTGCATGTTGGTCCAAATGGAGTGTATGATATGTGAAAATGTTCATTGTGAAGTGCTCTACATGATGGTGGCTATTGTATTCATGTTAGGTTCCATATTTCCATGTTTATCTCTGTTGCAAAAGTGCATCTGGCTGTTAAGTGCTGAAACTTGTTATAAGATGCTGATTTGTCTTTTTCATATATTTATGTGTGATTTTTGGTTGAGCATCGTATCAATATGTTTTAGAAGAAAAATCATGCCATCTTTGCTGTGATGCAATCCACTTTTCATGATATGCCTTGTGGTGAGTGCAGCAAGCTTGCAAAGTAGCCTACTCGCTGTTGGCTGATTTCATACACTTGTTGAAAACTGCGAAGTCTGAAACTGTTATTTCGTGATACCATGTTTGCTTGATGCCCCAGTCATATTCATGCACATTTGGAGATGCCCAATGACCATGTCTTGATGTCCATGTTATGCTCTATCCATGTGACGCCCCAAGACCGACGCTCCAAACACTTCCTATGTTCCGGGTGTCACCGTGTTTTTCTTTTTGGTTGTTCTATTTATTTTTGCATTGCATCATGTCATCATGTCATTAATCTTTTCATCTCAACTAAATAAATTGTATGGGTGTTCAATCCACTTAAATCGAGGGATATTCACAATGGTGACTTCTCTTTATAACATATAAAAGTCTCCCAATATTATTAGGGAGCTATATTAAAATATTCCATTGTTTTGGAATCACCTAAACACACTTGCAAATATTCCCCATGACTATTTCACTCCAAGTTTTGACTCCCAAGTCCTTGCCCGTGCATGATCATCTTCCTCTTCTTCTTTCTACCTTTTATTCGCAAGTGACATTATTTCTGTCACATAAAAATGTCCATTCTTTTCCTGACAAGTATAGTGTATGCCAATACCACCTCCTCTAGTTTTCAAGTCTGTTGTGAGTGCTTGGTTGGCCTACGAATTTATTCAAGTTTGAGTTTTTTTCAAACTTGCATAAATTAGTAGTCTTTAAAAATTTACAAACCAATTTTGTAAAATAGTCCATCCATCAGAAGTCCAGGGATATTCTTGCTCCTTCCTTTTTCTCTTCCAAAACTCCGTGACCTTTTCCTTTTCAAAGATGGAGATTCAAATTTTATAAAAAGAAAAAGGGCTTCCCAGCCACGTCCCTTGGGCCTTCCAGCTAGCCTCAGGCAAGCCGCCCCCTCCACTCCACACCCACTAAGGCCCAAGGCCCAACCCTCGCGCCTAACCCTAGCCCGATACCAACTACCGCTGCTCACCTCTCCCCGAACCCTCGTCCCTCTCCCTCGAACCACCAGCGTAGCCACTTCCTCTCGATCCCATCTCCCCTCGCTCATTCCTTCGTTCCGCTCCCTCTCGTCCTCCCCGATCTCTCCTCGACCACGGCCGTCTTCCCCAGTGCCCCAGCCCCTACTCCCTC
>LR738712.1:406024885-406125450 GCA_902687465.1 Secale cereale
GTCGGTCGTGTGCCACCGCACCAGGCCGCCGCGCCGAGCGCCTAGCTCGCCGGCCTCACCTCCTCTAGGGCCACTCTGGCCTCCTCCTCACCTTGTCCCGCGTCCGGCCACCCCCTGCTCCAGCCGCCGTCGCCTCTACACAGCTCTGCCGCCGCCGAGCTCCACCAGGGACTCGGCCTCGCCAGGTCCACAGCCACCACCGTCGGTCGCTGTCGTTGCTGCTGCTTCGCCCGTCCTCTGCATCGGCCTCCACCGCCGCCTTAGCCTCGGATCCGGCCGTCCTTGCTGTCAAGTCCACCTCCGTGCCGCCCTGTTCCTCTGCTTCGTTGCGCCCAGGTTACTGCCGCGGCCGCTACTTCCCAGCTCCTCCCCTACTTCTCCGGCTTCGTCTAGAGCACCAGGGATGTCCCCAGAGATGTCTCTATGTGCAGGGGCTTTGTTTTGTGCTTCACAGAGATGTTGCCAAGTTCCTCTACGCACAGACTCGCCAAGTTCCTCGAAGACCAAGTGTACGACTACAGGTTTTCACCATGTACCCCAACGGCAAGACCACAAGAACCCGAGTACAACTACAGCTGGTGTGTTTTTCGTCAAGTTTGACTACCGCCGACATGAACATCTACGAAAACATGTACAACTACCATCGCCGAAGACCCGTGTAAAACTACCATCGTCGTGTACAACTACTTCCACTACCGTCACGTGAACGCCAAGTACCTCGACGACCGATGCCAAACGACTACCATCGCCGAAGGCCGTTGAGTGAACAACTTCCGTTGACGTGTACGTCTACGACCCGTGTACCACTACTTCCCTCGACGACTCGAACCGCCCCGAAACGCACGCTTCAAAGGTATAACCACCGAACCGATGACCCCGTGGATGAATGATGTGTTGTACGAGATGCATCCCTTGTTTGCACCGTATCCGGTGTGTCGCTCGCTTTCCATGGCACCGACACGTGTGAACCCGGTAACCGGGAGCACCCACCATCTTGCATGACTTGCTCATGTCGACCCTTTCTTTTGCATCGTTCTCTCAACAAGTTCCCGGAACCAATTTGTTGCTGTTGCATCATTTTTGGTTATCGCCGCCGTGGCACCCTTTCTCTCCACCATGGTAACAAATGCTTCATATCTTGCTCTTGTCAACTTTTAACTAAAAATTGCATAAAACTTGCATTTGTCATTCACATCATGATAACAACATTTAAAATGTTTAAATCATTGTTTGCTTTAATAATTGCTAAATATGCACATGGGGAGTTTCCGGAATTGTTGTTGTTATTTCCGGTCTCATTTAAAATGACTAGATAGTGTAGTTTGTTCATGCTTCACCTCTTGCCATGTTTAAGAACATTTAACCTTTTCTTGTAAATAAACGAGAGTCAACTAAATAAATATAATGTGGTCTTTTGTCAATATGCAACGTTGCATATTGAGGTCCACTTAAATTGTAGTGTTGTTTGTGTACTTTTCCATGCCATGCCTATTTAAACTGGACATGCATCGTACTTGTTTATGCATCATACCATGCTTGAACTTGTGTGTTTACCATGTTGTTTGCTTCTCTTGTTAGCTTAGGTTTCGTTCCGGAGTTGTGAGGATTTGTTCGACTACTTCATGGACTCGTTCTTCTCCCTTCGGGATGCTAGGCAAGATGACCATTCCCCGATATCACCTCTATCTTTGCCTATGCTAGCTGTCTCGCTCTTTAGCTATGCCTCGATGCCTATTCCTGTCTTGTCAGCCTCCTATTGTTGCCATGAAACACTCTAACCGCCTTCCTAGCAAACCGTTGATTGGCTAAGTACGCTTTTGCTCAGCCCCTCTTATAGCGTTGTTAGTTGGAGGCGAAGTTTGAAGATCGCTCCGTGATGAACTTGTTTATTGGGATAACACAATATATATATATATATATATATATATATATATATATATATATATATATATATATATATATATATATATATATATATATATATATATATATATATATATATATATATATATATATATATATATATATATATATATGTTAACCAATGCACATATACATTGGCAATGGGTGGAAGGCTTGGCCTTCTGCTTGGTGTTTTCTTCCACTCATGCCACCATAGGACCCGATAAACCGGTGTTATGTTCCTTGATTTTGCGTTCCTAACACGGTTGGGGTTTATTGGCCCCCCTTGAAAATTCGCACTTCTTAAAGCTTTTCGAGCAAGGCCCAACTTTGGTTTTACCATATGCTAAAAACTTGCATAGGGAGTAATTAACCCGAGGACTTAATTTTACAACCTAGGTCAGTGCTCCTCATGAGTGTTGGTCCAAACTGGGCAACCTGAGGGGCCGCCTTGGGGAAACCCGAGGTATCTGGTATACACACGTAGCTTGTCCCATCCGTTCGTGGCCTGAGGTGATATACGCGCGGCTACTATCAGTGTGTCGGCACGCCATGACGTCTTGATGGATTAGTTTTTCCTTTGTCGAAATATCTTGAGCACGGGATTCCGAGAATACTCGGGTCTTCCCACTTTGGAGTTGCGACTCCGCAGATCATGAGCTTTTGATGGGCTAAGTTGGGACACCCATGCAGGGTTTGATCTTTTGAAAGCCGTGCCCGCGGTTATGTGGCAGATGGGAATTTGTTAATATCCGGTTGTAGATAACTTGACACCATATCCTTAAGAATACACTACGTGTGTGAGTAACCGTGATGTTCTCTTTCCGAAGGGCTTCGGGAAGTGAACACGGTGGGGTTATGTATGAACGTGAGTAGCTAGGATCACTTCTTGATCAACTTGGCGACCGTTGGCACATATTCTCATCTTGCTCTGAACTCATAAGCTAGTTGCTTAGTGCTTGCTGCAAACACTTTATTACCCTTCCACACCTAAGGCTTTGTTAGTTTTGATACCCGGGAATGGGATTGCTGAGTCCTTGTGACTCACAGATTAGTACACACACTAGATGCAGGTACAGCCGACAATTGAGGAGATGGTTCAGAACTTAAGTGGGAGTTCGATGAAGAGCGTGGTCGTTACTATGTTTCGTATCCCGACGATCAGTGCTGGTTCTTACTAGGAGGATCCGGGCTTGTGTTTTGGTATCTTTCTCATTTGGATTTTCGTCCGTAGTCAGGCCCTGATGTTCTTTGGATGATGTATGCTATTGTATTCATTGTGTAACGTGGCGAGTCTAAGCCAACTATCATTTTACAATTTCATCCCGAATTTTACATGAGATGTGCAAAGATGCCATACTTGAGATCATTCTAATATGCGTTTATGTCCTTAAGTCGTGCCTCGGCACGTTGGGGGACACAGCCGCATACTGGGCATTACAAGTTGGTATCAGAGCCTTCTCCAACCTAGGCGCCCCCTGATTGATCGAACCGCTGATGGTTGAGTCTAGGCACACACACATAAAATGATTGGAGTCCTATATGTATATCGGAGAGTAGGATTTCTTTTTACTCCTCATCCCTTCATCGCTCTAGTTAGGACTCCTGACGTTGTTCTATCTCCTCTACTCTCAAAATTTCACAAAAAAGCAATTTTTAAGATCACACGGGTATTGTTTGGATTGTTCCGATATCTTAGTGACGAGAACATTGTTCTCGATGCCTCCTATCATTTAGGGGTTGTGGCAGTGTCCCGAGGAGTTGCGCTCCGAGGTGATGTCATCTAAAATATATCGTAGCGGTTCTAGAATACCAGAATCGGCCGACATCGAAAACTCTTCTATGCGGTTAGTGGTGAGATAACCCCGACGTCACCCAGTACTGGCGGGATAGTTCGGTAGTATTGCCACAGCTAGTATAGCGGATGCATTTCGATGATCCGAGGTAAACAGTTTCCGAGGATGACTGGTTATGTGTTGACGGATGGATACAGCTGGATGTAGGTTTAGAGTGGAGTGTGCGGTGCTTCCCCTGTATCCCCAACACCAGATTGCATAACCGGAAAGCTTCGGGACTCAATAGGTGGGGTTTTCAAGTAGCTCGTAGGTATTCTTTCAACGAGTGCATGGTATGAGGTTTGGGGTTCAACATCGAGTGAAGAGGTTCCATGGGCGTTGTTCCAATTGGGAGTTGCATCTTAAAGGATCCTTGGCTATGCTGATGCCGGGATTGCAAGACCCTTTGTAACACATACCATGGGGCATTCAGCATGAACATGTGGGACGAAACTTCTGTCATGTATTTGTTCCATCTGTTACCTTGTTGTTTTATTCTATCATTTTGTTCTCCCAAGTGGCTTCTCAACAAGTTGATGTCATTTAATCTTATGGATTTCATTCGTTCAATTCTCTCTACGAATGATATTGTGAAGATTATGTTGCAACATACCTATCCTTTGTTTTTGTTTTGAATGTGGTATCCGAGTTGCTTCGATGTCAAATGTTGATTCCATACCTTTCCTAATCAATGTTCTCATATTTCTATGTGAGTGCTAATCCTTCTTAATCATCGAGATTGTTATGTTAAATTCTTCTCAACCGGTGCGCTTCTCTTCAAGTTAACCCGATCCTTTCAATTTGTGCAAGACCAACTCTTGGTTTTTCGCAACGGTGTCTGTTTCATTCATCCCAAGTTGTCTTTGTTTTCCCCACCCTCCCACCCTTCTTCTTCTCGAAGCCAGAAATTCTCAAATGAAATATCCATTTCATTCATGTGACGTTTCTTCATTCTTTTCCTGCAATGTTCTTATCCGGTGATTTCTTGTGAAGATGTTGAGGAAGATTCAGTTTATCATTCTCTGTTTCTTGTTTCTTCTCCAATGGATTTAATTCAAGCTTCGGTGTCGATCATATCTGTTCCTCTTGTTTCACATGTTTTCTGTGTTGGAATTTCTTATCCAAGGCTCTCTTATTTCTACACATCACTTTGTTCATATCCGGAGTGTTCAAGATATCTCGGAAGATTCGTGTTTCCATTCTTAATCCGTTCAATTCAAGCAATTTAATTCAACCGGTGCAATCTCTCTGAAGCAATCTTTTCCAACGATGTTTCTTTTGAGTGGGCCCTAACCCACAGGTCTTTTCCCAGGATTACCTGAGTCTTCTATTTTTCCAGAGTTATTCTCAAATTCTTTTCAAGTTTGACATAAGAATAAATTGTCATCAGTCATATGCCTTCTCCAAGATCGCTTTCAAATTCTTTTCACCTTTGGTTCAACCTTTTAATTCTTCGTTCCGGAGTGCCTCAACAATTCATGGAGGTGTATCTCATCATCATTCTCAGGTTTTGAAGACCGAAGAAGAGTTCCTCTTGAATCCTTACCCATTCTTCCAGAGAATCATGGGTCTAGATTCATGTTATCCTCTTGAGTTATTTCGTTTGCTAGAAATTCTTCTCCTTATCCATCCGGAGTATTTCAGGAATGGTTTTCCATTGTGATCCTCCGAAGGCCATCATTTCAGAAGATTTCTTCATTCTGAGTTTTCAACTTCGTCCTCCAACTATTCTTCATTGATGCCTCTTCGTTCGTCTCCATATTCTTCCGATGCTTTGTTCAAGTATTCTTTAATCAGTCCGCGATCTCTTCGTTCTCTTGTATCTAAATTTCCTCAAGTGGTTATTCTTCCCGGTGGATTATTCTCTTTCATCACCGGGTTTCAATTCTTACGGAGGTTCGTTCAAGATTTCTCTTCCTTGTTGTCGTATCAATTCTTTTGTTTTCTCATAATCCTATCGGTGGTTCGTTGAAGATTACCCAAGTTTGTGCGAGATCTCTCTTTAATTCATTGCACCGAGAATAAGTAGCATGCCAAATCCATTGGTTTTCATCATTTTTAATTGATGAAGGATAAGCATGACATAATTCTTATTCTTATTCCTTCAAGGTGATTTAATTCCTTTATCTGGAGTTCGTTCATGATATCAAATTATTGGTTGTTCATTTTTCTTTCCGGAGTTCCAAACTCTCTCAATTATCTTGTCACGAAGCTCCATCTCAATCATCGCACGCCTTGAATCTTATTCTTTTCATCTTTCACTTCTCATACTTTTTTTACCGGAGTTCTTCATGGTGGTTCATCATGATTTAATTCATTCTTCATGTGTTCATTAAGATTCTTGTTGGAGCTCAAGTATTCTTCTTCTTGCATTTGAAGTGCAATTCTTGCTCCCTTGTCTTTTGAGGTGGTGTTATGTCATTATTGACAATTCCTTCATGATTTATGATTCACGACTTTATCAAGAATGAGATATTTAAAACCATCATTTTCCTTGTTCAGGAGATCTTTTCGACCCTTCAATTTATTCGTTGGAGTTATCTTGGGTTGTATTTCACCTAAAGCTTTCCCTAAGGATTGTTGCTATTGTGGTGCTTATAAATGACCCAAATTCTTCATTTATCCTCTCAGTGAAAGAAGTTTTCATCTCTTGATCTCTAGCAACAATTGGTTTCCATTAGTGGCTGGTTGTCACCTCCTAATTTTGAGATGTTTTCCATAAAGCCACAACAAGCTTATTCTTTGGTTGTTGATTCTTCCAACGACTCCATTCAATCCTTCCTTGTAAGGATGCTCTTCAATTAAATTGTGGGAGAAGTTGTCATTTTCTTCTCCGTTCATTTCTTTCATCGATCTATATTCTATTCTTTCATTCCAGAGGCATTATGATATTGCTCTCTTTGACCATCATCTCGTTTGATCAAGATCATGCTCTTGTACTTTCCAGTCCATTTAACAGCAGTGTTTTGACCTCCATCTAGTTCTCTCATCTTATCAAGTTATATCTCTCTTTTCAAATGGAGTGTTGTCTAAAATCTTTCTTACCCCTCGTACCATTCTTTCAATTGTTTTGGAGGTAGTGTGTTGTTGATTTCATCAAGTATCAACCCAACTTGGCAAGTTCATATTAAATTCATTCCTTTTACAGTCGGAGTGCTGTCCAAATTCTGTCATTCTTATTCCTTGGCTATACCGTTGCGATTCATATTCTTTTGGTTCGTAAGATCTTGTTTCATGTCTTTCAACCTACAAGGTTCTAGAAATGTTCCTTGTTCCTCGTTTCTAACGGAGTGTTTTCATCTTCGTTCATCTCCATTGTATTCTTTCTTCAACTTGTTTAACCTCTCAAGGTTCGTGGTTTCACTCGTTTGTCTAAGAAGCAACTTTGTTTTACTACTTCTTTTCCGTCTCTATCCGGTGCCATCTCCAGGATCTCGGGTCGAGATCCTCTGTTAGTGTGGGATAGTTGTGATGCCCCAAGACCGCGCTCCAGAACACTTCCTATGTTCCGGGTGTCACCGTGTGTTTCTTTTTGGTTGTTCTATTTATTTTTGCATTGCATCATGTCATCATGCCATCATGTCATTAATCTTTTCATCTCAACTAAATAAATTGTGTGGCTGTTCGATCCACTTAAATCGAGGGATATTCACAATGGTGACTTCTCTTTATAACATATAAAAGTCTCCCAATATTATTAGGGAGCTATATTAAAATATTCCATTGTTTTGGAATCACCTAAACACACTTGCAAATATTCCCCATGCATATTTCACTCCAAGTTTTGACTCCCAAGTCCTTGCCCGTGCATGATCATCTTCCTCTTCTTCTTTCTACCTTTTATTCGCAAGTGACATTTTTTCTGTCACATAAAAATGTACATTCTTTTCCTGACAAGTATAGTGTATGCCAATACCACCTCCTCTAGTTTTCAGGTCTGTTGTGAGTGCTTGGTTGGCCTACGGATTTATTCAAGTTGGAGTTTTTTTTCATACTAGCATAAATTAGTAGTCTCTAAAAATTGCCGAACCAATTTTGTAAAATAGTTCATCCATCCAGAAGTCCAGGGATATTCTTGCTCCTGCTTTTTCTCTTCCAAAACTCCGTGACCTTTTCCTTTGCAAATATGGAGATTCAAATTTCAGAAAAAGAAAAAGGGCTTCCCAGCCCAGTCCCTTGGGCCTTCCAGCCAGCCTCAGGCCAGCTGCCCCTCCACTCCACACCAGCTAAGGACCAAGGCCCAACCCCTGCGCCTAACCCTAGCCCGATACCAACCACCGCTGCTCACCTCTCCTTGAACCCTCGTCACTCTCCCTCGAACCACCAGCGCCACCAATTCCTCCCGATCCCATCCCCCCTCGCTCATTCCTTCGTTCCGCTCCCTCTCTTCCTCCCTGATCTCTCCTCGATTGCGCCCGTCTTCCCTAGCGCGCCAACCCCTGCTACCTCTGCCTCTCGTCCTCCCGCTACCCCCGCCGGTCGTGCGCCACCGCACCAGGACGGCGCACCGAGCGCCTGGCTCGCCGGCCTCGCCTCCTTCAGGGCCACTCCGGCCCCCTCCTCACCTAGTCCCGCGTCCGGCCACCCCCTGCTCCAGACGCCATCGCCTCTGCACAGCTCTGCCGCCGCCGAGCTCCACCAGGGACTCGGCCTCGCCAAGTCCACAGCCACTGCCGCCGGTCGCCGTCGTTGCTGCCGCTCCGCCCGTCCTCTGCATCGGCCTCCACCGCCGCCTTAGCCTCGGATTCGGACGTCCTTGCTGTCAAGTCCACCTCCGCGCCGCCCCGTTCTTCTGCTTCGTCGTGCCCAAGTTACTGCCACGGCCGCTGCTTCCCAGTTCCTCCCCTACTTCTCCGGCTTCGTCCTAGGCCGGACAACGGCACGTCCACCGTCGTCCAGAGCACCAGGGAACTGGTTGTCTCTGTGTGTGGGGGCTTCGTTTTGTGCTTCACAGAGATGTCACCAAGTCCCTCTACGCACAGACTCGCCCAGTGCCTCGACGACCAAGTGTACGACTACAGGGTTTCGCCAAGTACCCCAACGGCAAGACCACTAGAGCCGGTGTGTTTTTCGTCAAGTTCAAGTACCGCCGACATGAACATCTACGAAAACGTGTACAACTACCGTCGCCGAAGACCCGTGCACAACTACCGTCGTCGTGTACAACTACTTCCACTACCGTCACATGAACGCCAAGTACCTCGACCCCCGATGCCGAACGACTACCGTCGCCGAAGGCCGCTGAGTGAACAACTTTCGTTGACGTGTACGACTACGACCCGTGTACCACTACTTCCCTCGACGACTCGAACCGCCCCGAAACGCACGCTTCAAAGGTATAACCGCCGAACCGATGACCCAGTGGATGAATGATGTGATGTATGAGATGCATCCCTTGTTTGCACCATATCCGTTGTCTCGCTTGTTTTCCATGGCACCGACACGTGGGAACCTGGTAACCGTGAGCACCCACCATCTTGCATGACTCGCTCACGTCGACCCTTTCTTTCGCACCGGTCTCTCAATAAGTTACCGGAACCGATATGTTGCCGTGACATCATTTTCGGTTATCGCCGCCGTGGCACCCTTTCTTTCCAATACGGTGACAAATGTTTCGTATATTGCTCTTGTCAAATTTTAACTAAAAATTGCTTAGAACTTGCATTTGTCATTCGCATCATTATAACAACATTTAAAATGTTTAAATCATTGTTTGCTTTAATATTGCTAAATATAAATATGGGGAGTTTCCGGAATTGTTGTTGTTATTTCCAGCCTCATTTAAAATGACTAGATTGTGTAGTTTGTTTATGCTTCACCTCTTGCCATGTTTAAGAACATTTAACCTTGTATTGTAAATAAACGAGAGTCAACTAAATAAATATAATGTGGTGTTTTGTCAATATGCAACTCGTTGCATATTGAGCTCCACTTAAATTGTAGTGTTGTTTGTGCACTTTGCCATGCCATGCCTATTTAAAACGGACATGCATCGTACTTGTTTATGCATCATACCATGCTTGAACTTGTGTGTTTACCATGTTGTTTGCTTCTGTTTGCTTCTCTTGTTAGCTTCGGTTTCGTTCCGGAGTTGTGAGGATTTGTTCGACTACTTCAATGGACTCGTTCTTCTCCCTTCGGGATTCCAGGCAAGTTGACCGTTCCCCGATATCACCTCTATCTTTGCCTATGCTAGTTGTCTCGCTCTTTAGCTATGTCTCGATGCCTATTCCTCTCTTGTCAGCCTCCTATTGTTGCCATGAAACACTCTAACCACCTTCCTAGCAAACCGTTGATTGGCTAAGTACGCTTTTGCTCAACCTCTCTTATAGCATTGTTAGTTGCAGGTGAAGTTTGAAGATCGCTCCGTGATGAACTTGTTTATTGGGATAACACAATATATATCTATGTTAACCAATGCACATATATATTGGCAATGGGTGGAAGGCTTGGCCTTCTGCTTGGTGTTTTGTTCCACTCATGCCACCTTAGGACCAGATAAACTGGTGTTATGTTTCTTGATTTTGCGTTCCTAACACGGTTGGGGTTTATGGGCCCCCTTTGATAATTTGCACTACTTAAAGCTTTTCCAGCAAGGCCCAACTCTGGTTTCACCATTTGCCTAACAACTAAAAACTTGCATAGGGAGTAATTAACTCGAGGACTTAATTTTACAACCCGGGCCAGTGCTTCTCATGAGTGTTGGTCCAACCTGGGCAACCTGCAGGGCCGCCTTGGGGAAACACGAGGTATCTGGTATACACCCGTAGCTTGTCCCATCCGGTCGTGGCCTGAGATGAGATACGCGCGGCTACTATCAGGGTGTCGGCACGCCGGGAGGTCTAGCTTGATTAGTTTTACCTTTGTCGAAAAATCTTGATCATGGGATTCCGAGAATACTCGGGTCTTCCAATTTTGGAGTTGTGACTCCGCAGATCGTGAGCTTGTGATGGGCTAAGTTGGGACACCCCTGCAGGGTTTGATCTTTCGAAAGCCGTGCCCGCGGTTATGCGGCAGATGGGAATTTATTAATATCCGGTTGTAGATAACTTGACACCATATCCTCAAGAATACACTACCTGTGTGAGTAACCGTGATGTTCTCTTTCCGAAGGTCTTCGGGAAGTGAACACGGTGGGGTTATGTATGAATGTGAGTAGCTAGGATCACTTCTTGATCAACTTGGCGACCGTTGGCACATATTCTCATCTTGCTCTGAACTCGTAAGCTAGTTTCTTAGTGCTTGCTTCAAACACTTTATTAGCCTTCCACACCTAAGGCTTTGTTAGTTTTGATACCCGAGAATGGGATTACTGAGTCCTTGTGACTCACAGATTAGTACACACACCAGATGCGGGTACAACCAAGAACAATGCAGGAGATGGTTCAGAACTTCAGTGGGAGTTCGATGAAGAGCGTGGTCGTTACTATGTTTCATATCCCGACGATCAGTAGTGGTTCTTACTAGGAGGATCCGGGCTTGTGTTTTTGTATCTTTCTCATTTGGATTTTCGTCCGTAGTCAGACCCTGATGTTCTTTGGATGATGTATGCTATTGTATTCATTGTGTAACGTGGCGAGTGTAAGCCAACTATCATTTTACAATTTCATCCCGAATTTTACATGAGATGTGCAAAGATACCATACTTGAGATCATTCTAGTATGCATTTATGTCCTTAAGTCGTGCCTCGACACGTGGGGGGACATAGCCGTATACTGGGCATTACAATCCATCCATGCCCTTGCTTGCAAATATGACCTGCCGTAGCTTGTTGTTTTCATGCTCTCAAGTTGCTCTAAAATGTTTCTGTCAGCATGTTGTCAGCAAGTTCAGTTTTGCCATGTGAATAGCTAGTGTTCTATGCATCCTATGACCATTTTCTTGCCATCAGTAGCTTCATAGACATGTATTCTTGCTGTTGGATATATTCACATTCCATGATATGCTTTGAAATGAGTTGCACAAGCTTGCAAACATGCCTACTTGTCGTTGTTGCTGCCATGTTCAGTTTATTTCACTACGTCTATTAATCTGTTATATTTTGCAATCTTGCCATGATGATTTGAGCATGTTCTAGTGGTGTTTGGTAGTAGCACAGTGATCATGCTTGTAGTGCTTGACATGTAAATGTTTGCCATGCCCTTTGTTGCCATGAAATGTTATTGTATCATGTTGTTTTGATGTCAGCTATATGCCTACTTGCTGTTTTGGGCAGTTTGTCCTTCAATCTTGATTCGTGTGTATGTGTTGACCCGTTGCTCCGTTTTGAGTGTGCTCTATATGAAACTTGTGTGTTTTTGCATGTAGATGCATAATAACATGTTGAATACCTGTTTGGAGTGTGTTTGCTTGATGTTTGGATGCATCTTGCATCTTTGCCGTGCTTGACTTGTTTTGCTCATATCTTCTAGGTCGTAGCTCCGAAACTTTATATGTAACTTCACTAGAATTTGAAGTAGATAATAATGGTGCATGTTAAATTGTTGTTTAACAACTTTAACTTAAGGTGTGTTCAGATCTGGACCAATTTCTAAATGCGCATATGAGGACTTACCAGAATTGCTATATGTTGTTTGTGGCCTCATTTAAACATGCCTTGTTGTGTGGTCTTGTATGCTTCATCCCTTGCCATGATTTGCATCATGTGGCCTTGTGATGCATCATACTTGGTTGTGCATCATGTCTTGTTATGTGTTGTGTGTTTACCGTGTTGCTTGCTTCTTCTTGTTAGTGCTTGTTTCGTTGCGATCATGAGGATCCGTTCGACTACGCTTGGTTCGTCTACGTGGCTTCATCCTCATCTTCATCACGGACTCGTTCTTCCTCCTTGCGGGATCTCAGGCAAGATGACCATCACCTTGGATCTCATTACTATCATTGCCATGCTAGTTGTCTCGATGCTATCACTATATGCCGCGCCACCCATCATTTGTTGTCAGCCTCTCCTTGTTGCCATGAAACCTCTAACCTTTGACACCATCCCAGCAAACTGTTGTTTGGCTATGTTACCCGCTTGCTCAGCCCCTCTTATAGTGTTGTTAGTTGCAGGTGAAGATGAAGATTGCTCCATGTCGGATATTGGTTGGTGGAATATCACAATATCTATTATTATAATTAACACACATATATACTTGGGAATGGGTGGAAGGCTTGGCCTTTGGCTCGGTATTTTGTTCCACTCATGCCGCCTTAAGAACCGATAAACTGGTGTTATGTTCCTTGATTTTGCGTTCCTAACGTGGTTGGGTATATGGGGACCCCTTGACAGTTCGCTTTGAATAAAACTCCTCCAGCAAGGCCCAACATTGGTTTTGATTTGCTTCATAATAAAAACTTAATTAATTAATTAAATTTCATAGGGGGTCGCGTCCCCGGGTTCTTAATTCCACATAACAGGGGAGCAGTGCTGATGGTGTTGGTCCCAAACGGGCAGCCTGTGGGACCGACCTGAGGCAACTCAAGGTTCTAGTTCTACCGTAGCTTTTCTCATCCAGACGTGGCCTCAGACGAGATACGCGCGGCTACTATCAGGGTGTCGGCACACCGGGAGGTCTTGCTGGACTTGTTTTACCATTGTCGAAATGTCTTGTGCATCGAGATTCCGAGTCTGATCGGGTTGTCCCTAAGATATGGGGTATTTTTACCTCTGCTGGTCGTGAGAGCTTGTGATGGGCGAAGTTGGGACACCCCTGTAGGCTTATGATCTTTAAAGCCGTGCCCGCGGTTACGTGGCAAATTGGAATTTGTTAATGTCCGATTGTAGAAAACTTCTCAAAGGATCTGAAATAAAATACATGAACTGCATGAGTAACCGTGACCATCTCTTTTCACTTTGAGAAGAGAACACGGTGGGGTTATGTTTGACTCATAGGTAGTTCAGGATCTCTTAGCAATCATTACTAGTTTGCGACCATTTGCGTAGATGCTCATCTTATTCTTATACTTGTAGGTAAGACACCATACTATGCTTAACCGCTGCTGCAACCTCACCACTTAACCTTTCCCTACTCATTAAGCTTTGCTAGTCTTGATACCCATGGTTATGGGATCGCTGAGTCCTCGTGGTTCACATATACTACCACAACAGTTGCAGGTGCAGGTTTCTGATGACTTGACGTGAGAGTGATGTACTTGTGTTGTAGTTCTTTCTTCTTCTGCTTCGTCAGTCTTGGGTTAGGTTCTGGGTCGGCAGCCTGGGATAGCAAGATGGATGTCGTTGTGTTTTTCATGTTTTGCATTCATAGTCGGATGTCTTGTATATGGTGATGTTTTATTCATGTGACTTGTATGACTTGATGTATCCCCCTCTATTTATGTAATGGTACAATGTAATGATATCCATCTTGCTAAGCACCCGATATGCGGTTGTGCCCCAATCACGATTTTATAATGTGATCGGGATAGAATCGCATCTTGGGCGTGACATTATGTGTGGTGACAACGGGATATTCACATGATCTACTTGTTGTATGTTTTGGTGATCAACTTGCGGGTTCAGTGACCTTATGAACTTATGCATAGGGGTTGGCACACGTTTTCATCTTGAATCTCTGGTAGGAACAATGGGCACTCTTTGAAGTTCTTTGTGTTGGTTTGAATAGATGAATTTGAGATTGTGTGACGCATATCATATAATCAAACCCGTGGATACTTGTGGTGGCATTGGAGTATCTAGGTGACATTAGGGTTTTGGTTGATGTGTGTCTTAAGGTTTTATTTTAGTATGAACTCTAGGGTTGTTTGTGACACTTATAGGAATAGCCCAATAGATCGATCAGAAAGAATAACATTGAGGTGTTTTCGTACCCTACTATAATCTCTTCGTTTATTCTCTGCTATTAGTGACTTTGGAATGATTCTTTGTTGCATGTTGAGGGATTGTTATATGATCCAATTATGTTATCATTGTTGAGAGAACTTGCACTAGTGAAAGTATTAACCCTAGGCCTTGTTTCTAAGCATTGCAATACCGTTTGTGCTCACTTTTATCATTAGTTACCTTGCTTTTTTATATTTTTAGATTACCAAAACTTATATCTACCATCCATATGACACTTGTATCACCATCTCTTTGCCAAACTAGTGCACCTATACAATTTACCATTGTATTGGGTGTGTTCGTGACACAAGAGACTCTTTGTTATTTGGTTGCAGGGTTGTTTGAGAGAGGCCATCTTCATCCTACACCTCCCACGGATTGATAAACCTTAGGCCATCCAGTTGAGAGAAAATTGCTACTGTCCTACAAAACTCTGCGCTTGGATGCCCAACACGAGTCTACAAGAAGAAGGTTCTGTAGTAGACATCAAGCTCTTTTATGGCGCCGTTGCTGGGGAGGCTAGTTAAGCGGCACTCATATCATCTCAACAAATCTCTTTTGTAGTGCCGTTGCCGGGGAGGTGAGCGCTTGATGGTATATCTTTAGATCTTGCAATTGAATCTTTTAATTTCTTGTTTTATCACTAGTTTAGTCTATAAAAGAAAACTACAAAAAAATGGAATTGAGGTTACCTCATATGCTTCATATTTTTATGTCTTTCGTGAAAATGATGGAAAGGAAAATTGAGCCAAAGTGTTAGAAGAATAATGCAATAAAATGTTTGGCACTAAATATTTGAATGATGAGCATGATTGCAATGTCGTTAGTATGAATTATTTGAATATCCATAGTACTAATGATGATTGAACTAGTCATGATAAAAATGTTTCATATAAGCATGTCAATTTTTGTGGAGTGCATAGAGTATGAAATTAGATACCAAAAAGGGAAGATATATTTTGTAAGAGGCATAAATTTTAGAAACCACACAGTTACGTAAGATATTAGATATTTGTGCTAAAGAGTTATGTCCTCTTCTTCGCATTACCTGGGAACTTTGCAATGAAAGTGGTCATTTTAATTTCCAATGTGAATTATTTCATGATCGGATTGTGTCCAAAAATTGTGATAACTTCATTACCCTTGAGCATTACAATGAACTTAGTATATTTTTGGGGTATGAAGAAATGAAACATGGAACTAACGGGCTACCAGATTAGGTCATGAAAATGATTGATTTTGATCTAAATGAAATATATATGTACATGTTCGGTAAATTGCATTGAGAATCCTTATGTGGCCAATTAATTAAAGACAATAAAATAAATAGAAGATGAAGAGAATACTAATGAAGGGGAAGAGGTTTCCCAATATCCTCCTATTTTTTCTTATGATGAATCACGTAACGAGGAGGAGATTTTTATTCAACCACCCTTTTCAATAAGAAGCTTGGAAGAATTAAATAAACCCACACGTAATGTGGCAAAGAAGAAGAAAAGAAGGAAAAGTAAAGGTGAAGAGGTATCTCTCCCAAATAACGTTGCTCTTATTATTGATATGCCTCATAAGAATGATGATACACTTGATGATGATTTTGTTATGCCTATTGCTTATTGTGATGATTATGATTGGGAAATTAATGATACTTGTTATGATCTTGAGAATATTATTGGCAACCAACTTAGAAAATTTTGATGATAATAATTTCTATGCTATTGGTGTTATTCATACTATTAATGATGAGAGTGCTTATGCTTATGATATGCAAAGCCATAAGCTTGGGGATGCTCTGTTTGATGAAGATATTATTTTTAGTCCCCAAGTTTTGATGAGCAAATTTATTATGATGAAAGCATGCCTCCTATTTATGATGATTATTGTGATGACACCTATGTTATAAAGAATACTAATAACCATGAAACTTGTCATCATGATTTTAATCAAGTGTCTCATGATAGTTATTTTGTTGAGTTTACTCCCACTATTATTAATGATAATAAATTTGTCTATTTGGAGAGTAATAAAATTTATATGCTTATGCATCATGAAAAGAGTGCTTTATGTGATAGCTATATTGTTGAATTAATCCATGATGCTAATGAAAATTATTATGAGAGAGGAACATATGCTTCTACCTACTTCAATAATATCAAGTTTCCTCTCTATGTGTTGAAAGTTTTGAAGTATTGGTTGTTTTGCCTTCCTATGCTAGTTGCTTCTCGCTACCTTAATTTGTTTGGTCACAAAATACCTATGCATAGGAAGTGGGTTAGACTTAAATGTGCTTGCAATGTGATTCATGATGCTACCTTTTGTATTTCTTCCTATCTTTATGTGAGCATCATTGAAATCTTAATGCCTAGCTAAAAAGGCATTAAAGAAAAGTGCTTGTTGTGAGACAACCCAATACTTTTACCTAATGTTTTTGTGTGTTCACGTGATTAAGATACTGTAGTAATCATGTTTTATAGCTTTTGTTTCAATAAAGTGCCAAGTAAATCCTTTGGGTTAGTGTGGTTGATAGTTGATTTGTTTCTGTGCGAAAACCGAAAGTTTTGTGTCCTGTGCATAAAATTCAATAAATCACTTGAACGTGATAATAAGCTGAAATTTTAACACATGATTGCTATACAACTTGTCTACATTGTCCTAATTGTTAAGAATTTTTAGAGTTACAGAAGTATGGTGGTTGTCCAGATCATTACAGGTTGTTGTGTTTTTGACAGATTCTGTTTCCAATGCATAGTTTGCTTGTTTTGGTGTTTCCATAGTTTATACTAAGTGATATAAATTGTGTAAATGATAAGGTACAGTAGGAATTGTGTGAGAACAATTATGAATCTTCTCTTTGACAGTACCCAAGTGAATGACTTGCTTTATTATACTAATGCATCTCACAAAGTTTCATTAAGTTTTGTGTGATCGAAGTTTTCATGTTTTGCGTGAGATATCGATATGAGGAGAATAAGGAGTGGAAAGACACTAAGCTTGGGGATTCCCAAGGCAGCCCAAGATAATATTCAGGGAAGATTCAAGAAACTAATCTTGGGGATGCCCTGGAAGGCATCCCCTCTATCCTCTTAAACATTATCGGTAACCTCACTTGGAGCTATATTTTTATTCGTCACATGATATGTGTTTTGCTTGTATCGTCATTTTCTTTTGTTTATGTTTTCTTTATATTATTTAGAATAAGTTTTAGTATATTTCATTTAAATAAAAAACATAAGAATAGCGTTTACCATGCTTATTTTGCAAGTATATATGTTACTGTTTGAAAACAGAAAGTTTTCTATCATTATTTGTATTCTTATGGATAGTAAGAACATGATAAAATCTTGAAATTTTTACAGAGTGAGCATGAATAAGTTCTCCGTAACGTGATAATTTTTAAGAATTTTCAGAGTTGGGGAAGTATGAGAACAATTCTACTCTTTACAGACTGTCATGTTTAGACATATTGCTGTTATGTTTGAATTGTTTGCATATGTTTGCATGTTTAATGATTCTATTTTAGAATAGGAGTATTAAATATGCAGATGTATTAATATGCAATGTTTAGTTATAATTTTAGTGATTTTCTACAGTACGGAATGATAAGGTTTTGATTTGATTTATACTAACTTATCTCACGAGTTCTTGTTGAGTTTTGTGTGGATGAAGTTTTTGAGATTTAGGGAAACCACGACATGAGAGGAATTAAGCAGACATAATGGTTCAAGCTTGGGGATGCCCAAGGCATCCCAAGATAATATTTCAAGAAATCTCAAGCATCTAAGCTTGGGGATGCCCGGGTAGGCATCCCACCTTTCTTCATCAAAAACTATCGGTTAGTATCGGTTTAGCCTAAGTGTTGCATCTTCACATGATATGTGTTATCCTTGCAATTTCATTTTGTTTTGTTTTTCTTGCTGTTTGAATAAAGTACTTACAATCTGAAATTATTAAATGCGAGAGGGTTTTCTCATAGCTAGTTAATTATTTGACTACACATTGATCTTCACTTATATCTTTTTGGAGTAGTTTGTCAGTTGCTCTAGTGCTTCACTTATATCTTTTTAGAGCACGGCGGTGGTTTAATTTTGAATAAATTGATGAACTCTCATGCTTCACTTATATTATTTTGAGAGTTTCTAAACAGCATGGTAATTTTCTTGGGTTATGAATTTAGTCCTAATATGATAGGCATCCAAAGTGGGTATAATAAAAACTTTCATATAGAGCATTGAATCTATGAGAAGTCTGATTCCTTATGATTGTTTTGAGATATTAAGATGGTAATATTAGAGTCATTCTAGTGGTAGTTTTTGAGGTTAACGAAATAATTGTGTTAAGGTTTGTGATTCCCATAGCATGCACGTATGGTCTCCTAACTATGTAACTAAATTGGAGTGCATTGTATCTTGATTGTTTATCTTTGCGTGGAGGTCGGGGACGCGCGATGGTTAACTCCTACCAACCTCCCCCCTAGGAGCATGCGTCATTGTATTTTTTTCGAGGGCTAATATATTTTTGTAGTAAGTATGTGAGTTCTTTATGAGTAATGTTGAGTCCATGGATTATACACACTCTCACCCTTCCACCTTGCTAGCCACTCCAGTGCCGCGCAATTTTTGCCGATGCATCAAACCACCTCCGTTCCTCAAAACAGCCACCATACCTACCTGTTATGGCATTTCCACAGACATTCCGAGATATATTGCCATGTAACTCCACCGTTCTGTTTATTATGACATGCATCATCATTGTCATATTGCTTTGCATGATCATGTAGTGGACATAGTATTTGTGGCAAATCCACCGTTCATATTTTTTTATACATGTCACTCTTGATCATTGCACATCCCCGTACACCACCGGAGGCATCCATATAGAGTCATATCTTTGTTCTAGTATCGAGTTGTAAGTAAATAAAAGTGTGATTATGATTATTATTAGAGCATTGTCCCATGTGAGGTTATAAAAAAGAGTTCAAAAGGAGGCAAATTAAAAAAGGGCCAAAAGAGTCTCCCAAAAAAGAGAGAAAAAGAGACTCCAAAAAATGAGGAGTCTTCAAAAAAATGAGAGACAAAGAGAGAAGGGACAATGTTACTATCCTTTTCCACATTTGTGCTTCAAAGTAGCACCATGTTCTTCATGATAGAGAGTCTCCTATGTTGTCACTTTCAAATACTGGTGGGGATTTTTCATTATAGAACTTGGCTTGTATATTCCAACGATGGGCTTCCTCAAATGGCCTAGGTCTTCATGAGCAAGCAAGTTGATGCACACCCACTAGTTTTCTTTTGAGCTTTTATACACTTATAGCCCTAGTGCATCTGTTACATGGCAATCCCTACTCACTTACATTGATATCTATTGATGGACACCTCCATAGTCCGTTGATTTGCCTAGTTGATGTGAAACTTCCTCCCTTGTTTTGCCTATCACCACCTTCTATTCCACCCATATTGCTATGTCCATGGCTCGTGCTCACATATTGCTTGAAGAGTTGAAAAGGTTTGAAAAAGTAAAGTATAAAAACAATTGCTTGGCTGACATCGGGATGGGCATGAGGGGTATCTTGTTTTAAGAAAAGGTATCATAAAAGACTATATAATTTTGTAGGGATAACATTCTGTAGCCATGTTATATTTGATACTTCGTAGATTGCTTTCTAGTATGCTTGAAGTATTACTATTTTGATATTGATAAACTTTAGTTTTGAATCTTACGGATCTAAATATATATGCCACAATAAATAAATTTCATTGATAAATATGTTAGGTAGCATTCCACATCGAAAATTATGTTTTTATCATTTACCTACTCGAGGACAAGCAGGAATGAAGCTTGGGGATGCTTGATACCTCTCCAACGTATCTATAATTTTTGATTATTCCATGCTATTATATTGTCCGTTTTGGATGTTTTATATTTATTAATATGCTATTTTACATGATTTTTGAGACTAACCTATTAACCTAGAGCTAGTGGCAGTTTCTGTTTTTTCCTTGTTTTGGAGTTTCGCAAAAAAGGAATATCAAACAGAGTCCAATTAACCTGAAAATTTACGGTGATTTTTTATGGACCAAAAGAAGCCCACGGAGTGCCGCAGATGGACCAGAAGAGCCACCAGGCCACCACAAGGGATGAGGGCGCCCCCTAGGGCGCGACCCCCGTCCTGGTCAGCGCCTCATGGGTCCCCCTGATTTGTTCCCAACGCTAAAAATTATTATAAATATGGAAACCCCTGAAAATAAACCAAGAGGGGGAGTTCCGCTGCCGTAAGCCTCTGTAGCCACTAAAAACCAATTGAGAGCCCGTTCCGGCACCTTGCTGGAGGGGGAAACCATCACCAGTGGCCGTCTTCATCACCCCGATGGTCTCCATGATGAGGAGGGACTAGTTCACCCTCGGGGCTAAGGGTATATACCAGTAGCTATGTGTTTGATCTCTCTCTCTCCTATGTTCTTGATTTGGAAGGATTTTAATGTATCGCGAGCGTTGCTATTAAAGTTGGATCTTATGATGTTTCTCCCCCTCTACCTTCTTGTAATGGATTGTGTTTTCCCATTGGAGTTATCTTATCGGATTGAGTCTTTAAGGATTTGAGAACACTTGATGTATGTCTTGCATGTGCTTATCTCTGGTGACAATGGGATATTCACGTGATCCACTTGATGTATGTTTTGGTGATCAACTTGCGGTTTCAGTGACCTTGTGAACTTATGCATAGGGGTTGGCATACATTTTCATCTTGACTCTCCAGTAGAAACTTTGGGGAACTGTTTGAAGTCCGTTGTGTTGGTTTGAATAGACGAATCTGAGATTGTGTGATGCATATCGTATAATCAAACCCGTGGATACTTGTGGTGACATTGGCGTATCTAGGTTACATTAGGGTTTTGGTTGATGTGTGTCTTAAGGTGTTATTTTTGTACGAACTCTAGAGCTATTTGTGACACTTATAGGAATAGCCCAATAGATCGATCAGAAAGAATAACTTTGAGGTGGTTTCATACCTTATAATAATCTATGCGTTTGTTCTCCGCAATTAGTGACGTTGGAGTGACTCTTTGTTGCATGTTAAGGGATTGTTATATGATCCAATTATGTTATAATTGGTTAGAGAACTTGTACTAGTGAAAGTATGAACCTTAGGCCTTGTTTCTAAGCATTGCAATACCGTTTGTGCTCACTTTTATCATTAGTTACCTTGTTGTTTTTATAGTTTTAGATTACAAAAACCTGTATCTACCATCCATATTACACTTGTATCACCATCTCTTCGCCGAACTAGTGCACCTATACAATTTACCATTGTATTGGGTGTGTTGGGGACACAAGAGACTCTTTGTTATTTGGTTGCACGGTTGTTTGAGAGAGACCGTCTTCATCCTACATCTCCCACGGATTGATAATCCTTAGGTCATCCACTTGAGGGAAAATTGGTACTGTCCTACAAAACTCTATGCTTGGAGGCCCAACACGAGTCTACAATAAGAATGTTGTGTAGTAGACATCAGTGAGTAGGATCAAGTCCTGGTAAAATTTTCAGCAATAATGAAGGAATATAAAGTATAGTTGCTTCACAAACTGAAAAATCTTACCAGAATTAAACATTTAATGATGAGGTCACATGGATTGATGGATATAACTCAAATTTTAAGGGGACCTATGATTTGAGCATATGGTGCATGTGACAAAATTTCAGCTCATTTGGATATGCCTGGCTAGTACCTCCTTCACAAAGTTCATTTTTGACAAAAAACTTTGGAAATTATCTATGGAATATTTACAAGGCAAATGAAGTTGAGTTTTGGCATGTGACAATGATATGGATAGGCAATAGTGTCCAACAAGATTGAGGGCAATCAAGAAGATATAAATGACACTTCCTTCACAAAATGCCATTTAGGGCACAATAGGAAAACAAATATTTCTGAATTATATTTGAACATGGCAAGGAAGGGTTGTATCATATCTGTGGAAGATATGACAGAAAGGATTTATGAGAATTTTGTGGGAGTCATAGGCATGACAGAATGGTAGGTTGCTTCACAACCTACAGCAAACATGGTTATTCCTTTAATAGAAAAATGAATATTCCAAATAAAAAGAATATTGGGGTTTGAGATAAGATGAAAATGACATGATCTTGGTTGGATTTGAGAGTGACAAGCCACTTTGGAGCCAAGGAAGATATGGTCTTCCCAAGTTTCCAGACCATAGAGCCATGGAAAAAGAAAATCCATAGAAAATCGAAGGAAAAAGAAAAAGCCAAAATCCAGGGTGTAACAAACCTTTCCCCCTTAGAGATATCTCATCCTCGAGATTTGGTTGCTCAGGGAAAAAATATTCACCCTTAAGGGAACTGTTTCCAACTCGGGTATCCATTTTCTTATATTGTGTCCCCCTAGCTTTCGTATTACTGACTGTCTTACTCTGGTTTGCTTTAGTGTACCCATATTCTAATAGGCATTGTCTCACATTTTCATGTTTACATTGGATCATCTATCTTTCATATCTGCTAACTTACCGGAGGTGCGAAAATCATCATGGCTAACATACGTGCCCTTCCCACAAGTCCGAATGTGATCTCAGATGGATGTGTCATCCAACACTGACAACATTCCATGGAGTCATGAACAAATTTTCCCGGTGGACACAAAACATTTCAATCCTTGCAGCATGTTACTCAAATAGGTGCACCTCTCCAGGTTCAACACAATGTTGTGAATCTTAACCATTTTCCTGGCGGAATCTGACTTATCACAGGGATTCTTGAGTCATATTGGCTAGCTCCACTTTCTTGAATATCAAATCCATACCAAGTATTTGACTATCATCTGCCGTGACTAGCATAAAAGTGTATGACCTTGTAACAATAGCATCCTCATATTTGACTGGCGGTGATTTTGGCAAAAGAATCTTGTCCACGGCAGGCTATCGGGCAATTCCTCAAGACTATTGTTCGCCTTCTTGATTACTTATTTGTTGGTATATACACGTGGATAACAAGCCATGTGCGGCTTTAAAACGATTGCTGGAGTCAAACTTCTGAATTGGCCTTTGATCCGTTTTGATAGACTCAGATAATTGATAATGACAATTCTCAGCATAGAAGTGGGCTGAGCAGGTTACCTTGATATGAGGTCCTTACAAACAGAGTAGACTCCTTGGGCAGATATTGTTGCGTTGTTGGTTTTTCTCCTTCATATTTTTTTCATCTGGATCCTTGGTTGAAATAGTGTGTCCTTATATACTCTTTATTCTTCATGTGAACCTGGGTGCTGTCATACACAATATTTTGGCAATCATATCTTTCCCTCGTTCATGTCTCGTGTCTTAGGATATATGACAGGTGCACATGTGATGGTACGAGACTCATTGTTGTCATCACTCATACCAGATCACTTTGCCGGGTGTGCAGAAACTAGCCTTGATAAGTGCTCCCAAAGTTATCGTCCCATGTGGACTTTCTCTAAAGCGTTCTTGGTCCCTGCATCACCCACTGAGGTGTATAATTGGGTTTCCTCCTCTTGCATAACTAGTGAGGTTATTGACTGCATCATCATATCAATTACTTGCAAGAACTTGGCAACACACTCACAATGGGGATACGTGTAGTCGGACATTTGATTCCCGAGGCAGACACTTGTGTCCTGACTGATTTTTGCTTCTGACAAAACGGTTGCGGATCTGATTCTTGGGATGAACTACCATATGCTGCCAACTCACTGTGTAATATCTTGTGCGAGTGCCCTACTGAGGAAGCTTGTGCTAAAAACCATCGTGCCAAGGAAGACTGAATAAATTGTGCTTGAAGCAGTTGTCAAACAACTTCCTGAAGAAGATTGGGTACCATACTTCAGCAGCTTCCCCCTTAGAGGCTTGCTCGGGAAGACTCGGTACCTTATGCTAGAAGATTCATGCGGTAACTTACTAAAGAAGATAGAATATTTTATGCTGGAAGCTTCCCGCGGTAACTTACTGAAGAAGACATATATATATATGTATGTATGTATATGTATGGCATTCATCTCGCAGAAAGAAGTAATTCGGTCTTTCTGAACAAGCTAACAACGAAGCTAACAATATAGGATTCCTCAGTCTTTCTTAGCCAGATATGAGGATGACTTACAACATAAAATATTATGTCTTCTTCAGTAAGTTACCGCGGGAAGCTTCCAGCATAAAATATGTGTGTGTGTGTGTGTGTGTGTGGCCGAAGAAGAAGGTAAGGAGTGGTGAGAGGAGCAGCTGACACAGAAAGACCGGTGGAATTAGATGTAGGGGTCGATGGAGAAGCCAACTGAGATGGAGCTAGGGTAACACCAAGCAGCCTCCTAGCTCTGGTGGCATCTCAGACTAGCTCAGAAATGAGAAGATACTCGGTCATTGAGGGAGTCCTGGATTAGGGGGTCCTCGGGTGACCGGACTACTCGATCTGGGTCGGACTGATGGACCGTGAAGATAAAGCAGAAGATTATCCGCCATGTCCAGGGAGGACTCATATGTGCGTAGAATGGCAAGTTTTGTGTCCCGGTGTAATGCTTCCTTCCTATGCAAGATGACTTTGTACAACCCTAGGTCCCTCCAGTGTGTATATAAACCGGAGGGTTTAGTCCGTAGAGGCTATTAGAATAATCTCAGGCTAGACAACTAGGGTTTAGCTAATACGATCTCGAGGTAGATCAACTCTTGTAACCCCTATATATGAAATTCAATCAAACAGGAAGTAAGGTTTTACCTCCATGAAAAGGGCCCGAACCTGGGTAAACATCGTGTCCTTGTTGTCCCTTGTTACCATTGATCCTTAGATACACAACTTGGGACCCCCTACCAGAGATCTTCCGGTTTACTCATCGACATTGGTGCTTTCATTGAGGGTTCCGCTGCGTTGTCGCCAGAAGGATCGATGGCTCGCTTTGTCATCAACGATAGTGCTATCTCTGGGGAGACCTTCCTCCTTAGTCATCTTTTCATGTTTGGTGGCTTCGTGCTACGTGCCAACTCGGCCGATCATCTTGAGCAGGTCAACAGCTACGCCCCTAGTCACTAGATCAGGTTTGGAAGTTTGAACTACATCACCGATATCCGAGGAGATCTGATCTTCGAGGGGTTCGCGGCCTCGGCTGCCGCTCCCCACCTGCACGAATAAGACCCTTTGGACCCACTATCAGATCCTGTCCAGGGGTTGATGCTCATGTCAGTCCTAGCCTTAGATCTGGAGAAGACCACTTCATCCGAAGACGGGAGGATAAACCCCGCCGGACTCTCTCCCTCCATGAAACTTCTAGCCGGAGAGGCGATCGCACCGTTTGCGGACCCGGAATTAAACGGGACACTTACCGTTGTCGGGAAACCAGATTCGCCTCCGATCATGAGCTCCGAACTCTTGGGGTCTGTGCCCTCTGGGCTCGATCAAATGGTCATCGCAGAGCCTAGCTCTGCAGATCCTCAGACCCTTGTCTAGTCCTTGGTATTAAACGTGGTGCCAGACTTATTACAATCTCTCGCCATCATGGAGGTATCACCTCCGAACTATGCCTAGTTCAAACTAGGGGCTGAGACTATGGAATTTTACGTCCCACCCACCACCCACTTGGTAGCCACAGCTGAGGATTTAACCGACATGCTAGACTATGCTTACGAAGACATCAATGGCATGGACGACGATGTCGAAGCCGAACCAAGTCAAAACCCGCACATCACTGGGTGCTGGACGACCACTTCTACTTACGATGTATACATGGTGAACACGCCTGAAAAGAAAGATGCCGATGGCACAAAAGTTCTAAATGAGGATAAGCCCGTCGATGAACCACAAAATTGCCGGCGTCAGCGGCGCTGCTCACGATCGCATCGAGGTAGGGAAAGCAACACCGGCACCGGAGACAATGACACTCCAGATAATGCTGAAGACCCCGAAAACCCCGTGGAACCAGCGTTAGAGCAGGAGGAAAGAGAAGACGGTCAATTCAGCGCCGACAAACTCGCCGATCACCAGGATTCGAAAGATAGTAACTACTTACTTGTGTCTGAAGAGGAGGTTAGCCTTGGTGACGAATAATTCATCAACCAGGAGGAATCCCTCGAACAAGAACGCTTCAAGCAATGGCTTATCGCCACCACAAGGAACCTGAAAAAGCAGCAGCGACGACGTAATGCCGAATGGGATATGCTCAACGATAGATGGAATCAAGTGCTAGACGCCGAAGAAGAATATGGTCGTGAGCGCCAAACAAAGAGCTATACCAAACACAAGCTACTGCCACAATTAGCTGACGAGGCCCTTGCGCGAGTACCATCAAGATACAATGAAGATGATCAACCAGACTGACCACCACGTGGAAGGGACAAAATGGCTAATAATGCTGAATACCGGCCCGCACCCTCTTACCATAAAGGCAAGGAGACAGCTGCTCCGGGCCACAAGTTCGACCTACGTCAGGACCTGGCCAATAAAGCCGGCTAGACCAGATTAATATATGGATCAAGATGACTATCTCCCACACGGGACGATGGCCATTAAGCCTGGCACGACAAACATAATCTAGTTCGGAGTAAGCACTGAACACATATGTCATCGGAACTCTGTCACGATGTCGCCTGATATAGAGGTACCGCACACCTTATGTGTTTTACCGATGTGGTAATGCAGCACCAATTTCCGGAAGGGTTTAAACCCGTGAACATCGAGAAGTACAATGGAACGATGGATCCTGCCGTATAGATTGAAGATTTTATTCTCCACATTCACAGGGCTCGCGGAGATGACCTCCACGCCATTAAATATCTCCCTCTAAAGCTGAAAGGACTAGCACGACACTGGTTGAACAGCCTCCTAGAGAACTCCATTGGAAGCTAGGAAGACATAGAGGATGCTTTTCGGGCCTACTTTCAGGGCACTTATGCCTGGCACCGGATGCTGATGACCTGAGCCACATAGTCCAGCAACCCGGAGAGTCAGCCCGCAAACTTTGGAATCGGTTCTTAACAAAAAAGAACCAAATCATCGACTGTCCAGATGTCGAAGCCTTAGCGGCCTTCAAACACAGTGTCCGTGACGAATGGTCAGCCCGACACCTCGGCCACGAGAAGCCAAAGACTATGACAGCTCTTACTGCACTAATGACCCGCTTTTGCATGGGCGAAGATAGCTAGTTGACTTGTAGAAGCAATAGTACCAGCGGTCCCGACACTTCTGAGGCCAGGGATGGCAATGGCAGGCCACGACGCAACATAAACAAGCATGGGAACAACAACAGAGAAGTAGAGGATACGACAATAAACGCCGAATTCAGTGGCTCCAAATCCGGCCAGCGGAAGAAGCCGTTCGATGGCAATCAGGATGGTCCATCCAACCTGGACAAGATACTAGAGAGACATTGCCAGCTTCATGGCACCCCTGACAAACCTGCCAACCAAACTGTAACACCCAGGATGCGGCTATAGCTCCTACGTGTCGAAGCACTACTTAGAGTCATAACCGCATTCTGGAATGGTCTCATGTGTGGTATCTTTACACAACCCATGTAATGAATAGGATGAAAGAGAGTTTGATAGTTGGCTTACACTAGCCACGTCACACAATTAATACAATAAACATACATTCATCCTGAGAACACATAGTCCGATTACGGACGAAAACAAACGAAGAAGAGATACCACACAGGATAATCCCGACCGACCCTATTAGGAACCACTACCGATTATCGGGGTATGTCACGTACATACGCCCATGCTCTTCATCGAACTCCCATTGGAGCTCCTGGCCATCGCCTGAATCAAACTTAGTTGTACCTACACCTGTTTGTGTAGTAAAGTGGGAGTCATGAGGACTCAGCAATCGTGTTCTCGGGTATCAAAACTACCGAAGATTTTAGGTGGGGAGAAGGTATCAAGTGGGGTTGCAGCAAGCGCTAAGCATATATGAGCTGGCTAGCTTTCGAACTTTCAGAGTGAGAGGAGAAGCTACGCCAATGATTGTTAACTATTCATGATCACTAAGTGATCATGTCTACCTACGAGTCATTCATAACCCAGTCGTGTTCTCTTCCCGAACTCCCTCGAAAAGAGACCATCAGGACTATGCACACAAGTTGTCTGTATTATTTGAGTTTTTGTGTCAAGTTATCTACAACCAGATATTAACGAACTCCAATTCACCACATAACCGCGGACACGGCTTTCGAAAGATCATAACCCTCCGAGGGTGTCCCAACTTAGGCCATCACAAGCTCTCACGATCAGCAGAGGTAGAACATCTTATCTTAGGGACAACCCGACAGACTCGGAATCCCGGTGCACAAGATATTTCGACAATGGTAAAACAAGTCCAGCAAGATCTCTCGTCATGCTGACACCCCGATAGGAGCCGCACATAGGTCGTCTCAGACCATGATCGGATAGGTCAGCCTATAGGTACATACCAAATACCTCAGGTTTCCCCGAGGTAGCCCCGCAGTCTCCCCGATTTGGACCAGCACTCATGTGGAGCACTGGCCCGAGTTGTTGATTAAGAATCATCTGGTTAATTACTCCCTATGCTAGATTTTAGTTATTAGGCAAATGGGGAAACCAATGTTGGGCCTTGCTAGAGGATTTTTATTCAAAGCAAACTTTTAAGGGCGGCCCTTAAACCCCAACCGCATTAGGAACGCAAAATCAAGGAACATAACACCGGTTTATCAGATCTTAAGGCGGCATGAGTGGAACAAAACAACGAGCAAAATGCCAACCCTTCCACCTGTTGCCAAGAGATAGCTCCATTAATTAAGTAAGATATATTGTGATATTCCAAAATATCCAAGTTCCAACATGGAGCAATCTTAACCTTCACCTACAACTAACAACACTAAAAGAGAGGCTGAGCAACAGCGTATCTTAGTCAATCAATGGTTTGCTAGGAGGGTGGGTAGAGGTTTCATGATAATGTAGGAGGCTGACAAACAAATAGATAGGCAGCGTGACATAGTGATTGAGCGAGACAACTAGCAAAGCAAAGATAGAGGTTATATCAAGGAACGGTCATCTTGCCTGGGACGCCACAAGGAAGAAGAACAAGTCCATGAATAAGACAGACGAACGTAGTTGAACAAGTCATCACAGCTCCGACACAAAACCGAAGCTAACAAGAGAAGCAAACCGGAAAGAAGCAAACAACATGGTAAACACACAAGCTCAAACATTGCATATGATGCACAAATGAGTATGATGCATGTCCGGTTTAAATATGCATGGCATGGCAAAGTGCACAAACAATACTACAAGTTAAGTGGGGCTCAATATTGCATATTGACGAAACACCACATTTAATTATTTAGTTCGATCTCATTTATGCACCCAACAAGTTTTAATGTTAGTTAACATGGCAAGAGGTAAAACACAAATATACTACACTATCTAAGCAATTTAAATTGTGCCGGAAACAACAAACAACAATTTCGGAAAATCCCCACATGTCATTTAGCAATTTTTCAAGCGAACAACAATTTTAAATATTTTAAATGTTGTTACATGATGCAGATGACATAATCAAGTTTTATGCAATTTTTGTGAAAATGTTGACATGAAGATGATATGGGGCGTTTGTCACCTTGACGGAAAGAAAGGTGCCACGGCGACGAAAACGGAAATGGTGCCACGGCAACGTTCCGGGTTCCGACTACTCATTGAGATGCCGATGCAAAAGAAGGGCAGCATGAGCGTGTCATGCAAGATGGTGGGGTGATCCCAGATACCGGATTCCCATGTGACGACGGCAAGGAAAATGAAGTATCTGCATGAAACAATTCGGACATGGAGCAAGCACGGGCATCTCATACATCACACATGCATTTGTCCACGAGTCATCATCTCGGCGGTTATACTTATGAAGCGTGCGTTTTTAGAGCGGTTCGAGTTCGTCGAGCCAAGTAGTGGTACTCGCTGGTCATAGTGGAAGTAGTCATTCTCGCGACGGTAGTGGAAGTAGTGGAACACTTTTTCATAAATGTTTGGGGTCATCGGTAGAGGTACTTGTCGCATCACCGGGCGTAGTCGGCCCTGGCGTACCCGAAGGGTACTTGGTGAATCCACGTAGTTGTACACGGGTCGACGGTAGTGGAACTTGACGTATTGCCGTGTGTAGTCGTACTCAGGGTCCTTGTGCACTTGACAGAGAGGAACTTGGCGACGATAGTCGTGCACTTGGCGTTCCGTTCTTGAGATGATGTTACCCATGATGGCCAAAATTAATTGGTCGTAAGGCAACCGGGTGCTCACGGTAGTGGCTATGGTGGTTCCAGGAGACGACAGTGGTGGTCGGCTTGGCATGTGGCTGTGAAGGCACTTTTGGAAGGAGGAGAAGGACGACAGGGACATGGGCCGGGCGATGTGGCTGGTTCGCGTGGCTGCAATGAAGACAGAGCGGAGGCAACACTAGGCGCTGCTTGTGGTGACGTAGTAGAGCACCAAAGGCGCAGATCCGGACGCCTGGGAGCTCCAGTGACAGGCAAAGGGAGAAGATCGGGTGGCAACGGTTCCATGGCCATTGCCTTCCCGGACGGGGACGAGAGGAGGGGATTCAATCAACGGCTATGGCGGGTTCCTGGTACAGAGAAGCGTGCGAGGAAATGAGCGAGGAGGGGAGCACGGGAAGGAGGAAGGACAGGGAAGAGGTCACCGGCATGACCTGTTGTTATTGTTGTCATCAGCGATGTGGAGGCCGACGGGCGCGGGGGTACACAAGAGTCGCTCGCGTTGCTGCTGCAAGAGGCCCTCCCTCGGGCGCGCGTGAAGGAGTTCGCGACAGGTGCGACGGAGCAAGGCGGAGAGGCACGGGCGAGCAAGGGCGAGGGCGTGACGCTGCCGGAGTTGGCCGCTCCGAGTGGCGCGGGAGGCCGGGCATGCGCCATGGCGAGGCGGTGGCTCGGGCTGGGAGATTTGGTTGAGGAGGGCGCAGTGGAGGGACGAGGAGGCGGATGGCTCGTGCGGGGCTTAAACGCCGAGGGGCCACGGGCTCCTGTTGAGCGGCGCACTCGAGCATACGAGGAAGGCATGAAGGAGGGGAAGGCAGGGGCACCTCGTTCCCATCTGGATTGTGCGCTGGGAGACAGCGCACTGTGGGATTTGATTGGGGCTAGGGTTTGAGCAGGTTTAGGTGGGCTTAGGGGAGGTTGGGCCGCAGATGGGCCTAAATGGCCTGCTAGGCTCCTGGGAGGCCGGTCCAGCTATCGGCTGATGGGCATTCATAGAAAAAGGTAAGAAAGAGAAGGAGAGCTGGGTCGAGAGGAAAAAAAGGAGAAGGGGGTTTGAATTTATTTGAAGGATCAAATAAATTCGAGTTGAGCTCAAACTTGGAATGTGGCTACTTTGACATATTTCAAAGCTCCACAAGAAGAAGTGAAGTGAAAGGGGAATAGAGCATGGATGTAAAATAGCTTAGAAACGAGAGGGATTTAAATGCAAGTTTGTTATGGTGGCTTCCAAATAAATGGAATATTTTGTTATAGCTCCCTAATAATATTTGGAGGGTATGTTATAAAGAGATATCACCATTGTGAATTTCCCTCAATTTAAATGGACCAAAGGTCCATATAATTAGTTTATTTGAGTTGCAAAGATTTGATGACATGATGCCATGATGAATGCAATGCTGAAAAACAACAAGCAAAGTAATCACAAGACAAACAACGAAATAACTGGAAGGCTACTAGAGCGTCGGTCTTGGGGTGTAATAACTCTCCCACAATAACAGATGATCTCGACCCGAGATCCTAGGGATTGCACCGGATAGAAACGGAAGAGGAAGAGGCAAAACCAATTTACTTCTTGACAAACGAGTGAAACCACAAAACTTGAGAGGTTAAACAATCTTGAAAGAAAGAATACAACGGAGATGAACGAAGTTGAAAGCACTCCGTAAAAAAGGAGGAACAAGGGACACCACGAGAATCAAGAGCTTAGGTGACAAGATAGACAATTAAACCACTTCGGTTAAAACAAGATAGAGAAGGAATAAGAACGAAAGAATTTGGACAGCACTCCAACTGTAAATGGAAGGAATATAACATGAACTTGACAAGATGGGATGATACTTGGTGAAATAAACAACACACTGCCTCTGAAATAATTGAAAGAATGGCACAAGGGGTAAGAAAGATTTCAGATAGCAATCCAGTTAAAAAGAGAGGCCAAACTTGATAAGATGGGAGAACTTTAATGGAAGACACGACACTCCTGTTAACTAGACCAGACAGGAAAAGAACATGATCTTGACAAAACGAGATGATGGACGAAGGTAGCACTATCACAACGCCTCCGGAACAAAAGAGTAAAAGCTAGATCTTTAAAAGAAAAGAACGGAGAAGAAAAGGACAACTTCTCCACAATTGAATTGGAAGAGCATTCTTACACCGAAGGATTGAACAAAGTTGTTCGAAGAATCAACACACAAAAGATATGCTTCTCGTGGGCTTATGGAAAACATCGTAAAATTATGAGGTGACAACCGGCCTCAATAAAAGCATTTGATTGGATTGATATCAACAAGGAGAAAAAAAACTTATTTCACCGGGAGGATAAATGAAGAACTTGGGTCATTTATAAGCACCATAAACAGCAACAATCCTTAGGAAAAAGCTTTTAGGTGAGATACAACCCAAGATTACTCCAACAAATAAGTTGAGGGGTTGAAAGGATCTCCTGAAGAAAGAAGGATGATGGGTTTAAATATCTCATTCTTGATAACTTGTGAATCATGAAACATGAAAGACATTGTCATGAATGCCATAACACCGCCTGAAAAAATAAGGTAAAAAGTCACTTCGTAATGCGAGGAGAAGAATACTTGAGCTCCTCCAACAAGAATCTTGAAGAACACTCCAAGAATGAAATAAGTCCTTAATGAACCACCATGATGAAACTCTTGAGGAACTCGTTTAGATAACACGATGATTGAAATGAAAGGAAGGTTGAAAAGAATAAGATGAGGCCTTGCCATGATTTAGACGGATCTTCGCGATGAAAAATTGAGAGAGCTTGGAACACCGAAAGACAAGACGAACAACTTGAAACCAATAATTTATTCCTCCTAAACAAAATCCGATGGAAGGGATAAATCACTTGTATGAAACAAGAATAAGAATTATGTTATGTGTATCCTTCACCAATTAAATTGATGAGAAGCAATGAATTTGCATACTAATTATTCTCTTGAAAATGATTGGATAGATAAAGTGGAAACTTAGGAAAATCTTGAACGGATCCCCGGTAGGATTTCGAAAATAACGAATGAATAGATATGGAAACAAAGGAAATTGAATTTTTAACAAACCACCATAAGAATTGAAACAAATGAAGAAAAGAAAATGAATCACCGAGAAGAATTAGAAAAATAAGAAAGGAACTTGAGGAAACTTATATACAAAAGAATGAACAGATAACAAGAAGAGTAGAGAATACCGATTCCTCGTGATGGAAAAAAATTAAGAGATGGCATGAAGCTAGAACCATGAATCTTCAGGGGAAAAGACCAAGATTTAGGAGAAATTGTTCTTCAGTCTTCCAGGAGAGATTGAGAATGAGAAATACCATGAAGAATTTGTGAGATACTTCGGAATAATGATGAATTAGAAGGATGAAGCAACAATGAAAAGAATTTGAAAGCGATCTTGGAGAAGGCATATGACTGATGGAAATTCATTCTTACGTCACACTTTGATTTTTTTTTAGAATAACTCTGGAAAAGAAATTAGAAGAGTCAGGTAAGATCCTGGGAAAGAACTGTGGGTTAGGGCCCACTCAAAAGAAACACCGTTGGAAAAGATTGCTTTCAAGAAAGATTGCACCGGTTGAATTCAATGTCATGGATGAGGTTACAACCTCAAAATAGCTTGAATGGATTTAGAATGGAAACGTGAATCTTCTAAGATATCTTGTACACTCCGGATATGAATTAGAGGGAGTTAATTAAATAAGAGAGACTTGGATAAGAAATTCCAACATGTGAAAGCATGTGAAACAATAAGGAAGAGATATGAACAACACTGAAGCTTGAATTTAGTCCACCAGAGAAGAAACAAGAACGGAGAATGATAAACTTGAAGCTTCCCTAGCATCTTCACGAGAATCACTAGATAAACAACATAGAAGGAACGAATGATGAGACTTCATGTGAATATAATGGATACTTGATTAAGAATTCTGGCTCCATAAAGAAAAAGGGTGGGAGGGTGTGGAAAAACAAAGACAACTTGGGATGAATGAAACAGACACCGTTGAGAAAAAGCAAGAATTTGTCTAGCACATATTGAAAGGATCGGGTTAACTTGAAACTTGAAACACACTGGTTGAAAAAGAATTTCACGTGACAATCTTCATGATGAAGAAGGATTGGCACTCCCATAGAAATATAAGAACACCTCTTAGGAAATGTATGGAATCAACACTTGAAATTGAAGCACCTCTAATACCAAAACTCAAAACAAAACAAGGATTTGGCTTGCAAAATAAGCCAGAACAAAAATATGATATAGATTCAATCCAAAGTATTCGTGATGGGGCCCCCAGGGCATGACGTTACAGCGGACATCACGTCCCCGAATCTCCATAGCCAATGATTCATTAAGACGCAATGAGAGCACTGTAAAATAGACCATGACAAGCGAAACACTAGACGTTGGATCCCAACCTCATATCATGTATTTGTTGGAAGATTTCGTAGAGCTTCTTGAATTCCCACCTACTAACTCCTAAAACTTTCTGGTTACGCAATATGGTGTATCTCACCCAATTAACAATCCATACATCCAGCTGTATCCATCCGTCAATACATAACCAGGCACCTTCGGAAACCGTGTACCTCAAACCTTCAAAAAGCATCCGCTATACTAGCTGTGGCAATACTCCCGAACTATTCCCCAGTACTGGTTGACGTCGGGGTTATCTCACCACCAGACATGCATATAAGATTTTTTGATGTCGGCAACCTCTGGTATTAACGATACAACTTTGACGACAACACCTCGAAGCTCTACCCCCCGCGACAATACCACAACTCCTAAATGACAGGAGGCACCGAGAACAATGTTCTCGTCACAAAGATATCGGAACAATCCCAACAATACCCGCGTGATCCTAAAGAAAATTTGGTGAGAAAGAGGAGAGTGAAGTCAAAACTTCTACGTCATGAGTCCTCACTAGAGCGACGAAGGGGATAAGGAATAAAAGAATTCCTACTCTCTGATATATATATATATATATATATATATATATATATATATATATATATATATATATATATATATATAGATATATATATATTCCTAAGACTCAAAGAAGTTTTGCTTTCTAGACTCAACATCGGCCGCGGTTCGATCAAGAAGGGGCTCCTAGGCCGGGGAAGGCTCTGATTACCAACTTGTAATGCCCAGGATGCGGCTATAGCTCCTTCGTGTCGACGCACGTCTTAGAGTCATAACCGCATTCTGGAATGGTCTCAAGGGTGGTATCTTTACACAACCCATGTAATGAACATGATGAAAGAGAGTTTGATAGTTGGCTTACACTCGCCACATAACACAATTAATACAATAAACATACATTCATCCAAAGAACACAGAGTCCGACTACGAATAAAATCAAACGAAGAATAGATACCACACAGGCTAATCACGATCGTCTCTAGTAGGTACCACTACTGATCATCAGTGTATGTCACGTACATACGCCCACGCTCATCATCAAACTCCCATTGGAGCTCCTGGCCATCACCTGCATCGAACTCAGTTGTACTCGCACCTGTTTGTGTAGTAAACTGTGAGTCACGAGGTCTCAACAAATGTGTCCCCGTGTGTCAAACCTACCAAAGATTTTAGGTGGGGAAAAGTATAAAGTGGGGTTGCAGCAAGCGCTAAGCATATATGAGGTGGCTAGCTTACGAACTTTCGGAGTGAGATGAGAAGCTACGCCAACGATTGTTAACTAGTTGTAACATCCCAAAATTCTAAAATTTGGAATGTTATAATAAATAGATAGTGTTGATTGCTTGTTTGATGTTCTGAGTGAAATTTGAAACTTTTGAAAGGTTAAATGAGAGGGAATAAAATGACTTTCCCAAAACTTTCACTTTGCATTTTGATCTCCGGGAATTCAAATTCTTTTCATCACGAAACCCTTGAGTGAAGGTAATATGACTTCTTCAATTTATTAAATGAAAAAAGGGTTTGAAAGGATTTTGAATTTCATCCTCGAAATATTTCCAATTCAGAAACTTTATGCAACTCAATGATTTTCCCGAGAGAACATAAAATGACTTCTTCAAATTATAGGAAATATGAGTTGGAAGTTTTTCTGAAATTTTCTATGACTCATTTTCAAAATTTGAGTTATTGGGTTTTTATTCAAATTATTTTTCTTCGAAAATAAAATATATGGAAAATAGGGTAACTTGATTCCATATAGTAGAAAATTGGAGAAAAATAAATTTGAAAACATTTTGGTATTTTTAAAATGATTTTCATTGGATTTTATTGCAACAGTAGCACCTTTTGTTTTATTAGAATTTGTGAGGATTTTATTTGACTATAGAAAAATGTTCATATTGTAGGAAATATTTTTCTGTAAATTTTGATATATAATATGCCTATATTATATATTGATTTTATTTCTTTTCCTTTTTATTCTCTGCTTGTTAAAACAAAATGTCTTCTTCGCCGACTGGGCTGGCCCCGTTCTAACCAGGCCGGGCCAGAGCCCATCGCCGCGCCGCCTTCTTCCACCTCGCGTGCGCGCGTCGGAGTTCGCCGCCGCCTCGGCGTCCGTGCCGTGGCCGCCACGCCTCCCTCTTGCCCCTTCCGCAAGCTGCGCCTCCCCTCCGCCTATTTAAGGCCGCTCCGCCGCCCCCGACCCTCTCCCTCTCCTCCCACATCTCGCGCCGCCGCCACCACTGCAGACCGCCGCCGCCGCTTCGCTCGCCGCCGCTACTTGCTGCTACTGCCTCGCCACCAACCTCGCACCCGCGCCGCGCTGCGCCTCGCCCTCACTCGCCCACATCGCCGCCTCCACTCTCGCCTAGCACCGTCGTCGCAGCAGCCACGCCTCGCCGAAATCCGCGCCAGAGTTCGCCGCAGGACGGATCGAACCCGATCCGCTCCGGTCCACCCGACCCGAGCCACTACCGTTTTTTAAATCTGCCGAACGGTACGAACCGCCGGACCATCCCGATCCATTCAGTTAGATTGGTTTTGTTTTTTTTTCTTATTAGTTATTCAGTAAACTTTCTTTAGTTAGAGTTAGAAAATGAGCGTTCGCTCGATAGTCTTTTCTTTTTCTTTTAGTTTTCAGCCAGGGAGTTAGATGTAAGTATTTTTATTTATAGATTAGTCCCTAAACTTCAAATGGCCACAACTTTTTGCTCGTTGGTCCAAATCCGACAAAACCAACGCCCACGTCTTCGTTACGAACCCCTCTTTCCAGTAAAACAACTTAAACATGTTTTTGAAAGTTTTAAAATTCGAATTCAACTATATTTGTTTCAAACTTGTTTTTGTCATAACTTGAGTTTTATAACTCCGATTTAATTGATTCTTTTGCAAATTGAAGCTCTTGACCTAAACTTTCTGATAAGGCCAAATTCACTTAATTTTGGTACTGTTAGAAATTGGTTTTGTTTCAAGAGTCATTCGTTTGTTTTTGAAGTTTTCCGAAGTGCTTCTCCGTTCTTTCCAATCTTCTGAGTGATTGCTTATGTGTAGTTACTATTGTTTTCTTACGATAGATTGATCGGAGTGTGACGAGTAGATCTATCACGAGTTCTGAGTGCGAATCTTCTACATCGTCAGTACAAGGCAAGTTCACACATTGATCATACTTTCCAATACACAGTTTTTATTGCATTAGTTCTATCCTCAAACACTTGCATGAGTAGGACTGGTTACATAATATGATGCTTTGTAGTTCATGAGGTAGAAACCCAATGACTTGAGATCAACCAAGGGCGTATACGCTTTGTTACTTATTGCTTAGCCATGCTTGTAGACGTGGATTGGTATGAGAGTTTCATGAAAGATGTGAGTGATATTTATTTAAGGGAAACTCTAAGGTGTAATTTTAATACACATCTGGGTGGATCGGTTGTGGCACCCTGCAGTACCCAGTGGTTGCCGGGCAACTGGAGAAACCAGTAGTTGCCCTACGGGATCCTAGAGGAACCGTGTGATCACCCTATTGGAATGCCACCCGGGCTCAAAGGGATCATATAATATTTTCATGCCTATAAACTTCCATGTGCAACCACAAGCCATTATGGACTCTGGCATAGTTGAGTATGTTGTGTGACCTCTTTCAGTGGTAGACTAGCAGATGTAGCGGATGTAGGTGTACGGGTCTACCCGGGGTAAAGAGTAAATGCTTCTGAAAGACTGTGTCTTGGTCATCCGTTTCTCAAACACCATGCAGTGTGAGAAATCCAACGGAGGAGATCGAGTCTTGTGGGGAAAAGTGCACAAACCTCTGCAGAGTGTACAAACTATTCATGAGTAGCCGTGTCCCCAGTTATGGACATCTTTGAGTATTTAAAAGTGAATTATTTGTTGATCTCATCACTCTATTTAATTAATTTGTTGGGTTAACAATGACTTTTGTTTCGGATTGAGATGGAGGAACCATACTCAATTGTTCATGAAATAAATTTAACAAGGTAGTTAAATAAATGCATTCCTTTGTAGTAGGGAAAAATCAGCTTTATGCAAAAACAGCCTTACAGCCTCCACCAGCCAAATATGCATGTAGTTGTAGGCTTTGTTCATCATTATCATTATAGTGTGTTCTTGCCAGTACATTCAATGTACTGACCTACATGGCTGCAACGTCTCATGTTGCAGGAATTACTCGACGAGTAAGGGTTACGTTAGGGTTGCGTTGTCTACACTCAACTTTGTCGTTGGTGTTGATGGAACTTCACAACCTTGTTACTTCCGCTGTGTTGATCGAGGTAATAGTATTTACGTTACTTTATACATGTGATTTACCTCTGTTATAAATCCTCGAGTACTGTGTGTGTCAGCATACCGATCAACGGATGACACTTAAGCACAGAGACTTGATCCATTCGGGTCGGGTCACTACAAGATGGTACCATAGCACATGTTGATTGTAGGACGTGACCCTAGAAACTGGTCAGCCCATAGGAAAGAATTTCTGGAAAACTTTATTTTCAAAAAGATTCTTTCACTCTCATCTTTTTTGAGCTTTACCAAATTCTCCTCTCACCTCAAATAGTTAGATTACACCCTCGTCCCTTTTGACCACTTTGGAGTAAAAAGGATTTCACCATGCATTGGAAGTGTTGAATCTACAACAATGGATACTCCGAAGATTTGAAGAGTGGACGACTTTGAGGAGATGTTGACCTTTAGAAGACTAAACCCCTATTATGTACTTACGTTAGATGCGACGATTGTAAGCCATCATTTGTTTGATGTTTTTCAGACGGCCATGAAACAAAACTGTCTTTTCAAAACTTTTGTTTGTATTGTGTATATCTCCCTCCACCTCCCGAATCTCATCCCAAAACCCTCGGACCCAATAGAGGATGAATGAAGATAGACTTGTATTCTCTAGACCGATGACCCAGCCAGAGGCAGAACTATGGTTACAAAACATGGAGGATCACTTCAGAAAAAATTTGGTTGCAAGAAAATATGAGGTTCAATACGCTCTTCAGTACTTTACAAAAAATGCTGCAACATGGTGGAAGATGCATCAAGCCATACAAGGATATAGTGGAGCAGACAGTTGGGAGGAATTCAAGAAGACTCTGTTAAGGTCCCGTCTCATCCGAAAGCGTGGTGACAACCCGAAGAAGAAGCCTTGTGCTTGCAGGATTTGTGGAGAAATAGGACACACCCAAAAGGAGCACACACATAAATGTCCTAATTGTGAAGGAAGACACCTAGACGAAGAATGCCCAACTTGGCAGATTACTTGTTTCTTGTGTGAAGGGACTACCCACTACCCTGCTCAGTGTCACATTTACCCCATGGTACAACAAACTGTCCAGCAGAAGAAAGAAGCAATGAAAGAAGTCCTCAAGGAAACCCTAAGGGAATCAGCGGTGGAGGAAGATATTGACAACCCCGATGGAGAAGGCCTAAACAGATTTTACACCTGTGCTTGCTATTCATGTGGAGAAGAAGGACATTTTTCACAGTATTACATGAAGGAAAGCCAAGAGTATCTGGCAGACTTCCCGACAGAAGAAGTGGAGTTTGATCCACGAAAGATAGAAGAATTGATAAGAACGAAGAAGTCAGGGAAGAGAAAGAGCATGTGTCCCCAGAAGACCCAATTTATGCGGAAAAGGACCTGAGTCACATCACATGTTATCGGTGCAAGGATTTTGGTCATTATGCTAGCAACTGCCCAACCAGGAAGCAAAGAATCCAATGAACCAGTATAGTCACCATGAAGACCTTAGAATTATCTTATGTCATTAGTTTACGCTGCAAGGAAGTAGAGCATTTTGCCAAGAGAAGGTTGAGACCGGAGGAAAGATTGATCAGAGTAGTTGAGATCTGGATATTAGAATGAAGCATGTAGCTAAATGTGGAACACCCTTTTATTACGATGTTGAGTTGAGTTATGGAAAGAACATCATAATAGTTCGTGAAGCAATAGAAGTTGAGATGTTTGGAATCTCATATGAAATGTTATGAGTTGTTGGATGAATGTTAGTGCCTCTCTTGCTATCTCACCCAAACTAAAACCTAGAACCCATGGACTAGCTGACCCCAAACCTTTCTCGAACAAACGACCACAAGGAAATACCTACATTGTCCTGAGTGCCCTTTTATCTCATACCCACAGATGACAACCCTTTACGAGTCTTTTCTCAAGGGCCCGGAAACAATCATGACCCTGACTAGCAATTAGGACTACCCTAAGATCCTAAAGGACATGATGAAGCATATTCACTTGGAAGGAGATGCAGTTTACAAGGGTTATCCCTTCATGGAGAATGGAGTTGAATTTTGCTACGTGGAGGTACATCTCCACCATGTGAAAGGAGTTTTCCCAAAAACTATGGGACAATACTTTTTCATCTCCCGAGTACCGCAAACAGCATTCTTCGATTATGTTCATGAAGCTGCTATCGAGGCCATACATCAGATTGGAGAAATACTTGAAGCAAGACTTCGTCACACGCAGGAATGCCTGTGTGAGGTGCATGCAGAGATGATGGAGATGAAGAACACGACCAAAAGAATGAAGCAACAGATTGAGGATTTCAAGAATCACATTGCATGATTCCCGTGGGATTGAAGAATCCTTAGCTAGGACCAAGGAATGAAGATGGAAGGGAATGTTTGACCATACCCAACTATGTGGATGGAAACATTCATAGTGAAGCACCTTTGTAATTGAAGTGTTGAATAATGGTTCAGGAAGTAATAAAAGATTGGATATGAGGAGAATATGGATTACGGATGAACCTGTGCATTTTGTTTATGGCGATACCTTTTGTGTGAACCCTGGACCAATAGAAAGGAAAATGTTTCTCCAAAGATGGAGTTTTCACAAATAATTTGGAGTTTATTCTCGATATGATGCTCACCCCACAAGTATGAAGGAAATAAGTACAATTGGATTTAAGGTGGGTGTAATGCTGAGTGTGGAGCAATAGTGAACTCCAAGGATGAATTAAGGATATACAAGTTCTGAAGTGGACCCAAGCCGAGGACCTAAGGAGGCTACGTAATCATAAGGGAACCACGAGACTTGTCAGAAGTAATATGTTGCTGCTGTAGGGCAGCAGGCCACTATGCTAGAGATTGTCCCAAGGAGAAGGAGACTTGTGCTAAGTAGTTGAGTTGAAGCATGCAATGGAAATGCATTAGATGGTAACAAGTTGAGAATCAATACAGTTAGCATCAGGGTATTGATATTGGATGTTATGAGTTGGTACTATACAAGTGACGAGTGAAGCCATGATGCATGGAAGGAGATTTTGAAGAAACTAGTGTTTTCATTTTAAGGGTGGTAGAATTCAACACCATTACCCGAATACAAGAGCTAGTTACGTCAGACCTTGGAAGTAATTACGACGTAGTTTTACCAATAGAAGGAAGGAATACAATATAGTTGGATGGATTCAAGAAAACCAAGGAAGCTGGATGTCAGAAGCATGATCAGTGGCAAACCGATGATGAGAGCAAGTGTTACTAGTGGTGAGATGAGCCATAACCCACAGGCCCCAAGACCATCCAAGAAGCAAGCACACTCTTGCGAAAGGAAAACCCCAGGTAGAAGTCCGACATTGTCAACAGACGATCTTATAGGTGTTTACGCAAAACCCGAGGGTTGTGAAGAAACGATAGATGTTTCTTTGTCTTGCAGAATCAATGGATTTATGCGAACGTAGTTCATCGACAAGAGAAATTCTGCAACGCTTGTGAGGAGGACTGAGTGTTAGAATGCGAGATTCAGTAAACCATATACAAAGTAATAATTTGGGTGCGGAATTGATTGATCACCATACCGACTTACTCTTATTATTTGCCTCTGCTATATGGGATGGTAAATCTGGGTGACTTACCTATAGTAGAGTGACGACGATGTCAAAACCTTGTTTAAAACTTAGAATGGTATAGGAATTTTTGCCCTGTACATGACAATTTTTGCCAAACCGTAGGTCATACGGTGAGAATGAAGCCTAGACGCGTTTTCTGCAAGGACCTAATCAAATTGTTTGAAGACCACCATATGATATCGATATTCGTTTAGCATTGGCGCCAAACCTGTCAGCTAAGAATAACCAGTCTCGAAAGAGCCTTATCAAGATGAAAGGACACAAGCATTAAGGACAAAGGTTATGCCACTACCGAAAGAGCCCACAGAAGGAGTTAACCCAAGGATCAGAGAAGATCGACACTGTCAACAATAAACATGGAACACTTGAGTTCTGAAGGAACTGTAACCCTACTTCTAAGTGTGGTAGCACACAATACCATACTGATCAATGGATTTGTTAGGAGACCGCCAAACCCTAACCTATTTCTTGCTAGCCTCTTCGAATCTCGAGGACGAGATTCATTATTAAGTGTGGTAGGTTTGTAACATCCCAAAATTCTAAATTTTGGAATGTTATAATAAATATATAGTGTTGATTGCTTGTTTGATGTGCTGAGTGAAATTGAGTGAAATTTGAAACTTTTGAAAGTTAAATGATAGGGAATAAAATGACTTTCCCAAAACTTTCACTTTGCATTTTGATCTCCGAGAATTCAAATTATTTTCATCACGAAACCCTGGAGTGAAGATAATATGACTTCTTCCATTTATTAAATGAAAAAGGGTTTGAAAGGATTTTGAATTTCATCCTCGAAATATTTCAAATTCAGAAACTTTATGCAACTCAATGATTTTCTCGAGAGAAGATAAAATGACTTCTTCAAATTATAGGAAATATGAGTTGGAAGTTTTTCTGAAATTTTCTACGACTCATTTTCAAAATTTGAGTTATTGGGTTTTTATTCAAATTATTTTTCTCCAAAAATAAAATATATGGAAAATAGGGTAACATGATTCCCTATAGTAGGAAATTGGAGAGAAATAAATTTGAAAACATTTTGCTATTTTTAAATGATTTTCATTGGATTTTATTGTAACGGTAGCACCGTTTGTTTTATTAGAATTTGTGAGGATTTTATTTGACTGTAGAAAAATGTTCATATTGTAGGAAATGTTTTTCTCCAAATTTTGATATATAATATGCCTATATTATATATTGATTTTATTTCTTTTCCTTTTTATTCTCTGCCTGGTAAAAAAAGTCTTCTTCGCCGACTAGGCGAGCCCAGTTCTAACCGGACCAGACCATAGCCCATCGCCGCACCGCCTTCTTCCACCTCGCGTGCACGCGTCGGAGTTTGCCGCCGCCTCGGCGTCCGTGCCGTGGCCGCCACGCCTCCCTCTTGCCTCTTCCGCAAGCTGCACCTCCCTCTGCCTATTTAAGGCCGCTCCGCCGCACCCTCTCCTCTCCCTCTCCTCCCGCATCTCGCGCCGCCGCCGCCACCGCTTCGCTCACCGCCGCTGCTTGCTGCTGCTGCCTCGCCACCAGCCGCGCACCCGCGCCGTGCCTCGCCCTCACTCGCCCGCATCGCCGCCTCCACTCTCGCCCAGCACTACCGTCGCTGCAGTCACGCCTTGCCGGAATCCACGCTGGAGTTCGCCGCCGGCCGGATCCGACCCGATCCGCTCCGGTCCGCCCGACCCGAGCCACTTCTGGTTTTTGAAAACCGTCGAAACGGTACAAACCGCCGGACCATCCCGGTCTTTTCAGTTAGATCGGTTTTGTTTTTTTTTCTTATTAGTTATTTAGTGAACCTTCTTTAGTTAGAGTTAGAAAACGAGCGTTCGCTCGATAGTCTTTTCTTTTTCTTTTAGTTTTCGGCCAGGGAGTTAGATGTAAGTATTTTTATTTATAGATTAGTCCCTAAAGTTCAAACGGCCACAAGTTTTTGCTCGTTGGTCCAAATCCAACGAAACCAACACGCACGTCTTCGTTACGAACCCCTCTTTCCAATAAAACAACTTAAACATCTTTTTGAAAGTTTTAAAATTTGAATTCAACTATATTTGTTTCAAACTTGTTTTTTTTCATAACTTGAGTTTTATAACTCCGATTTAGTTAATTCTTTTTGCAAATCGAAGCTCTTGACCTCAACTTTCTGATAAGGACAAATTCACTTAATTTTGGTACTGTCAGAAATTGGTTTCATTTCAACAGTCATTCGTTTGTTTTCGAAGTTTTCCGAAGTGTTTCTCTGTTCTTTTCGATCTTTTGAGTGATTGCTTATGTGTGGTTACTATTGTTTGCTTACGATAGATTGATCAGAGTGTGACGAGTAGATCTATCACGAGTTCTGAGTGCGAATCTTCTACATCATTAGTATAAGGCAAGTTCACACTTTGATCATACTTTCCAATACCCAGTTTTATTGCATTAGTTCTATCCTCAAACACTTGCATGAGTAAGACTGGTTACATAATATGATGCTCTGTAGTTCATGAGGTAGGAACCCAATGACTTGAGATCAACCAAGGTGGTATACGCTTTGTTAATTATTGCTTAGCCATGCTTGTAGACGTGGATTGGTATGAGAGTTTCATGAATGATGTGAGTGATATTTATTTAAGGGAAATTCTAAGGTGAAATTTTAATACACATCTGGGTGGATTGGTTGTGGCACCCTGGAGTACCCAGTGGTTGCCGGGCACCTGGAGAAACCAGTGTTTGCCCTAGGGGATCCCGGAGGAACCGTGTGATCACCCTATTGGAATGCCACCCAGGCTCAAAGGGATCATATGATATTTTCATGCCTAGAAACTTCCATGTGGAGCCGCAAGCCATTATGGGCTCTGGCATAGTTGAGTATGTTGTGTGACCTCTTTCAGTGGTAGACTAGCAGATGTAGCGGATGTAGGTGTACGGGTCTACCCGAGGTAAAGAGTAAATGCTTCTGAAAGACTGTGTCTCAGTCATCTGTTTCTCAAACACCATGTAGTGCGAGAAATCCAACGGAGGAGATCGAGTCTTGTGGGGAAAAGTGCACAAACCTCTGCAGAGTGTACAAACTATTCATGAGTAGTCGTGTCCCGATTATTGACATCTTTGAGTATATATAAGTGGATTATTTGTTGATCTCAACACTCTATTTAATTAATTTGTTGGGTTAACAATGACTTTGGTTTGGGATTGATATGGAGGAACCATACTCAATTGTTCATGAAATAAATTTAACAAAGTAGTCAAATAAATGCATTCCTTTGTGGTAGGGAAAAATCAGCTTTATGCAAAAACTACCTTACAGCCTCCACCAGCCAAATATGCATGTAGTTGTAGGCATTGTTCATCATTATCATTATAGTGTGTTCTTGCCAGTACATTCAATGTACTGACCTACATGGCTGCAACATCTCATGTTGCAGGAATTATTCGATGAGTAAGTGTTGTGTTAGGGTGGCGATGTCTACACTCAACTTTGCGGTTGGTGTTGATGGAACTCCACAACCTTGTTACTTCCGTTGTGTTGATCGAGGTAATAGTATTTACGTTACTTTATACATGTGATTTACCTCTGTTATAAATCCTTGAGTACTGTGTGTGTCAGCATACCGATCCAGGGATGACACTTAAGCACAGAAACTTGATCCATTCGGGTCGGGTCACTACACTAGTCATGATCACTAAGTGACCATGTGTGCCTACGAGTCATTCATAACCGAGCCGTGTTCTCTTCCCGAACTCCCTCGAAAATAGACCATCACGGCTATGAACAAAAGTTGTGTATTTTATTTGAGTTTTTGTGTCAAGTTATCTAGTACTGGATATCAACAAACTCCAATCCGCCACATATCCACGGGCACGACTTTCAAAAGATCATAACCCTGCAGGGGTGTCCCAACTTAGCCCATCACAAGCTCTCACGATTGGTAGAGGTAAAACCTCTTATCTTAGGGACAACCCGATCAGACTCAGAATCCCGTTGCACAAGATATTTTGACAATGGTAAAACAACTCCAGCAAAACCTACCGATGAGCCGACACCCTGATAGGAGCCGCGCGTATCTCGTATCAGGCCACGATCGGATAGGTCAGCCTACAGGTATATACCAAATACCTTGGGATTCCTCGAGGCAGCCCCGTAGTCTTTCCGGTTTGGACCAACACTCATGAGAAGCACTGGCCCGGGTTGTTGATTATGAATTCTTGGGTTACTTACTCCCTATGCAAAATTTCAGTTATTAGGCAAATGGTAAAACCAATGTTGGGCCTTGCTAGAGGAGTTTTATTCAAAGCGAACTATCAAGGGGGGGCCATAAACCCCAACTGCGTTAGGAACGCAAAATAAGGGAACATAACACCGGGTTATCGGTTCTTAAGGCGGCATGAGTGGAACGAAACACCGAGCAAAAGGCAAACCCTTCAACCCATTGCCAAGTATATAGGTTCATTAACTAAGTAAGTGATATTGAGATATTCCAAAATATCGAAGTTCCAACATGGAGCAATATTCAAATTCACCTGCAACTAACAATGCCATAAAGAGGGGCCGAGAAAAAGGGTATCTTAGCCAATCAATGGTTTGCTAAGAGGGTGGTTAGAGGTTTCATGATAATGTGGGAGGCTGACAAACAAATAGATAGGCAGCACGACATAGCGATAGAGCGAGACAACTAGCAAAGCAAAGATAGAGGTGATATCACGGAACAATCATCTTTCCTAGGATCCACAAGGAAGAAGAACGATTCCATGAAGAAGACAAACAGATGTATTTGAACGAATCATCACAACTCCAGAACAAAACTGAAGCTAACGAGAGAAGCAAACCGGAAAGAAGCAAACAACATGGTAAACATACAGGCTCAAACATGGCATATGATGCACAAATGAGTATGATGCATGTCCGGTTTAAACATACATGGCATGGCAAGGTGCACAAACAATACTACAAGTTAAGTGGAGCTCACACTACTACAGGATGCTACTAACGCGACGCTATGATCAGAGACCCTTCAACGAAACTATGTGCTATGCCATAATCACAAATGGCGGTGTAAAACATTTGTGATGGAGGATGCACGAAACACGGTTCATATTTTAGTTGCGTGTGCGATGCAGGGCATATGGTTCAGTTCAATTAACTGTTTGCGATGAGGAGGAACAAAAGAAACGGGTAGCCAAATGAAGGTGTGTGTGATATACAGCATACGGTTCGCTCGGATGAACTGTTTTTCATTAGGCAACACAAAGAAACGGTCAGCCAGATCAAGGCATGTGCGATATACGACATGCGGTTAACTTGGATGAACTGTTTGTGATTAGGCAACACAAAAGAAACGGTCTGCCAGATCAAGGTGTGTTCGATATACGACATGCGGTTCACTCGGATGAACTATTTGTGTTGAGACAAGAGAACATAAATGATTCAATATAATAAGAAGATGTGCCATGCTCTGTCTGCAGAACATCTATGCTCTATGTACAGAAGAACAACATATATATACTTGTAACATGACATGATTGCAATACCAAATTAAACATCCAATTACATTATATATAACAAATACCATAAATATTGTAAGGTTCAAATTCAAAGATTACAATGCCCAAATTCAAACATTGTAAACCTCATCATTTCTGCAAAGGGATCAGCCGCTGACAAGTCATGTGTTGGTTTGACACAATGACTTCCAATTACTCTATCATATGATATTCCAATACGAAGTTTAGCTTTTTGGAGCCTCTTCCATTCTGCAATACTTGCCAGCTCTGATCAACATACCATTCATCTTTCCTAATTAAATGCGTGTTCAACATCAGTACCCTCAGCACCCTTGCTCTGGCAAGAAAGAACCTGGCCAGTGTAATCTCCGGTACGGTCCCTCGGTAGGAGTTCAAAGTAATATTTGAGAGATGGAGATCCATGCATTCGATGTGATTGTCGTTATAAACATTATCCACCTCTGGGCCTATTATTATCTGCAAAAGAAGAGAACGTGTTAGTGCCTACATGCAGTTTTGAACAGTACTACACGCCTATTCGGTTTGCAGGATTTCTAAAATGCACCAACATGCCATCTTCGATCTCACATGATTAACATGGGCATTTGATTACGACCTAGAAAAATGTAGCCTTCTTCACAAGAGGATGGATTGGATGAAAAATTCCCTAAGAAAACTAGTACAGATGAATCCAATGAAATTCTTATGGATCGTAACCATATGAATCAAGCAACCAGTATGGGGTAGGGGTGTATGTCCTAAAATCCTTCAAAATTCCTTCAGAAATCGAAGTACATTGTCATTGTAAAATTTGGATAAGGTGCAAAAAATTGAACTCCCTTATGATTACATTTAACATGAAAAGAACATCACCTCGATATACAACTTCTTGAGCCACGGAAAGCATCTCAGGCAACTGACAACTTGGTCCAGGTTGGGGCTGATAGATTCTAGTGCCAAGACCTTCACTGTACCCAGAATTTCGGTGAAGCTTTGCTGGATGACAGATGAAGATACATCTTCAAAACTAGAAATAATGTTGATATCAACAAGGAGAGGTACAAGGCGACTGTTGTACCTGAAAGTAGTAGTATGTGATAGACGAGTAGCCCACCACTGTCAATTTCGGCGCAGAAATGACATTGATTCTTGTTGGACCGTGTTGATCAAGTACAAGTAATATCTCAAGTGAAGGTTTGTCCTCAATGACAATATTGTGGTCCACCTTTTTGTGACCTCTCGTTGCAGCAACACACATAAATAGTCCGGAGAGTCCAAGAGGTGATGTGGAAGGTACTCGATCAATTCATCGCCTGAAGAAGACGGAACTCGAGTGCAGTACAGTCGCGGAGCAGGCGCTCCATGTCATCCTTTGGGATGCACACGAGGACGAGCTCGAGGTGCTTCAGTCGTGGTACAAAAAGAGCGGACGTGTCATTAAATGGGGGGGGGTGGCAGTTCATGAACTTGGCGAGGCGCAGCGTGGGCGCGAAACAGAGTGCGAACGTTGGCAGCTGATAACCCACAAATGTAGGGGATCCATTGTAGCCTCTTTCGATAAGTAAGAGTGTTGAACCCAACGAGGTGCTAAAGGTAGAACAAATATTCCCTCAAGTTCTATCGACCACCGATACAACTCTACGCACGCTTGACGTTTACTTTACCTAGAACAAGTATGAAACTAGAATTACTTTGTGGTTTTTGTGGGATAGGTTTGCAAGAATGTAAAGAGCACGTTAATAAAAAGGACTGTTAAGATAAAGAAGCAACTAAATTAGTTTTAGTAGAGAGCTTTTTGTCACTATAAAGTTATTTGTCCCTAGGCAGTCAATAACTAGACCGGTAATCACTATCGCAATCTTATTTGAGGGAGAGGCATAAGCTAACATACTTTCTCTTCTTGGATCATATGCACTTATGACTGGAACTCTATCAAGCATCCGCAACTACTAAAGATCATTAAGGTAAAACCAAACCAGAGCATTAAAGTATCAAGTCCTCTTTACTCCCATACGCAAACAACCTACTTACTCGGGTCTGTGTTTCTGTCACTCACGCCACCAACCATAAGCAAATCATGAACATATTGGAAACCCTACAATGGGGATACCTCACGCTTGTGCGACATGGAGAGCACCATAGGACAGCACCAATAAAAAAACATGCAACTCAAACCAATCACGATCATCAATTAACCCATAGGACAAAACGGATCTACTCAAACATCATAGGATAGCCATAAATCATCAGGAAATAATATATAGCATTGAGCACCATGTTTAAGTACAGATTATAGCGGGTAGAAGAGGGGTTACACCGCTGCATAGAGGGGGGGGGGAGAGTTGGTGATGACGGCGGTGAAGTTATTGGTGTAGATTGCGGTGACAATGATGGCCCCGGCGGCACTCCGGTGCCACAGGAAGCGAGGGGGAGAGAGCCCCCCACCTTCTTCTTCTTCCTTGACCTTCTCCCTAGATAGGAAAAGGGTTTCCCCTCTGGTCCATGGTCTCCTTGGCGTGGGAGGGACGAGCGCCCCTCCGAGATTGGATCTGTCTCTATGTCTCTCTTTGTTTCTGCGTTCTCAGATTCTGGCCCTTCACCGTTTCGTATATTCCCGGAGATCCGTAACTCCGATTGGGCTGAATTTTGGACACAATTTTTATCCGGATATTAGCTTTCTTGCGGAAAAAGAAGAGCATCAACTACCTTACGGAGTGGCCACGAGGGCCTAGTGCGCGCCCCTCACCCTAGTGGGCCACTCAGGCATCGTCTCACGCTGGTTCCGCTTCCCAAAATTCACATATATTCCAAAAAATATCTCCATCCGTTTTTACCCCGTTTGGACTCCGTTTGATATGGATATTCTGCGAAACAAAAAACATGCAACAAACAAGAACTAGCACTGGGCACTGGATCAATATGATAGTCCCAAAAATAGTATAAAAAGTTGCCAATTCTCCTCGTCTGCGAGCCACTGCACGCATGGACAAGTGAGAGCTCGTACTAGTAATCAAGCTTCTCCTTGTTGTATGAGTTGACACGACACATCATAACAAGATGTTCTCAAAATCTTGTGTTTACAAATGCATGCATGCCTTGAGTTTCGTGTTGATCCTTGGATCTGTTGATTTAATGTACCTTGAAGTATGAACATGTGATGATAAACATGTCATAGTTGAATGCACCTCACTACTGCAGGATGCTGCTAACGCGACACTACGACCAGAGACCCTTCGAGAAACTGTGTGCGATGCAATCATGAAAAATGGTGGTGTATGGAAACCGTCAAAAATGTGTAAAATGTTTGCGAAGACAAATGCATCAAACATGGTTCATATTTTAGTGGCATGTGCGATGAAGGGAATACGATTTAGTTCAATTAACTGTTTGCGATGAGGAGGAACAAAAGAAACGGGCACCCAGATGAAGGCGTGTGCAATACACAGCATACGGTTCACTCGGATGAACTGGTTGTGATTACGCAACACAAAAGAAACGGGCAGCCAGATGAAGGTGTGTGCGATATACAGCATACGGTTCACTCGGATGAACTGTTTGTGATTAGGCAACACAAAAGAAATGGTCAGCCAAATCAAGGTGTGTGCAATATACGGCATGCGGTTCCCTCAGCCTTGTCATCAGTATGTGACCTCTGTGGCAACCGTTCACTCCCCACTAGCCTCTTCTTGTACCGTGGCAACCGTCCACCGCCTCTTCGCCTTTCCCTCTCGATTTGTAACTGCTGTCGCACGCTCTTCCTCCCTCCATTTGCCTTCACCCTTCCTTCTACCATTGTTCGATCGTCTTCTCCATGGAGGGAATAGACCGAAAATGACCCTGTTATTCTTGCCCCGATCTGAAAGATGACGTGGTGGGTGAATTCATTGATCGGTGCGATGTCATCACCACGGCTAGCATTGCAGGTTTGTACAAGACCATTCTCGAACCAACAAATAGGATCATTATAAAGAACCCAAGGGTTCAGGAGCGGTTTGATCTCTCCTATCTTCTTCGCCATGACCCTGTTCGCGGCCGCGAGGACGACGGAAGCCTTGCCTTCTGCAAGTTGATGCCGCTTGATAATGATATGTATCATGTTAAGATGCCATCGCTTAAGGGCAAGGCCTGGGCAGGCCCAAATGGAGATTGGGTTGTTTATATTGGGAACAACTGCGAGTGGGAACTTGTGAATGTGTACACTCGTAATTATAATTGTTTTTGCATGGGATCCTTATTGTTTCGATACGTTTTTCTTCCACCGTAATTATAATTGTTTCATCCACATGCATGCGGGTTAGCTAGTTTCCCTTTACTAATTAACCTTCTTGTGTTACCAAGGTCCTGTGAACATTCAACCACCTATACTTGAAAAAAATATAACCAGGAGGGAGATGACGATGGTGATGATCACGAGCATGAGGACAAGCAGGAGCTATATACTCAATGGCGCCTGGCAACTAATTCCGATTGATCGCCTCTTCTTTTATGTATACATGGCACTGCTAATGTTACTAACGAAGCAGGTATTGTCTCCCATGGTTGCACTATCCGGACCTACTCCAACATCCGTTGCATGGTATTCGGGATGGATACTAGTGTACTAGGGCCAGCACCTTCTGAATGGTTCCGTATTGAATGTCTTGGAGGAAACTTGCTCTTCCTTGGTCAAAACTATCCAATGATGTTGAAAGGCAATCCAACTTCAATTGACACAACGTTACCACCATTTATGGGAATCAATTGTATCTATACCTAGGAAATTGCTATGGTTCGCTACCCTGGCTATCACAATATGCGTCCTGATATAGGCCGCTTCAGCCTGGATGATCAGTCATGCGTTGGTCTCGAGATTGACAATAGCTGGCCCTTCCCAGAGAATCAGTTATGGTTCAAAGCAAGCGTTTCCAATGCCGAGGATTGGTTGAGCTGTAGTTCATTTCATCGTTTGTTATTTGTTGTGTGAGAAAAACTTTACTTTACAAGAATGTTTTGTTGGAAATAATCTATAATCCAACATGTATCCTCGTTGTTGTTGTGTGTTGATGACTTGTTGTATGTAATGAATGGTACATTTGCATATGTGTCCCATCAACTCACGCGTGCTCGCACGTCACATGGGTCGCGTGGCGGCACGTATATTATTTTCTATTTGGACGACAAAAAAAGTACAATGCCACTTTGTATTGTGTCCATATGAACAGTGCTAGTGATTTTAGTTGCAAAAATTAGAGAGTGCTAGTGATTTTTAGCTACATATTTTGATGATAAAAAATGTCAATCTTTCTAGTTTGATAAAATGGCAACATACCCAAAATGTCAATCTTACTAGATAAACAAATGTCAATCTTACTAGATAAACAAATGACGATAAAAAATTAGATTGGAAATGTTACTACATAAACAAATATCAATCTTTCATGTTTGACAAATGGCAACATACCCAAAATGGCAGATATGCAAATCTTACCCAGTTGTTTGTACGTGGTTGCACACGGGTCATGCAAAACAACCATTGGCGTTGAAGGGGTGGAGAAATCCTGCTCGACACAATTTCCCTTGGCTTCCTGGGGAAGTTGTCGGTTTGCATCCGAGAGTTCTAACTAAAACATTTGCGATGAGTGTTTTATATTTGAAAACCGTTGACATTTTTTTCAAAAGAAAATCATTTGATAAGTCTGTACATTAAGAGAGAAAAACGCAAGTTCGTTCAAACCATATCTTTCATTCAGTCACATTGCGAATTTATATTCATATGATTGAGAATTCGAGATACAATATTAAACCCCAAAAAAACTATTTCCAGCGGCGGCGGAGGAGGCGTGCCGCGCCATCGTTGTCGTTGTCGTCCTCTGGGACGCCGTTGTTGAAGTCTTCAAGGCAGCACAAAATGTTCTTCACTAGTAAATAAAACATCATGTCGTTGCGCGATCGACGGGCGGGGCGCGGGAGGACGGCAACTGGCGCCACTGAGAGGTAGCGCTCGACGGCAGCGTCCCATGCCGCTGAGGGGTGCGCGCCCACGGGCACAGGCGCGGCAGGTGCAGTCAAACGCACGGGGGACTGTCGCTGGCATGTACACCAGCCCGTGCGGGTCCGCAGAGACCTCGCTGACGCCCACAACTTCTATCTCTGCAATAGTGCTCGACGACTAGCCCGCCAATGCTATGGGAATGGTCGCTAGCTCGGGTGCGGGGATGGGAGCTGGGACTGGAGCGGGGGTAGCAACCGTCGCTGTCAGATTTATGGCTCCGCAGAACCCAAGAAGTTCGAACACAGGGGCGTGAACAAAGATCTCTCCCACTCGCGTCCACCTAGCATCTCGCCCTCGTCGGTAAAAAGATTCACGCAAACAACAAGTAGAGCACGCAAGAGTTTACCCAGGTTCAGGCCACCGTGTGGTGTAAAACCCTACTACGTGCTATGGTGGATTAGCCTCGGGAGGGCTGAAATATGAACTAACATAGTGATTTCGGAGCTCAGGAGGCGAGTTCAGGAGGGTCTGGAGGCAAGTGGTCTTGCTCCTTGTGTGATGGCAGAGTTTATGGGTCTGCTCTACTTGGCTGGGGTTGGTTCGACTTGTCCCTCCACAATAGGGATCCTAGCTACTTATATAGGCGGCTAGGGTCCTCTTCCCCGAAATGTTTAGGAGGGAAGGGATCCCACAATGGCCATTTTTTAGCGGGAACACAAGGACGTTCCTATCCTGACAAAAGCGGTCTCCGCCTGCAAAGGATCAGGTGGTGACGCGGTGGTGGGCTCGACGGTGACATCCTCCTTGTCGTCGTTGCGGTCTTCGGTCTTGTTGCACCAAAGGGGAAACCTTTGTCCCGCTCCTGGGGAACCTGCGGCTGCACTGTCCCTCTTGCACCGAAACGGCAACTACGCCGCTGGCAGGCGCTGTCACCAACTGGCGCGGTGCGTCACTGCTGACGTCTCTGCCTCCTCCTGAGGCAGACTTGGCCTCGGATTCTGCACCCCTCCGGAGCACCTTACTGAGGCCGCTCCTGAGGGGGTTTGACGTTGTTCTCCTCGCAAGGCTTAGCCATCTTGCGAGGGTCTTGGACAGCTGGTCGATCAGCTGGGCCGTACCAGGCCGTAGTAGGAGCGTGTCGCGGCCCGCAGACAGGAAAGTCTAGGTACCCTGGTTCCCAGGACGCCGACAGTAGCCCCCGGGACCAAGGCGCGCGCGGAGTTGGCTTTGGGGCGAACCCTTAGCCGAGGACAAAGCACTGCAGGCCCCAGAAAGGCTGCGGGCCAGGCTGGCATGTGACGGTTGGATGGGACGAGGGCGACCCCGCTCCCCACGTTGCCTCAGCAACCGTGCGTCTTGACAAAAAGGGGTCGTCTCTACTGGGGGAGTTACCGCTTCCCTTCCTTCCTGCTTAGATCTCTCCCTCCTACGCCTCCTGCCTTCCTAAATTGCATGCGTCCCTCGGCACCCTCAACAGTGGCGAAGAAGAACAAGGGTGTTGCGCCAGCGTACGGATCCGCCTCTTCCCTTAATGTGGCGCTCGAGGAGTCCTCCATCACCAAGGAGGAGGACTACTCAGAGGTCCAACCTTTCTTGTCAAGTGTCCACAACGAGCATGGCCCGACGGGGATCTGGGCCGGATCCACCACGACGCGGATCTTGTCGAAGTCATGCTACCCCATCTTCCTCCACAGCATCTCCGTGGGGCTCGTGCCACCCTTCTCAGAGTTCTTCTACGCCATCCTGGAGCATTACCAGGTGCACGCTCTCCATATCCAGCCTCTCTCCATCTTCGTCCTGTCGCTCTTCGCCTTTTACTGCGAGGCGCTCGTGGGGGTGAGTTCGACTGTCGCCCTCTTCCGCCATTTCTACTCCATGCGCCGGTACGACGATGGCCCGTGCTCGGGTTGCATCTCCTTCGTCTTCCATCGCCAGGGCTATTGGCTGATGATAGCCGGGAAGAAGATAGAGTCCCACCGGAAGAGGTGGGTCTATCTGGATGCCCAACGCGTCCATCCTCTGCTGGCGCTTCCTACCACCCGTCCGGCGAAGCGTGCCGGCTAGAGCTACGCGAAGCTCACTGACCCCCTTGCCGGGCCTGTCCTGGCAAGGATTGAGGCCGACCTGAGCTTGAGGCTCGAAGGGGGCTAGATCGTGAAGGAGTTCTTGAGGCAGCATCTGGCGCCGCTGTAGGCACACTCGCGCCCCATGGGGGAGCTGATGGGCGACGACGAAGGGCTCCGGCTGCACCCGGTGGCGCTGGCCGAGGCCGATCTGGACTTCACCTTAGTCACACTCCTAGGGATGGTTCCTGAGGGCCTCCCCGGGACCCACCTGCCACTGTACAGCCACCCTGACAAGGCTGCGCTGCTGAAGGCCGTGTAAGGTTTCGGTGTGCCCGTGGGCGCTCCGCCCACGGTTGACGTGTCTTCTGGTGCTGACGACGAGAGCGAAGAGGGGGGCTGAGAGGAGACTCAGGACGACGAGGGGGACTCCTCTGAGGCGTTCACAGGAGCAACAACGTCTAGCGCAGGTGCCGCTGGACGGTCCCAGGCGGTTACTCCACGTCGATCCGTACGCGTTGCGTCCGGGGGAAGCAATGTGGCTACCCCGCCGAGGAGCACCGTGCCAGCGAATCTGCCGACCACGGCCGCGCCCAGGACTGTGGCCTCGCGCCTTGCCAAGATCTGGGCTACCGGCACGCCCATAGCGCCAGCGGCTGCTGCTGACCTGTTGGCGAAGAGAAGGGCGCGCCTCGCCTTCAACGAGTAAGTGTGCAATTTCTCACCATCCTTAGTTGTTGTGTCCCTGATGTGCTTCTCCCGACGTAGCAGCCTAGGCGGTGTGATGAAGAAGGCGAAGGGGGAGGTCATGTCGCGATGCCCTGCCCCTCCTGCTGCTGATGCGACCATGGGGATGGATGCCACGACGCTGGGCGTCTCGTTCGACCAGGCCACCGAGCATGCGGTGGCGGCGTCGCTTGAGGGCGTCCTCGCTTCCTGTGAGGTCGCGGTGGCTCCTGCTCCGGCTGCTCTGGCGAGGGGGGCGCAAGCCCCAGAGACCCTGGTCGAGCAGTCGGTCTTGTCGATGCCCGTGCACCAGCTAACGCAGCCTGGCCCTGAGACTTTGGAGGCTGCCTCCGCCGCGTTGGGTCGACTTCGCGTCGAACTGCAAGGTGGTGAGGGCGGCCTGATGGAAGGGTGCCTGGGGCTGATCCGCGGGTGGCTCCTGGCAGATGAGTCTGCGCAGACCTCCTGGGACCAGGCCTCGGCGATTTCTGCCAAGGGTCGAGAGGAAGCTGTGGCAGCCGCGCGGGCTCGCAACACCGCGCGAGCCAATGCTGCGTCCTTCGAGAAGCGCTGCCTCAAAGCGGAGAGCGAGTTGGAGTGTAGTGCCCCAGATGTAACACTTTCCAATTATGGCAATATATGAAACTTTGACTTCTACAATTCCATTCTTGGCTCTTCTTTCATTTCGGGTTTCTTCGTTTTGTCGCGTGCGTGTGTGCATTTCATCCATGTCATGTTGTCATGTGCATTACATTGCATTCGTGTTGTCACTTGCACCCGGTCCCACTCGTCTCTTCCCGTTGTCCGTTTCGAGTTCCGACACTCACACACGTGCCCGTGGTACCCGCGAGTCCTTCTTTCGTGTGTGGCCGTGTAACGTTCCCAGAATGAGGTGAGACTTGTCGTGCATTGTTGTTCTGGTACGTGTAGGCCGCCTGTCAAGTTTCATCGGGTTTGGAGTTCGTTTGGTACTCCAACAGTTAACCTAGTGGGCTAAAAGTACCTCTTCTTTTTGGCCCAAGACCCCCTCCACAACAGCCCACTAACCCAGCACAACCACTCCCATCCTCTTGGTCGTCGGAACGTGATCGCGTGGCCGAAAACCGCTCCTCATTTGGACATTCCTAGCTCCCTATGCCTATAAAAATGTCTCCCCCGTCCAAAATTTCGAAGGAAACCGTAGTCTCCTCCTACCTCCAGCCCCGCCTCGAAAACCATGCCGGGCGGACGTGTCCGTCCGCGCCGGACACATCCGCCACCCGCCAAATCCACCGCCTCGCCGAACGGGCCCACGGGGCCCGTAGCCAGCCCGCCCGGCTCGGCCGGCCTCCGCGCCCCTCCGCTCCCAGCCGCGGCCGCTCCCGCGCCCGCCGCCCACGCGCTACCGCCAGCCGCCGGCGCCGGTCGCCGCCGCTGCCGCTGTTCTGCACCCCGGCCACTCCTCCCGCGCCTTCCGCCGGCGCCACCCCGGCTGCCTCCCGCCGGCGCCGTCCCGCCGCCGCGGGAGCTCCGCCAGCTCCGCCCGGCTCGCCACCGCCCCGCCGCCGGCATTCCGCCGCCGCCGGCCCGGTTCCAGCAAACCGCCGCCGTCTCCACCTCCAACTCCGGCGGGCTCGGCTCCCTCCATACCGATCTGAGAAACGGGACCAGATCCACCAGTGCACCCTTCCAAACACACGTCCCCGTCCCGGATCTCTCCGTCCAGGGACATCCCCTTCCCGGGTTGACTTTTTGTGAGGTATAAAATCGCCAAGTCCCAGATCTGCTATATTTTGTTGCCTCCTTTGCATGGCTGTAACTTCGTGCTCGTAGATCCGTTTTGGGCGTGTGATATATCAAAATGATCGTGGTGATGTGCTCTTCATTTTGTTCCACTGTGGCATGCTTGTTTGAGTTCATCTGATAACCTAATCATCGTGAGAAGAGTGCTACTTGTTGTAAACTGCTGTTACTTGTTAATTTGATGCCATGTTTGAGATGTGATAACTTTGTGCATGTTTATCCAAATGGAGCATATGATATGTCAAAATGTTCATTGTGAAGTGCTCTACATGATGGTTGCTGTAGCATTCATGTTAGGTGTCATATTGCCATGTTAATCTCTGTTGCAAAAGTGCATGTGGCTGTTAAGTGCTAAAACTTGTTGTGAGATGTTGTTTTGACATGCTCATTGCTATTGATGTGTTCGTCTTCGTGCCACATGTCAATATGTTTTAGAAGCACCATCATATGGTCTTTGCGGCGGTGCAAACCACTTTCCATGATATGCCTTGATGTGACTTAAAAAAGCTTGTAAACATGCCATGCCAATGTTACTGTTTTATACTTAGTGAAAAAACTGCTAAGTCTGGAATCTGTTTTAACCTGATGCTATGTTTGCTTGATGCCCCACTCAAATCCATGCTTGTTTTGGAGTGGCCAATGATCATTCCTTGTTGTCCATGCTATGCCCTATCCATCCATGCCCTTACTTGCACTTATGGCCTGCTGTAGCTTATTTGTTTCTTGCTCTCAAGTTACTATGAATTATACCTATCAGGATTTTATCAGCATGATCAATTTGGTGTAGCTTGTTGCTATTGATCCATTCCTCCTATGGAGTTGCTCCAATGGAGTTGTTTGCTGTAGGATATATGTCTACTACATGTCCATGATCTTCATATAGTTAGTGGAGTTGATATGCATGTTGTTTTGTGCCTCCGAAGGCAGCATCGTGATGATGTTTTTGCCTTCCCAGATTTTGACTACGTCTGGATAATTTTATTGCAACTTGCCATGCTTGGTTAATTATGTTCCAGTAGGTTTTTGGGTGTGTTCTAAGTTCATACTTGTTAAGTAACATGTCTACTTCATATCCATGCTTCTTGTCATCATATTTGGGTGCTGTAGAGTATATATCTTTTGCTCCAAAGTTGCTATGTGGGTGTTAACTTCAGCTTTGCATTGTATCTTGTTTCGTGTGTATGTGTTGAACCCTTGCTCTGTTTTGAGCGTTCCCTATATGAAACTTGTGTGATTTTCCATGTAGAATCATAATATCATGTTGTTTACATGTTTAGAGTGTGTTTGCTTGATGTTTGGATGCATCTTGCACCGTTGCCTTGCTTGTCTTGTTTTGCTCATATCTTCTAGACCGTAGCTCCGAATTAAACAGACTTTATATGAAACTTTACTAGAATTTCATGTAGATCATCATGGTGCATGTTAACTTGCTATTTAAAAACTTTAACTTAAGGTTTGTTCAGATCTGGACCAATTTCAAGATAGGCATATGAGGACTTACCAGATTTGCTATATGTTGATTCCGGCCTCATTTAAACTTGTTGTTTTGTGTTGTTCTTGTGTGCTTCATCCCTTGCCATGAAATGCATCATATAGACTTGTCTTGCATCTTGTTGATTGTGCATTTCACCTTGTTTGATATTGTGCCATGTTGTGTTCTTGTGTTGAGTAGAGCCGGGAGCCGAGTCCGAGAACGAGGTTCCTACCGAGGTTGAGTACGAGGAGCCGTCTTACGATCCCATCGACGACTCGATAGGCAAGATGACCTGACCCAGATATCATTACTATCTTTGCCTATTGCTAGATGTCTCGCTCTTTAGCTTATTGCCTCGATGCCCATGTTTGTTTGTCAACCTCCTATTGTAGCCATGAATCTCCCTAACCACCCAACCTAGCAAGCCTTTGTTTGGCTATGTAAGCTTCTCTCAGCCCCTTCTTATAGCATTGCTAGTTGCAGGAGAAGATTTGAAGATTCTTGCTTCATGTTGAAGTTATTGTTGGGATATCACACTAAATAATATGTTAAACTAAATCATCTATATACGTGGCAATGGGTGGAAGGCTAAGCCTCTTGCTTGGTGTTTTGTTCCACTCATGCCACCCTAGGAACCGTATAAACCGGTGTTATGTTCCTTGATATTGCGTTCCTCACACGGTTGGGGTTATGGGACCCCCTCGATAACCCGCTTAGCGCTAAAGCTTTTCCAGCAAGGCCCGACATTGGTTTTACATTTGCCTAACAACTAAAACTTGCATAGGGAGTTATAAACCCTTTTCTCAATCAACAACCCGGGCCAGTGCTCCACATGAGTGTTGGTCCAAAATGGGGAGCCTGTGGGGCCACCTTGGGGGAACCCGAGGGCTGGTAAAAACCTGTAGCATCACCCATCCGGTCGTGGCCTGAGACTAGATACGCGCGGCTACTGTCAGGGTGTCGGCATGCCGGGAGGTCTTGCTGGATTAGTTTTACCTTAGCCGGAATATCTTGAGCACGGGATTCCGAGAATACTCGGGTCTTCCCACCTTGGAGTTGCGACTCCGCAGATCGTGAGATTGTGATGGGCTAAGTTGAGACACCCCTGCAGGGTTTGATCTTTCGAAAGCCATGCCCGCGGTTATGTGGCAGATGGGAATCTGTTAATATCCGGTTGTAGAAAACTTGACACCATGTTCAGAATACACTACCAGCGTGAGTAACCGTGACGATCATTTTCCGAAGGGGTTCGGGAAGTGAACATGGTGGGGTTATGTTTGACGTGCTTAGATAGGATCACTTCGTGATCACTTGACGCTCGTGGCACTTCTCTTCTCGCTCTAAACATGTAAGCTAGTGCTAGTGCAGTTGCAACCTTGTTGTTCAACCTTGTTCCACACCCAAGGCTTAGTCCTCCGTGGCTCACAGATTCTACACAACAACAGATGCATGTACTATGGTGAACTACACAGGTGACGGCACAGAGCTGTACTGGGAGTTTGATGAAGAACGTGGGCGATACTACGTGTCTTACCTAGAGGATCAGTAGTGGCTTCTACTTGGGGCGATTCGGACCTTGTGGCTTTATTTATGGTATCTTCCATTTGGATATTCGTCCGTAGTCGGACTGTGATGTTATTTGGATGATGATTGCTTATGTAATGTATTGTGTGACGTGGCGAGTGTAAGCCAACTACTCTTTTGCAATTTCATCCCTCTTTTACATGAGTCGTGCAAAGATACCATACTTGAGATCATTCTAGTATGAGCTTATACCATTAAGTCATGCCTCGACACGTAGGAGGTATAATCTCATACTGGGCATTACATGGAGGCCCTTCGCGAGGAAGGCACTGGGCGCGCCCTGCAGCTCAAGAGGTTGGAGAAGGAGCTCGAGGCGCAGAAGGCTGAGACGTCCCGGTTGTAGCAAGAGCAGCTTGCTGACTACACAGCCCTGGATAAGCTGAAGATTGAGGTCGAGCAGGCCAAGGCGACCCAAGCCGCTCGCGACAAGGAGGATGCCCTTGCGGCCTCGGCAGCAGTGAGTCCCGAGGCCCTCGCCGCCTTTGACCTTGAGGCCCGCAAGGCGCTACAGGCCACCTACGGGGAAGGGTTCAAGGAACCGCTGGCCGCCCCGGAGGAAGGCCCTGCCGGGCTCCTCGCCGCGCTTGTGAAGTCGCTGCGCGAGGTTGCGGCCGCAATTGGCCAGTTAGCCGACGTCGAGAGCCGCACACTCCTTACCTTGGTTCTGACGTAGGTGTGCATCCACCTAAGTCTTTGTGACCCCACCCTTGACCTGGCCTCGCCGTCCGAGCCCGTGACCACAGTCATGGTGGGCACGGCTGCCGAGGCCCTGGGGGCGAAGGTCATGGAGCTGGTGGAGACATTCCTCAAGGCCACTCCTACCGCGACCGAAGAGGTGGAGACTGGTGATGATGCGCTTGTTGATGCTTGATCTGTTCCTGTCCGGAGAGAGAAGTACGAGGGCCTCGGGGAGGCGTGAGAACTTTGTTTGAATTTGAAGAACTTGGTATTTATTGTAATAGCTAGATGATTTCCATGCTTCCTTCCTTTCATGTTTGCTTAGGTGCTCTGCGTCGGCAGGGCCCAACCCCACGCATACCTCGATCGCCATTGAGCCCTCGGAGTTATCGAGGTTATCGTCATAACTAGACTCAAGGGATGAGGGGCCACGTGGCTAGTGAAGCCCCTGGGTCGCGATGCCCAGGGGTCCCCCTTGACATTCAAGTGATCTCGTTTGCTTTCTGCGTCGGCAGGGCCCAACCCCGCGCATACCTCGATCGCCATTGAGCCCTCTAGGTAACCGGGGTTATCGTCATAACTAGACTCAAGGGATGAGGGACTACGTGGCTAGTTAGGCCCCTGTGTCACGATGCCCAGGGGTCCCCTTTGACGTACGAACGACTCTCATGAAGGAGAACGAGCACCATACCTCGCTCACGAGCCTTCGCCTGGGATGGGGGCGCGAGAAGGCCAGGTGTCTAGGCACCTGGTAGGGTGGCGTCTGCTAGGCGTGACCTGCGCATAGCCCCCATGCCCAGCCCCCCTCACGACACCCATCCAAAAAGAAGCTGTGAGCGTCGTGAGCTGAAAAGCTCCCTGAGGTTGGTGCGACCACTGGGGGCTGCCCTCGGTTGTTTATAACTAGCGCGGAGCATAGAGCTACCACACTTGCGCGGAGTGTGGGCATAACCATGCCTCGGTCATAGTGGCCAGCGCGGAGCTTGGTTCTTCCACTGGTTCGTGGGCATAACCGCTCCTCGGTTGGATCTGCCAGCGTGGAGCATGGTACTTCCACTGGACCGTGGGAGGGAGCCTCACACCGGGAGAGACTTCAGGGCGTGTACAGCCTTGTCCTGACATGTGGCTTGCACGGTAAGACAACCAAGGTGTATATGGGCCCTCCTCAGGACGAGCTGAACGACTCTAAGGAAGTTCTCGTGAGCTTACACATCACCCACGAGACCCTCCCCCGAGGCGGGTTGTGCCTGAGTCTTCCTCTGCAAAATGTGAAAAGAGAGGTGTTGTGTCGACCTGCACCGAGTGCATCTCTAGAGGGCATCGCATGAGAAGGCCGCAGCACCAGCGACACCAGGAGGTGACGTCACGGGAATGGCTCACGAGACAGAGCTCAGCCGCTGGATTTGTCGACGCTGCAGGGAGAGACCCGAGCATAGACGTCGTGCCCAGTCTTCTCATGCAACGATCCAAAAGAAAAATAGTCGGCACGCGGTTCCCGCGTGAGCGAGGCACCTACCACGGGCCCCTACTTACCCATCCACGATAAGCCCATGCGAGAACAAGGCACCAAGGACCACGGGAGGTGACGTCACGGGAATTGCTCGCGAGACAGAGATCAGCCCTTGGGTTTATCGACGCTACAGGGACGGACCCGAGCACATATGTCGTGCCAGTCCTTGATCATAGGGCGGTCGTGAGTGGGCTCACAAGGGCTCATGACCTTAATGGTGGTGAGGACGCCGAGCATGCAGATGATGTGAATGGAAAGAAACAACTAGCCTTGATCATGCGCAAAAAGGGAGACAACTGCGGGGGGAACAGCCCCCAGTAGTCCGAGGATGATGCAGCCCGGGGCGCGCCCTCGATTGGATACCGGAAGCGTCACCTGATACTCGTCGAAGAAGAGTTAGGGTAGCTGAAGACGCGAGCCATGTGGGTCGCTCCTAAGGATCGTCGGGCTCCTGAGGCCCAGGGGCTCCGAAGGCTCTCAGTGGTCACGCGGGTCCGGTTCTTGCTCCGTCCGGATCACCTGCCACTGAGCCTCCCGAGCCCCCAAGGCCTGATGCGCGAGATGCTGGAATGTGGCAACTGCGTTGCGGAAGCCAAAGAGCATGCAGACGTAGCTGCAGGGGAGGGCCCTCCTCCGGCCGACAGCCGTCGACCAGATGGGCCCCAGAGAGGCAGCTCGGTTGAGACCCGCGATGTCAACGCAGGCCCGGAAACTGTCGCTTGGGCTGCGAGCAGGTGAGCTTGTGGTTGTTCGGTTACGCCCACCGCGGATGAGTCTTGCGTACTGAAGTTCCTCGGTAACTTGGTTGATGAAGTCCTGAGCTCCCAGCGCTGAGCGGTTCACGCTGGGCTCACAAAAACGCACATCAAGACATGCTTGCAGGTGGTGCCCGAACACCTCCCTCGAGACGCTGGTGAGTCTAGAGACACTCCAGAGGAGAGCCCCCAAGCCCGCCACGAGAGGGGCGTTGGGCGCGCCTCCCTACGCGAGGGTGGAGGGCGCCTCGTCAGCGGGCGCGAGTCTTGAGGCTGGGCCGTCAGGAGCCCCTGCGTCCTGAGGTCCGTTGATGGGCAGGTTCTTCTTCTTCTTGGGGGGCGTCTGCAGGGCGAGGACGGCTCCATCCTCATCGGATCATTCGACCGCCGCAGTCTGGTAGGCGCGCTCTAGGGAATGCACCGCTTCCTTCTCGTTGGAGGCGATCGTAATGACTCCGTTGCTCCCAGGCATCTTGAGGACGTTGTAGCCATGATGGGTCGCCGCCATGAACTTGGCGAGGGCAGGATACCCAAGGATGGCATTGTACGGGAGGTGGATGTTGGCAATGTCGAAGTCGATGAGCTCGGTGTGGTAGTTGTCGCAGTCACCAAAGGTGATGGGAAGGCGGACCTGCCCCATCAGGAGTGTGGAGCCATCCGTAACTCCGTAGAATAGCTTGGTCGGGTGGAGCTGATCATAGGGAACCTGGAGCGTCTCTAAGGTCTGGACAGAGAGGACATTAAGTCCTGCTCCGCTATCGATGAGGGTCTTGGTCACGAGGACGTTGCTGATGGTCGGGGTGCAGAGCATCGGGAGAGCTCCTAGGGCCGTGGTGCACTTGAGCTGGTCCTTGGTGACGAAGGCGATGACTTGCTTGGTCCACCTGAGGTTGCGCCAGGCGTCAGGCCTGGGAAGCGCCGCGTTCACCTCACGGGTGAACTGCTTGAAGATATGGTGGGAAGCCGGAGCATGGGCTCCTCCCAAGATGCACGCAAATGCACGTGGCTCCTCGAAGCCCCCTGCTCCGTCTCCCTGGCGGTCGTCGTCATTCCTTCTTGGTGGTGGCGGCAGCGGAGGCAGGCCTGCATTGCCCTGAGGGTGACCCTCACGAGGCTGGTCGCGCCAGGGGGCGTCACAAGGCTGCTGCTACCAATGGTCTTCACGAGGCTGTTCGCGCCACCCTTGGCGCGAGTTCCTGCCGTCCCAACGTCCTCCGCCTCGGCCTCCTCCACGGTCGTAGCCGTGGTTGTCGCGCTCAGGGCGCTGCCCGCTGCGCATCGCCATGAGCTCCTGGCAGTCGTTAGTGTTGTGGCTGTGGACGTTGTGGAAGACGCAGTATGGTCGGTTGTCTCTGGGGAGGTCATCGTAGCCGCAGCCATGCTTCACTTCTGGCTCCACAGCCAGCACGATGGGTCCCTTGCCCTTTACTTCTTTGGCCTTGGCCTTCTTGTCGTCTGCCTCCGCCTCAGGCAGCTCCTGGAGAGAGAGGCGTCCTTCCTCCGCCCTGGCGCACTTTGCCGCAAGCTTGACCATCTCGAGGGCTGTGCACAGGACCTCGTGGATGGCGAGCTCCTCCCACATCCTAACGTCACGGACGCTGTCGGAGAACGCCGAGATGATGGCCTCGTTAGAGACCCTAGGGATCCGGCACGCAAAATGTCGGATTTAGGGCTCCGCAAAACCCAAGAAGTTCGAACACAGGGGCGTGAACGAACATCTCTCCCACTCGCGTCTACCTAGCGTCTCGCCCTCGTCGGTAAAGAGACTCACGCAAACAACAAGTAGAGCACACAAGAGTTGACCCAGGTTCGGGCCACCGTGTGGTGTAAAACCCTACTTCTTGCTTTGGTGGATTAGCCTCGCGAGGGATGGAATATGAACTAATACAGTGATTTCGGAGCTCAGGAGGCAAGCTCAGGAGGGTCTGGAGGCAAGTGGTCTTGCTCCTTGCGTGGTGGCAGAGTTTATGGGTCTACTCTACTTGGCTGGGCTTGGTTTGACTTGTCCCTCCACAATGGGGATCCTAGCTACTTATATAGGCGGCCAGGGTCCTCTTCCCCGAAATGTTTAGGCAGGAAGGTATCCTACAATGGCCAGTTTTGAGCGGGAACCCAAGGACGTTCCTATCCTAACAAAAGAGGTCTTCGCCTGCAAAGGATCAGGCGGTGAAGCGATGGTGGGCTCGACGGTGACATCCTCCTTGTCGTCCTTGCGTTCTTCGGTCTTGTTGCACCAAAGGGGAAACCTTTGTCCCGCTCCTCGGAACCTACGGCTGCGCTGCCCCTATTGCACCGAAACGACAACTGCGCTGCTGGCGGGCGCTGTCACCCAGTGGCGCGGTGCGTCACTGCTGACGTCTCTGCCTCCTCCTGAGCAGACTTGGCTTTGGATTCTCTGCCCCTCCAGAGCACCTTGCCGAGGCCGCTCCCGAGGGGGTCTTGACGTTGTTCTCATCGCGAGGCTTAGCCCCCTCACGAGGGTCTTGGACAGTTGGTCGATCAGCTGGGCAAGTCTGGGTACCCTGGTTCCCAGGACGTCGACAGTTGCGGCCAGCTCATTCTGGGCAATGTCCATGATACCCATTCCTCCTTATTTTATATCTCCTCCGGCTCGGAGTCAACTTCACCAAACATGAAGACTAGTGGCAGATGATTGTTCTACTGTCGGTGTACTAAAGTAGGGGTACCTTAGTATCCCGACTTGTGCATGGGCAGTAGCAGCGTCCCGTGGCAGGGCTTGCCACGCGCTCGCCAAGGCCCACCCTAGTTCCTTTTGAGCCATTCAAGAACAAAGTATTCAAGTTAAGAAACAAGACCCCGGCAAGAGGAGCTTGCCGGGAAGGCCGCTCCAGGCTCAAGACCACCCCTCTAGCGCAAGACCCTGGCAAGAGGAGCTTGCCAGGGAGACCGAAGAATAGCATTTCAGAAGACTTGCCGTGGCGCATCGCGCGCCCCGGCAAGGTCTGGGGAGCGACAAGCTTCCGGGCCAGGCAAGGTAGCGACCGCGGCAAGGCGCTTGCCGCAGCAAGCTTCCACTGTGTGCCCGCGCTCCAGCTCATCCGGCCACGCGTCACCCTGGGGCCCTTCCAGGGGCACGTGGCGGAAGGTTGTGCAGCCTGGGGGACACGGTGGCAAGCCACGCTGACAAGGCCACCATCGTGGCGAACGGAGACGCCCGGACGGACGCTTTTTGCACTGTTTGGGGGCGACGGCGATGGGCATTCAATGCCCTTGTCCCCCACCATCAGGGTTAGGTATAGACCACTGTACATTCACTGTTACAAGTACCACCACTTTTACGCTTTTACCCTCATCTACGTTGCCACCTGTCGGTGACCCCTTTAACCTATAAAAGGAGGCCCATGCACAACGTAGAGGAGGTTCCGAAGTTTGATCACTCCCACGCTCGGTGTAGCCGGTACTGTAGATCTTCTTGCTCCCGAGCCAAGAACCCAATAACAAAACCAAGGCAGGAGTAGGGTTTTACGCATCCGTGCGGCCCGAACCTGGGTAAACTGCTCGCGTGCGCGCCTCGATCCGCTCTTTGTGCTCCCTCCGCTCCCTTGTCGTACCGAAAAGGGGCTGCGGTCCCATAGGTGTTCGTGGGCGATCAGTTTCCCCGACATCTTTGAGGCAGGGCTTGCCACGCGCTCGCCAAGGCCCACCCTAGTTCCTTTTGAGCCATTCAAGAACAAAGTATTCAAGTTAAGAAACAAGACCCCAGCAAGAGGAGCTTGCCGGGAAGGCCGCTCCAGGCTCAAGACCACCCCTCTAGCGCAAGACCCTGGCAAGAGGAGCTTGCCAGGGAGACTGAAGAACAGCATTTCAGAAGACTTGCCGTGGCGCATCGCGCGCCCCAGCAAGGTCCGGGGAGCGACAAGCTTCCGGGCCCGGCAAGGTAGCGACCGCGGCAAGGCGCTTGCCGCGGCAAGCTTCCACTGTGTGCCCGCGCTCCAGCTCATCCGGCCACGCGTCGCCCTGGGGCCCTTCCAGGGGCACGTGGCGGAAGGCTGTGCAGCCTGGGGGACACGGTGGCAAGCCACGATGACAAGGCCACCATCGTGGCGAACGGAGACGCCCGGACTGACGGTTTTTGCACTGTTTGGGGGCGACGGCGACGGGCATTCAATGCCCTTGTCCCCCACCGTCAGGGTTAGGTATAGACCACTGTACATGCATTGTTACAACTACCACCACTTTTACGCTTTTACCCTCATCTACGTTGCCACCTGTCGGTGACCCCTTTAACCTATAAAAGGAGGCCCATGCACAACGTAGAGGAGGTTCCGAAGTTTGATCACTCCCACGCTTGGTGTAGCCGGTAGTGTAGATCTTCTTGCTCCCGAGCCGGTACTGCTTGATGGGCCGCGCTCGTTGCTTTCCTGTGGGCGAATGTCGACGTGTTTGCATGGCTACCGGCTGACATCCCCGGTGTTCCCTGGAAAGTGATTGAGCACAAGCTTGCCATTTGTCCTCATGCACGTCCCGTCAAGCACAAGGTCAGGAAGCAAGCAGTGGAGCGCCAAGAGTTCATCACCGAAGAAATCAAGAAGTTGGAAGCAGCAGGCCTTGTTAGAGGTGTTCTTCATCCAACATGGCTGGCCAATCCAGTTGTCGTGCGCAAAGCTAATGGGAAGTGGAGACTTTGTATAGACTTCACTCATGTGAATAAAGCTTGTCCCAAGGATCCATTTCCCTTGCCGCGCATTGACCAGATTGTTGACTCCACGGCTGGATGTCAGTTGCTTTCCTTTCTTGATGCATACTCTGGATACCACCAGATATTCATGGCTGAAGAGGATGAAGAGAAGACCGCATTCATTACTCCATGTGGCACTTACTGTTTCATACGTATGCCCTTCGGATTGAAGAATGCGGGTTCAACATTTGCAAAGGTGGTCCACACTGCTTTTGAGCCACAGATACACAGGAATATAGAAGCTTACATGGATGATATAGTGGTCAAGAGCAAGGACAAGGATACCCTGATTCAAGACCTAGAACAAACTTTTGGAAATCTGCGCAAGATACAACTCAAGCTTAACCCCGAGAAGTGCGTGTTGGGTGTCCCCTCCGGCAAGCTTCTCGGGTTCTTTGTGTCCCAAAGGGGGATTGAAGACAATCCCGACAAGATCAAAACCATCGAGCAGATTGAAGCCCCGAAGCGTGTCAAGGATGTACGGAGGCTTGCTGGTTGTGTGGCTGCCCTCAGCAGGTTCATTTCTAAGTCTGCAGAACGCGCCCTGCTGTTTTTCAAAATCTTGAAAAAGGCGGGTCCAATGAAATGGACTCCGGAAGCGGAGGCAGCGCTGCAGGACTTGAAAGGATACCTGTCCTCCACTCCAATACTTGTCGCACCTAAGACACAAGAGAAGTTGCTGCTATACTTAGCAGCAACCAATCAAGTGGTTAGTGCTGCATTGGTGGCGGAAAGGGAGGCAGCGGAGGAGCCAACAGCCCCGGCAAGCGCATCCAGCGACAAGCAGGGGGCTTCTCCGACAAGCTCTGGTCCCGACAAGGATGAGTCTGTGCAGATGCAAGGAGAAATGCGAAAGAAGATGGTGCAGCGCCCAGTTTATTTTGCCAGCTCCCTCTTGCAGGGGGCTAGGTCAAGGTACTCTGGAGTGCAGAAGCTGCTTTTCGGCCTCCTCATGGCCTCGAGGAAGCTGCGCCACTACTTCCAAGCACATGAGATAACAGTGGTCACTCTCTTTCCGCTGAAGAGGATATTGCAAAATCCAGAAGCAACAGGAAGGATTGTCGAGTGGGCACTGGAGCTATCAAGCTTTGGTCTCAAGTTTGAAAGTACTTCAACTATTCAGAGCAGAGCATTGGCAGAGTTCATAGCAGAATGGACACCAACACCAGACAAAGAGATTCCAGAGACAAACATCCCCGCCAAAGAAGCAAGCAAAGAATGGATAATGTACTTCGATGGTGCCTTCTCGCTGCAAGGCGCCGGTGCTGGTGTGCTGCTTGTCGCACCCACCGGAGAGCATCTCAAGTACGTTGTCCAAATGCACTTTCCCAAGGAGCAAGCGACGAACAATACTGTAGAGTATGAAGGTTTGCTTGCCGGCCTCAGAATTGCGGCAGAACTTGGGATCAAGAAGCTGATTGTGCGGGGAGATTCGCAGTTGGTTGTCCGACAAGTGAACAAGAGCTACCAGAGCCCATTGATGGAAGCTTACGTCGACGAAGTGAGAAAGCTTGAAGAACACTTCGAAGGCCTACAGATGGAGCATGTTCCGAGGGCTCAAAATGACATCGCAGACGGCCTGTCAAAGTGTGCTGCATTGAAGCTACCTGTGGAACCAGGAATATTCATGCTCAAGCTAACTCAGCCATCCGTTACACCATCAATTGGGCAAAGCAAGAAGAGAAAGTTGGTCTCCGGCGACTACTTGCCAGCGGATCTTCCTGAAGCCGCCGCCAAGGCCCCCAAGATCAACGACCAAGTTGCTGAGGAACAGTCTGCTCCTGCGGACCCTAGGGCTCGTACAGTTGAAGCAGGTGTTCCCGGCAAGTCTTGCCCCGGCGAGCTTGCCGGGGAACGTTTAGCTTCGGCAGAGCCCCAGGTTCTTGCCGTAGAAGCTGACGTTCCCGCAGCAGCACTGATGCCTTTAGTCCTTGTTGTTGAGCCTCAAGCTCCAACCTGGGCACAGCAAATTGTCCGTTTTCTTCAAACTGGAGAACTTCCCGAAGAGCCAGAAGAGATAGAGAGAATAACCAGGAAGTCAAGTATGTACCAGTTCATCGGCAATGAACTGTACAGAAGAAGACTCAATGGTGTCAGATTGAAGTGCATTTCCTGGGAAGATGGACAGAAGCTGTTGGCAGAGATACATGGAGGCATATGTGGCCACCACACTGGCGCAAGAGCACTTGCCGGGAAGGCGTTCCGGCAAGGTTTCTTTTGGCCAGAAGCCCTCCTAGATGCAACTGCTCAAGTAACCAAGTGTGAAGCATGCCAGTTCCATGCCAAGCAAATACATCAGCCAGCGCAAGCTCTCCAGACGATCCCTTTGTCCTGGCCCTCTTCGGTCTGGGGGCTCCACATCCTCGGCCCCTTTCGCGCAGTCGGGGGCTTTGAGTACTTGTACGTCGCCATCGACAAGTTCACGAAGTGGCCGGAAGTGGAGCCAGTGAGAAAGGTGACCGCACAGTCAGCAGTCAAGTTCTTCAGGTCAATCGTTTGCCGTTTCGGAATCCCTAACAGGATCATCACCGACAACGACACACAGTTTACAAGTCGCACCTTCATGCAATACGTCCAAGACCTTGGCGCCAAGGTCTGCTTCGCTTCTGTTGCTCACCCAAGGAGCAGCGGTCAAGCGGAGAGGGCAAACGCTGAACTGCTGCGCGGGCTCAAGACAAGAACTTTCGATAGGCTGCACAAGTGCGAAAGAAACTGGATTGAGGAGTTGTCGGCGGCTCTTTGGTCAATCAGGACGACGCCAAATCGAGCCACCGGGCAGACACCCTTTGCTCTTGTCTATGGAGCAGAGGGAGTTCTCCCCACGGAACTCGTATACGGGTCTCCTCGAGTGCTCGCTTACGATGAGCTCGAGCAAGAGCAGCTGCGGCAAGATGATGCACTGCTCCTCGAGGAGAACCGTCTTCAGGCTGTTGTACGAGTTGCTCAATACCAGCAAGCTTTGCGCCGCTACCATAGCCGCAAAATTAGAGCCAGAAGTCTCGAGGAAGGCGACCTTGTTCTTCGGCGCGTTCAGTCCGCCAAGAATTCCAACAAGTTGACGCCGAAGTGGGAAGGCCCTTATCGGGTGAGACATGTCACAAGGTCCGACGCTGTCCGCCTTGAGACCGAAGAAGGCTTGCCGGTGAGCAACTCCTGGAACATTGAGCATCTTCGCAAGTTTCACCCATGAGGCGCGGTTGCCGTGATCCGCTCCGGCAACCACCTTTTGTACAAGTCTTGCCGCTGTTGCATGTAAACCTTTGTACAAAGCCGGGCGCAGACCCCGTGCATCAGTAAAACTCTTGTGCTTCGCATGACTTGTCATTTCATGCCTTTCCGTTTTCTTGCATGTATTATCTGACACTTTGTGCAGCACACACCTCCGGTAAGCAATAACGAGCCGCAAGGCTCCATATCTATGTTTCCTCCATTTTCTTCCTTTTCTCAAGCAGAAGAAGGATTCCTCGCGCACAAGTTTGCCGGGGGGGAAGGAAACCGTAGTATGGACCAAGTGCCGCTCAAGGAAGCTTTGCCTTGCCGGGAAGCAAACCGCACACAAAAGCTAAGTTGCCAAAGTTTGAGCATTCAAATTTTTTAAAATTCTTAGTTATCTTCCTTGAACGACCACACTTTGTATGGAAAACCTGTGCGCGGAGGAACCTACCCGTGGCTAGCCGCGCCCTTACTTTGTTTCGAGCACGCTCAACGGCATAAGTGAGCTGCGACAAGTGTCGCGCCCTTACTTCGTTTTCGAGTTCACTCAACAATCTAAGTGTGCTGCGACTAGCTGCGGCAAGGTTTCTTGCCGGCAGGGGCATTGCCAGCAGGCTGCTGAAGTTCCGCACTCGGCCCTCGTGGCAAGGGTCCCTTTGCCGGCATGTTCCCTAAAAGCGTAGGGTAAAAGCATACAAAGTGAAGAAATCGAACAAGGGGAATAACACCGCATTGACTACCCAAAATAAAGTTATATTACAAGATGACTTGTCGCTGTTCTAACAAACTACTGTCCGTGACTTAATTGACAGCGACAAGGGAAGCAGAAATAAGAAAGCCTAGTCTACGCGGTCTCCGTCAACTCTCCTGATCTTGCCCACCTTGGCCACGATGTGGGGGACACGAGACTTCAGCGCTTCCTGGTCAGCGTCGGGCGGCAAGGTCCGGAGGACGTTGTCAAGATTGATCCCGGGGTTGCGGTAGACGATCTTCGTCAGCACTCTCTCCACAGTACTCGTGCAAAGCATGCACGCCTCATTCGCTAGCTGTGTGGGGAGCCTTTCCCGTAGCTGCGCGAGGGCCGGTGCCACTCCCCTGAAGAACAGGCTCAGCTTGGCGCTGTGGGGGAGGTTTGCGTCGGGGGAGAACACGAGGTGCTCCGTCCCCAGCGCCACCATCTCCTTGTCGATGTTGGCGGCGGAGGCGACGAGCTCCTCGGTCCACTGCTCCACCGTCTGCCTGAAGTTGTTCTGCGTGAGGGCGGCGCTCCCTAACAGTGCCCTCTCAGCCCGGAGATCTTCCTTCAGCTTCGTCTCCCTGTTCCGGGCCCCGTCAAGCGATTCCATGAGGGTGGACAGCTTCAGCTCCAAGTCCGCGATGGAGTCCTTGGCGGCGGTGAGCTCCTGGCCCTTGTCGGAGAGACGCACCTGCAGCTCAGAGTAGGTGTGGGCGTCTTTCTCCCTCGCCAACGTGAGCGCGGAAATCCTCTCCTCGCTCGTCTTCAAGCTCGTCTCCAACTGCGCCACCCTCGCCTCCAAGTCCCTCTTGGCGGTCTCTGCGGCAGCAGTGGCGTCCCTCGCCTCCTGCAGAGCCCCGTCAATGGACTGCTCGCACGCGGTAAGGTCGTCCCCGTGGCTATCGAGGTCGACCTTCCGCTGCCTGAACTCTCCCTCTCGCCGGGACAGATCCTCAGCGGCTAGTCGTTGCTGCTCCTCAACCTCGGCCTTCTCGAGGATGAACGCCTGGTGCGCCTCCGCGAGCTCCTCCCGCTCCTCCGCCAAGTTCCGGAGAGCCGCTTGGTTGGCGGCGCGGAGCTCCTCGGCGCGCTTCTCCAAGTCGATGCCAGCCTTGGTAGCCAGAGCCTCTCGGGACTCCAGCTTGGCCTGCCTGGCACGATACAAGGCCAGAAGCCGGCGCAGGAGCTGCTCCTCCTCGGGCTCGCTGCTGCTGCCGGGTGCGTCGACAAGCCTCAGCCCGGCGGAGGCAAGGACTTCTCCATCGAAGCTCTCCCCCTCCACGGGCGCCCTTGACGAAGATGCCCACGGGACTTGGATGAAGACCCCGTTGGCGGCCTCTAGATAAACACCCGGCCTAGCCGCGGCGGCGGAGGGGTCGGCGGCCGGCGCAGCATCCGGCGCTCCTGCGGCCTCAGGGCCATCAGTGTGGTCACCGGTCCCTTCCCCAGCTGCCGCGTCAGCGGCCGCGGCAGTCTCATCGGCGGCTGGCTCATCGGCGCCGGCCATCCCTTCAGCGGTGGTGGAGTCAGCAGCATTGCCGCGCGTGTCCTCCTCGGCGATGGCCTTTGTCTCCATCGGCTCCGGGGCGGGCGGATCTGACAGAAGAAAAAGAAAAGAAGAATCGTCAACAAATATCCAAAAAGAAGAATTCAGGAGAAGAAAAGTACAAGGGTTACCTGCGCGGGCCTCTTCCTCTACGGGGTTCCTTGCCGGGGAGTTCTCCCTTGGCGGTGTGGTAGTAGCCCCTGCTAGCGGAGGGCCGCTGGCGCCTTCCCTTGGTGGGGTGCCCACCCTTGGCGGGGTACTCGCCCTTGGCGGGGTACTCGCCCTCGGCGGAGTGCCCGCCCTTGGCGGAGCGCTCTCCCTCGCCGGGGAGCTCCTCCTTGGCGGGGAGGGTGGGACGAGCGGCTCGTCGGGAGCAGTCTCTTGACGCTCCTGAGGCTGCGGCTCCACTTCTGCACAAGTCAACAAGCAAACAAGACATTAGCAAGGATAAGAAGCTCAAGCGCGCCCGACGAGCGAAGAAGTAAACAAGGGACTTACGCTGGAGGCTGCCCTGCGGGGCAGCTGGCTGGTCCGGCAAGCTCGTGCCTGGCTCATCCCCTGCCGCTGCGACGGGCTCGTCCTCGAGATCGACCACCGGGATCTTGGCCCTCTTCGCCACCCTTTGGGCCAGGGTCCTGAAAGACAAACATCAAGCAGAATCAGACAAGGAAGATTCAAAGCAAGAACAGCAAATTGAAGAAAAACAAGAGTTGCTCCACTTACTCTTCCTCCTCCTCGTCGGAGCTGAGAACGGAGAAGTCGAAATCCGCCTCGCGCGCTCCGGCGCGAGGAGCTGGAGGAGAAGGCTCCCTCGGGCACTTGGCGGGCACTGGGTTGGTGGTCTGCGAAGACCCCGCTCCGGTCGTCACCGAGGCCCGAGGAGCGGAAGGAGCCGTAGAGCTGGAGCGGGAAGACACTCCTCCGGCCGCTGCAGAGGCGCGGGGCGCTCCCTTGGCGGCCTTGTCCGCCGCGGTGGCGCGCGTCGGACGGCGTCGCGGCCGCGGTGCCGCCGGACGCTCCGCCACGACTGTAGCCATGCGAAGACGCTTCTTCGGTTGAGGCGGAGGACTTGGCGGCGGCGGAGAACTCCCAGAGGATGAAGACGAACCAAGGTTCAGCGACCCGCCCGAGTCTTCGTCGGAATCGTCCTCCTCGGCGGGCTCACTTGACTCTGTACCCTACCCGGCAGCCTCGCTCGTCTCGGCAGGCTCCCCGGCAGGCTCCTCGGCAGGCTTCAATAACTTGAGGATCTCTTCCTCCTCGGCCCTACTCACTGCATCCGCTGCATCTGCCTCGTCCAAGGAATACCCAAACTTGCCCGCGGCATTGGCTACGGCCGCCTCCTCCATCCTGGTGGCGATATACGCCAAATCCCGGTCGGTGGTGTCGCGGGTGAGACCCTTCTTCTCATCAAGATTGATCGGCAGCTCAACCAAGTTGTCGAAGAAGGCTTGTGCAGTTCCGTCAGAAGGCGCCAGCCAAGTGGGATCAACCCCGTGGGAGTCGCACAACGGCATTGCCGCGCGGATAGCACTAAGTGACGAGTTGTTACATAGTGGAACTACTCCCCGCGACGGGGCAAACCACTCCGGGTGCTTGGGGTCATGCTTGAATAGCTCCCGGATCATCCCCTTGAGCTCCAGGACAGTAAAGTTGTAGTTGAGGCCGGGGCGTAGCCTCATGCAGTCTGCCGCGTTGCCGAACTCCCAAGCAGACCGCTTCCTCTCCTGCAAGGGAGCAATGCGGCGACGAAGGAAATCGGCCCCAACCTCACCTACAGTAATATTGGCTTGCCGGAGGCGGAGGATCCTAGTAAGGGCAATCTTCAGCTTCTCGTCCTCCGGGGCCAGATCACTCCAATCCTTGCCGCGCACTATTGCAGCGCGGCGCGGGGAGGTAAATTGCTGAGGTTCATCTTCCATAACCCAGCACCAATCGGCCCTCCACTCCTCCCACTTGCCGCGGAGCTCTCCAATCAAGTACGCCTCTTTCTTGTTGAGCCTAAAGATCCAAGAGATGCCACCAGACAGAGGAGACCCAGACTCTACTCGAGGTGTGAAGAAATGGCGGAAGAGAGCTACGTTGGGGGTGACTCCGACAAAGTTTTCGCACAGATGTGCGAAAATGACCAAGGTTAAGACTGCGTTCGGGGTGAAATCTAGAAGATGGAATCCATACGTGTTCATAACGTCGCAGAAGAACTCAGAGTACGGAGGGCAGAGACCGCAATGGAAGAACAAAGGAAAGTAAGGGTAACCTCCCGAGAACATGTCGCAGGCTTCGGCGGGGAGGACCCTGGTGCGCGGGTGAGCCTTCATCTCCCTCGACCAGAACAAGTAGAACTTGTCCTTCAGCTCCCTCGCGCCAAGCCTCGGCGGGAAGACCACCATCTTCTTCCGCATTGCTGCTAGCTTCGCCGCCCGGTCGGTCTTCGCGGTTTCGCCTTGTCACTCTTCGGGGCCATGGCGGGAGCGGCGGGGGAAGCCGGCGGCACTGGAAAGCCTGGTGGCGGCGGAAGAAGGGTGGAGCTCAGCTCTCTTTCGACCTTTGAGGAGGGGTAGAGCGGCGGGGGTTTCTGGAGGTTGAAGACGCAATGAAGCAATGGGGGAAACTGCCCCTCTTTCCTCTGCTTTTAAGGGGGAGCGGGGGACGTTCCGCATTTTCCCATTAAAGAAACAGGCCACGATCTCTCCCACGACGCGCCATGGGCCGCGTGTGTCCGTGCACTGTTTTGGGCCTGGCCCAACAGCGCTCGGCACCGTGTGTAGCCCAGGCCCGGGGGCTCCTGTCGGTGTACTAAAGTAGGGGTACCTTAGTATCCCGACTTGTGCACGGGCAGTAGCAGCGTCCTGTGGCAGGGCTTGCCACGCGCTCGCCAAGGCCCACCCTAGTTCCTTTTGAGCCATTCAACAACAAAGTATTCAAGTTAAGAAACAAGACCCCGGCAAGAGGAGCTTGCCGGGAAGGCTGCTCCAGGCTCAAGACCACCCCTCTAGCGCAAGACCCTGGCAAGAGGAGCTTGCCAGGGAGACCGAAGAACAGCATTTCAGAAGACTTGCCGTGGCGCATCGCGCGCCCCGGCAAGGTCCGCGGAGCGACAAGCTTCCGGGCCCGGCAAGGTAGCGACCGCGGCAAGGCGCTTGCCGCGGCAAGCTTCCACTGTGTGCCCGCGCTCCAGCTCATCCGGCCACGCGTCGCCCTGGGGCCCTTCCAGGGGCACGTGGTGGAAGGCTTTGCAGCCTGGGGGACACGGTGGCAAGCCACGATGACAAGGCCACCATCGTGGCGAACGGAGACGCCCGGACGGACGCTTTTTGCACTGTTTGGGGGCGACGGCGACGGGCATTCAATGCCCTTGTCCCCCACCGTCAGGGTTAGGTATAGACCACTGTACATGCACTGTTACAACTACCACCACTTTTACGCTTTTACCCTCATCTATGTTGCCACCTATCGGTGACCCCTTTAACCTATAAAAGGAGGGCCATGCACAATGTAGAGGAGGTTCCGAAGTTTGATCACTCCCACGCTCGGTGTAGCCGGTACTGTAGATCTTCTTGCTCCCGAGCCAAGAACTCAATAACAAAACCAAGGCAGGAGTAGGGTTTTACGCATCCGTGCGGCCCGAACCTGGGTAAACTGCTCGCGTGCGCGCCTCGATCCGCTCTTTGTGCTCCCTCTGCTCCCTTGCCGTACCGAAAAGGGGCTCCGGTCCCATAGGTGTTTGTGGGCGATCAGTTTCCCCAAAATCTACGCCATGGCGTTGGTGTAGGTATACGGGAGGGAGGGGAATGTGAGGCGAACAGTAAGGCCGCCCGTATTAAACACCGGCTCGGGCGCCATTAATGGAGAGGAAGGCGGGCGGCCATGGAAGTCAAAGTGCTCGCTTCCCAGTCAGCCCGCGCAGCGTACAACACACATGCTTCCCAGTGAGCCTGTGCATTGGAGGATAGCTTGCATGCCTCTCGGTCAGCATGCACACGACGTAAATGGTTAACAGAACGCACACGGTTTGAATTCTATAAACGTTTGGGATATTAAAGTGGCAGCTATTTTTTGAAAATGCCTTAGGTGGCTGTCATTATTCGAGTGTGCCTTCTCTCAAAATGGACACGAAAAATGCCACAGCATGTCGGGTGCCATTCCATGATAGCATGCCAAGTTTCACGAATTCCGGACGAGTTTTGGATTTACTAGAATTTAAAAACCAGGCATCTCAATGTTTTGCCAGCAATCAACAGTGCCCTAGTGTTTGAAATTCATTCCCATTTCTTGCATGGGGCCTAAGCATTCACCCAAGGACACAGATTTGATTTTTTCAACCATTTTATATGCACTTGAGCATGTCCATGTAGTTGAAATTTGAATTATGCACACAAATGCATTGAAAACTCAGTAAATGCATAAAAATGTCCAAACGAACCCCGAAAATCCCAAAAATTGACACAAAACTCCTGTTGTTCTATCTTGACACGAGAAAATTTCTGAAAGCAATAAGAGGCAATGGATATCGTTTCGTCCCCAAAGGTGGGATGTTCCCTACAGAAAACAATCATGCTTGTTGTGAGAACCTCTCGTTTGGGAGAAGCATATACCCGAACCTGCCTCGAATGGAACAATTTTTTTACCATGGCATGTTGATGCCACTCCATGATAGGATGCCAAGTTTCATGAATTTCGCACGAGTTTTCGATTTACCAGAATTAAAAAACAAGGCATCTCAACATTTGCGGGCAATCAACAGTGCCCTGGTGTTTGAATTTCATTCCCGTCTCTTGCATGGGACCTCAGCTTCCACCCAAGCAAACATATTAGATTTTTTAACCATCTTTAGTGCACTCAAGCATGTGCTTGTAGTTAAAATTTGAATTATGCACATAAAATGCCTAGAAAACCTACTTAATGCATAAAAATGTCCAAACGAACCCCAAAAAATCACCAAAATTGACACAACACTCCGGTTGTTCTATGTTGACACTAGAAATTTTTGGAAGGCAATAAGAGATAATGGATATCATTTCGTCCCCAAAGGTGGGACGTTCCCTATTGAAACCATCATCCTTGTTGTGAGAAGATCTGGATTGTGAGAAGCTTATACCCGAACCTGCACCAAATGGGAAAAAAATTACCATGGCATGTTGATGCCGCTTCATGATAGCATGCCAAGTTTCATGAATTTCAGACGAGTTTTGGATTTACTAGAATTTTAAAACCAGGCATCTCAATGTTTTGGCGGTAATGAACAGTACCCTGGTGTTTGAATTTCATTCCCATCTCTTACATGGGACCTAGAAATTCACCCAAGTACACACATGTGATTTTTCTAACAAACTTTGTTGCATTGGAGCACGTGCTTGTAGTTTGAATTTGAATTATGCACATAAAATGCCTAGAAAACCCAGTTAATGCATAAAAAATCCAAACGAACCCCAAAAAATTCCAAGATTAAACACAACACTCCTGTTGTTCTATGTTGACACTAGAATTTTTTGAAAGCAATAAGAGGCAACAGATATCGTCCCGTCCACACAGATGGTACGTTCCCCATCAAAACCATCATGCTTGTTGTGAGAAGCTTATACCCGAACCTACCCCAAATGGGACAATTTTTTTACCACGGCTTGTTGATGCCGCTCCATGATAGCATGCCAAGTTTCATGATTTTCAGACGAGTCTTGGATTTACTAGAATTTAAAAACCAGGCATCTCAACGTTCGCCGGCAATCAACAGTTCCTCGGTGTCAGAAATTCATTCTCGTTTCTTGAATGGGACCTAAGCATGCACCCAAGGACACACATGTGATTTTTCAACCAAATTATATGCACTGGAGCATGTGCATGTAGTTCAAATTTGAATTATGCACATAAAATGCCTAGAAAACTCAGTTAATGCATCAAAATGTCCAAACGAACCACCAAGAATCCCAAAAATTGCCACAACACTAATGTTGTTCTATGTTGACATGAGATTTTTTTTTAAAGAAATAAGACGCAATATATATCGTTTCGTCCCCAAAGGTGGGACGTTCCCTATCGAAACCATCATGCTTGTTGTGAGAAGCTCTGGTTTGTGAGAAGCTTAGACCCGTACCTGTCCCAAATGGGACAATTTTTTTACCACGGCACGTTGATGCCGCTCCATGATAACATGCCAAGTTTCATGAATTTTAGACGAGTTTTGGATTTACTAAAATTTAAACTCACGCATCTCACCCTTTTGCCGGCAATCAACAGTGCCCTGGTGTTTGAATTTCATTCCCATCTCTTGCATGGGACCTTGAAATTCACCCAAAGACACACATGTGATTTTTCAACCAACTTTAGTGCATTGGAGCTTAAATTTGAATTTGGGTGAATTTCAATTTGAATTATGCATGTGAAATGACTTGGTGCATGTGCTTGTAGTTTAAATTTGAATTTGGGTGAATTTCAATCTGGTTTGTGAGAAGGTTATACCCAAATCTGCCCCAAACGGGACAAAATTTTCACCACGGCATGTTGATGCCACTCCATGATAGCATGCCAAGTTACATGAATTTCAGACGAGTTTTGGATAATAGAATTTAAAAACCATGTATCTCAACGTTTTTCCGGCAATCAACAATGCCCTGGTGTTTGAAATTCATTCCCATCTCTTACATAGGACCTAGAAATTCACCAAAGGACACACATGTGATTTTTCAGCCAACTTTGCTGCATTGGAGCATGTGCTTGTAGTTCAAATTTGAATTATGCACATAAAATGCCTAGAAAACGCAGTTAATGTATAAAAAAAGGCCAAACGAACCCCAAAAAACGCATTCCCATTAATTGCATGGGACCTAAGCATGAACTGAATGACACATATTTGATTTTTCAATCAATTTGTATGCATCGGAGCATGTGCATGTAGTTTAATTTTGAATTGTGCATGTGAAATGACTAGAAAACAAGTTTAATGTATAAAATGTCCAAACTATGGGTATACAAAGGATGGGGTCCTTTTGCACACCTTTGCTTGTGCACGGGCAGTTAGAGCCGCGCCTAAGGCCGCGCTTGGCGGAGTAGGAGAAGGAAGGCACGAAGCCGCCAAGGCAATTCTCAAGCCAGACACATGAAGGACAGAGGGGCTAGGTGGGCTCCTCCCCCGGCAACACCCTTGCCGGGGCGGCCTACGCGACCTCGGCAAGAGCCTTGCCGGGGGCCGCTCGCCCAAACACCAGCAAGCCCACCGCCCTTGGGTCTGAGAGCCCAGACACCATTGACAACGTCAAGACTAAGGTTCAAGGGGCACCTGCGCAATGGCTTGCGGACCCTTGTAGGGCCAAGGGACCAGAAGGGGAAGACCACCGACAAGAGCCTTGCCGGGGGCAACCGAAGACCACCGGCAAGAGCCTTGCTGAGAATGCCACAAGACCCCAGCAAGCCCCTTTTGCCGGGGGCGTTTGTGGGGCCACAACCAAGCCCACTCCCGCCAAGATTTCGCCGCCCCGCGGCCACTCCTATGCCTCGACTGGCCTGCCAACTGGACAAGCACATAGGTGGCAGCATGCGGCTCCTACGCCAACTACAAGCACCTGCGTGGTGGCATGTAGATCTTCGTGAAGACCTTGCCAGCACAGCAGCTAGCAGCCAGCATGGCGCCGCGCCTCATCAGCCTGGACGCGTGTCGGAGCGAGGTCGGGCGGCTATGGGCGGGACAAGCTTTCTTGTTGTCCCCAATAAAGCTAGGGGACACATAGGCGGCGCATTAAATGTGTTTGTCATAAGAGGTCAGGGATAACCTTGTACACTATAGTAGCTTTACACCTCCTGTGTGTCGCTGTGGCAACACCTTGGACGTATAAAAGGAGGCACAAGGCATACTGAGAGAGGATTCAGACTTTTTGAACAACCACGCGTAGAGGCCAGTTCACGAGCTCAAGAACACCAAATATACACAGACAAGCTGGACTAGGGTTTTACGCATAATCTTGCGGCCCGAACCTGGGTAAAAATTCCCACGTATTGATCGTCCAGACCTTCTCTTTGCACAACTCTACGCCCCGCAACCGTAGCAAAGGGATCCCTAGGATCCCATAGGTGTCGTTTTCCCAACATCTTAGGCATGCCATGTAGGGGGCGCTAGGTTGTGAAAATATGGTCTAGGAGTTAGCGCACCTTCTCCTCCATCGCGATGGCTCCCAAGAAGAAGGGGATAGCGGCGATCGGCCCGTCTAATGGCACACCACCCGTGCCAGCACGGACGGGCGACGAGGCGGCTGTGGATGATGGCAGAGGCGCGACCCGCGAGCTTCCATGACACTCCGGCCATGGGAGCCAGGCGAGCAGCGTCGATCGTGCCCGAGACGACGAGCCGCACGCCGCTGGGTCTAAAAGCGTCACCGTGCTACCCATAGGCGGCGCGGTGACCTCCAGGACACCTCCGCCAGCGCCCATTCCACGATCTTCTCAGCTCGTACATGGCGAGCAACACCGCGATGTCGGTGCCTCTGGGCACCGCCGCGGGAAGAGCCTTATGCGTCACTCTCAAGACGCACCGGGCTAGCATGCACATGCGGACGCTGGCGGTAGCAGCGTGCGGTGGCGGGACCGTGATTGAGCTCCTTCTAATGTGGTTAGAAGTCAGAGCGCGTCGCCGTCCATGCAGCTTTCACTGCCACCTACACTAGCAGAAGTGTTGGCACACGCACAACTGCTCCTCAACTTTCCTCCCGCCGCCGACAAGCTCGACGAGTGGAGAGCCACTATATGCAACGTCATCAGCTTCGCCAATAAAGACGAACCGCAGCTAGTGGGACCCTCGCACCGGCGCTTTGGTGAGCGGACGCACGCTGCTGGTGGGAGGACTGGAGGGGCTGCGACCACTATGCACTCTCCTCCTCCACGCCAGCAACAGCAGCCGGCGGCTCGATGGGCCGACGCCCGTGACAACTTTTCCACGGCGGCGTCTGCCCCGCGAGCCCGCCACAACCAATGTCAAGTCCTTCGGGGGCGGGCCTAGGAAGATGCCCGGACCACCATCAAGCGACGGCGGGAAGCATGTCATCATTCAGATAGGCGTGCATGGCCTACTATGGACCACCCAGCACCAGGGGCCCCTGGCGACTTACCCTACGAGGTGGGTTGCCCGGCCTTTACCCGTGAGCTATGACAGTTCCAGTGGCCCTCACACCGCACGTTCAACCTGGGGTCGGAGAAAAGTACAATGGAAAGACCCACCCGTCGGAGTTCCTCACCATCTAAACCATCGCGATGCAGGCTGCTGGGGCTCCCGACGACAAGGTGCTCGCCAACTACTTCGCGATGGTGCTCAAGCCCAACGTTATGTCGTGGTTGATGCACCTGCCCGTGGGTTGTGTTTCCTCCTGGTCCGACTTGTGCCACGAATTTGTTGATGCCTTCACCGGGGGCCACCAAGGTCCTGGTCAGGAAAGCGATTTGCATGTCAACCCACAGAGGGATGATGAAACCCTGCGCAAGTACATACAAAGGTTCAACCTTTTGCAGTACAAAATCTCGGACGTTCATCCCGCCACTGTCATTAGTACATATCATCAGAATGTATGCAACCACAAGATGCGTGAGGAGCTGGCGATGATCAAGCCTAAAGTTGTGGCCGAGCTCTATGTTCAGGCTGATAGGTGCGCTCGGGCTGAATAGGGCAGGAAGTACCCCGACGAAGACGCCGGCACGGAAACCGACTATTCAGACAGAGACACCGTTGCCCAGGCAAAGAAGGGCCGACATCACAACCAGAAGCGAAAGGGCAAGGCTGTGCTTGCCGTGGAGGGATCCGATGACCCCGGCGCCGCCAAAAGGGCCAAGGCTAACAAACTCGGCAAGGAGGTTGCCGGGTGCACCGCCTACCGAGCCTTAACGGCCGCCGACAATGCAGGGGGCGCCGGCATGTAGTACTGCAAGATTCATCGCACCAAGGGCCATGACCTCCAGAATTGTCGATAGGTCGAGCTTCTCACGGAGAAGAAGAAGACCGAGTATGAGAGGTGTGACAAGGAGAAGGGCCCGGGCAGTGCTGAGGCTCCCGGCAAGAAGCATGGGGGCCAAGGTGGTCGCCACAGCCAAGGCAACCAACCAGAAAGGCCCGCCCGGGGCCGCGACAAGAGGGATGAAAATGATGATCACGGTGAGGACGATGAATCCAGCGAGCATGAATTCCAGAGAGCTACAGAGGCTCCGGGGGAAAGGAAACCTGATAAGACCTTTGCCTCTGCCGGCATGGTCCCTCCGGGCAATGTCTCGAACCCCGGCAAGAGCTCCTACCACCGAGACTCCGGGGGAAAGGAAACCTGGCAAGACCTTTTCCTCTGCCGGCAAGGTCCCTCCGGGCAATGTCTCGAACCCCGGCAAGAGCTCCTGCACCCCCTCCGGCAAACGCGCCTCTTCCGAGTGTCGCGTTCCCATTGGGGACGTGCCAGAGAGCTCCACCTGTGGGAGCAAGAGGTCCAAGGCGGCCTCTGCAGACACCAAAAAGATCCCCATCAGGGAGGACGGCATGGGTGGGGCTTTTACCATAAGCGCCACCCTCGACAGCAAATACGAAGGCGCGCTCATCACCTTCCTGCGGGAAAATGTCGACGTGTTTGCATGGCAAGCGTCTGACATCCCCGGCATTCCCACGGAGGTGATTTAGCACCACCTTGCTTTCTTTCCTCATGTGCGGCCCGTCAAGCAGAAGGTCATGAAGCAAGCGTTGGAACACCAAGAGTTCATCATCGAGGAGATCAGGAAGTTAGAGGCGGCAGGCCTAGTCAGGGGAGTCCTCCACCCCACGTGGTTGGCCAATCCGGTCGTAGTGCGTAAGGCGAATGAGAAATGGAGGCTATGTATCGACTATACATATATCAATGAAGCATGTCCGAAGGACCCTTTCCCTTTGCCGCGCATTGACCAGATAGTGGACTCCATTGCCGGGTGCGACCTGCTGTCGTTCCTCGACGCCTACTCAGTGTTCCACCAGATCTTCATGATGAAGGAATATGAAGAGAAAACATTGTTCATCACCCCATGTGGCACGTACTGCTTTGTACGGATGCCTTTTGGGTTAAGAGCGCTGGTTCGACGTTTTCCCGAGTGGTCCAAATTGGTTTTGGGCCCCAACTACATAGAAACATGGAAGCCTGTATGGATGATATAGTGGTCAAAACCAAGGACAAGGCCACTCTCGTGGAAGACATAGAGGAGACATTTGCAAACTTGCGCAAGATCAACCTCAAGCTCAACCCAGAGAAGTGTGTGTTCGGGGTCGCGTCCGGCAAACTCCTCGGGTTCTTTGTATCTTAACGCGCAATCGAAGCAAACTGCGACATGATCAATGCGATTGAGCAGATGGAGGCGCCAAAACGAGTCAAAGACGTCCGTAAGCTCGTCGGCTGCGTTGCTGCACTAAGCAGGTTCATCTCCAAATCTGCTGAGCGCGCCCTCCCCTTTTTCAAAATTTGAAAAAGGTGCGTCCAATGAAATGGACTCCAGAGGCAGAGGTGGCGCTGCAAGATTTGTAGAGATACCTCTCCTCCACGCCAACACTAGTCGTGCCTAAACCGCAAGAGCCGTTGCTGCTATACCTAGCGGTGGTGAATCAAGTGGTCAGTGTTGCACTAGTGGCGCAAAGGGAACTTGAGTAAGGGGCAACAATGGCGGCGGATTCATCAGATGATGGGCCTGAGCCCTCCCTGACAGGGCCCGACGCCGGCAAAGTGGGGCCCCAGCAAGGCTTGGTCCCGGCAAGACAGAGTCTGCGCAAGAAGGCGAGGTTGCCCAGAAGAAGAAGAAGATGGTGCAGCACCCGGTCTACTTTGTCAGTTCCTTCTTGAAGGGGGCTAGGTCAAGGTATTCCAGTATGCAGAAGCTACTTTTCGGCCTCCTTATGGCCTCGAGGAAGCTGTGCCACTATTTCCAAGCACACGAGATCACCGTAGTCACTCGCCTCCCTTGGAACAGGTCTTGCACAACCCCGATGCAACTGGGAGGACTGTGGAGTGGGCGTTGGAGCTGTGAAGCTTTGGCCTCAGGTTTGAAAGTACCTCAACCATCAAGAGCCGAGCCTTGGCAGAGTTCATCACAGAATGGACCTCAACGCCCGATGAAAAGGCCCAGGAAATCACCTTCCCGGCAAGAGGGCGAGCCATGATTGGATTATATACTTTGATGGAGCTTTCTCCCTACAAGATGCTGGTGCTGACGTACTACTTGTCGGGCCTCAAGTACGTTGTCGGAATGCGCTTTCCCCGGGAACAATAAACAAACAACACTGCAGAGTACGAGGGACTGCTTGCTGATCTCAGGATTCTGGCAGACCTTGAAATCAGAAAGCCTATCGTCAGGGGTGATTCGCAGCTTGTCATTAGGCAAGTTAACAAAGATTACCAGAGCCCGTTGATGGAGGCCTATGTGGATGAGGTGAGGAAGTTGGAGGAGTGCTTCAATGGTTTGCAGGCAGAACATGTTCCTCGAGCAGAGAATAGCATTGCCGACGACTTGTCCAAACATGCCGCCCACAAGCTACCTGTGGAACCAGGTACCTTTGTGCTTCACTTAACCCAACCATCCGATGAGCCATCTATGGGGCAGAACAAACGAAGGAAGATAAGCCCCGACAAGTAATTTCCCGCTGAGCTCCCAGGAGCTGCCGGCGAGGATGTTGCCGGGTACCCGAAGCTTGCCGGGGAGCAGCACCCTTCGGCAGGGGCCCAAGCCCCGACCGTAGAGGCGGCCGCCCCCACGGCCGAAGATGAGGCTTTGGTCCTTGCCGTTGAGCCCCAGGCTCCAGCATGGGCACATCATACCGTCTGTTTCCTCCAAACATGAGAACTCCCTGAGGAACAAGAAGAGGCTGAGAAAGTAGCACGTCGGTCCAGCATGTACTAGTTTGTGGATAATGCCTTGTACAGAAGGAGATCGAATGGCATGAAAATGAAGTGCATTCCTCGGGAGGATAGACTGGAGCTTTTGGCAGAGATACACGGAGGCACATGTGGCTCCCACATAGGGTCAGGAGCCCTTGCTGGCAAGGCTTTTTCTGGCCCACCACCCTCCAGGATGCAACTACACTAGTAACCAGGTGTGAAGCGTGCCCGTTCCATTCAAAGAAGCTTCATCAACCGGCTCAAGCACTTCAAACCATCCCTCTTTCCTGGCCATTTTTGGTCTGGGGGCTCGACATACAGGGCCCCTTTCCCCGTGCCGTTGGGGGACTTTGATTACTTGTACGTAGCGATCAATGATGACCCACAAGTGTAGGGGATCTATCATAGTTCTTTTGATAAGTAAGAGTGTCGAACCCAACGAGGAGTAGAAGGAAATGATAGGCAGTTTTCAGTAAGGTATTTTCTGTAAGCACTGAAATTATAGGTAACATATAGTTTTGTGATAAGTTAATTGGTAGCAAGTGACAAAAGGTAAAAGTAAATAAAGTGCAGCAAGGTGGCCCAATTCTTTTTGTACCAAAGGACAAGACTGGACAAACTCTTATATGAAGGAAAGCGCTCCAGATGACACATGGGAATTATCGTCAAGCTAGTTTTCATCATGATCATCTAATTCGCGTTCTGTACTTTGATAATTTGCTATGTGGGTGGACCAGTGCTTGGGTGTTGTCCTTACATGGACAAGCCTCCCACCTATGATTAACCTCTAATGCAAGCATCCGCAACTGCAAAAGAAGTATTAAGGTAAACCTAACCCTAGCCTGAAACATATGGATCCACATCAGCCCCTTACGAAGCAACGCATAAACTAGGGTTTAAGCTTCTGTCACTCTAGCAACCCATCATCTACTTATTACTTCACAATACATTCGTCTAGGCCCAAATAATGGTGAAGTGTCATGTAGCCGACGTTTACATGACACCACTAGAGGAGAGACAACATACATCTCATCAAAATATCGAACGAAGACAAAATTTACAGGACTACTAATAGCAAGAATTCTCCCATGTCCTCAGGAACAAAAGTAACTACTCACAAGACATAATATAGTTCATGATCAGAGGGGAATTAATATGCATAATGGATATGAACATATGATCTTCCACCAAATAAACCAACTAGCATCAACTATAAGGAGTAATCAACACTACAAGCAACCCACAGGTACCAATCTGAGGTTTGGGTACGAAGATTAGATACAAGAGATGAACTAGGGTTTGAGAGGAGATGGTGTTGGTGAAGATGTTGATGAAGATAGCCCTCCCCAAGATGTGATAGGTGTTGGTGATGACGATTTCCCCCTCCCGGAGGGAAGTATCCCGGGCAGAACAGCTCTGCCGGAGCCCTAGATTGGTTTCCGCCTCGGTTCCGCCTCGAGACGGCGGCGTCTGGTCCAGAAAGCCTCCTTCTTGTTTTTTCCAGGTCAAAACACCTCATATAGGAGAAGATGGCCATCGGGGGGCATTCGGGGGGCCCACGAGATAGGGGCGCGCCCTGAGAGGGGGGGGGGGGCGCCCCCACCCTTGTGGACAGTCGGTGGCCCCCCTCGTGAAGTTCTTTTGCCAGATATTTTTATATTTTCTAAAACGGAGTTCTGTGGAGTTTCGGGGCTTTTGGAGTTGTGCAGAATAGGTTTCTAGAGTTCGCTTCTTTTCCAGCCCAGAATTCCAGCTGCCGGCATTCTCCCTCTTCATGTAAACCTTGTAAAATAAGACAGAAAATGCATAAGTATTGTAACAAAACATGTAATAACAGCCCATAATGCAATAAATATCAACATACAAGCATGATGCAAAATGGACGTATCAACTCCCCAAAGTTTAGACCTCGCTTGTCCTCAAACGAAAGCCGATATCAAAAAATATGTCCACATGTTTAGAGATAGGGGTGTCGATAAAAACAAAATATAGACATGATGGCATCATGATCATTCTCATAACAACAACATATATATATATATATATATATATATATATATATATATATATATATATATATAGTCATATGATTCTTACGTTAAAGTAACAATTCAATCACAATATCAAGCATGAACAATAAACTTCATTGGAAACTAACAAACTTTGATCTCGGTCATTGAAGCAATTGCAATTTATCGTAACATTGGAAAGAGTCAATATAAGAGCTTTTCAGCCAGCCTACATACTATACTATCATATAGACTTTCACAATTGCTCACACTCAGGAAATACTTATGGTTATGGAGTTTTAATTGGACACGGAGAAAGATAGGGGCTTATGGTGTTGCCTCCCAACCTTTTACCTCAAGGGTAATGTCAACAGTAATAGATCGTGGAAACTTAATCTAAGTGGGTATATATGTCCGGATCTTTCTAACACAATGTGCTTGCCAAAGGAGACTCTTATAAGGCAAGAATAATAGATAGGCCCTTCGCAGAGGGAAGCAGAGGTTGTCATGTGTTTTTATGGTTGGATGCACAAAGTCTTAGCATAGAAGAACTTCACTTTATATTTCCACTTGTGATAAGGACCTTTATTATGCAGTCCGTCGCTTTTATTACTTCCATATCACAAGATTGTATAAAGCTAATTTCCTCCACACTAATAAATCATACATATTTTAGCGAGTTTGCAACATGACAACTTACTTGGAAGGATCTTTCTAAATCCATAGGTAGGTATGGTGGACTCTCATGGAAAAACTGGGTTTAAGGATATATGGAAGCACAAGTAGTATCTCTACTTGGTGCGAGGAGTTTTGGCTAGCATGAGGTGGAAAGTCAAGCTCAACATGTTGGATGATCCATGACAATATACTTTATTTCGGATATAAGAAGACATAACCCATTATGTTGTCTTCCTTGTCCAACATCAACTCTTTAGCATGTCATACTTTATTGAGTGCTCACAATCACAAAAGATGTCCAAGATAGTATATTTGTATGTGAAGCCTCTCTTCTTTTATTACTACCTATTAATTACAACGATGACCAAAACTATGATTGTCAACTCCAAACAACTTTTATTTATCATACTCTTATATGTGAAGTCATTACTTCCCATAAGATAAATATGATCTCTTGGACACTCATTATATTTTCTTTCTTTATCATGACCCAAGTGAGGAAATCAAGCCCTTGACTCAACACTAATCTTTATTATATAGCTCATGGACTCGATTACAAAGGGTAAAGATCATAAGGCAAAAGCTCACAACTAGATCAAGATAACTTTATTCTACTAGATCAAGATACTACCAAAAGGATCAAACTAAGAAAAACGGTAAAGATAGGAGTGATGGTAATACGATACCGGGGTCACTCCCCCAAGCTTAGCAGTTGCCAAGGGGAGTGCCCATACCCATATGATTATGTCTCCTTCTTCTGGGGTAGTGATGATGGAGTTGAAAGTAGTGACGCCGGATAATCATATATCGAGCGTAGGAGATCCTCCAGCTTGTGGATAATACCTTTGAGTGCAGCTATGTAATCCTTCAACAAAATATTTTCGCTTGTGAGATGCTTGTTTCGAATTTGAGTTAACTCAATCATCCTGAAAGCTTCAATCTTAGTTAAGGTAAAGATATTAGGAAGGGATTTAGAGGTGTCTTCTTCTCCTCATGTCGGGGCCAGATCTTCCAACTCCTTCTTGATCTTCTTCTCCATGTGAATCTCCTCGGGTTCTTCTCTCTTCAGATCTATCTTCATTAGCCAAGCATCGTTGCCTTCGTTGTTGGAGGAGGGAGACGATATGATGCCTCGCTTCGCAAACCCTAGCAGAAAATAGCTCGAAACAAGAACTTAGGATTTTTTTGCGTGATACAGAGGTCAAAACCTTCGGGAGTATATATAATGAATTTTTACGGACCAAAAGGAGTAACCCACAAGAAAGTGGAGTCCGGGAGGCACACGGGGTGCCCACGAGGTAGGGGGGCGCGCCCAGGGAAGGGGGACACGCCCTCCACCCTCGTGGACGCCTCGTGTCTCTTCCGGACTGCTACTTATTTTTCTATTTTTCTAAATATTCCAATGGGAAAACTTGCCTTTAGAACTGTTTTGGAGTCGGTTTACTTACCGTACCACATACCTCTTCCTTTTTGGAGTCTGGATCATTCAGGAAATTGTCCCTTATGTATTCCTCCGGGGTTACGGTTTCAATAACATTGGTTTCAACATTTATAGGATTACCTGAGATATAATGTTTGATTCTTTGACCGTTCACCACCTTCGGATTTGTGCCTTCAAAGTTGTTGATTTTTATGGCACCGGAGACCTCCTCGATAACGTAAGGTCCTTCCCACTTGGAGAGAAGTTTTCCTGCAAAAAATCTTAAACGAGAGTTCTATAGCAAGACATAATCACCTACGTTAAACTCACGCTTTTGTATCCTTTTGTCATGCCATCTTTTAACTTTCACTTTAAACAGTTTGGCATTCTCATAGGCCTGGGTTCTCCATTCATCAAGGCAGCTAATGTCAAATAACCACTTTTCACCGACAAGTTTGAAATCATAATTGAGCTCTTTGATAGCCCAGTATGCCTTATGTTCTAGCTCAAGAGGTAAGTGACAAGCTTTTCCATATACCATCTTATATGGAGACATACCCATAGGATTTTTGTATGCAGTTCTATAGGCCCATAATGCATCATCAAGTTTCTTGGACCAATTCTTTCTAGACCTATTAACTGTCTTTTGCAAAATTAATTTCAACTCCCTATTACTTAGTTCTACTTGACCACTAGTCTGCGGGTGATAATGGGATGCAATTCTATGGTCACATCATACTTTGCAAGCATCTTACGGAAAGCACCATGAATAAAGTGTGAACCACCATCAGTAATTAAGTATCTAGGGACTCCAAACCTCGGGAAAATAACTTCTTTAGGCATCTTAATAGAGGTGTTATGATCAGCACTACTAGTTGGAATAACTTCTACCCACTTCGTAACGTAATCAACAACAACTAAAATATGTGTGTACCCATTAGAGGCAGGAAATGGTTCCACGTAATCAAAGCCCCAAACATCAAATGGTTTGATAACAAGTGAATAATTCATAGGCATTTCTTGACGTCTACTAATATTACAGATTCTTTGACATTCATCACAAGACAGGACAAACTTACGGGCATCCTTGAAGAGAGTAGGCCACTAAAAACCGGATTGCAATACCTTGTGTGCAGTTCTATCTCCCGCATGGTGTCCTCCATAAGCTTCGGAGTGGCACTTGCGTAGGATCTGTTCCTGTTCATGCTCAGGTACGCAACGTCTAATAATACCATCTACTCCTTCTTTATAAAGATGTGGGTCATCCTAGAAGTAATGTCTCAAATCATAGAAGAATTTTTTCTTTTGCTGGTATGTGAAGTTAGGAGGTATAAACTTAGCAACAATATAATTAGCATAATCAGCATACCATGGAGAAGTACAAGAAGTATTTATGACAGCTAATTGTTCATCAGGAAAGCTATCATCAATAGGTTGTGGGTCATCAAGTATATTTTCTAACCTAGACAAGTTATCTGCAACGGGGTTCTCAGCTCCCTTTCTATCAATAATATGCAAGTCAAATTCTTGCAGCAAGAGAACCCACCTAATAAGTCTAGGTTTAGCATATTTCTTTTCCATAAGGTATTTGATAGCAGCATGACCAGTGCGAATAGTTACTTTAGAATTGACGATATAGGGTCTAAACTTATCGCAAGCAAATACAACTGCTAAAAATTCTTTCTTAGTATTAGCATAATTTCTTTGGGCACTGTCTAGAGTTTTACTAGCATACTGGATAACATTCAATTTTTTATCAACTCTTTGCCCAAAAACAGCACCTACAGCATAATCACTAGCATCGCACATAATCTCAAAAGGTAAATTCCAGTCAGGAGGCTGGACAATAGGTGCAGAGATCAATGCTTTCTTAAGTACTTCAAATGCCTCTAGACAATCATCATCAAAGAGAAAAGGAATATCTTTTTGTAAGAGATTAGTCAGAGGCCAGGAAATTTTGGAGAAGTCCTTTATGAACCTCCTATAAAACCTAGCATGACCAAGGAAACTTCGTATACCTTTGATGTCCTTAGGGCATGGCATCATTTCAATAACATCAACTATAGCTTTGTCAACTTCAATACCTCTTTCAGAAATTTGATGTCCCAAGACAATGCCTTCATTAACCATAAAGTGGCACTTCTGCCAATTCAAGACAAGATTAGTGTCTTCACATCTCTGCAAAACTCGATCAAGGTTGCTTAAGCAATCATCAAAAGAAGTTCCGTAAACGGAAAAATCATCCATGAAAACCTCAACAATCTTTTCACAAAAATCAGAGAATATAGCCATCATGCATCTTTGAAAGGTAGCAGGTGCATTACATAAACCAAAAGGCATACGTCTATTAGGAAAGGTACCAAAAGGACAAGTAAAAGTGGTCTTTTCTTGATCCCCTTTTGACATAGGTATTTGAGAGAAACCAGAATAACCATCTAGAAAGCAAAAGTGAGTATGTTTGGATAACCTTTCTAGCATTTGATCGATAAAAGGCAAGTGGTAATGATCTTTCTTAGTGGCTTTATTTAACTTACGGAAATCAATTACCATCCTATAACCTTTAACTATTCTTTGCGGGATCAATTCATCTTTATCATTAGGAACGACAGTCATACCTCCCTTCTTAGGGACACAATGGACAGGACTTACCCACTGGCTATCAGCAACTGGATAGATAATACCTGCCTCTAGAAGCTTTAATATTTCCTTTCTTACCACTTCTTTCATCTTAGGATTTAACCGTCGCTGATGATCAATAACCGGTTTAGCATTCTCTTCCAATTTTATCTTGTGTTGGCATACAGTGGGACTAATTCCCTTAAGATCATCTTCAGAGTTTTCAATAATTTTTCTTCTTCCTGCTCTGAAAGGATATATTTTCTTTTCATCAAGATAAACATACTTAAGATTATCAGGTAAGGATTTAAGTTCAAACACGGGATCACCCTTGGGTGGAGGAGGATCCCCTAGGATTTCAACAGGTAGGTTGTTTATCAATACGGGTCCCTCTTTAAAGAATATTTCATCTATTTGCCTTCTCGCATTCATACGCAAATCATTTTTATGGTCTAGCAAGTATTGTTCTACAGGATCATTCGGAGGCACGACAATAGAAGCAAGACCAATAATTCATCCTTACTAGGTGGTTCCTTTTCGAGGGGTTGTCTATGGAATTTAGCAAAGTTAAAATCATGAGACATATCCCCTAATCCAACAGTAACAATATTTTTCACGTAGTCTATCTTGGCATTAACAGTGTTCAAGAAGGGTCTGCCAAATATAATGGGATAGAATTCATCTTGTGGGGAACAAAGAATAAGAAAATCAGCAGGAATTTAACCTTTCCACACAAGACTTCAACATCTCTAACAATCCCAACTATTGAAATAGTGTCTCTATTAGCAAGCTTAATAGTAACATCAATCCCTTCTAAGTCAACAGGTGCAATGTCATGCATAATTTCTCGATATAAAGTAAGAGGGATAATACTCGCACTAGAACCCACGTCACATAAACCATGATAGCAATCATCTCCTATCTTAACAAAGATAACAGGTAAGCCTACAACAGGTCTATGTCTATTCCTAGCATTGGGTTTGGCTATTCTAGCAGACATTTCTTGGAGGTAAATAACATGTCCATCTAAATCTTCTACCAAGAGATCTTTAACCATAGCAACACTAGGTTCAAATTTAATTTGCTCAAAGGGTGTAGGTGTTCTAGTATTACTCTTACGAACTACAGTTGAAGCTTGAGCATTATCCTTTATCGTAACAGGGAAAGGTGGTTTCCCAATATAAGCAGTAGGAATAATAGGATCAACATTATAAGTGATAGTCTTTTCTTCAACTTTAATAGGTTCAACTACTTTTACTTCATTAGGGGGGTGGTATTTAAACCACTTCTCCTTGGGGAGATCAACATGAGTAGCAAAAGATTCACAGAAAGAAGCTACTATCTCAAAGTCTAGTCCATATTTAGTGCTAAAATCACGGAAAACATCGGTATCCATAAAAGCATTAACACAGTCAAACTTAGGGGTCATACCTGACTCCTTACCTTCGTCGAGATCCCAATCCTCGGAGTTGAGTTTAATTCTTTCCAATAAATCCCATTTGAATTCAACAGTTTTCATCATAAAAGAGCCAGAACAAGAATTATCAAGCATGGTGCGATTATTGAGAGAAAGCCGAGCATAAAAATTTTGAATGATCATTTTTCTTGAGAGCTCATAATTGGGGCATGAATATAACACTGACTTAAACCTCCCCAAGCTTGAGCGATGCTTTCTCCTTCGCGAGGCCAGAAATTATAAATATAATTACGATCATGATGAACCTGGTGCATAGGGTAGAACTTCTGATGAAATTCCAACTTCAGACAATTATAGTTCCATGATCCAATATCATCATATAGCCTAAACCATGTCAATGCATCTCCCTTCAAAGATAAAGGGAAGACCTTCTTCTTGATAACATCCTCGTGCATACCTGCAATTTTTAAATAATCCACAAACTTCATCCACATAGATTAGGTGTAAATCGGGATGCAGTGTTCCATCTCCTGTAAAAGGATTTTCGAGCAGTTTCTCTATTATACCCGAAGGAATTTCAAAGCAAACATTTTTAGTAGGTGCAGTAGGTTGAGGAGAAAATCTTTGCTATTCTGGTCGGGGTGAAGATACCCCGAACAAGCCCCTCAAAGGATTTTGAGCCATAGTAACAAGTGACAATAAATTTCAGCACACTATATAAATTTTTCCTTACCAAATTCCACTTACCAAAGGCGCTTCACTCCCTGGCAAGGGCGCCAAAAAAGAGTGTTGATGACCCACAAGTGTAGGGGATCTATCGTAGTCCTTTCGATAAGTAAGAGTGTCGAACCCAACGAGGAGCAGAAGGAAATGATAAGCAGTTTTCAGTAAGGTATTTTCTGCAAGCACTGAAATTATATGTAACAGATAGTTTTGTGATAAGGTAATTGGTAGCAAGTGACAAAAGGTAAAAGTAAATAAAGTGCAGAAAGGTGGCCCAATCCTTTTTGTAGCAAAGGACAAGCCTGGACAAACTCTTATATGAAGGAAAGCTCTTCCGACGACACATGGGAATTATCGTCAAGCAAGTTTTCATTACGATCATCTGATTCGCGTTCGGTAATTTGATAATTTGGTATGTGGGTGGACCGGTGCTTGGGTGTTTTCCTTACTTGGACAAGCCTCCCACTTATGATTAACCTCTAATGCAAGCATCCGCAACTACAAAAGAAGTATTAAGATAAACCTAACAATATCCTGAAACATACGGATCCAAATCAGCCCCTTACGAAACAACGCATAAACTAGGGTTTAACCTTCTGTCACTCTAGCAACCCATCATCTACTTATTACTTCCCAATGCCTTCCTCTAGGCCCAAATAATGGTGAAGTGTCGTGTAGTCGACGTTCACATGACACCACTAGAGGAGAGACAACATACGTCTCACCAAAATATCGAACGAAGACCAAATTCACATGACTACTAATAGCAAGACTTATCCCATGTCCTCAGGAACAAAAGTAAGTACTCACAAGACATAAAATAGTTCATGATCAGAGGGGTATTAATATGCATAATGGATCTGAACATACGATCTTCCACAAAATAAACCAACTAGCATCAACTACAATGAGTAATCAACACTACTAGCAACCCACAGGTACCAATATAAGGTTTGGGTACAAAGATTGGATACAAGAGATGAACTAGGGTTTGAGAGGAGATGGTGCTGGTGAAGATGTTGATGAAGATAGGCCTCCCCAAGATGGGAGAGTTGTTGGTGATGACGGCGGTGACGATTTCCCCTTCCCGGAGGGAAGTATCCCCGGCAAGACAGCTCTACCGGAGCCCTAGATTGGTTTCCGCCTCGAGACGGCGGCGTCTGGTCCCGAAAGCCTCCTTCTAATTTTTTTCTAGGTCAAAACACCTCATATAGGAGAAGATGGGCATCGAGGGGCCCACGAGACAGGGGGCGCGCCCTGAGAGGGGGGGCGCGCCCCCCACCCTCGTGGACAGCCGGTGGCCCCCCTCGTGAACTTCTTTCGCCAGATATTTTTTATATTTTTTGAAACGGAGTTTTGTGGAGTTTCGGGGCTTTTGGAGTTGTGCAGAATAGGTTTCCAGAACTTGCTCCTTTTCCAGCCCAGAATTCCGGCTGCCGGCATTCTCCCCCTTCATGTAAACCTTGTAAAATAAGAGAGAGATGGCATAAGTATAGTGATAAAACATGTAATAATAGCCCATAATGTAATAAATATCAAGATATAAGCATGATGCAAAATGGATGTATCAATCAACAAGTTCACAAAGTGGCCGGAAGTGGAGCCAGTGAGGAAGGTGACCGCGCAATCAGCCGTCAAGTTCTTCAAGGGACTAGTCTGATATTTTGGTGTGCCAAACAAAGTCATCAATGACAATGACACACAGTTCACGAGCCACACTTTCATGCAGTACGTCCAAGACCTTGGCAGCAAGGATTGATTTGCTTCTGTTGCTCATCCCAGTACTAATGGCCAAGTTGAGAGGGAGAATGCAAAAGTGTTGCGAGGTCTTAAAGCCAGGACTTTTGACAGGCTGCACAAGTGCGGAAGACGCTGGGCTGATGAGTTGCCAACAGTTCTTTGGTCAATCAAGACGACACCAAATCGAGCCACTGGCCAGACGCCCTTTGCCCTCGTATATGCGGCAGAAGCAGTTCTCCCCACGGAACTCATATAAGGGTCACCTCGAGTGCTCGCTTACGATGAGCTTGATCAAGAGCAGCTATGCCAAGAAGACGCAACGCTCCTTGAGGAAGATTGTCTTCAGGCTGCTGCACGAGCCGCTCGCTACCAGCAAGCCATGCGCCGCTACCATAGCCGCAAGGTTTACGCCAGAAGCCTTGAGGAAGGCGACCTTGTTCTTCGGAGGATCCAATCTCCAAGAATTCAAAGAAGTTGGCGCCGAAGTGGGAAGGCCCTTATCGTGTAATATGAGTCACCAGGCCTGGTGCAGTCCGCCTGGAGACCGATGATGGCATTCTGGTGAGAAATTCCTAGAATATCGAACATCTTCGCAAGTTTTACCCTAAGACGCGGTTGCCGGGAGCCCCGGCAACCCCCCTTTTTGTACTAGCCTTGTCGGCAAGGCATGTAACCCTATGTGCAAAGCCAGGCGCAGACCCTGTGCGCAGTCGGGGAAAAGAAACCTTTTAGTATGTACAGTTTCCCGTTGATTTCCATGTTTATATATATGCATATATACATGTTTGTCCAGGGTATTGTACTACTTTTTTCCATCAAGTGTTAATGGACCGGCAAGGTTCCATGCTCCTGTCCTTTCTTATTTCCAACCACGGCAAGGATCTTTGATCCAGCCAAGGACCCGGCTCCGGTAAGAAGTTGGAAGGACTGCCCGGTAGAGCGACTGCCAGCAAAACAACATATAAAGTTTACCTCTTGCCCGTCCATATTTGTAACCTGTGGCTTGTGCATTAGGAAACCCTGCCATTCTCTTCTAAACTCGGGTGCTCTCATCCCTGACCTGAACGCTGCTTCGGTTAGGGCGGTTGCAGTACCCTTTACTCAAAGAAGCTTGGCGGGGGGCTAGACTCTCTGTGTGCAACCCGGCAGATGTGATGCTCCGGCAGGCACAGAGGGCGCCGACAGGGCAGCTTGCCGACAAAACTCGTTTATTTGCGTAAGGAGGCATTTCGCCTCTGCATGGACGTATACATGCACGTGTTCCCGGCAAGGCTTGTCTTATTCATAAATATGTTGATGCATGTACAGATGTTACAGAACACATGCATGGGCTCAAGATATTACATTTTTAGAAATTAAGGTTCAACAAGTGCCTACATGCTGAAAGAAAGATAAATGCCTTGTCATCTCCATTCTTGTCCCTTTCCTCCCAGATGTCGCGGGTGAAGGCCTGTAACGCCCGGGTAATCACGCTACAGTAATTCCCTGCTAATGATGCCACGTCATCGTGTTACTGTTGATAACATCACGTTAATCGAGAACCCCGTTCCCCCTTTCGAAATAAGAACCCGAAAAAGAAATAAACAATATAAGTTTTCAAAATGTTAAATAAAAATGTTCGGGCGGTGCTAAATATTGCAAGATCAATTATGGTGTAGTTATTACAATTTCTAAAATTGCCTAAGTATTTTAAATAAAATAAAACAGAAAAGGAAAAACAAACAACAAAAATAAAAGAAAATAAAAACTAACAGACCCCTCCCCCCCCCCGGCCCAACCGGCCC
>LR738712.1:406125478-406364752 GCA_902687465.1 Secale cereale
CCCCCCCCTTCTCTCTATTGGATCGGGAGCCTGCGGGAACCGCATCGACGCCGCGACGCCCGCGTCGTCTTCGTCTCCATCGCCGCCGCCTGGACCTCGCCACCGTCTCCGTCGCCACCGGACTGCCGCCTCGACCCCACTGCCCTTTCCCTACAACGAACGTGAGCGTCCCCCTTGTTTAAGAGACTCAGTATTTTTTGTTTTTATTGGAATTCCTTTCCTTTATGGAATACCATTCTGAACTTAATTAACTATTTTCATTTTCCCTTCTTTTTATCCCCCCGTCTTATCTCATATGGGGGATAGGCTTCCATACCATATATCTATATATGGAGTATACTTGATATATAAATAGATATAAATAGATTTAAATAAATAGATATAAATAGATTTAAATGAGAAACCCTTCTATATATTCTCTCTCCCCGTCCCGTCGCCCGTTGGAGCCGCACGCACTGGCCTCCTTCCCCGCGCCCGACAGCCTGCTCCGGCCGACCATGGCCGCCGGCAGCGCCCGCTGGCCGCGCTACGCCTCACTACCGACGCGGCCTCGCACGCCCCTGCCGTCCTCTTCTCCAGTTCGGGCCTCGGCCGCGGCCATCGCCAACAGCGCACGTCGCCTCGCTGCCGCTCTGCCCGCCGCGCTCCCCACCTCCACCACCGCTGCTGCGCCCGTCGGCGCCTAAGCACGTTCGCCGTCGTGCCCCGCGAGCCAGGCCGCGCGCCCGCCCCGGCAGCCTCGTCGCCGAACTCCCCCAGCCGCTGCAGCCACGGCCGCCCGCCGATGGCCGCCTCGCCGTCGCCCGTTTGCCTTGCCATGGCCGCCGCTCACCACGCGCCCCCTACTCCGCCCCTCCCCTGGCCGCTACGGCCCCCTCCATTCTCCCCGCCGGAGCCGCCCACTTCCTCCGGCGCCATCCCCCTCCGGCGTCGTCCTCCGCCGGCGCTAGGCCCGCCATGTGCCCCGCCCCCGGCCTCGTTGCCGCTTCGGCCTGGGGGCCACGCCCACGCCGTGCCGCCCCGCGCGCTGGGTCGCCACTCGGGCTCCCCCCTGCCCGCGGCGCTCGTCGCCGGGGCCTTGCCTGGCTGCGGCCGAGCAGGCGCCCGATGCCCGACGCCCGCACCCAGCGCCCAAACCCGTTTAGGCCCCCTGGGCCACTGCCAGGGGGGCCCCGCACCCCAGAACAAAAAAAGGATTTAAAAAAAACAAAAAATATATATAAATAAATAATATTATTAATTAATTAATTAACAAATTAATTAAGTTAATTAATCCTGTTTAATTCATCTAATTAACTAGTTAGTTTAACTAAATAGTAATTAGATTAGATAAACCCAGATTAGGCTTAACACTGTATGACACACGGTCCCCACTGGTCAGTTTGACCAGTCAACCATGATGACGTCAGCATGATGTCATGCTGATGTCATAAATCCTTTTTCGAATTAATTTAATTAATATTAAATTCCAGAAATTAATAAAAACTTTAGAAAATCATATCTTTTAAACCGTAACTCGGATGAAAATACTTTATATATGAAAGTTGCTCAGAATTTCGAGACGCATTTGAATACGCAGACCGTTCGTCCACCACACATCCCTAGCATACCGAACCCGCAACTTTCCCCCTCCGTTTCATCCGCCCGAAAACGCGAAACACCGGGAATACTTTCCCGGATGTTCCCCCCCTTCGTCAGTATCACCCGATACTGCGTTAGGGCACACTTCGCACCGTTACATGTCATGTCATGCATCGTCATGCATCTGTTTGCATTGTATTCACTGTTTCTCCCCCATCTTCTCTCCGGTAGACTACGAGATCGACGCTGCTGCTGCCCCGATCGACTACGGTGCTGACGCCCCCACTTTGGCTGCCGAGCTTCCAGGCAAGCCCACCCTTTGATCACCAGATATCGCCTACTCTTCTCTCTACTGCTTGCATTAGAGTAGCGTAGCATGTTACTGCTTTCGATAATCCTATTCTACTGCATAGCCTGTCATTGTTGCTATCACTGTTGATACTTTGCCTGCAATCCTAAATGCTTAGTATAGGATGCTAGTATTCCATCTGTGGCCCTACACCTTGTTCGTCTGCCCTGCTATTCTATCGGGCCGTGATCACTTGGGGGTGATCACGGGTATATATTACATACACATATACATGATACTTGATGTGACTAAAGTCGGATCGGCTCGTTGAGTACCCGCGGTTGATTCACGGATTGGGGGCTGAAAGGACATACTTTCCCGACGGCCCTCTGTGTGGATCTTTGTGGTGGAGCGACAGGGCAGGTTGAGACACCTAGGAGACAGGTGGCCTGGCCCTGGTCGTTGTCCGCGGTTATTTCATAATAACACGCTTAACAAGTTTGGATATTTGATCTGAGTCTGGCCATTTGGTCTATACGCACTAACCAGCTGCGTGGGAACAATTATGGGCATTCGACCTCGTGGTATCAGCCGAAGCCTTTTTGACGTCAGCGGCTTAGCGGCGCACGCCGGGTTGGACCGCATAACGCAACTTCCTTAGTAATGGAGGTTGCTCGGTCTGCTCACCGGTCGCGTACGCAACGTGCAGGTGTGCGTTGGGCAATGGCCCCGGACCCCTGCGCGCTTAGGAATTAGACCGGCGTGCTGATCTCTCTGCTGTGCTTAGGTAGGGCTGCAACGTGTTGATCTTCCGAGGCCGGGCATGACCCTGGAAAGTGTGTCCGGCCAAATGGGATCAAGCGTGCTGGGTTATGTGGTGCACCCCTGCAGGGAAGTTAATCTATTCGAATAGCCGTGTCCCTCGGTAAAAGGATGACCCGGAGTTTTATTCCGACCTCATGATAACTAGAACCGGACACTTGATAAAACACACCCAGATGAGTTCCAGATATAACTCGGTGGTTGCTCTCTCACAGGGTGATGTGCGGGAGGATCGCCGAGTAGGATTATGCTATTCGTTGATACTTGGTGAACTTACCATCTATTCTCTCCTACTGCTGCAAGATGGAGGCTGCCAGAAGCGTAGTCTTCGTTTGGATTAGCTATCCCCCTCTTATTCCGCTTGCTGCAGTTCAGTCCACCGATATTACCCATACCATTGTTACCATTGCATATGTAGTATAGATCCTTGCTTGCGAGTACTTTGGATGAGTACTTACGGTTGCTTTGCTCCCCCCTTTTCCCCCTTCTGATCCTTGCTTGCCAGACGCCACCTACGACGACTCCAACGACACCGGAGGCGCCTACTACTACGTGCAGTCTGCCGACGACGACCAGGAGTAGTTTAGGAGGATCCCAGGCAGGAGGCCTGCTCCTCTTTCGATCTGTATCCCAGTTTGTGCTAGCCATCTTATGGCACCTTGTTTAACTTTATGTCTGTACTCAGATATTTGTTGCTTCTGCTGACTTGTCTATGATCGAGCACTTGTATTCGAGCCCTCGAGGCCCCTGGCTTGTAATATGAAGCTTGTATGACTTATTTTACTTTTAGAGTTGTGTTGTGATATCTACAAGTGAGTCCCTGAACTTGGCCGTACACATTTGCGTGCATGATTAGTGTACGGACAAATCGGGGGCGTCACAAGTTGGTATCAGAGACGACTGCTTGTAGGAATCCCCCTTCCACACTCCTTGGCCGAAGTCGAGTCTAGACATTGCAAAACTTTTACTAACATGGCTGTGTGGCTTACGGGCCCACGTCGCCATTTGGGTGGTACTAGATTCTTTTACTCCTCGATCTATACTCCGGGATTCTGAACACTCTCCTATTTCGGGTAAAACGATTTTACTAACTCTAACATTAGGATCCCCGAGACCCCTCATCCCAAAGTTGGATTAGCCATAGTTATTGTTTAGAATAGAATTTTGCATAATCCCCACATTGTCATTTGACTCCTTTGAAACATCTTTGTTTTCAGATGGAACCCACGAGGCAGGTCGTGCGCCACACGCAGGCCTTTGGTGCCTCGGGATCACCTGCCGTGCTAGTTGAGATGATGACCTATCTGGGTTATCGCTGGCACCCTGAGTATACCGTGTACGAGCAGTACCAGGACTTTAACCAGGAGCATTATCGTGCCATCGTCCGCCTCTACTCGCGAGCCTATTACTCCTCTACTGTGGTGCACACCGCTCATGGTGTTGGAGTGACCGTCGATATGGCAGTTCACGATGCTTCTTACGCTGCTCTAACACGCCTTCGTGGAGAGTATCGGGCGTTGGACACTTCCCCTTTCAGGCACGTTGCTATCGCCTCCGACGATGGAGCGGAGGGATACTACACTGCTGCCTACTCCACCCTCACCCGAGAGCCCTTCCATCATCGGAACCTTGTTCTGCATGCTGATGGGCTGGATCGACCTAACCGAGCTCTTCGCCACGAGTTGTACACCACCCGTCAGCACCTGTACCGCGCCTTGACGCTGTTGCACCCCTTTGTCCTATCTGGACAGCTGCCTCCTACTGTGCTCTACCCAGCTAGGACCGTGATGCCTCCAGGTGTCGGTTGGCCAGATGTGGGAGGCGACACTCCCGCACCTGGTCCTCTGTTGCCACATGGACGTCAGGTCCTGCACCAGAGTATCCACGGCCCTCAGGTTGATGGCGTGGAGGACTTCTCGTTGTAGCACTGCCAGCTGTCAGACTACCTTTACCTCCACAATACCGCCTGGGACTGATGTAGTCTTGCTTACTAGTACTAGATGCATTCGCCGCGAGCCTGCGTGGCACCTATGATGTCCTTAGTTATGTACTGAACTCTGTGTACTGAACTCTATGCATGCACCCCTTTTGTAATATATGCCGACTACTATGTGGTATTTTTACGTGCTCCTTTCATTGTGCATGTTTCATTCATGAATGATTCCTGTGTTTGCAAATTTCTCAATGCTGAACTACCCCTGTTATATATTAGCAGGATGGTTAGACCAGCTGGCCCCACCACCGCCCGAATACATGGCCGGTATGATCCAACAGTTGGAAATGAATCGCCAGTTCATGGAGACTGTCATGGCTCAGTTCCCTCATCCCAACATGGGTCAGCAGCAAGGCGTAGTGACACTGAATGACTTTGCTCGCCTCAACCCATCTGTCTACCGCAGCTCAACTCAGCCTCTTGATGCTGATGACTGGCTTCGTGACATTGCTTTTGAACTGGAGTCTGCTGGTGTTGCCGCAGCCAACTATGTCACCTTTGCGGCATACTATCTGAAGGGTCCCGCTGCTCAATGGTGGGATAGCCACAGGCGTACACTGCCTGCTGGAACAATCATCACTTGGCCGGAATTCCAAGCTGCCTTCCGTGCCCGCTTCATTCCTCGGGGAATTATGGATAGGAAGAAGCGTGAGTTCCGCAACCTCACCCAGGGCAACAAGACTGTGGATGCTTATCAACGGGAGTTTCTTGACTTATCCCGCTATGCTGAAGAAGACATTGCCACTGATGCTCGTAGACAGGAAAAATTCCGTGATGGACTTCAAGCTGACATCAAGCTCGCACTTCTTGTGCATGACTTTGGAGATTTCGCCACCTTGGTGAACAAAGCCATCCAGGTTGAAACTGGTCTGCAGGAACACCACAGCTCTCTCAGGCGCAACCGTGAACCAAGCTCATCCTCGGGCCCTCCCTCACAGAAGCGTAGGGTCTGGATTCCCAACAATGTTTACTGTCCAGCTGCACCTGCTCCAAGGCAGTCCTATGTTGCACCTCGTCTGCCTCCACCACCTAGGCAGCCAAGACTTCCAGCTGCACCACTCCCAACTCCTGCTTCTGCCCCCAATGATGGTCTGTGCTACAAGTGTGGTCTGCCAGGACACCTTGCCAGGAACTGCTTCCAGAATCAGAACCAGCTTGCAGTGCCTACAGCTGGTCGTGGGAACAACCAGCCCCGCAACAACAATGCCAAGCCTTACGGCCGTGCTCAGGCCAACCACGTTGATCTCAATGAAGCTCAAGACCAACCTGCTACCGTGATGGGTACTCTCCTTGTTAATTCAGTACCTGCATCTGTTTTATTCGATTCAGGAGCATCGCATTCATTCATGTCAGAAGATTTTGCATATAAGCACGACATTAGGTGTGGTGAAATGAACACTTCGGTAGTGGTAAAAACCCCTGCCGGCCAATGTCAAACCTCTATGGGTTGTCACGACGTTCCCGTTGAAATCGAAGGGTTGGAGTTCTATGCCTCTCCCATTATCCTGAAGTCATCCAACATCGAGCTCATTCTGGGAATGGATTGGCTAAAAGCCCGTACTGCTTCTATAGTTTGCCCCACCAAGACAGTCCACCTGTTACACCCTTCCAATGAGATAGTAAGCTATCAAGCTTGTCTGGTTCAAAATGCTGAAGCACGTCTTTATGCATTGAATGCATTGAACGCTTCACCACTCGAGGGCATCGAAAACATTCCCATCGTGCGCGAGTTCCAGGACGTCTTTCCTGAGGAAGATCCAGGGATTCCCCCTCCTAGAGGTGTCGAGTTTATCATCGACTTGAAACCAGGCACCGCTCCTATAGCCAAACGACCCTACAAGATGCCACCTCATGAACTCACTGAGCTTAAGGAGGAAATCGACAAATCTCTTGCTAGTGGTTTCATCCGCCCGAGTTGTTCTCCTTGGGGAGCACCTTCCCTCTTTGTCAGGAAGAAGGATGGGACAAACCGATTGGTCCAAGATTACCGTCCTATCAACCAAGCAACTATTCAGAACAAATATCCGCTTCCTCGGATCAATGATCTGTATGATCAACTGGCTGGTTCATCAGTGTTCTCTAAACTCGACTTGAGGTTGGGTTACCACCAGATCCGTGTTCGTGAAGAGGATATTCCAAAGACTGTCTTTGTAACTCGATACGGTTCGTTCGAGTACACCGTCATGTCATTCGGCTTGACCAATGCTCCAGCTACATTCTCTCGCCTGATGAATTACATATTCATGGAATACCTCGACAAATTCGTCGTGGTATATCTGGATGATATCCTCGTATTTTCCAAGAATAAGGAAGAACATGCTGAACATCTTCGCCTTGCACTGGAAAAGCTTCGAGAGCATCAACTTTATGCTAAGTTTTCCAAGTGCGAGTTCTGGCTTCCTGAAGTAACCTACCTTGGGCATGTCATCTCCAAGGATGGTATTGCCGTCAACCTTGAACGAGTTCAGGCCATTCTCGATTGGACTCCTCCGAAGAATGTCAAGCAAGTCAGAAGTTTTCTCGGTCTCGCCAGCTATTGCCGTCGATTCGTCGAGAACTTCTCCAAGATCGCCAAGCCTCTGACTTGTCTACTTCACAAGGGCGTCAAGTTCGAGTGGACAGACAAATGCCAGGAAAGTTTCCAGGCACTCAAGGACAAGCTGACTTCTGCTCCAGTGCTTGCTCCACCTGATACTAAGAAGGACTTCGTCATTTACTGCGACGCTTCTCGTCAAGGATTAGGCTGTGTCCTAATGCAAGAGCGCAGAGTAATTGCTTATGCCTCTCGTCAATTGCGTCATCATGAAGAAAACTACCCAGTTCACGACCTTGAGCTTGCTGCGGTCATATATGCTCTAAAATAGTGGCGACATTACCTTCTCGGTAATCGTTGCGAGATATTCACCGACCACCAAAGTCTGAAGTACCTGTTTACTGAACCAGACCTGAACCTCCGTCAGCAGAGATGGATGGAGACCGTAGCAGATTTTGACTTGGGTATTTCCTATACCCCGGGCAAGGCTAATGTGATGGCTGATGCCTTAAGCCGCAAGTCATATTGCAACCACCTCCAGGTTCACAAGGTTCAGCCCTCGCTTGTTGAAGAATTCAGAAAGCTGAACCTCCATATTGTTCCTCCTGGGGCAGTCGATCCCCCTCCCCTAGAGTCCCGCCAGATGAACCTTCGTGTTGTTCCTCAGGGTTCTCTAAATACCCTGGTTGTCGAACTAGATCTTGTGGACGGTATCAAGACTATTCAAGGTTATGACTCTGAAGTCGAGAAGATTAAACTCTATCTCAAAAGGGGAAAGCCTTCATTTTTCACTATTGCCGATGATGGTGCCTTATACTTCAAAGGCCGCTTACGTCACATCCCTAGCTAGCACTTGCATTAGGACCTGACTAGAGTGTGCATCATGTTTACTTTCAAAGAAACTTGAAATGGGATTAACAGAAACCCCAGCACCCCCTCCCCTAACAACTAGGGTTTGCTAAAATATTTTCCAATGTACCCAAAATGCCCTTCAAAATGTTCATCATTTCTGCCTTGGTCTTAAACCTCTGCCAAAAATGGTGCACAATTTTCTAGGACAATCTAGGGCTTTGGATTAAATCATATGGTATTTGAATTTGGGCATTTAAATGCTACAAAATATTTTAAATGCTCAAGTAATCATGAACTATAATGTTTCCTACTGTTCATATTATATAAAGTAGGTATGACAAGTGTCATGAGTTATAAAAATGTTTAGGCATTTTTATTAAATGAACAAAGTTGCAAAAGAAATAAAACAGAAAGAAAATAGGAAAAGAAAAATAGGAGAAGTACTTACCTGAGCCCACTTACCTGCTGGCCCAGCCGGCCCAGCCCACCAGGGGCACCACCGTCTTCTTCGTCGCGCCAGCGCACGAAGCAGCTCGGTGGCGAGCGCCGCCGATGCGCCGGCCACCTCCTGCCTGCCTGGCTGGCCCCTCGGCCTTCTGGACGGGCTAGAACGACGCCACGGAGCCACCCCGACCGTTTTCCCCTCTCTCCCGTGTCTCTCCCCTCCTCTCTTCCCTCCGCCGAGCTCCCCCGAGCGAGCTCGTCGCCGACGACCGCTGACCCCGCGCTCTACGCCACCTCCTCGCCTCCCCGAAGCACCACTAGCTCCGCCTCGTCGCCCCGAAGCTCCCCACCGACACACACGACGCCAGGAGCTCCGCAACGTCCTCCTCGCCGTCGTCTTCAACCTCCGGCACCGGAGATCGCCGCCGCCCGTACGCCGTCGTCCGACCGTCCCCGAGCTCACTTCGACGCCCTCTGCGACCGCTGTGAGCTCACGCTTCGAACCCCCTCTCCATGGGCTCGTTTACGCCTTGTAGCTGCCGCCCCCTTTGCTCACCGACGATCACCGCCGCTGGCCAACTCCCCGCCGTGGCCATAGGCACCGTACCTCGCGGCCGAGCACGCCGTTAGCTTCAGTAGGTCACCAACAAGCTAGAGCGAGCTTCAGCTCCTCCTCCCTTGCACTACAACACCATCCCGACCAACCCCGTGCGAGCACCGCCGCGGACGAGCTCGTCGCCGTCGACTCCGGCGACCCCTCGTCCAACCAGTGGCACCGCTGGATGTGGTACATCACCAGGAGCACACCGAGCCCATCCGCGCGGCAAATGGATGCCGGAATAGGGATTCCGACGAGTCACCGCCGTGCGAAATGGTCGCTGCCGGCCAAACTCCGGCGGGCTGACGTGGCTCGATGATTAGGAGTTAACACTAATTAGTTTAGTCACCACAGTCACTGACAGTGGGCCCCCGTTGTTAGTCAAACCCAGTCAACCCTGGTTATGACCGGGATTAGCTCCTGAGACACTGACATGAGGGACCCACCAGTCAGGTTTGACCTGGACTGGCCCTGTTGACTGCCTGACGTCAGCATGATGTCATGCTGACGCAGTAAAGATTTTTCTGGGATTTTTAGATTTAAAATAATTCAGGAAATTCCAGAAAATACCCAAAACTTCTAAAAATCATATAAATTCAACCATAGCTCAGATGGAAAAAGATTTATATATGAAAAATGATCAGAAAAATCCAATGTTTCTAATGACACTGGTTTCATGCATGTTTGAACAAGTTAACTTGCTGTATATATCAAAAACATGATTATGCACTTATTTAAATAATAGTTTGAACTTCAATTTGAATCCTTGATTCAAATAGGTTCAAACCCTTCTGGTTTTAGGTGCATTAGCCAACACACATGCATCTTGCCATGTCATAAACATGCATCATATTGTTGCATTTGTTGGTAATGATTGTATCGCCGGTATTCTCTGTGTTAGGTCCTGCTCCCGAGGATACTGCTGCGTATCCAGTTGAAGAGCAGTACCCGACAACTACCTTGTCAGGCAAGCAATCATTGATCATTCCGATACAACCCAATCTTCTCGCTCCTGCTCTCTTTTACTGCATTAAGGCAACAGCGCGTGAACTGCTACTTGCTGCGGTAGTTGAACCCTATTCCCTTGCATGACCTGTCATAGCCACAGTAAATAGTTGAAACCCACTAGCATGTGTAGGAGTTGATTGAGCCATGTGATGTGTGATCCACCATGCTATTTGTTTATGTTGCCTGCTATGCTTAGAGTTGTGTCTGGTCTGATTCATCTGGGTGATGGATCAGAGTGAAATGATCTTATCGATAAAGAGAAGGAAGTGTGGAATACGCTTGGTAAAGGTATCGATGAAAGGCCATGTAGGAGTACATGGTGGGTTGTTTCATTGGAATCGTCCATAGGACCCGAGATCTGTATGTGTGGTTCAAGTTAGAGCTACTACCACGCATTGGGATCCTTAATTGACCCTCTCGGCTTGTTAATTACCCTTGATCTCTGTCCAGGAGTTGCAACTAGTTTCTGGTGTTTATAGCTTACTGGAGGTCGTGCACAACGCTGACCCTCGGGGTGGGTTGTGATGCGACAGGTACGTGGCACGGTGTACCGGTTGCCCGTTTGGTGACTCGGGAACCCTGTACACATCGTTTGGGGTCGTGAGCGACACCCCGGCCGGATCTCCCCACGGATGGAACCCAAATAGGCGATAAACCTGGACGAGAGACTTGAGTAGTTAGTCAGGTCGTGGCCGACACCCTCGCTGGGCTTCCGCTTGAAAGTTGCCAAGTACACGCCGAGTAAACGGCGATAAGTGGTGGAAGCGTGTGTGAAGAGGTACACCCCTGCAGGGTTATCAAACTATTCGAATAGCCGTTGTTCGCGGTACGAACTACTTGGTTACTCTTACAGTTCATAGACAAGTTGATGGATACTTCTAAAAGCCTCAAGATAAGCGTGAGTGCCGTGGATGGCCCTTCCGTAGGATGACGGAAGAGGATCCTCGGTAGTGTATTGATGTGGAGAGTAGTGGACTCGTGTTCGTAATAACATCTTGCAATCCGTTGAGAGTTGTAGTATAGGTTAGCCAAGGTCAAAGCTGGCATTCTGCTATAAACTCCACTATCCCCCTTTGATAATATTGCATGTATGATAGGTTCTGTGGTAAGACTTGCTGAGTACCTTTGTACTCATGTTTGCTTAATAACTGTTGCAGAGGAGAACCCTGCCCCTGCTGATGGGTTCTACATAGACGTTGACGTCGACGAATAGCTTGACACCCAGATGGTGATCTGGAGCTTGTGAAGGGCCTTGTAGATAGTCAGGCTACACCAAGCCTGTTTTATTTTCTAAGTTGTCTGTACTAAGACATGTAGCTTCCGCTTGTGCTTGTATGACTGTATGACTTGAGTGTTGGGTCTTGTGACCCCTACCTGTATGACTATGTTATGAATGGCTCTTGGAGCCTTTTAAATAAAGTACTTGAGTCATAGAGTTCTATTGTGATGCAATGTTGTATTTGCACATATTGAGCATATTGCGTGTATGATTGAAATGCTTGGTATGTGTGGGATCCGACACCTAGTTGTTTTCCTTTGGTAGCCTATCTTACAGGGAAATGCCTCCTAGTGATTCCAATGAGCCTTGGTAGCTTGCTACTGCTCGGAACACGTAGGCTGGCCGGCATGTGTCCTTCTTCGTTCCTGTGTCTGTCCCTTAGGGGAAATGTCACGCGTTGTTCCTTTAAGTCCATGTAGCTTGCTACGACTTGGGTTCATACGTTGATGACCGACACGTTCGTTGCTGGGTCATGGATGCCTGTCTCTGTAATTTAGTGCCACTTTTGGTTTATAACTAGCCATGTCGGCCCGGGTTCTCTGTCATATGGATGCTAGCGACACTGTCATATACGTGTGCCAAAATGCGCAAACGGTCCCGGGCCAGGTAAGGTGGCACCCGTGGGGTTACCGTGCGTGAGGCCGCAAAGTGATATGACGTGTTACAGCTAGATCAGTGTGACTTAGGATCGGGGTCCTGACAGCGTTGGCATCAGAGCTGGACTGCCTGTAGGTTTCTCAAGCCAAACTGGTCGATGTTGAGTCTAGAAAAATTCTTAGTTATATGTAGGGGAATTGATTGTGGAAGGGAACGTAAGGCTCTTTTTACTTCTTTACCTTATGCCCTTCTGATATGAGTCAGTCTATTCTTTCTACGGGGATTTAGGATTAGGCCTCTTATCCTTACTAGGTTCACGTGTCACTAATCCGTAGACTCTTAGGATTGTTGGTTTCAAGCCTCAGTTCAGTTTCTATCCTTTGAGTATGATGATTGTAGAACCCGGAACCTTGATATGGAATTGTTGAGTGGCTATGCTATCATTTGTATGATGTCTCAAATCTTTGTTTGAGCATTTACAGTTGTTATGCTGCCCGATTTCTTCCAGAAACACTAATGCCTTTGCATTATTTCGTGTTTCAGATGTCTGGCCGCATCCCTCACCAAGTGGTTCGTTTGACTCGGTGCATTAATGTGCCCGGTCACACGGCCATGCTAGTCCGTGTGATGACTGAGACCGGTTATCGCTGGTATCCTGAATACACTATGGAGGAACAGTATCGGGATTTCAATCAAAGTCAGTATTTCTGCACAGTCCGGATATACCCCTCATATCCCCGAGCAGATGATCCCATCCATTGGTCTTATGGACTCGGGATTACCATCGAGATGGCAGTACAAGATGCCGCTTATTCGATGATGACCATTCTCCGTGCTATGCATGCCCTGTTGCTGAACACTGAGTTCTGTTACATGCCAGCTTCACTACCCGGAGAAGAAGGCTACTACACTGGTCTGTATACTGATGCTGCTCATGAAGAGCCACTGCTTCAGACTACCGTTCAGATGTTGGAGGATAGGGACCGTGAGGTCCGTGCCCTCCGAATGGAGCTGTATAACACCCGAGCCGCTCACTGGACTACTTTGACACGGCTTGCACCTGTTGTGCACGCCGGATATCTGGACATGCGGGATTTGTATCCTGTGCGGACTCGTCTGCCTGATCGCATGGATTGGCGTGACGTTGGGGGTATTACACCTCCACGTGGGTGTCGGTTACCACCAGCATCGGGACCGAGACCACACCCATGCCCCTATGGTCCACAGCCTTCGAGTGCTCGCGAGTTCCAAGATCCGTCTGTACCACTTCCAGGCTACGGTGGTAATCTTTACTAGGATTACTACGCGAATGTCTGAGCTAGTCCGTGGTAGTAGTAGTATTGTAGTAGTTGTATTTCCACAGTCCTGCGCGTCTTGTGGAATATGACTTAGTGTGAACTGAATTCCGGAGGTGTCGTTAAATAATGTATAGGAGCTTGGAATGCCTCTGATGGGATGTATCGTCTTTCACCGCAGTTGTACTTTAGCCTTGGCTTGTACTAAACTTTGTATGGTGTGTATGACCACTGGTGTATATATAGCAGTTCCTATATTACCATGTCGTACGGATGAACATCTCTGCATTCTGTGTCATCCATTACATTCTGCACTTCTATGTCAAATTTTTGCCATACTTGTCTAAACCGTTGTTTTGTTTTCCTAGAATGGTTAGCACTCGCAACACTCCTGCTGCTCAGGAGCAGGGTGAGGCTAGTGGTGCTAGAGATGGAAATCTGCCCCAGCCACCCTCTTTGGCGGAAGTTATGCTTGAAGCAGAACGGAACAAGAGAGAGACCAACCGTCTGCTGGAACGCATTGAGCAAAACACTGGGTTCCGTCAGAGGAATGACGTGGTGTCAATCCACGATTTTATCAAGATGTGTCCACCGAAGTTCCATCACTCCACTGAACCTCTAGATGCTGATGACTGGCTACGTAGTATCACCCACAAGCTACACTCTGCCCGCGTGGCCGAAGCTGACAAGGTTATCTACGCCGCCTACCATCTTGAGGGCCCTGCCAGTCTTTGGTGGGAAAACTTCGAAGCTATGCGTCCTGCTGGCCAAGTCACTACCTGGGCTGAGTTCAGTGAGGCATTCCGTGAACATCATATTCCGGAAGGTCTCATGGATCGCAAGCGGGAGGAATTCTGCAATTTCACCCAGGGCCGTTTGACTGTGGATGGCTACAGTCGTGAGTTTGGTAATCTGGCACGCTATGCACCTGAAGAAGTATCCAACGATGCCAAGAAACAGGCGAGGTTCCGCAAGGGACTCAGCCCTGAACTCCGTCGTGACCTACGTCTGCACGAGTGCACTTCCTTCCAGAAGTTGGTTAACAAGGCTATCAGTGCTGAGAAAGGCCAGACCGACTTCGAGGCCACCCGCAAGCAAACTCGAGACCTTGGTTCCTCATCCGGCTCTGGCTCTCACAAGCGCCGTGTGTGGGTTCCTAACACTGCTCTGCCACCCAAGTATACACCGAGGCCATCCTATGAGGCGCCTCGCCCAACTCAACAGTTTGCACCTGCTAAGACCTATGGAGGTCCACCCTCCAACTTTGCTCCACGCACCACCACTGTGACATGTTTCAAGTGTGGAGAACCGGGACACTACATGCGTGATTGTCCCCAGAATCAGCCAGGAAAACCCGTTGGCCGTGGCAAGCCAACCGGCAAGGTGAACTATGTCAAGCCAATCCCCACTGCACGTGGTCATGTCAACTATGTTTCTGCCGAAGAAGCTTATGAGGATCCTAACGTCGTCCTTGGTACGCTTCTCGTAAACTGCCATCCGGCATCTGTTCTTTTCGATACTGGAGCATTCCATTCGTTCATATCTGAGAGCTATGCTCGATTGCACAACATGACTTTTTGTGACATGCCTACTTCCATGGTTATTCAAACTCCTGGTTCAAAGTGGCAAACCTCTAGGGTAAGCCATGGAAATGAAATCCTTGTCGATAGACTTGTTTTCCTTGCATCATTAATCGCTCTCAAGTCCTCGGACATAAACATCATCTTGGGTATGGATTGGATGACAACTCATTATGCCAAGATTGATTGCTTTACTAGGACCGTTCAACTTACACATCCATCCGGCAAGATAGTCAATGTCTTGACCCGAATGGTTGAACGTCAGCTCTACTCTCTTAATGCCAGCCCTCTACCAGAACTCGAAGATATCCCGGTAGTCTGTGACTTTCCGGATGTTTTTCCAGAAGAACTGCCAGGAGTTCCACCTGACAGAGATGTCGAGTTCGTGATAGATCTTATTCCTGGAACTGTCCCAATTTCTAGGAGACCTTATAAGATGGCACCACTAGAATTAGCTGAGCTAAAGAAACAACTCGATGAGTCCTTGCAGAAAGGTTTCATCCGTCCTAGTTCTTCCCCTTGGGCTTGCCCCGTCCTCTTCGTCAAGAAGAAGGATGAAACGGAGCGGATGGTTGTAGATTACCGACCTGTCAATCTGGTCACCATAAAGAATAAGTATCCGCTTCCCAGGATCAACGACCTGTATGATCAGCTCGCTGGATCCTCAGTCTTCTCTAAGATGGATTTGAGGTTGGGCTACCATCAAATCAAAATCAAGAACGGGGACATTCCTAAAACGGCTTTCGTTACTCGTTATGGCCAATATGAGTACACCGTCATGTCCTTCGGATTAACCAATGCCCCAGCTACCTTTTCTCGGTTAATGAATTCTATATTCATGGAGTATTTGGATAAATTCGTCGTGGTATACCTCGATGATATACTCATTTTCTCCAAGAACAAGGAAGATCATGCCGAGCATTTAAGGCTGGTATTGACAAAACTTTGAGAGCACCGCCTTTATGCCAAATTCTGTAAATGTGAATTTTGGTTGCCAGAAGTAACCTATCTAGGTCATGTGATCTCTAGCAAGGGTATTGCTGTCAATCCCGAGCGAGTTCAAGCCGTCCTTGATTGGACTCCCCCTGAATCGGTCAAGCAAGTTAGGAGTTTTCTTGGCTTAGCGAGCTATTGCCGACGTTTCGTTGAGAACTTCTCCAAGGTTGCTAAACCTCTAACCGAACTCCTCAAGAAAGATAAAAAGTTTGAGTGGACCCCACAGTGCGAGTCCAGTTTCCAGGAACTGCAAAGACGCCTGACATCTGCACCTGTACTGGTACCACCAGACTTTTCCAAGGATTTTATAATCTATTGCGACGCCTCGCGACAAGCACTAGGTTGCATTCTTATGCAAGATCGTCAAGTGATTGCATACGCATCCCGATAGTTGCATCCACATGAGGATAACTATCCTACTCATGATTTAGAGCTTGCAGCTGTAGTCCATGCACTCAAAACATGGCGACATTACCTTCTTGGTAATCGCTGTGAAATCTTCACTGATCACCAAAGTTTAAAGTATATCTTCACCCAACCGGATCTAAATCTCAGGCAAAGACGTTGGGTTGAGTTGCTCACCGACTACGACTTAGGAATCACTTACACTCCTGGAAAGGCCAATGTCATGGCTGATGCACTAAGTCGTAAGTCATATTGTAACAACTTAATGTTACAACAAAGTCAACCACTTCTCCACGAGGAATTTCGTAAGCTTAACCTTCACATTGTTCCTCGAGGATTCCTTTCCACCTTGGTGGCGAAACCTACCCTTATGGATCAAATCATAGTTGCCCAGCGGTATGATAAAGGCATATCTCGGATCAAGGAGAACATTGCTAGCGGAGTTGCTAGAAGCTTCTCTATGGATGATCGAGGTGTTGTGTACTTCGAGAACCGCTTGGTGGTACCCAAGAAACCACAACTACGACAGATGATTCTTAAGGAGGCCCATGCATCTCCTCTCACGATTCATCCCGGTAGTACCAAAATGTATCAAGACCTACGTCAAAGATTCTGGTGGACTAGGATGAAGAGAGAAATTGCTCAATTCATTGCTAACTGCGACGTTTGTCGTCGAGTTAAAGCAGAGAATCAACGGCCTGCTGGCACCCTTCAACCTTTAGCTATTCCTGAATGGAAATGGGATAAAGTCGGTATGGATTTCATTACCGGGTTTCCCAGGTCCAGGAAAGGGAATAATGCTATCTTCGTCGTTATCGACCGCCTCTCTAAAGTAGCTCATTTCCTGCCTGTTCGAGAGAGCATTACCGATAGCCAGCTAGCAGACTTATATATCTCTCGAATAGTATCACTTCATGGTGTACCGTTGGAGATTAACTCAGACCGTGGAAGTCTTTTCACTTCACGATTTTGGGAAAGTTTCCAGAATGCTATGGGAACTCATCTCTCTTTCAGTACTGCCTTCCATCCGCAGTCAAGTGGTCAAGTGGAACGAGTCAATCAAATTCTGGAAGACATGCTTCGAGGCTCTGTCATTTCTTTCGGTATGGAATGGGAAAAGTGTCTTCCATTTGCCGAATTCGCTTATAACAATAGTTATCTAGCCAGCCTGGGTAAACCCCCTTCGAAGTTCTATATGGACGAAGGTGTCGAACACCTCTTAACTGGTCAGAGACCGGGGAAAGACAATTCTTTGGCCCGGATATGATTCAGGAAGCAGAAGAACAAGTTCGCATCGTTCGTGAGAGATTGAAAATAGCCCAGTCTCGCCAAAAGAGCCAATATGATAGTCATCATAAGGCTGTGACTTTTGAAGTCGGCGATAAGGCTTACCTTCGGGTTACTCCTCTTAAGGGAACCCATCGATTCGGTATCAAAGGAAAATTGGCCCCTCGTTACATCGGTCCTTTTCACATTCTTGCCAAACGAGGAGAAGTTGCCTACCAATTGGAACTACCTACGCACCTCTCCAGAGTTCATGATGTTTTCCACGTTTCTCAACTCAGGCGTTGCTTCTCGGATCCTATCCGCGGAGTGGACCACGAAACGCTTGATCTCCAAGACAATCTCACATACCGAGAATACCCCGTTCGTATTCTTGATCAAACCGAGCGCACCACTCGACGCCACAATATCAAGTTTCTCAAGGTTCAATGGTCACATCATTCCGAGAGTGAAGCTACTTGGGAAAGGGAGGATCGTCTTCGACTTGAGTACCCCACCCTCTTTCCCAAGGAACCCGAATCTCGGGACGCGATTCTTTTAAGTGGGGGTGAGTTGTCACATCCCTAGCTAGCACTTGCATTAGGACCTGACTAGAGTGTGCATCATGTTTACTTTCAAAGAAACTTGAAATGGGATTAACAGAAACCCCAGCACCCCCTCCCCTAACAACTAGGGTTTGCTAAAATATTTTCCAATGTACCCAAAATGCCCTTCAAAATGTTCATCATTTCTGCCTTGGTCTTTAACCTCTGCCAAAAATGGTGCACAATTTTCTAGGACAATCTAGGGCTTTGGATTAAATCATATGGTATTTGAATTTGGGCATTTAAATGCTACAAAATATTTTAAATGCTCAAATAATCATGAACTATAATGTTTCCTACTGTTCATATTATATAAAGTAGGTATGACAAGTGTCATGAGTTATAAAAATGTTTAGGCATTTTTATTAAATGAACAAAGTTGCAAAAGAAATAAAACAGAAAGAAAATAGGAAAAGAAAAATAGGAAGAGTACTTACCTGAGCCCACTTACCTGCTGGCCCAGCCGGCCCAGCCCACCAGGGGCACCACCGTCTTCTTCGTCGCGCCAGCGCACGAAGCAGCTCGGTGGCGAGCGCCGCCGATGCGCCGGCCACCTCCTGCCTGCCTGGCTGGCCCCTCGGCCTTCTGGACGGGCTAGAACGACGCCACGGAGCCACCCCGACCGTTTTCCCCTCTATCCCGTGTCTCTCCCCTCCTCTCTTCCCTCCGCCGAGCTCCCCCGAGCGAGCTCGTCGCCGACGACCGCTGATCCCGCGCTCTACGCCACCTCCTCGCCTCCCCGAAGCACCACTAGCTCCGCCTCGTCGCCCCGAAACTCCCCACCGACGCACACGACGCCAGGAGCTCCGCAACGTCCTCCTCGCCGTCGTCTTCAACCTCCGGCACCGGAGATCGCCGCCGCCCGTACGCCGTCGTCCGACCGTCCCCGAGCTCACTTCGACGCCCTCTGCGACCGCTGTGAGCTCACGCTTCGAACCCCCCTCTCAACGGGCTCGTTTAGGCCTTGTAGCCGCCGCCCCCTTTGCTCACCGACGATCACCGCCGCCGGCCAACTCCCCGCCGTGGCCATAGGCACCGTACCTCGCGGTCGAGCACGCCGTTAGCTTCAGTAGGTCACCAGCAAGCTAGAGCGAGCTTCAGCTCCTCCTCCCGTGCACTACAACACCATCCCGACCAACCCCGTGCGAGCACCGCCGCGGACGAGCTCGTCGCCGTCGACTCCGGCGACCCCTCGTCCAACCAGTGGCACCGCTGGATGCGGTACATCACCAGGAGCACACCGAGCCCATCCGCGCGGGAAATGGATGTCGGAATAGGGATTCCGACGAGTCACCGCCGTGCGAAATGGTCGCCGCCGGCCAAACTCCGGCGGGCTGACGTGGCTCGATGCTTAGGAGTTAACAGTAATTAGTTTAGTCACCACAGTCACTGACAGTGGGCCCCCGCTGTTAGTCAAACCCAGTCAACCCTGGTTATGACCAGGATTAGCTCCTGAGACACTGACATGAGGGACCCACCAGTCAGGTTTGACCTGGACTGGCTCTGTTGACTGCCTGACGTCAGCATGATGTCATGCTGATGCAGTAAAGGTTTTTCTGGGATTTTTAGATTTAAAATAATTCAGGAAATTCCAGAAAATACCCAAAACTTCTAAAAATCATATAAATTCAACCATAGCTCAGATGGAAAAGATTTATATATGAAAAATGATCAGAAAAATCCAATCTTTCTAATGGCACTGGTTTCATGCATGTTTGAACAAGTTAACTTGCTGTATATATCAAAAACATGATTATGCACTTATTTAAATAATAGTTTGAACTTCAATTTGAATCCTTGATTCAAATAGGTTCAAACCCTTCTGGTTTTAGTTGCATTAGCCAACACACATGCTTCTTGCCATTTCATAAACATGCATCATATTGTTGCATTTGTTTGGTAATGATTGTATCGCCGGTATTCTCTGTGTTAGGTCCTGCTCCCGAGGATACTGCTGCGTATCCAGTTGAAGAGCAGTACCCGACAACTACCTTGTCAGGCAAGCAATCATTGATCATTCCGATACAACCCAATCTTCTCGCTCCTGCTCTCTTTTACTGCATTAAGGCAACAGCGCGTGAACTGCTACTTGCTGCGGTAGTTGAACCCTATTCCCTTGCATGACCTGTCATTGCCACAGTAAATAGTTGAAACCCACTAGCATATGTAGGAGTTGATTGAGCCATGTGATGTGTGATCCACCATGCTATTTGTTTATGTTGCCTGCTATGCTTAGAGTTGTGTCTGGTCTGATTCATCTGGGTGATGGATCAGAGTGAAATGATCTTATCGATAAAGAGAAGGAAGTGTGGAATACGCTTGGTAAAGGTATCGATGAAAGGCCATGTAGGAGTACATGGTGGGTTGTTTCATTGGAATCGTCCATAGGACCCGAGATCTGTATGTGTGGTTCAAGTTACAGCTACTACCACGCATTGGGATCCTTAATTGACCCTCTCGGCTTATTAATTACCCTTGATCTCTGTCCAGGAGTTGCAACTAGTTTCTGGTGTTTATAGCTTACTGGAGGTCGTGCACAACGCTGACCCCCGGGGTGGGTTGTGATACGACAGGTACGTGGCACGGTGTACCGGTTGCCCGTTTGGTGACTCGGGAACCCTGTACACATCGTTTGGGGCCGTGAGCGACACCCCGGCCGGATCTCCCCACGGATGGAACATAAATAGGCGATAAACCTGGACGAGAGACTTGAGTAGTTAGTCAGGTCGTGGCCGACACCCTCGCTGGGCTTCCGCTTGAAGGTTGCCGAGTACACGCCGAGTAAACGGCGATAAGTGGTGGAAGCGTGTGTGAAGAGGTACACCCCTGCAGGGTTATCAAACTATTCGAATAGCCGTTGTTCGCGGTACGAACTACTTGGTTACTCTTACAGTTCATAGACAAGTTGATGGATACTTCTAAAAGCCTCAAGATAAGCGTGAGTGCCGTGGATGGCCCTTCCGTAGGATGACGGAAGAGGATCCTCGGTAGTGTATTGATGTGGAGAGTAGTGGACTCGTGTTCGTAATAACATCTTGCAATCCGTTGAGAGTTGTAGTATAGGTTAGCCAAGGTCAAAGCTGGCATTCTGCTATAAACTCCACTATCCCCCTTTGATAATATTGCATGTATGATAGGTTCTGTGGTAAGACTTGCTGAGTACCTTTGTACTCATGTTTGCTTAATAACTGTTGCAGAGGAGAACCCTGCCCCTGCTGATGGGTTCTACATAGACGTTGACGTCAATGAGTAGCTTGACACCCAGACGGTGATCTGGAGCTTGTGAAGGGCCTTGTAGATAGTCAGGCTACACCAAGCCTGTTTTATTTTCTAAGTTGTCTGTACTAAGACATGTAGCTTCCGCTTGTGCTTGTATGACTGTATGACTTGAGTGTTGGGTCTTGTGACCCCTACCTGTATGACTATGTTATGTATGGCTCTTGGAGCCTTTTAAATAAAGTACTTGAGTCATAGAGTTCTGTTGTGATGCAATGTTGTATTTGCACATATTGAGCATATTGCGTGTATGATTGAAATGCTTGGTATGTGTGGGATCCGACACCTAGTTGTTTTCCTTTGGTAGCCTATCTTACAGGGAAATGCCTCCTAGTGATTCCAATGAGCCCCGGTAGCTTGCTACTGCTCGGAACACGTAGGCTGGCCGGCATGTGTCCTTCTTCGTTCCTGTGTCTGTCCCTTAGGGGAAATGTCACGCGTTGTTCCTTTAAGTCCATGTAGCTTGCTACGACTTGGGTTCATACGTTGATGACCGACACGTTCGTTGCTGGGTCATGGATGCCTGTCTCTGTAATTTAGTGCCACTTTTGGTTTATAACTAGCCATGTCGGCCCGGGTTCTCTGTCATATGGATGCTAGCGACACTGTCCTATACGTGTGCCAAAATGCGCAAACGGTCCCGGGCCAGGTAAGGTGGCACCCGTGGGGTTACCGTGTGTGAGGCCGCAAAGTGATATGACGTGTTACAGCTAGATCGGTGTGACTTAGGATCGGGGTCCTGACAGCTTAGTGGTACCATGTTCGAAGAAAAACCTGGATATGACTCCTAGGGTTATGAAAGAAGCTCATGATACACCTTTGACTATTCATCCCGGTAGTACCAAGATGTACCAGGACATTCGTCAGAGATTCTGGTGGTCTAATATGAAGCAAGACATTGCTCGTTATGTTGCTGAGTGTGATGTTTGCCGTCGTATCAAAGCAGAACATCAAAGGCCTGCTGGAACTTTGCAACCTATCTCTATTCCCGAATGGAAATGGGACCATGTTGAAATGGACTTCGTCACTGGATTTCCCAAATCGCAGAGAGGAAATGATATAATTCTTGTCGTCATTGACCGGCTTTCTAAAGTTGCACATTTTCTGGTAGTCAAAGAAACAATTACTGCTAGTCAGCTGGCAACTCTCTACATGTCCAGAATTGTTTCACTTCACGGTATTCCACTGGTTATCAGTTCAGACCGTGGCAGTTTATTCACTTCAAGATTCTGGGCAAGTTTCCAAGAAGCTATGGGAACACATCTGTCATTCAGTACTGCCTTTCATCCTCAGTCGCAAGGGCAAGTTGAACGTGTTAACCAAGTTCTGGAAGACATGCTTCGAGCTTGTGTTATTTCCTTCGGCAAGAAATGGGAGGAATCTCTCCCGTATGCTGAGTTCTCTTATAATAATAGCTATCAAGCTAGTCTGAAGATGGCTCCCTTCGAAGTGTTATATGGCCGAAAGTGCCGAACCCCTCTGAACTGGTCAGAAACTGGGGAACGTTCACTCTTCGGTCCGGATATTATTCAACACGCTGAAGAGCAAGTCCGCGTCATTCGCAAGAATCTGAAGACTGCTCAGTCACGTTAGAAAAGTCAGTATGATCGTCATCATCAAGACATGGTCTATCAACCTGGCGAAAAGGCTTATCTTCGAGTTACACCAACGAAGGGTGCTCACCGCTTCGGGATCAAGGGAAAATTAGCTCCTCGCTATATTGGTCCATTCACTATTCTGGTAAGGCATGGAAAGGTGGCACATCAACTGGAGCTGCCACCGAACCTTTATCAGGTTCACGATGTGTTCCACGTGTCTCAACTCCGCCGCTTCTTCAAGGACCCAGTCCGCGCAGTGGATCACGAAGTGCTCGAGTTGCAACAGGACCTCTCCTATAAAGAGCATCAGGTCCGCATTCTTGACCAAGCTGAACGTCGCACACGTCAGAAGGTGATCAAGTTCCTCAAAGTCCAGTGGTCGCATCACTCTGAAGATGAAGCCACTTGGGAACGCGAGGATCGTCTTCGTGAAGATTACCCCGCACTGTTTCCTTCTACCTCTTAAATCTCGAGACGAGATTTCTTGTAGTGGAGGAGATTTATAACACCCGGGTAATCACGCTACAGTAATTCCATGCTAATGATGCCACGTCATCGTATTACTGTTGATAACATCACGTTAATCGAGAACCCCGTTCCCCCGTTCAAAATAAGAACCCGAAAAAGAAATAAACAATATAAGTTTTCGAAATGTTAAATAAAAATGTTCGGGCGGTGCTAAATATTGCAAGATCAATTATGGTGTAGTTATTACAATTTCTAAAATTGCCTAAGTATTTTAAATAAAATAAAACAGAAAAGGAAAAACAAACAACAAAAATAAAAGAAAATAAAAACTAACAGACCCCTCCCCCCGGCCCAACCGGGCCAACCAACACCTATAAACCCCCACCCCACGGTGGGGTAAAATATCCCCACACCCACCGACACTTCCCCCCCCCCTTCTCTCGATTGGATCGGGAGCCTGCGGGAACCCCATCGACGCCGCGACGCCCGCGTCGTCTTTGTCTCGATCGCCGCCGCCTGGACCTCGCCACCGTCTCCGTCGCCACCGAACTGCCGCCTCGACCCGATTGCCCTTTCCCTACAAAGAACGTGAGCGTCCCCCCCTCTCTCTCCCCGTCCCGTCGCCCGTTGGAGCCGCACGCACTGGCCTCCTTCCCCGCGCCCCGACAGCCTGCTCCGGCCGGCCATGGCCGCCGGCAGCGCCCGCTGGCCGCGCTACGCCTCACTACCGCCGCGGCCTCGCACGCCCCTGCCGTCCTCTTCTCCAGTTCGGGCCTCGGCCGCGGCCATCGCCAACAGCGCGCGTCGCCTCGCTGCCGCTCTGCCCGCCGCGCTCCCCACCTCCACCACCGCTGCTGCGCCCGTCGGCGCCTAAGCACGTTCGCCGTCGTGCCCCGCGAGCCAGGCCGCGCGCCCACCCCGGCAGCCTCGTCGCCGAACTCCCCCAGCCGCTGCAGCAGCGGCCGCCCGCCAATGGCCGCCTCGCCGTCGCCCGTTTGCCTCGCCATGGCCGCCGCTCACCATGCGCCCCCTGCTCCGTCCCTCCCCTGGCCGCCACGGCCCCCTCCATTCTCCCCGTCGGAGCCGCCCCCTTCCTCCGGCGCCATCCGCCTCCGGCGTCGTCCTCCGCCGGCGCTAGGCCCGCCATGTGCCCCGCCCCCGGCCTCGTTGCCGCTTCGGCCTGGGGGCCACGCCCACGCCGTGCCGCCCCGCGCGCTGGGTCGCCGCTCGGGCTCCCCGCTGCCCGCGGCGCTTGTCGCCGGGGCCTTGCCTGGCCGCGGCCGGGCAGGCGCCCGATGCCTGACGACCGCACCCAGCGCCCAAACCCGTTTAGGCCCTTGGGCCACTGCCAGGGGGGCCCCGCACCCCAGAAAAAAAAAGGATTAAAAAAACAAATAATAATAATAATAATAAATATATAAATAAATATTATTATTAGTTAATTAATTAACAAATTAATTAAGTTAATTAATCCTGTTTAATTAATCTAATGAACTAGTTAGTTTAACTAAACTAGCTGGGTGACCCGCGCATTTGCGCGGCTAGATTATGCACTTGATGTTTCTCAAAAGGTGTGTGTGTGTATCTTCAAACATATTGAAAGATTTTTTTTTTCATTTGTATAGCCTCCCTTTGCGACTTAGCGATGTTGTCTTTCTCAATTGCATTCTTATTTTGAGATGTGCATATGTAGTCCGCTGCAGTTTTTATTTATAAAAAGAAAATAAGATGGCTTAATATGCTTTGATTGATTACTTGTATTTTGCCCGATCTAAGGGAAATATAAAGTGTTTCAAAGGAGGATTACATTGTCTTAGATCTATCTCCTACCCATGTTAAATAACCCTAAGTAACATGGAGTATCCAGAATAGGAATATCTCTTGAACATCGAATATTTTTTGTACGGCTCGACTCTTCATATATTTTTTGCCTTACATCTCTTTTGGTATTAGATTTTACTTTAATTTTTTTCCATGTGACCATTTTTTTATTACATGGTCAATATTTACTTCATGACCTCATTATATAGAATAGACTACTATGCATATTAAACACTTATTTTTATCTTCTCAATAACACTGCTTGGCGGTATGTAGTATCAAGAATAGGAATATCACTTTCACATACAATATTATTTGCACAGGTAGACTCCCTATATTTTTTTGACCTTACATCTCTTTTTGTATTAGATTTTCCTTTTAATGTTTTTCCATTGGAACATTTACCTTTTAATTACATGGTCTATATTTTTTTTCTTTTCATAACCTTGTTATATAGAATAGACTATTGTGCATATATCGTAATTAAACTCTTAATTTTTCTCTTCTCAATAACCTTTTTTTGCAGCATCTCTTCTCCATAACTTTCACATTAACCATTTAGTCACCTCACTCAACTTCTTGTAAGCCAGAGTTGTTTTCTGGCAGGGGAAGCCATGGTAATAATTGTTTATTTACAGTGTACCAACGAAGTTTGATTTATCAAACATGGTGGGGTGGAAGCATCTATGAGACGCAGAGTATGTGCAGTAAGATGATGGCGTTGTTGCCATGTTTTCCATCTGTCCGTCATGGCATTTCCGACATCTTTCAATGCTCTAATACGTTGAAGCCTACTATTCAATAGACAACGAGCGTGTGGGCATAATCCAGATCAATGGATATGTTCCTCTAGTGCCTGATAGACGTTTGACATTGTCATTGTCTATATTGTTCTGCTCGTGATTGGCCAGGTGTCCAGACGTGTATTCATGCGCAGTGTGCTCATGACTATTTTAGTTGAGCCTTTGTATAGAGGCCATATGGGGCAATGGATGTGTGTACGTGTGGTTCTCAACTTGCAAAAATGAATAGTCTAGCCGGAAATCGATCAGCCATATGCCATGGGTATTCTTGCCGGAGATCAATCAGTTGTGACGTGTGTTTTCTTGCCGGAGACCAATCAGATTCCATGTTCGTGTTCATACAATAAATATATCAATTGTTTTTTGTTTTTGGTCATGCATGTGATGGATTCATGGCGTAGGATTTGTTTTTTTTGCATCGCTGGAACTCATCGCATACACTAAAACGTGGGAGATATATACTATACGTACTTCCTTCCAGCAAATCCCGCAAAAAAAGTCGCAGCCATACTTTTCCAGGAAAAACACAAGACACGTGACAGGTACGTATACATATTAGGTATGGACTCTACCCTTTTTTCCAGCAGGTGCATAGCCGTATCAGGCATGGACTCTTTTTTTTCTTTTTGCATCAATGGACTTTTAGCTTTTCACGTACAAACATGCACGTATTGGTGGGTTCTTTTTTTTTTGAACAACACGTGCTGGGGGTTGGCCAACTAAACTTGTACGTGTCCTTGTCATATACGTGATGTGATGGCACTTTTCCATCATAGATGACATGTGTACATGACCGAGAGTTTGTACGTGCAACATAGTATATATCCCTAAACATAATATTTGTGTGTAACGTTATATCTTTAAATCTGGTCCGTTCATACTAAATTGTGAATGGTCGAGATATTTTAATCTGCGTGGATGAACGTGGTGGCTTCTTTCACTTATGTTTTAATTATATAATAGATAGTAATTAGATTAGATAAACCCAGATTAGGCTTAACACTGTATGACACACGGGCCCCACTGGTCAGTTTGACCAGTCAACCATGATGACGTCAGCATGATGTCATGCTGATGTCATAAATCCTTTTTCGAATTAATTTAATTAATATTAAATTCCAGAAATTAATAAAAACTTTAGAAAATCATATCTTTTAAACCGTAACTCGGATGAAAATACTTTATATATAAAAGTTGCTCAGAATTTCGAGACGCATCCGAATACGCAGACCGTTCGTCCACCACACATCCCTAGCATACCGAACCCGTAACTTTCCCCCTCCGTTTCATCCGCCCTAAAACGCGAAACACCGGGAATACTTTCCCGGATGTTCCCCCCCTTCGTCAGTATCACCCGATACTGCGTTAGGGCACACTTCGCACCGTTACATGTCATGTCATGCATCGTCATGCATCTGTTTGCATTGGATTCACTGTTTCTTCCCCCTCTTCTCTCCGGTAGACTATGAGACCGACGCTGCTGCTGCCCCGATCGACTACGGTGCTGACGCCCCCACTTTGGCTGCCGAGCTTCCAGGCAAGCCCCCCCTTTGATCACCAGATATCACCTACTCTTCTCTCTACTGCTTGCATTAGAGTAGCGTAGCATGTTACTGCTTTCGATAATCCTATTCTGCTGCATAGCTTGCCATTGTTGCTATCACTGTTGATACTTTACCTGCAATCCTAAATGCTTAGTATAGGATGCTAGTATTCCATCTGTGGCCCTACACCTTGTCCGTTTGCCCTGCTATTCTATCGGGCCGTGATCACTTGGGGGTGATCACGGGTATATATTACATACACATATACATGATACTTGATGTGACTAAAGTCGGGTCGGCTCGTTGAGTACCCGCGGTTGATTCACGGATTGGGGGCTGAAAGGACATACTTTCCCGACGGCCCTCTGTGTGGATCTTTGTGGCGGAGCGACAGGGCAGGTTGAGACACCTAGGAGACAAGTGGCCTGGCCCTGGTCGTTGTCCGCGGTTATTTCATAATAACACGCTTAACGAGTTTGGATATTTGATCTGAGTCTGGCCATTTGGTCTATACGCACTAACCAGCTGCGTGGGAACAATTATGGGCTCTCGACGTCGTGGTATCAGCCGAAGCCTTTTTGACGTTAGCGGCTTAGCGGCGCACGCCGGGTTGGACCGCGTAACGCAACTTCCTTAGTAATGGAGGTTGCTAGGTCTGCTCACCGGCCGCGTACGCAACGTGCAGGTGTGCGTTGGGCGATGGGCCCGGGCCCCTGCGCGCTTAGGACTTAGACCGGCGTGCTGACCTCTCTGCTGTGCTTAGGTAGGGCCGCGACGTGTTGATCTTCCGAGGCTGGGCATGACCCTGGAAAGTGTGTCCGGCCAAATGGGATCAAGCGTGCTGGGTTATGTGGTGCACCCCTGCAGGGAAGTTAATCTATTAGAATAGCCGTGTCCCTCGGTAAAAGGAAGACCCAGAGTTGTATTCCGACCTCATGATAACTAGAACCGGACACTTGATAAAACACACCCAGATGAGTTCCAGATATAACTCGGTGGTTGCTCTCTCACAGGGTGATGTGCGGGAGGATCGCCGAGTAGGATTATGCTATTCGTTGATACTTGGTGAACTTACCATCTATTCTCTCCTACTGCTGCAAGATGGAGGCTGCCAGAAGCGTAGTCTTCGTTTGGATTAGCTATCCCCCTCTTATTCCGCTTGCTGCAGTTCAGTCCACCGATATTACCCATATCATTGTTACCATTGCATATGTAGTATAGATCCTTGCTTGCGAGTACTTTGGATGAGTACTCATGGTTGCTTTGCTCCCCCCTTTTCCCCCTTCTGTTCCTTCTTCTCGGATGATGCAACCAGATGGTGGAGCCCAGGAGCCAGACGCCACCTACGACGACTCCTACGACACCGGAGGCGCCTACTACTACGTGCAGTCTGCTGACGACGACCATGAGTAGTTTAGGAGGATCCCAGGCAGGAGGCCTGCTCCTCTTTCGATCTGTATCCCAATTTGTGCTAGCCATCTTATGGCACCTTGTTTAACTTTATGTTTGTACTCAGATATTTGTTGCTTCCGCTGACTTGTCTCTTATCGAACACTTGTATTCGAGCCCTCGAGGCCCCTGGCTTGTAATATGAAGCTTGTATGACTTATTTTACTTTTAGAGTTGTGTTGTGATATCTACCAGTGAGTCCCTGAACTTGGCCGTACATTTGCGTGCATGATTAGTGTACGGACAAATCGGGGGCGTCACAAGGCCAGGGAAGTGCGACGGAATGCACCATGGAGAGCATGGCGAGGGCGACCCTCGACGAGACGCATAGCCAAGGGAGGAGGGCGGTGCAGATGATGGTGCTGCCGCCGGCGGTCAGTCGGAGCCGGAATTGGCGTCCTCCCACCCGCCATCGTCGTCCTCACCATCGCTGTCTTCCTCATCACTATTGCTTGATGAGGAGGTTTCATCGTCGATGGAACTCTCCATGCAGCACCCTAAGCAGATTCCCGAACACCCAAAAACCTTGACGGAGAGCAGGCGCTCTCCATTAATTTGAAATGGAGAACGTGCCCCTCCGACAAGCTATGGGCGCGGGCGAAGGTCTTCCACCCACGGTGGAGGTACATAACGTGAGGGGCGGGGAAGTCTACATCGACCAATGTGCTGCCATTCCCGCAGCCCCTTATATGCAGCCTAAACGCTTACGGCGGGTCGAGCTCCTTCTCCCGAGCGCACAAGCTGGAGAGGCAAAGATGATCACACAATGGCTTGTACAGCCTAATGAAGAACTCGTGAGGCTGGTCCCCGGCATGGCCCTCCAGCGGGGGAAGAGCAGCTGGCGGGGGCGCGGCCGGTGCGCCGCCCCGTGATACGTCTCCGTCGTATCTATAATTTTTGATTGTTCCATGCCAATATTCTACAACTTTCATATACTTTTGGCAACTTTTTATACTATTTTTTGGGACTAACATATTGATCCAGTGCCCAGTGCCAGTTCCTGTTTGTTGCACATTTTTGGTTTCGCAGTATATCCATATCAAACGGAGTCCAAACGGAATAAAAACGGACGGAGATTTTTTTTGGAATATATGTGAATTTTGGGAAGCGGAACCAACATGAAACGATGCCCGAGTGGGTCACGACACAGGGGGGCTTGCCCGGGGAAGGGGGCGTGCACTGGGCCCTCGTGGCCACACCGTAAGGCGGTTGATGCCCTTCTTTCGCCGCAAGAAATCTAATATCCGGATAAAAATCGTGTCAAAAAATCAGCCCAATCGGAGTTACGGATCTTCGGGAATATAAGAAACGGTGGAGGGACAGAATCTGGGAACACAGAAACAGAGAGAGACAGAGAGTCAACTCCAATCTCAGAGGGGCTCTTGCCCCTCCACCTCCATGGAGGCCATGGACCAGAGGAGAAACACTTCTCCCACCTAGGGAGAAGATCAAGGAAGAAGAAGAAGGAGGGGGGCTCTCTCCCCCTCGCTTCCGGTGGCACCGGAGTGCCACTGGTGCCATCATCGTGTGACGGCGATCTACACCAACACCTCTGTCATCTTCACCAACATCTCCATCACCTTCCCCCATCTATCTACAGCGGTCCACTCTCCCGCAACCCGCTGTACCCTCTACTTGAACATGGTGCTTTATGCTTCATATTATTATCCAATGATGTGTTGCCATTCTATGATGTCTATGTAGATTATCGTTGTCCTATCGGTGATTGGTGAATTTCTATGATTGATTTAATTTTCTTGTGGTTATGTTGCTATCCTTTGGTTCCCATCATATGAGCGCACACCTCGATCACACAATACGGTTAGTTGTATGTTGATAGGACTACGTATTGGAGGGCAAGAGTGACAAAAGCTTCAACCCAGCGAAGAAATTGATGCATACGGGATTGAAGGGGGGCCAATATATCTTAATGCTATGGTTGTGTTTTACCTTAATGAAAGTTAGTAGTTGCGGATGCTTGCTAATAGTTCCAATCATAAGTGCATAGAATTCCAAGTAAGGGATTACATGCTAGCAGTGGCTCTCCCACATAAAACTTGCTATCGGTCTAGTAACGTAGTCAATTGCTTAGGGGCAATTTTGCAACTCCTACCACCACTTTTCCACACTCGCTATCACTAACTTTATCGTGTCTTTATCTTAACAGCCCCTAGTTTATATTTACATGCTCTTTATATTCTAGCAAGCCTATCCAAAAACTACAAACTACTTCTAGTTTCATACTTGTTCTAGGTAAAGTAAACGTCAAGCGTGCGTAGAGTTGTATCGGTGGTCGATAGAACTTGAGAGAATATTTGTTCTGCCTTTAGGTCCTCGTTGGGTTCGACACTTTTACTTATCGAAAGAGGCTACAACTGATCACCTACACTTGTGGGTTATCATGACCTTTTTCTGGCACCGTTGTCGGGGAGCAATAGCATGGGGTGAATATTCTCGTGTGTGCTTGTTTGCTTTATCACTAAGTAGATTTTATTTGCTATTCTAAGTTGTTATCTATCTTTAGTTATGGGTAGGAAACGCAAAATACCAAAAAAATTAGTGGTACCTACTGAACCAATGGTTGAAGAACCTCTCAAAATCTATCACACTGCTGAAGCTTATTACTTGGATCATCTTCGATCCCTATGTGCTCGGACTGAAACCCCAACTAGCTTAGTTGAGGGAAAATCTTTAGATGAGCATGCTTGTTATGTGCGACACCACATATCTGAAAAAGTGAAACTTTTACGGGATCAAATTCATCGTTTGCAATGCTATGCTTGGAATTTATGTGAAATTTATGATTTTAAGACCCTACGAAACACCTTCCCTACCAATGTGAGTTTAGTGATAATGGAATCGTATCTTCGTATGCTAAGGGTGTTTATAGTTACTATGATGTTCAACAAATTTAAGAATTTTTTGCTTTTAAGGGTGCTTATGAAATTGCTTCTTTGATTGAAAAGTATGATGCTACTCTTTACAAATCTGAAAATTTTGCCATATTTAAATATTGTTATGATAATTATGCTTCTAATGCCTATGTTAAACCATATATTGATGCCTACTCCGCTGTGCAAGAAGAGACTAATATTTTGCAGGAGTCTATGGAAGAGGAAATTAATGACATTGTGAGCTCATTGGATGAAAAAGATGACGAGGAGAGCAAAGAACAAAAGGAGGAAGAACGGATTAGCTACCCGTGCCCACCTTCTAATGAGAGTAACTCTTCAACTCATACATTGTTTAATTTCCCTTCATGCTTACCGAAGGACGAATGCTATGATGATTGCTATGATCCCTTGGATTCTTTTGAAATATCCCTTTTTGATGATGCTTGCTGTGCTTGTGGCCAAGATGCCAATATGAATTATGCTTATGGAGATGAACTTGCTATAGTTCCTTATGTTAAACATGAGATAGTTGCTATTGCACCCACACTTATTAAGGATTATTTTGATGGGTTTCCTTTTTCCGTTCCACATGATTATTTTGATGGATATAATATGCATGTGCTTGCTGCTCCTACTTGCAATTATTATGAGAGAGGAACTACATCTCCGCCTCTCTATGTTTCCAGCACGATAAAATTGCAAGAAACTGCTTATACTATGCATTGGCCTTTACTTGATGTGCATGAATTGATCTTTTATGACATGCCAATGCATAGGAAGAGAGTTAGACTTCGTTGTTGCATGATATATATTACTTTGTGCTCACTACTAAATGCCAAATCATTGTTAATTAAAATTGGCTTTGATATACCTTGGGATCCGGGTGGATCCATTACTTGAGCACTATATGCCTAGCTTAATGGCTTTAAAGAAAGTGCTGCCAGGGAGACAACCTGGAAGTTTTAGAGAGTCATTTATTTATGTTGAGTGCTTTTATAAAGTTTAAAAACAAAAAAATAAAGAGGGGAACCTAATTTTTTTTCGAAAAGAAAAGTGAAAGTGATATAGACGAGCATTGTGAAAGTGGGGAACGTCCTTGAACTTTGTTCATGCCCATGGAAACTTTGTGAATCTTAATTAAAGAAAATTTTCAACAAAAATAATTATCCCCTTGTAAAATTCCATCGTATTATAAAAATAATGTGCCAAGGTTTGCCTTTAGGATGTTTACAATGCTTGTTGGTTTGTGCGGTGCAGGACAGAAATTTTGGCTGTAGTGCACAATTTTACATTTTTCACTGGAACTTCAAATGGTTCTGAAACTTTTTCACTGTCTTTCTATACAAATTGTTGATTTTTCCTAATTTTGCTAGAATATTTCAAGTGTCAGAAGTATGGTGAATGTTAAGATTATTACAGACTGTTCTGTTTAAGATTGATTTTGTTTTTCATGCATAGATTTCTTGTTTTGATGAAACTATCAATTTCTATCAGTGGATTAAGCCATGTAAAATTTATATTATAGTAGCTACAATGCAAAAACAAAATATGAATTGGTTTGCAACAATACTTAGTGTAGTGATTTGCTTTATTATACTAACGGATCTTACCGAGTTTTCTGATGAAGTTTTGTGTGGATGAAGTGTTCGAAGATCGAGGAGGTCTCGATGTGAGGAGAAGAAGGAGAGGCAAGAGCTCAAGCTTGGGGATGCCCAAGGCACCCCAAGAAAATATTCAAGGAGACTCAAGCTTCTAATCTTGGGTATGCCTCGGAAGGAATCCGCTCTTTCTTCAACAAGTATCGATATGTTTTCGGATTCGTTTCATTCATGTGATATGTGCAGATCTTGGAGCGTCGTGTGCTTTTTCTTTTTCTTTTAATATATGCACCATGCTGGCATGAGATAGTCCTTGGTTGATTTATAGAATGCTCTTTGCACTTCACTTATATCTTTTGAGTATTGCTTTATAGAATACTTCATGTGCTTCACTTATATCATTTGAAGTTTCGATTGCCTGCTTCTCTTCACATAGAAAACCGCCATTTGTAGAATGCTCTTTCGCTTCACTTATAATTGTTAGAGCATGGGAATAACTTTTGTAGAAAGAATTAAAACTCTCTTGCTTCACTTATATCTATTTAGAGAGTTGACATGAATTGGTCATTCACATGGTTAGTCATAAAATCCTACATAAACTTTTAGATCGCTGAATATGATATGTTTGATTCCTTGCAGTAGTTTTGCGATATAGAGATGCTAATATGTGGGAGGAACTAGTGAATGATTGGTTTAGTAAAAATATTGGTGTTAAGGTTTGTGATTCCCGAAGCATGCACGTATCGTCTCCTAACTATGTAACCAAATTGGCGTGCATTGTATTTTGATTGTTTATCTTTGCGTGAAGGTCGGGGGCGCGCGATGGTTAACTCCTACCAACCTCCCCCCTAGGAGCATGCGTCGTAGTATCTTTGCTTCGAGGGCTAATAGATTTTTCGCAATAAGTATGTGAGTTCTTTATGACTAATGTTGAGTCCATAGATTATACGCACTCTCACCCTTCCACCTTTGCTAGCCTCTCTTGTACCACGCAACTTTCGCCGGTACCATACACCCATCATATACCTTCCTCAAAACAGACACCATACCTACCTATTATGGCATTTCCACAGCCATTCCGAGATATATTGCCATGTAACTCCACCGTTCCGTTTATTATGACACGCACCATCATGTCATATTGCCTTGCATGATCGTAAGATAGCTAGCATGATGTTTCTATGGCTTGTCCGTTTTTTGATGTCATTGCTACGCTAGATCATTGCACATCCCGATACACCGCCGGAGGCATTCATATAGAGTCATATTTTTGTTCTAGTATCGAGTTGTAATATCGACTTGTAAGTAAATAGAAGTGTGATGATCATCATTATTAGAGCATTGTCCTTTGAAAAAAAAGAAAAAAAAAGGCCAAAAAAACAAAAAAAAACAAAGGCCAAATAAAAAAAGGAGAAAGGCCAAATAAAAAAGGAAGGCCCACAAAAAATAAAATAAAAAAGAAAGAAAGAAAAAAAGGGGGCAATGCTACCATCTTTTTCCACACTCGTGCTTCATCATAGCACCATGTTCTTCATGATAGAGAGTCTCCTATGTTGTCACTTCCATATACTAGTGGGAATTTTCATTATAGAACTTGGCTTGTATATTCCAACGATGGGCTTACTCAAATGCCCTAGGTCTTCATGAGCAAGCAAGTTGATGCACACCCACTAGTTTTCTTTTGAGCTTTCATACACTTATAGCTCTAGTGCATCCGTTACATGGCAATCCCTACTCATTCACATTGATATCTATTGATGGGCATCTCCATAGCCCATTGATATGCCTAGTCGATGTGAGACTTACTCCCTACTTTTGTCTACTACCACCTTCTAATCCACCCATAGTGCTATATCCATGGCTCACGCTCATGTATTGCGTGAAGAATTGAAAAGGTTCGAAATAGTAAAGTATGAAAACAATTGCTTGGCTGACACCGGGATGGGCATGAGGGGTACCTTGTGTTAAGTAAAGGGAAGCATAAAAGACTATATGATTTTGTAGGGATAACGTTCTTTAGCATTGATATTTTGAAAGACTTGATTGTTGGTTGGGATGCCCGAGTATTAAATTATTCTATGTCAAATGATAGACTATTGCTTTGAATCACTCGTTACTTAATATTCATGCCATTATTATATTACATGATCAAGATTATGCTAGGTAGCATTCCACATAAAAATATCTTTTTTATCATTTACCTACTCAAGGACGAGCAGGAATTAAGCTTGGGGATGCTGATACGTCGGTGTCGTATCTCTAATTTTTGATTGTTCCATGCCAATATTCTACAACTTTCATATACTTTTGGCAACTTTTTATACTATTTTTTGGGACTAACATATTGATCCAATGCCTAGTGCCAGTTTCGGTTTGTTGCATGTTTTTTGTTTCGCAGAATATCCATATCAAACAGAGTCCAAACTGAATAAAAACGGACGGAGATTTTTTTTTGGAATATATGTGAATTTTGGGAAGCGGTACCAACATGAAACGATGCCCGAGTGGGCCACGAGGCAGGGGGCTCGCCCTAGGAAGGGGGGCGCGGCCTAGGCCCTCGTGGCCACAACGTAAGGCTGTTGATGTCCTTCTTTCGCCGCAAGAAAGCTAATATCCGGATAAAAATAGTGTCAAAAAATCAGCCCAATCGGAGTTACGGATCTCCGGGAATATAAGAAACGGTGAAGGGACATAATCTAGGAACGGAGAAACAGAGAGAGAGAGAGAGAGAGAGAGAGAGAGAGAGAGAGAGAGAGAGAGATCCAATATTGGAGGGGCTCTTGCCCCTCCGCCGCCATGGAGGCCATGGACCAGAGGAGAAACCCTTCTCCCACCTAGGGTGAAGATCAAGGAAGAAGAAGAAGGAGGGGGGCTCCCTCCCCCTTGCTCCCAGTGGCACCGGAGAGCCATCGGTGCCATCATCGTGTGAGGGCGATCTACACCAACACCTCCGTCATCTTCACCAACATCTCCATCACCTTCCCCCATCTATCTACGGCGGTCCACTCTCCCTCAACCCGCTGTACCCACTACTTGAACATGGTGCTTTATGCTTCATATTATTGTGCAATGATTTGTTGCCATCCTATGATGTCTGAGTAGATTATCGTTGTCCTATCGATGATTGGTGAATTGCTATGATTGATTTAATTTGTTTTAGGTTATGTTGTTGTCCTTTGGAACCCATCATATGAGCGCGCGCGTGGATCACACCATAGGGTTAGTTGTATGTTGATAGGACTACGTATTGGAGGGCAAGAGTGACAGAAGCTTCAACCTAGCGTAGAAACTGATGCATACGGGATTGAATGGGGACCAATATATCTTAATGCTATGGTTGGGTTTTTACCTTAATGAACGTTAGTAGTTGCAGATGCTTGCTAATAGTTCCAATCATAAGTGCATAGAATTCCAAGTAAGGGATTACATGCTAGCAGTGGCCTCTCCCACATAAAACTTGCTATCGGTCTAGTAACGTAGTCAATTGCTTAGGGGAAATTTCGCAACTCCTACCACCACTTTTCCACACTCGCTATCACTAACTTTATCGTGTCTTTATCTTAACAGCCCCTAGTTTATATTTACGTGCTCCTTATATTCTTGCAAGCCTATCCAAAAACTACAAACTACTTCTAGTTTCATACTTGTTCTAGATAAAGTAAACGTCAAGCGTGCGTAGAGTTGTATCGGTGGTCGATAGAACTTGAGGGAATATTTGTCCTACCTTTAGCTCCTCGTTGGGTTCGACACTCTTACAACTGATCCCCTACACTTGTGGGTTATCACCCCGTCCTACTCTCCCCCGAGCGCCACGGCGACGTCAACCTCGCCCTCTCCCTCTTCCCCTCACAGCGGGCTCCACTGCTATGAGTCCCGGAAGAGGAGGGACGCGCTGTTGAGCAGAATCCCTCGTCGCCGCCATTGGAGCACCGATGCGCCCTCTAACCATGGCGAACGGGAGGGAAGAATCGAGCAAGAAGGATATGAATGTAGGAAGACGCTACCCCTCTCCCCTTTCATAGGGGGGCAGGCTGGGGCTCGCCCCCCCAACCTGAGGGTGGCCGCCCCGCTCGGCCAATCCGGCATCGGGAGGCGTAGGGAATCGGGACTGACCCACTGATCCAATCAGCGACGCCTGGTTTCCCGCCTCAGCGTTAATACCCACGCCCCCCATATCCGCCACTCACCATCCCTAGCACATGGGGGACACGTGGCAGGCGAGCCAGAGTCAAGAAGACAGGTGGGGCGACCGTAAATGAGCGGCACCCCTGCGTCTTCCTCCTCGTGGGGATGACATGGACCACCTCTTTACAATTTACCGCGACGTGAATCAAGGCGCCGCAATCACCCCACGCATGACCCCCACATCATGCACTAATGCGAGTCGTGGGGAAGCGCAACCAGTGAAGGAATCCCCACGGTTATAATCATACCATGCATGCATGCGCACCATTGTGGGCCTAGCCTAACAACGCTCCGTGATTATGTGTGGCCCAGGCCCGGGGGCTCCTGTCAGTGTACAAAAGAAGGGGTCCTTTTGCATCCCTTTACCTGTGCATGGGCAGTTGGAGCTGCGCCTACGGCCGTGCTTGGCGGAGCATGAGAAGGAAGGCTCAAAGCCGCCAAGGCAATTCTCAAGCCAGAGACATGAAGGATAAAGGGGCAAGGTGGGCTCCTCCCCCGGCAACACCCTAGCCGGGGCGGCCTACGCGACCCCGGCAAGGGCCTTGCCGGGGTCCGCTTGCCCAAACACCAGCAAGCGCACTACCGTTGGGTCTGAGAGGCCAGACACCATGAACAACATCAAGATCAAGATTCAAGGGGCACCTGCGTAGTGGCTTGCAGACCCATGTAGGGCCAAGGGACCAAAAGGCGAAGACCCCCAGCAAGAGCCTTGCCTGGGGTAACCGAAGACCCCCGGCAAGAGCGTTGTCGGGGACAGCCACAAGACCCCGGCAAGCCCCTTTTGCCGGGGGTGTCAGCGGGGCCACAGCTAGACCCATGCCCGCCAAGATTTTGCCGCCCCGCGGCCACTCCTACGCCACGACTGGCTCGCCAACTAGACAAGCACATACGTGGTAGCATGCGGCTCCTACGCCAACTACAAGCACGTGTGTGGTGGTATGCAGATCTTCTTGAAGACCCTGCCACCACAGCAGCTAGCAGCTAGCAGGGCGACGTGCCTCGTCGGCCTGGACGCATGTCAGAGCGAGGTGAGGCGGTAATGGGCGGGACAAGCTTTCTTGCCGTCCCTAATAAAGCTAGGGGACACATAGGTGGCACATTAAATGCGTTTGTCCTAAGATGTCAGGGGATAACCTTGTACACTGTAGTAGCTTTACACCTCACGTGTGTTGCTGTGCAACCCCTTGGACGTATAAAAGGAGGCCCAAGGCATACTGAGAGAGGATTCAAACTTTGTGAACAGCCACGCAAAGAGGCCAGTTCACGAGCTCAAGAACACCAAATATACACAGACAAGCAGGACTAGGGTTTTATGCATCGTCTTGAATAAAAATTCCCACGCGTTGATCGTCCAGACCCGCTCTTTGCACAACTCTACGCCCCACAACCGTAGCAAAAGGGATCCCTAGGATCCCATAGGTGTCATTTTCCCGGCCTTCTCCTCCGTGGCCTCTCCCGCACCACCGCTCCTCAAGCCGGCCGTGCCTCGCGGCCATCTCCATGCTGGTCAAGAAATCCTGGCTCCCCGAGTCGCCAGTTCTACAAAGCCTCCTCTTCCATGGGCTCGCATAATCATCATCTCTTCAACTCGGTTTTCGATTACAATGACTGGGAGGAGGACTCGGTTTCGTCTTACTGACTCACCACGCCATCCCGCCGCTGCCTCTGCGGGTCTCCATTTTGATTGCCGCATTGTTCTCGACCAAGTCACCGGCCCCCGCAGTGGTTCACCAGTTTGGTGCTTCCTCAAGTCACCGTTGGCTCTTAAGCCGCCTTCGCATAATCACCTCGCAACCGGCGTGAGTCGTCTCCACCACACCAGTTCCCGCCTCTGCAACTCGCCAAGCCGCTACTACTGCACGTTGAGTTACCTACCTCCGTCTCTACTATATCCCGTCGGCGGCCGTTCCGAAGCCGGCCCTCATACCTCGCCATGCTTCTAAGTCGCTGCTGAGCCGACCCTCAACTGACGCGGCCTCGCGCCTCCGACTCTCCCTCGCGGCCTCTTCCATGATAGTTGCCTCCACGAGCCGGCCGCATAGTCGTGCGTGGCCATCGCTGCTGGTCGTCACTTCCTTGAACTGCACTCGTCAAGCCGCCCTCGCCTCGCCGGACTTACCTACGTTTTGGGCCGCCTCATCTCGTTGGAGTTGTCTTAAGCCGCCCTCGATGCATCCTGTTTTTGCTGCGAGCCAACCTCACTGAGTTGGTACCGGTTCACCACTGAGCTGCCTCGCCTTCACCGGATCAAGGATCATCAGGTGATATCCGTCTAAAGTTTATTTTTCTGAACACATATTGGTTTTATCAAAGAACAATTACTTGGTCTATGATATATCTTTGCATGACCGTTATTTCTTACAAAAAGGTGTTGCAAAAGGGGCACGAGCATATATGCACTAGCGCTCATCCTGCGCAGGTTGCCAGCCCCGCTACATCAACACACACGATCGACTTATTGTCCGCCCACGCGGCCGATTCTCCCGCCCGCGCCGGTTTACAATGTCGCGGCTGATTCACCTGTCTGTGCTGCCTCTAAAGTTGCGGTCGTTTTACTGTCTGCCCTACGGTCCGGCCTACTCAACATGCCGGGTTGGTTAACAGACACCGATGAGGATCATAAGGTCCAAATACATCAGGTGATATCCATCTAAATATATTTTCTCGGTATATATTGTTTCCAAGAAAACAGTTACTTTGATCCGTATATTTTGATATGCAGGATAGTTATTTATTATAAGCATGGTTTGTACCATGGGTACAAAGCACGCGCTGGCAACGTCCTGCCCGACGTTCATTTGTGCCACATTACACGGTGAATGGACGCGTGCAAGACGCCGCCCTTACGGCCCAGTTTACATCAACTTACCGGGACCGCGCCTATGATTGACTCGCCCGTCCGCGCCGGTTTATAATGCCTATGAAGCCGCGATCGTCTTTACCGTTCATCTCTGGCGGCCCGGTCTACATCAACACACCGAGCCGCACCTGTCTACAAGAGCTACTTATTGAGTTTGAGGAAGTCACAGCTTGGGTAGCCCGGTTTTCTTTCAACAAAAATGGAGACAAATTATCATATACTATCAACCGCCGTCTGCACTGGGTGGCTCAATGGGCAGGCGCACAAGTCGTCGCCACTACAGTTTGGTTAAACTTCAAATCGCTAGTTGGAAGGAACCATTGACCGAGTTTGCTGATACGATTCATACGGGATCATTGATAACCCGTCGCAGTCACCTCAATTTTCTATGGATTCATATCGCGCTGTCAACAACAATGATGGACACCTTATGCTATGGTCAAATATGGAGAGTCTCAAGCCAATTCCTCGAGTAGTCTCAAGACTTGGGGGCTATGATTGACCCACATATCCGGTTTAAAATCCGGCTCAAAGGATACCAGTCTTGATGAAGCTCTCAAATATCCGGTTCACAAAACGGTTCAAGGTAGTTCTGTTTCCTACAAAGCTCTGAAGCTCTCGAATCCGGTTTAAGAATCTCTGGTTTGAAAAGAATTAATCTCTCGCAAGTTCGAGTTTAAAGGCCGTCAGAAAAATTCCGGCTGAAAATGAAGATTCCGATTTAAGATCCGGTTCAAGGGAAAGATGTGTCCCACGAAGCTTTTAAGCTCTCAATATTCGGTTTAACATCCGGTTCAAGAAGAAGTGTTTGTCGCAAGTTCGAGTTCTCAGGAAAAATTAAGGGGACCAAAGAGAGTTTGTTGCACAGCGCAACTCAAACATAGGCGCCCGGCGAGCGCAGCTCAGAAATATGTCACATGGGGGCTTATGTTTATAAAATGCAGTTCTGACTACCCTCCTAATTCGGCGACCAAACCAAGACCATCATAAGGGCACAGCTCTGGTTGCTTCGGCAATTTCCACATGATGATGAGGGGATAGTTTGATGCTTAGCACAACTCAAACATAGGCCCCGACGAGCAATGCTCAAATGCTACCTGGGGGCTCCTGATGCAAGACATGAGCGATTTGAAAACTCTTGTAGTAAACACGGCTTGGAAGCTTGGTGTATACACCTAAGACCCCGGATTAACCAGCCTGCATCAAGTAAGTCACGCTGCCCAGGTAAATCTGGTATGACCCGTCGAACTTACACACAAGTCAATCCTTATGGACCCTGAACTTGGTAACGTTAAATTGATGATCATCAAGTGATTACACAAGTCAAATCTTTACGAGATTTTGAACTTGGTAGCATTTGACATTGATGATTTGGTTAAGGATTGCGGACCATCTTAACAGGCTTTGCAAAAATGTATAATGACAGTAGCCTGGCAGCTCATAAAAAGCCTCGAATTTGGAGCCTGGGAGCTCGTAAAAAGCCTCGACTACATGGTCTTATTTGCCCAAAAACTTTATTTTTTATTTTTTTATGTTTTCTCAAATCTTTGTCTTCAAGATCATTGGTTTTTCAACCAAGTCCATAGATCCAGGGAGTGGATGACTATAAGTTGCCACTACATCTGTATTTACAGAGTTATAGTCTGGGTTATAAACACCAGTACTAACTACAGCTAAACCGGAGTTCATCATAACCAGGTTCGGTTTTCATGATGAACCGACAAATAATCAAGGGAGTTGTCGGCGCTTGCACCTTGGATCATTATTTCTTTCTGCCGGATTAAGGTTCATTATAATACACTTAATCACATGTATGATACTTATTTTATATTTTATAACACAGTTCAGGTTCAAAACTTAGACCATGTGTTTGGGCATTATGACCCGTCCGGCGATAAAGCGCCAGGACATTTTCAACATTGTTTTATGCAGAAACAGGAAGAATAACGTGTCAAAAGCATTGAAAGCAAGACATAATTATGAAGTTGCCAACTGAAGCAATTTCATACAACTGAGCTATTTACAAATAATGACCGGTGTTTATTAAACCGGTCTGGCTTTTGACTATAAGTCGCCAGTATGAGATAAGATAATGGCCGGTGTTTACTAACCCGGCCTGGCTTTTGACTATAAGTCGCCAGTATGAGATAAGAGAATGACCGTTGTTTATTAACCCGACCTGGTTTTGTTTATAAACCGGCAATCTATGATAATCACCAATGTTCAAATTTTGGGTTATCACCCTTACTACACTGGTTTGGTAAACCAACAGTGTGATCAAATATCACTGGAACCGGTCTTCAAACCAGGTTATATTATTCAAGTCTTTAATAGCCAACATGGCTGGATTTTTATTATGGTTATCAATATTATGATTGAGGTTTTCAAAGTCGCTTCAGCGCAATGGATAATATTTTATCAATGGGTATCATTTATTCTACAACTGAAGGAATAGTCCCGAGGTGCTGCAGGCTTACAACCCGGTCCTTGGGAGCTACATTATTCAAATTGTGATTATATCTAATACGCAAGTCCCATGTCACTGCCAGCATGCACCATGGCACTTGGGGGCTAATGCAAAGTCATTTTTTGCTCACCTTTATTGAAGACCCGACTCATCACATAGTAATGAGCCGGCCCTTGGGGGCTACCAATTGCTCCTATCAACAATTCAAGGTACACAAGTATTAATCCATTATATTGAAGGGTCCACTGCTCAGTTGGTAAAGCTCTGAACGAGGCCCAAGGCCCAGAAGGCCGGTTAATGTTATGGTGGGCCGGTTTAAGAGGAAGACATAAGGAATATTCTCCTACAAAGGAAGCAACACTAGGACTTCACTTGTCATAAAGTAGTCCTAATCCTACTATGACTACTCATGTAACCCGCACCATCAACATATATAAGGAGGGGCTGGGCTCCCAAAAGAGGGACAAGTTCTCACAAGTTAGAGGCGCCATATACTTTAGGGCTAGACACAACTAAAGGAGAGCCGGTTTACCGGCGACTCCATGAGGGTCATAATGAGATCTAGCCTCAAACATCATGTAGGGTTATTACCGGATAATGTTTCCCGGGGCCCGAAGCTGTCTAAATCCTTGTCTTGCGTTGCGTCTCTCGATTCCATTCAACCCCTCTCAAGCTACCACATAGATGCGCTGGCCTCATGACTAAGTCCTTACCCTAGGACATATGCCGTGACAAAACCACGACAGGTGGTGAGCTCGGCTATGGCGTGGGAGGACCACGAGGCGTGGGAGCGCCTCAATGTCGTGGGCGCCGACGAGGCCTACATGCAAGAGCTCCGCCGCCAGCACCCGGAACTCGTGGAGGTGGAGTGGGCGATCTTTGCCGGTGTGGAGGGCGGCGAGGTTATCGTGCTCTCGTCCCATGACGAGGTGAAATGCGGCGACGGCGCTGCGAAGGGCATCGAGGTGGGCCCCGAGGACGAGGAGATCGACGTCGACGAGTGCCTTCCCCAATGACCCCGACGACGGTACTGGCTCGGACCCGGCTCGCTGCACACCGTACATGACGAGGAAGGATTGGCTCGACCTCTACTTCGACCGAAAGTAGTTTAGCTTAGTTCAAATTTATGTTTTATGTTTGGTTATGCAAAACTATATATGTTTATGTTTGAATGCATGCTACTTTCAGTTGAACCTGCTTTGAACTTAATCAAATTGAAGTTTACAACCTTAAGTTTAGGGGATGGACGAGAAAAGGGCAAAAATTGCTGGAGTATATATATATCAAGTAAGGGTTTTAGTCCTTTAACTTTTTAAGGATCGCCTAGAGATGAACTTATGACTTGTTTATTTTAGTTCTTCACAATGTGATGCTCTATATGTGCAACTATTTGCCATGTAGTTCAATTCCATCAATAACAGTTTCAACAATACCACTATGAATTATGATATTTGGTTGCTGTTAAGGATAATGCAGTTAATATGCCTTTTCGTTTTTCAATCGTTGTTTAGCAACATGCATTGTACTGAATGACTAAATATGCAATCCCAGGCTACATAGCAACAAGGAAGAGTGTTACCTTAATGTTCTGATGATGTCTAGGGAGTCTAGATATACATGTAATAAAATCTTATATAATGGGATGGATGGAGTGTTGTACTACATCATTTTTCAATTGTTGTTTAGCTTCTAATATTAACTTGGTGCTTTTAGGTACATATATCATTGCCAAAGATCCACACTTCGACCCTTTCTATGTATGGGGCAATGAGATATTCATGAACCAGCATCAAGTGAGGAAACTGATAAAGATGGTTATTAAAATGGGTTAAAAGATGTCAATCTAACTATTTGTTTACACTTTATACAAGACAACAATGAACTGAAGGATGGTAAGTAAGAACCATGTAGCCTTCTTTTTACTGCCCCTAATGAGTTGTGTTAGATGATAATATTTGAATCTTTAAGTAAAAATCTTGTAGCCTTCTTTTTACTGCCCATAATGAGTTTTGTTAGATCACAATATCCGAATCTTTTTCCTTTTGAAGTGGATCCTGAAGCAGTTTACTCAAGATTACCTCTCAAACTACATGATTGGCGGCCGACCATCACATGGGTTTGGACTAGAGTCATGCATGCTTTCTGCATCTAGGAGGGCACAATAGGGCCATTCCGCTTCACCTTGTTCAGCAACTGGAATGTCTGTCGCCTCTTTCTTTACCGTCTGTAATACTACAAGTATAGAACCCTGGTTCATCATTCTTTATTTGGTGCTTATGTAATTCTTACACATATGTACCTGTGAATCGAATAATGCATTGGTTGTTTGGACCTGATGGCTAATGGATATGAATAAAGCAATAACCTACTTTGAAGTTTTAATTAGGTACAATTTTAAATAGCATCAATTAAATTAGGGCGAAATTACATTGTGCAGGTCATTACGGCACACGCGGTTGGTAAAACACAAACGGTTGCGATATACCCCATAATTCGAGAGGGTTCACAGAGAGGAAATGTGTGCAAGCATGCACACAATTGCCGTTTGCAAAGCGTGTGTGATGTGAGACAGTATCACATACGGTGCGAGAAAACTAAATGTGTGTGATTGTCTACCCATCGTATACGGTTAAAAGTCATGAACTGTTTGTGATGTGCTAGGCATCGTAAAACTCCCGTGCCTGGAATTTGCCTGGAAACCTGCCCTGCCTGGAATCTGCCTAGATTTAGGTAAAACCACAAAACTCTGACTGCGATGAGAATGCGAGCACAAACGAGTAGCAAGGATAAAGCATTTGGGATATTCGAGATATTGGAAACAGTTATATAGGGACAACTGTATTTCTGGGTCGTGTGGGAAGGACCCCCCTATGGCCCACACTCACGTGGCGACGGTTCCAAATGTCGTCGCGGAAAGGTTTTAAAAACCGTTTGTATAGCACCGACGCGTACCGGTGCCTCCAGTGTTTAGAGGTAGCACAACCTCTAACACCATCCCCATATGCCTGTAAACTTGTCTAAAAGACACGCAGTGTATACTAATATTTGGTGTAGCCTCTAACATTTACCCCACTACAAGTTAAAATATATATTCATCTCTTGACCAGATTAGCGTACAAACTTCAAACAATAGGATGACAAGTACCTAGTCGAAAAAAAGCTTGTAGATGGCCTAGCATGTAGGCGACTCCAAGGATTTTAAGCTTAGAGGCATCCGGTGTGCAGTGTATGGCATCGGTCTTAAACCATGCAGAATAAAGCATTTACCTTGTACAAATAAGCACCGGTCCCTATTTTCACAAGAATATAGTTTATTTTTTATAGCCAGCTGACTCAGCTCTATTGTACTTGCTCTAAGTCACCTTATGAAAACAAAATAATCCCAAAATCCTTCAGCACGGTGCATTAACTCTCAACTCATTTATTATTTTTTGACATGAATAAATCAATCAACCAACAATAGATGTGTAGCGTGTGTGCTTTCAATGACTTAAGACTACCAAACACGACATGCATTGGTCAGTTTATTGCATGCAATGCTATTAATTAGAAAATAAACATTAAGTTCTCTCGTTTTCCCCTCCTATTGGTTGCGATGCACAACCTAAGATGACTTATTCACCTAGACGAAGGGAGTAACTTTATACTACCTGCCCTACGCATGAAACTTCCACGCGAGTGTTTGGGTTGCGCTTGGCTCTTCGCCACTTCGGGAAGTCGAATAGTGATGGTACTACTACAGTATGCTTCTGACCATCTGACACAAACTGAACTGGTGCATGTCCACTGCGTGCGGGAGGGAGAGCGTGTAGCAAAAGTTTCTCCTCGTCTTGCGAGCCACCACCCTCATTGGCGAGGGAGAGGGCGAGGGTGTTGTAATTAAGCTTCTCCTTGTTGTACGAGTTGACGCAACACATCAAAGCTGTGCATTCGTTATATTTCAAAAAAATTGTATTTACCAATGCATGCATGCATGCCGTGTTTTTCCTTTCCGATCCTTGCATGTGTTGGTTTAATGCACCTTGAAGTAGTATGAATATGTGATGGTAAAACTTTCTATGCCCCGGCCCTAAAGCAAGAAATGGTGGTGCACGAGGAGGGCGAGATCATGACGACGAAATAGGACCGGACGTCAGAGGTCTATATCGACCTCACCTTGCTCCAGTGCCCCTTGTGCCTCCGCCCCTTGAAGCCTCCAATTTACGATGTTAGAATACATCTCTTCTATTTGACTGATCGAGCAAGGTGCGGGTTTCTTAATTGATGTGATTTTCGATAGATTTGTGAAGTGCAAAGGAGGGCACCTGCCCTGCGTGGACTACCCCAGCAAGCGCCGCAGGAATCGGCGGCAGTGCCAGAAGTGCGAGCGCGGTGCGGTTTCGACATGCTCAATATTACAATGGACGTCGTACTTTCCTCGGCGAGGGTTGAGTGCCCGCATGAAGGCTGTGGGCTCTACCTCACTTACCCAAAGCTCGCCAATCACCAGAGCGTTTGTCCGCTTGTGCCCTATAAGTGCCCCGTGCCCGGCTACGTCAACGAATGCCTGCCGCGGATGCTCCCCCACCACATCAACACCGTGCACCCCATGCCCGTGCACATGATCCAGTACGTCGGAGCCGAGGCGCTTGCTGTTCGCGGAGGAGGACGGCCACGCGTTTTTTGTGGGCGCTCGACATCGGCAAACCTATCGTCGTGTCGGTTGTCTGCATCAGAGCGGGGGCGTCCGCACCACCACATTACGCGGCTAAGATATGGAAAAACGGGCTGTCGGGCTCACCCAGAGGCACGACCGACGCCATCATGGTGGAAATAGAGTTGACAAGCAGCAACGAGACCGGTGCCATCGCCGTGGAGGAGCTCACCTACTTCACAGTGCCGCCCATGCTGCTGGCTGGGGCTGGGGATTCGAGGACGATGTCCCTCCACATTCAGATTGAAAAGCTCACCTCGTAAATGATTCCATGGTGCCTTCTATTTATCTTAGTACTAATATGATAATATAGTCCAACATCATATCAACAGTCAAAGTAGGGTTTAGTATGGTCTACTTTAGCTTAAGAGATGGAGGAGTTTGATGGCCATGAAGCAATTACTTCAACATCAAATCAGTAGCTGAAGTAATTTCCAATGGTCGAAGTGATATTTTGTGCCCGTTGGATAAATGATCCTTCATGTAAGAAGTAAACCTAAACTAGTAGAACGCCCGTGCGTTGCTACGGGATAGAATGCATGTATTTGAGTGACTCAACAACAATCATCACGTGACTTTTTTTCTTCGTTTGGACTAGTCCGCCTAGTGGACTTCTTGTATTTTTGTGTGAGTTGTGTATCGACTCCAATAATACTATTGTGAAGTATCTTTAGGGATGAAGATCTTGGTAAGAACCTTCTCTCTTAACCCCTCAAAAAAACTAAAACCTTCTCTTTGTCCACTCTTCTCTCTTAAAGGCCCGTCTTTGACTTCTAATACTTCTGTAATACAGGTAGTACCCACCGGTGTGGCCATCGACGCCTCGTAACACCCCGACGTAGGTGTGTGCGTGGGAAAGAAGGAGAGTGTCGATGTAATGCATGTGAAGAAAAGACTAGTCAATGGTTCGCCACGAGTCTATTCCAAGAGAAACGAGCAATAACTGTAAGATCTGCATCCGATGGTGCCAGCTATTGGACGAAAATATCAGTAAAAAAGTAGTGCCATGGCATTTAACAAGACTGCCATGCCATGAGTTTTGCTACACGCATGGGCATATCTTTTACTGTGTTTATAGGGTGGCTTAGCTGGAATAACATGATTGGAAGAAAACGCGCCTCCCCTAACCATGAAACTGCCACACAAGCGTTCGCAATTGCCATGGTCTGCCCCTATGTGCGATCTTCATTTTTTTAAAGCGATCTACGATAAAAGGCCAGTCTTTTGGCGCGCTATACGTGGAGGAGCTTGGCCTTGTCAGTTTGCTACTACTCACGTGCAGTCGAACATAAGCGATGTACCAAGCCAATGTGCGTCACTTCGGTGAGCAGCGGGATGGACATACCTGGCTGTTCATGCGAAGCAGCGGGCAGGACCTACCGTGTGTTGGTGCTACTGCTACATGCGGTTGCACGTGTCAGTGATGCACCAAGCTGATGAGCGTCCCTTTGGTGAGCGGCGGGCCGGACCGACCGTGTGTTGGGGCGACGCCGGCGCAACGGGCTGTAAGTTTACCGCCTAACTTAATTTGTATGTAAACGGTGACGCCCGCAACCTGTCGGAGCAAAAAAATGAGTACTGCTTACCAACTACTAGTACTATTCATGTTTGCTATATGGTTTACTATGTATGACATGGCAAAACGTTGTTGGCTAAGCTATAAACCATGCTCAAAGGACTAGTGCCACGTCCTCTAACAAGTCTTTCAACATGCGTCAAATTATCAATAGGTCTAACTCTCATTCGAGACATGTGCTCCACCGTGTACATGCGCATGGGTGTGACGGGAGGCAGTGCATGCGTGCGTGCACCTCTTCTCTTCACTAGTCAATGTGTACGGGCAATGCGTGTGAATTTGGAAGTATATTAAGTGCATGCGGATACTAAGTAGGATATTGTTTGCGTGTTATTATGTGATTAGCACTATATTTGGCTGCACGCTAAATGTGTTGAGCGCTCGACATTGAAGCAGTCTAGATCGTTGGATTGACATGATTCGCTGGCCGTGATTAATTTGAGCTGCTTATTTTGGTCTTTTTTACATAGGTATAGAAGGTATAGATATAAATATAGATTCATGCCCTCCACGGCTCCACCAAGTGGGTGTGTTAGAGTGAGAGAGGGAGATGGTGTGTCCCACATGCCTCTATACGTATGTTTCTGTCAAAGAGAGTCCTAAATACAAAGTATATGTATGTGGAGTAGGCGATATAGGAGAAGAGCGGGGAAGGGATCGTTTACGCACGTATCGATAGACACGGACAGAGGGAATAAATTTACGAACGTACGAGCACTAGAAAATAGTGGGGGTGCATGTTTGGGAGATTATGCGAGAGGCCAACCAAGTGATGACAAAGGAAGGAGTACAAGAGCAAGATCGATAATTAAAGAGAGGGGATGATAACGTCCGTGGGCGCGCTTGTCTGGTCGATAAACCAAGCAGAAGGCATGGATGATGTGATGGGGAGGGCAATTAATGTGTGTGTTGTAGGAGGTCCTATGTAGCTAGAGTGGTCGTGGTTTGGTCGATGTGTGTATGGGTGAAGAGGGGGATACTTAACTAGAGATATATATTAGACATTTTGTGTTGGGAGATAGGAAGAGACCTTGCTGCACATAGAGGGAAATCAATTGGTGCACATGCATGCATGTGTTAGAGATAAAGAACATCCGGAGTTACGAAGAGAGGGAGATGATGTGTGTGTGGTGGGGGGGGGTACAACAACTAGCTTGTGACACCGTAAGAGTGCAAGATGGATAACAATAGAGGGGGTGCAGCTAGCTTGTGACACTGTACGAGTGCAAGATGGATAACAACGGAGGGGGCGATAGTGCTCGCTTGCCTCGGAGTTAGGACGTGAGGCAAGGATGGTGAGTGGAGGGGAGGGACTATGTGTGTACATGTTTTTGTGTCGTACATAGTCCTAGCTAGCTAGAGGGTATATCGATCGGCTTGTGTGGGAAAGATGGAGACATTGGGAGATCGTGGGAGACCGACCTAATAAGGAGCAAGAACGTGTGTGCACGATGTAGAGGATGCAAAGTGGCGGGGAATGCGTGTGAATATATGCATGCACAATATAGGAAAGTTATTGGATATCCACAAAGGGAGGAGGAGAAGTGTATGTGTGTGTGCGTGTAAAAGACATGCAAAGACGATAATCAGTACATGAGTGGATTCAAATATTTGAACAAGAACTCATGATGTTTGTAATTCATGTATGCATGAATATAATGCAGACATGCCTGGCATGGTTTTGAATCAAACATGCTAGATACTATACTCACATCGAACAAGGCCAAATCGATTTCAATTTGCGATACCGACGGCAGACATCATCTCACCACCACTGCTCACCACATTGCATCCGTGCATGGCCATAACAATTCTAATTCCAGATAATGTGTGGCTTTCAAAGCTAACATCTAAATGTTCTGTGTGGGGGCGGAGGGGGGGGGGATGCATTGTTGTGTGTGTTAAACACATTAGACATATGAAGATAGGGTTTAGATTATTCCGAACATCTTGCTACCTAGACCAATGTACTGTGATTTGAATTTAACATAAAATGGATACTAATATTTGAACTGGAGATTGTATAGTGCATTTAGTTCAGACGTTCATATAAGATGGAAGATCAAAATGTAGGACTACATCCATTATAAACCGCAAGGCCACCAAACGATATATTCGAACTCAACATAACATAGATTGAAAAACGGAAATTCGAGATCCTAGCATTCGTAATCGTATAAAACGGGACATGACTCTTTCTGGTGGTGGGAATTGATTTGTTTTTTGTTGTTGGTGAGGGAAGTGCGGAATGATTTGGTATTGTACAGGTTAATCTTGTTCTCTCGATTTTTTTAGTTTTTCCTTGTAGTTTTTCATTTGCATTTTTAGCAATATAGTAAAAGGGGACATCCTTGCAAAAAAGATAAGAAAAAGTAAAAGGGGACATGACTCAAATGTGTCTTGTATGAGCTGTCTTTTTTGTACACATTAAGTTTGTTCTACCGAACATCGAATCCACGCCTTGTTATCCCGAAATTTTTGAAGCTAGAGTATCTTTGTCTCTTCAGCTGCGAAACTCCCGCCTCTTCAACCCGTGCCACGCCTTGTTATCCCAAAATTTATACGCCCGCGAAAACTCCCTCCTTATCCGAAATCGGTCGCACAGCCCAGACACGTGAAATCCCGCTTCTAACCCTCAACCAAAAATGCCGCCTTGATCACGCGTGGTCAAAACCGGTGGGGGTACGTTCGTAACTTGCCCCGGATTTTGGACAAGCGTGTCCCTAAGCCACGGCTCCCTTTACCTTTCCCTTGGTTCCCCCCTTTCACACACCGAGGCCACCAAAACCTGCGAAACCCCCGCTCCTTCGTCGGCCTCCCGACTGCCGCCCAGCCGGAGCCTCTTCCCAGACGACATCATCCACAGCAACAACTCGCCGTCCCTTATCCAATGCACCAGATGAGGCTTCGTCGTCAATCTCTTTGTCCCGCCGGTTCAGTTGCCCCGTCCTGCACCTCGAAGGAGCTGCCCCGACGTTCGCCTCTTCTATCACGTCACCTCTATCCCCACAACACTGTCTTCACCTGCCCGACCGGAACCGCATCACCCTCACCAATTCCTCCAACGAAGCCGAGGCATACTCGGCGCCACCAAGGAGGTTCTGCACTCACCGCTGCATTTTACCTTTTATCCAATCTCACGGGGCTACCAGTGCTCGATACCGAGTAACACTGGCGGGTCTCCGTCGACGGCGCCGTCGCCGGCCACTTCCTCCACGACGTCCCCATTGCCGCCAACATGGAATGACGGGATATATGTGCTGAAATTTAAACTTATTCAGGGTTTGTTTGGCATTTCTATACACTAATAGAGTTTCCTAGGAATTTACTGTCCATAATTCAAATCTGAACTACAAATATATTCTACAGTTCACCAAAATGGCTCGAAAAATTATACATGTGTCTTTGGGTGCATGTTTAGGTCCCATTCCAAGAATGGGAATGAATTACAACCATACCGGCATCCTGGATCGTCCTCAAACATTTGGAATCTCGGATTTTAAATCCCCATAAATCCAAAACTCATCAGAAAGTCATCAAAGGTGGCATGGTGTCACGTCAAGCCACATATATATCGTTGTAAAAACATTGTCCAATTTTGGCCAAGCTATATTACAAACCTTTTACAAACCGGAGCCTGTCGCAAGAATCCTCGTGGTTTCAATAGGGAAACGTGTCCCCATGTGGGCAAAATGATAATCACTCCCTCTTCTAGCCTTGTACTTTCTTCTACACACAACATAGAACAACGGGAGATGCGCGCTGATCTTTGAAATTATTCAGGGTCCGTTTGACCTTTTTTGTTCGTTAACTGAGTTTTCTAGGCATTTAATGTCCATAATTCAAACGCGAACTAGAAATACATGCTCTAGTGCACAAAAATGGCTAGAAAAAACATAAATGTGTCCTTGGGGTGCATGTTTTGGTCCCATGGAAAAAATGGGAATGAATTCAACCGTCTCGACGTCCTGGCTTGGCCACAAACATTGTGAATCTTGGTTTTTAAATCCCCATAAATCCAAAACTCACCAGAATGTCATGAAACTTGGCATGGTGTTAATACATGGCACATATATGTCGTTGTAAAATAATTGTCCAATTTGGGCCAAGCTATATTACAAGCCTCTTACAAACTGAAGCTTCTCGCAACCCTCGTGGTTCCGGTAGGGAAACATGCCCCTCTTGTGGGCGAAACGATAATCGCTGCATCTTCTCGCCTTGAACTTTGTTTTATACATGCAACATAGAATAACAAGAGTGTCGTGCTGAAATTTGAAACTGTTCAGGGTTTGTTTGGTAATTTTATATATTAATTAAGTTTTCTAGGCATTTAATGTAGTACACAGTTCAAATTTGAACTACAAGCACATGCTCCCATGAAGCAAATGGGTGGGAAATCGTGCATGCATCATTGGGTGCAGGTTTAGGTCTCATTGAAGGAATGGTAATGAATTACAAACTTCTCGTCATCCTGAAACATTGAGAATCTTGGTTTTTAAATCCCAGTAAACTGAAAACTCACCCAAAAAACATGAAACTTGGCATGGTTTCATCACAAGCACATATATGGCGTGGTAAAAAAATCGTCCAGGTTGAGACAAGGCGCACACATTAATAGCCGACGAAGTCCTTTTGAAACAAATAGCCGAAGAGCGGGGAAATGGTTGTATTATATGAACCATGTGTTCCCGTAACCATTTAAGTGCGGCTACATGTCCCGGTTTTCTTATGGGATAGTACTACCTCTGTCATCGTTCATTTGTCATCTTTGTATTTTGTACCAATATTTAACCATACTCGGCGGCATGCGTGCAACTGTTTGATTAGATGGGATGAGCGCGAGAAGTCCGCCGTGCAGGCTTGACGGGACGCGTGCGAGTAATCCGCCACGCCGGCTCGACGGGACCCGTGCATCCTGTCCACCTGTAGGCTCGACGGGACACGTGCGAGCAGCAAGGCCGCCCATGCTCACTGGGAAGCGAGCTCTTTGACCTCTATCCACCACCAGCCCGCCTCGCTCACAACTTCTCCATTAATGGTGGCCGAGCCACTGTTTAACACGCAGTTATTTAAAGCACCTAGATGGAGGGTGTTTGCTTGTGATCCCACGGCTCCGCTCAACGTTAGCATTTGCTTTGTTCATGTTTTCAACTTGTATTTCAGCCTAATTTAAAATGCCACATAGGGCAACGGATAATACAATGAAAAATAAAATGGCAGCGGATAATACAACAACAAATTTATAATGACACGGATCATAATTGTCTTACATATTCTGGATAGATTTCAATGCCACATGCGGCAAGACAAGAAGGAAATTGCAGACAACGATCTCGGTCGCTACTGTCTCTACTCGTCGATGGATCGCCGGGAGACGACATCCTCTAGCTCCTTCTTCAATTCCTCACGACTTTTCTTGAAAGCAGCCACATATTCCTCCACCTCCTGCTCGCGCTTGATCCGGAGCTTCCTCAAGTCACCCATCACTTCCTCGATGACCACTGTTAGTGTCACCCCCAAGGCACTGCTCTGCTCATGCAACATCTTCCAGCCGATGGTCGCCTTGAGGAGCTTCGCATTTTCACCCATGAGTTGCTCGTCGAGGCTGGTCGCCTTGTCAACCGAGGCATCGCAGATCTCGACCAGCTTCATCAAGCCGTCGACCAGCTCTTGCTGCTTAATGAGGCTACTAAGAATGTTGTCGTCGCTGGCCAAGGACTTCAACAAGGCTAGCTCATCGTTATCGCTGACATGGCGAGTACGCTTGTGAGAGCACTCCCGTGCCCATGAGAGCTGGTTTGAGGGCTCAGCGGAGCGCCGGGACATCACTACTGCGGCTGCCGCTTCACGGCGGGATCCCTCTAGTGCTTCTGCAACCTTGATCTTTGCTGCCTGGTTATATGTCAGCCTGAAAGTCCTCCTAGCGGTCATGGCGGAACGACTTGATAGGAAAGACCAGTTTTGTGGGTGATGAGGAGAGGAACTGTGAAGTAATTTTCGAGTGGGTAGTTTTTATAGCCCGGTGCTAAGTGTAAACATATAATAGTTTGATCGGTGTCAACACGTATTAGTTTGATCTATGTGAACACATATTACTTTTATCGATGTGAACATGTATTAGTTTGATCGGCGTGAACATGTATTAGTTTGATCGGTGTGAACACATATTAGTTTGATCGGTGTGAACAGATTTGCAATTACTTATTGCATTGTAATCTCCAATGTGACGAGAAACAAGGTCCATATTTATTGATGGTTTTGGACCTACAAAGCCCGTTTCTGTTGTTTTGGCTCATCGTAAATAGTTATTTTCGATCAATCGTATGCAACGCATCAGAAGTATGAAACGTGGGCCCGCGTTCTCGGATATACGTGTACGTGTCTTCCCACTATCACACACGGTCAAGACATCGGCATCGTGTCCGATGGATGCGCCATCACGCCTCCAAAGGGGTGCCAGAAGGTTGACCACATGGTTGCTCGCCGTTGAGGCGGCCGCGGTGTTCTCTTCTCCTCATTGACGTGACCGCGGCGCGCTCTTCTCACGTCCTTCCGTGCATTTTGCTCGCCATTGTGGTGGCCGCGGGAAGACTAAGTGGAGGACACACACTACCCGAATATCGTATGCAGTGCCATGTGTTATTTATCACACACGTGTTAACATAAGGAAACATATGTGTAACTTACTAATCATCGCACACGAGTACTCGCAGACGCATCGTGTACGATACTCCTAGCCACCGCGAGCAACTAGTTTGCATTTTCAAAGTTTTTTGTACAAACAGAATCACACATGAACTAACTATAGTAACCGTCTGTGTTATAATTTCTCATCGCAAGCAGTTCATCCCAGTGGGATGTTTGGTGCTTCTCACACACATCTTGTTTACACGAATTGTCTGTGTTCTTTTGGCTAATCGCAAATAGTTCATCTATGTGAACTGTATGCCGCATATCACACGCATCTTGTTAAGTTGAACCGTTTATGTTCTCTTCCCTAATCAACAATAGTTCGTGCGAGTGAATCGTATGTCGTATATAACACACACCTTGATCTGGCTAGCCGTTTCTGTGGCATTCCCTAATAGCAAACAGGTCGTCAGAGTAAACTTTATGTCGTATATCGCACACACATTGATATGGCTTCTCATTTATGTTGTTTTGTCGAATCGCAAATAGTTCAAATTGATCAACTAAATGCCCGACATCACACACGTAACTAAAATCTGAACCGTGCTTGATATCTCTGCCATCACACAATGTTTCGTCAAAGGGCCTCTGATCGTAGTGTCGCGTTGTTAGCATCCTGTACTAGTGAGATGATCATGAAGATAATATCAAAATTTAGGTGCATGTGGACATGATTCAAATTCTATCTCTTTGTGAGTTCATCAAAGTAATTTGTTAAGTAATTTATATTGTTTACTTAAAAATAGTTGTACTCATATGTACTAAATTTGTTTATTTTCAATTGACAACTTATTTCTTTGCTCCAAGAAATACAAGGAAGGCAGTAGGTAAGATGCACTACAGTTATGCCTTAAAACTAACTTGTGAAGAGAAAAAATAAGTTGTCTCATTTATTAATGATGTTAAGACTTTTAAGATTAATTATCAAATTGGCAACAATTATACTGGATATGTGACACTAGTCCACGTTTTGAACCATGGTAACATCTGTGGGCTTAGCATGGTAATATTTTTTCGTATTGTGTTACTAGTCCATTTTTGCACACATTGTACTTAAGCAAAACAACATTGCTAACTATGTCACTATTATGTTCTTCAATAGAAGCTCCCAAAGATGCTGTCCCTGTCCTGATGTTCATGGAAGGTAAGATGCATATTGTTAGCTTACCGACAAGTCCGTTGACGTCTTTGTCTAGTGCATACTCGATTTCCACAATAGATGGAGGCATCGACATCAAAGGATGGACCAAATTTATTAATGAATGCGCGCACACAACCAATTGGAGAAACAAGAATGTACGCAGGCCACATATTAGAGATAGGTGGATCTCTAACTGGTGCAGAGACATGCTATAAAAACAGTTTTAACCCCTTTCTGCCGTGGCATTCTAAACCATCGCCTAGTGACTATTGTCGACAGGGGGTCCTTGCCACACGACCCAGAAACCGTCGGACTCACGCTACAAAAAATGAGCTCGTGTGCGATTGGGCTAGCCACCGCATGCGATTATACGTGCCTAATCATTTCCTTTCGTAAGTATATCCCACACAATGAATCCCTGAGAAACAATTTTGTTTGTATGTATATCACACACATTTTTTATGTGGAAACATTGGTGCAAGGTGGCCTAACCCGAACAGTTCTCTGGCTGGAGCCGTGTGTGATTGTTAATTGATCCAACTTGCATACTCTCCAGAAAACATGTGGGTTGTTTGAGTTGATCACCCACGGTGTTGTCAGAGAAACCATTTGCAATAGAAAACCACAATAAGCAGGCTAATTGGCCTATTATTGGTAATCCATGTAGTAATTAATCTGACATTTCATAATAACACACCATATATTTCATATTCGTATAAAAGCAACCCCGATTTCATAATCGAATTACATCAGATAGCTTCAGCACTCAGTGAAACCATATAGGTATATAGCTAGCTATGAAATTACACAACAGCACCAAGTTTCACATGCAACATGAAAACCTTTGAAAAGTAGCATCATACACGATAAATAGACAGATGAATCTCATCTGGGAAACTGCAGAAGTGTAAGGTGAATATTGAGCCTTCAGTGATGTTGAATGCCTTTGAAACTTTAGGCTAGTGGCTATGGATAATTGCCCGCCCAACCTCTGTCCTCTTGAGGAAGACTTCATTACTGTACCATGGCTGTTGAATGATTACCTTCGTCGCCTCTTGACTATGCAGGTGGTTTAAGAGGTAATCATCGTTGAACTGCTTTGGAAAGTACTGAAAACAAATATATGCATGAATAGATATTATAAATTTTGAAATGGCATAAGTGGAAAAAACAAGTTAAAAGAGTCAGTACCATCCTATAGTTGATTGATTTATTCTTCATTGTGCAAACAAGGATCTTCTTGTTATTCGTCACAAGTTTCTGTATCCGAACAAACTTTCTGAGTTTCTTCACTTGACCGATATTCATGGACATCTCATTTCCCAATATTAAAAATGGGTCAAATGGTGGGTCTAAGCCTCTAACGGGAGGACCTACATGTGCAAGACCAAATTGTAAAAAACATAAATAATAGAATGATTCCTGCAACTACACAATAGTGTGCTATTAGCGAAAGGACCATGCATGAGCAAACCTCGATGGTAAACCTTAGTGCCTCCCATTGTTTCCCTACGACACATATAAGGAAGATCTTGATCAGGCTAACTGAGAGTTGGCATACTATTAGTAGAATATGTTAATTAAAAATAAACAAATTGTAGATCCAACAGATTAACTCGAGCTATATGAAAAAGCTGTTAACCTAACCAAGCATGCTAAACAACATGGAAATAGAGCAATTATATATGTTTCTCCTGTATTGAGAACAACCAAATTAGATTTATTTCTCACATGCATAACAATACAAAAATTTACCCACAACAATTGAAAATCAAATTGAAGAACCGAACCAAACAGCTAGCTAGAGAGCAGAACAAATGAACCAAATAGTTAATGGAGCACGGCATTGCAAAATAGAACATATACTAGAATATAAGACAGTTCGCGAAACCAAGAATGCTTGAGAACTGCTAGGAAATGTAGCAATCGTTCGATCAAACAGTTAAATGAATATGACATTTCAGAATATCAGATTGCATAACATTACAGAGGAAAAATCACTAGAAGGCACGAACGGTGGCCTCAAGAAAACACAAAGAACTGCATTTTAAAGTAGACAACCACGCGGCGGAGTCGATGGTGGCCTCGATGACGAGGTGCTCCTCCTAGATCTGGCAGTCGGCATGAAGGACAACCATGGCGACCTCATCCGCGTGTGCGGCCGTGATTTGCTTCTCCACTGCTAGATGATGTTGAGCTCCTCGGTATACTGCATGCAAAATGGCTGTTGGTGGCGCTTAATTGGAGGACGGGGCAGTGATTTGGGTGGAAGGTGTTGCACCGTCGGTCGGGGCATGTGGGATGGAGGAGGATATGGGGTGCGGTGTGTATTACCTTACCATATCGATGAGGCTGCTCGACAAGAAAGAAGGGTCGTCGGTGAGGAGGCGATGCTGCAAGAAGGGTCGCCGACGAGGAGGCGGCGTTGCCAGGAAGCAGCAGTGCAGGTTTGAACTTGGAAAGCAAGGAGGAAAAGTGCAAATGTGGCTTTCGGTGAGTTTTAGGGGACAAGGAGCTAGATATTTCTGCGGTGGCAGAAAAATTTCCCTCGGTCCTGTGAGAAACTGGCGCACAAGTGTGGTTCAAGCGCGGGCGGTGCACTGTAGACGACAAAGCTTCCCGCGTAAGTCAGACAAGATGGTGTGCCAAGATATTTAATATCACTTCCCACACGATTCTTGCTAGTAAACTGTTTGTGGTGTACCTGATTTTTTCATTCCAATTTCAAAGAGAAAATGGTGTTACGGAGGGAGAGGACGGTGTTTGAGTTGCTAGAGCATTATTATGTAGTGAACATGCAACTATATGAGTGTTGTGTTAAAATTTGGAATTATTCCGGTTCATTTGGCCTTTATTATACATTAATTGAGTTTCTAGGCATTTAATTTGCATAATTCAAATTTGAACTACAAGCACATGCTCTAGTGCACCAACGTTTGTTGAAAAATCACATGTGTGTCTTTGGGTGAATTTATAGGTCGCATGTAAGAAATGTGAATGAAATTCAAACATCTGGGCGTCATGGCTCGACCGGAAACTTTGAGAAGCTTAGTCTTTAAATTCATCTAAATCCAAAACTCACCTGAAAATAAAGTGACTTGGCATGGTGTCATGACATGGCACCAACATGTCGTGGTACTTTTTTGGCCGAATTGGGACAAGCTTTGGTATAAGCTTCTTGCAAACTTGTGAAGGAAATATGCCCTAGAGGCAATAATAAAGTTGTTATTTACATTTCCTTATATATCATGATAAATGTCTTTTATTCATGCTAAAATTGTATTAACCAAAAGTATAGTACATGTGTGAATATATAAACAAAACACAGTGTCCCTAGTATGCCTCTACTAGACTAGCTCGTTAATCAAAGATGGTTGTGTTTCCTAACCATAGACATGTGTTGTCATTTGATGAATGGAAAAGACCCATCCGTTAGCTAAGCAACTTGATTGTTTAGTTTTACTGCTATTGCTTTCTTCATGACTTATACATGTTCCTCTGACTATGAGATTATGCAACTACCGAATACCGGAGGAACACCTTGTGTGCTATGAAACGTCACAGCGTAACTGGGTGATTATAAAGATGCTCTACAGGTGTCTCCGAAGGTGTTTGTGGTGTTGGCATAGATCGAGAATAGGATTTGTCACTCCGATTGTTGGAGAGGTATCTCTGGGCCCTCTTGGTAATACACATCATAATAAGCCTTGCAAGCAAACGACTAAAGAGTTAGTCACGATATGATGTATTACGGAACGAGTAAAGAGACTTGTCGGTAAGGAGATTTAACTAGGTATGATGATACCGACGATCGAATCTCGGGCAAGTAACATACCGATGACCAAGGGAACAACGTATGTTGTTATGCGGTTTGACCGATAAAGATCTTCGTAGAATATTTAGGAACCAATATGGGCATCCAGGTTCCACTATTGGTTATTGAACGGAGATGAGTCTTGGTCATATCTACATAATTGTCGAACCTCTAGGGTCGGCACGCTTAATGTTCGGTGATGATCGGTATTATGAGTTTATGTGTTTTGATTTAACGAAGGTAGTTCGGAGTCCCGGATATGATCACAGACATGACGAGGAGTCTCAAAATGGTCTAGACATAAAGATCGATATATTGGATGACTATGTTTGGACTTTGAAAGTGTTCCGAGTGAGTTTGGACAAATACCGAAGTACCGGGGGATTACCGGAACCCCCCGGGAGTGTATTGTGCCTCATGGGCCTTGGTGGAGAGAGGAAGGGGTGGCCAGGGCAGGCCGTGCGCCCCCTCCCCCTTTAGTTCGAATTGGACAAGGAAGGGGGGGGGCGCCCCCTTTTCCTTCCCCCTCTCTCCTCTTTCCTTCCCTCCTACTCCTACTCGTGGAAAGGTTGGAGTCCTACTGCCGATGGGAGTAGGACTCCCCTTGGGGCGCGCCTAGCAGGCCGGCCTCCTCTCCCTCCTCCACTCCTTTATATACGGGGGAAGGGGGCATCCCATAGACACACAAGTTGATCATCGATCTCTTAGCCGTGAGCAGTGCCGCCTCCACCATAATCCACCTCGGTCATATCGTAGCGGTGCTTAGGCAAAGCCCTGCATCGGTAACTTCATCATCACCGTCATCACACCGTCGTGTTGTCAGAACTCTCCCGCAAAGCTCTAATGAATCGTAAGTTCGTGGGACGTCACCGAGCTGAACGTGTGCAGTTCGCGGAGGTGCCGTACGTTCGGTACCATGAACGGTCGATCGTGAAGACATATGACTACATCAACCGCGTTGTCATAACGCTTCCGCTTACGGTTTACGAGGGTACGTGGACGACACTTTCTCCTCTTGTTGCTATGCATCACCACGATCTTGCGTGTGTGTAGGAATTTTTTTGAAATACTACATTCCCCAACAGTAGTTTCAGAGCCAGGTTTATGCGTAAATGTTATATGCATGAGTAGAACACAAGTGAGTTGTGGGCGATACTAGTCATACTGCTTACCAGCATGTCATACTTTGATTCGGCGGTATTGTTGGATGAAGCAGCCAGGACCGACATTACGCGTACGCTTACGGGTGACTGGTTCTACCGACGCGCTTCGCACACATGAGGCTGGCGCGTGTCAGTTTCTCCAACTTTAGTTGAATCGAGTGTGGCCACGCCCGGTCCTTGTGAAGGTTAAAACATCACATAGTTGAGAAAATATCTTTGTGGTTTTGATGCGTAGGTAAGAACGGTTCTTGCTAGCCCATAACAGCCACATAAAACTTGCAATAAAGTAGAGGACGTCTAACTTGTTTTTGCAGGGCATGTTGTGATGTGATATGGTCAAGACATTATGCTAAATTATATTGTATGAGATGATCATGTTTTGTAACAGAGTTATCGGCAACTGGCAGGAGCCATATAGTTGTCGCTTTATTGTATGAAATGCAATTGCCATGTAATTGCTTTACTTTATCACTAAGCGGTAGCGATAGTCGTAGAAGCAATAGTTGGCGAGACGACAACGATTCTACGATAGAGATCAGGGTGTCGCGCTGGTGACGATGGTGATCATGAAGGTGCTTTGGAGATGAAGATGAAAAGGCACATGATGATGATGGCCATATCATATCATTTATATTGATTGCATGTGATGTTTATCTTTTATGCATCTTATTTTACCATGAGTAGCTTCACAACCATGTCTTCTTGCTGATGGTTATCTTCATATGCCATGATATGCTTTGAGATGAGTTGCACAAGCTTACAAACATGCCTACTTGTCGTTGTTGCTGCCATGTCTAGTTTATTTTCACTAAGTCTGTGAAACTGTTATCTTTTGCAATCTTGCCATGATGTTTTGAGCTTGTCCTATTGGTGTTTGGTAGTAGCTCAGTGATCATGTTTGTAGTGCTTTACATGTACATGCTTGCCATGCCCTTTGATGCCATGAAATGTTATTGTATCATTGTTGTTTTAATGTCAACTAAGTGTCATGTTGCCGATTTTGGACAGCTTGTTGTTATATCTTGTTTCATGTGTATGTGTTGAACCGTTGCTCTGTTTTGAGCATGTCCTATATGAAACTTGTGTGTTTTTGGATGTAGATGCATAATAACTTGTTTTAAAGCTGTTTGGAGTGTGTTTGCTTGATGGTTGGGTGCATCTTGCATCTTTTCCATGCTTGTCTTGTTTTGCTCATATCTTCTAGGCCGTAGCTCCGAATTAAATAAACTTTATATGTAACTTGATTAGAATTTTGAGTAGATCATCATGGTGCATGTTAACTTGCTGTTTAACAACTTTAACTTAAGGTTTGTCCAGATCTGGACCAATTTCGAAATGTGCATATGAGGACTTACCGGAATTGTTATATGTTGTTTCCGACCTCATTTAAACTTGTTTGGTTGTGTTGGTCTTGAATGCGTCATCCCTTGCCATGTTTTGCACCATATAGACTTGTCTTGCATCATACTTGTTCGAGCATCATGTCATGTTCTTGAGTGGTGTGTTTACCATGTGGTGTGCTTCTTCTTGCTAGTTCATTTTCCGTTGAGATCGTGAGGATTCGTTCGACTACACTTGGTTTGTCTTCATGGCTTCTTCTTCGTCTTCTTCATGGACTCGTTCTTCTTCCTTGCAGGATCTAAGGCAAGATGACCATCACCTTGGATAACTTTACTATCACTGCCATGCTAGTTGTCTCGATGCTATCGCTATATGTCGTGCTACCTATCTTTTGTTGTCAGCCTCTCCTTGTTGCAATGAAACCTCTAACCTTTGACACCTTCCCAGCAAAACCGTTCTCTGGCTATGTTACCCGCTTGCTCAGCCCCTCTTATAGCATTGTTAGTTGTAGGTGAAGATGAAGATTGCTCCATGTCGGAACTTGGCTTGTTGGAATATCACAATATATATTATTATTATTAACACACATATATACTTGGCAATGGGTGGAAGGCTTGGCCTTTTGCTCGGTGTTTTGTTCCACTCATGCAGCCTTAAGAACCGATAAACCAGCGTTATGTTCCTTGATTTTTTGTTCCTAACGTGGTTGGATATATGGGGACACCTTGACAGTTCGACTTTGAATAAAACTGCTCCAGCAAGGCCCAACATTGGTTTTATTTGCAACATAATTAAAACTTAATTAATTAATTGCAAAGGGAGTTAGTGCTACCTGAGGATTCTTCTACATACAGGGGGGCCCTTGCTGATGGTATTGGTCCCAAACTAGAGCCACTTGCGGTGCCACCCAGTTATCTGGGGTCTTTGGTTGCTGTACGTAGTGCTCATCCGGACGTGGCCTGAGACGAGATGCGCGCGGCTACTATGAGGGTGTCGGCACGCCGGGAGGTCTTGCTGGACTTGTTTTACCATTGTCTAAATGTCTTCTGCATCGGCATTCCGAGTTTTATCGGATTGTCCCTAAGATAAGGGGTAATACTTTTACTTCTTCTGATCGTGAGAGCTTGTGATGGGCTAAGTTGGCACACCCCTGCAGGGTTATGATCTTTCGAAAGCCGTGCCCGCGGTTATGTGGCAGATTGGAAGTTGTTAATGTCCGGTTGTAGACAACTTGACAGAGGATCCAAAATAAAATACACGAACCGTGTGAGTAACCGTGACCGTCTCTTTTCACTTTGAGAAGAAAACACAGTGGGTTTATGTTTGACTCTTAGGTAGTTCAGGATCTTTAGTGATCATTACCAGTTTGCGACCGTTTGCATAGATGCTCATCTTATTCTTGTACTCGTAAGTTAGCCACCATATTATGCTTAGCCGCTGCTGCAACCTCACCACTTAACCTCTTCCTACCCTTTAAGCTTTGCTAGTCTTGATACCCATCGTTATGGGATTGCTGATTCCTCGTGGCTCACAGATACTACAACAACAGTTACAGGTACAGGTTTTCGATTACTTGATGTGAGAGCGATTTACTTGTGTTGGAGTTCTTTCTTCTTCTTCTTCGTCAGTCTTGGTCTAGGTTCCTGGTAGGCAGCCGGGGATAGCAGCCGGATGTCGTTGTGTTTTCATGTTTGCATCCGTAGTCGGATGCTGTTTATTGATGTTGTTGTATTCATGTGACTTGTATGAATTGTTGTATCCCCATGTATTTTTGTAATGGTACGATCTAATGATATCCATCTTGCTAAGCGCCCGAAATGCGGTTGTGCCCCAATCACGAGTGTGTCACGTGATCGGGATAGAATCGCATCTTGGGCCTAACAAGTTGGTATCAGAGCCTCGAACGACCATAGGAGCCCCCTTGATTGATCGTAGCTTGGCCATTGTTGAGTCTAGAATAAAACTTTTTTCAGTGTCTAGTTATATCGGTGAGCAGGAATTCGTTTTACTCCTGAGTCCATTCGTCGCTCTGGTGAGGTATCTTGACGTAGGTGTTTTGAATTACTCCTCTTTGTGACACCCCGAGACCGGTGCGCCAGGTGTCAGCCAGTTATTCGTTGTCAGTGCCATGTCATCTGCTTGCATGTTGCATCTTGCCATGTCATCATGTGTGTTGCATCAACATGCTTTCAAAACTTGCATCCGCCCGAGTCCCTCGTCCTCTCTGTTGTCCGTTCTGAGCCCAGACACACTCACACGCGCCCGCGGTGCCTCCTAATATTTATTTTATAAGTGGTCGAAAAATGTTCTCGGAATGGGGTGAAACTTGTCGTGTGGTCTTATTATAGTGTAGACAGGATGCCTGCCAAATTTCATCGCATTCGGAGCTCGTTTGATAGCCCAACGGATATATATAGCGGCACTAGTAGCCGGTCTAAACTTCGGACGTTTTCGGTCTCCGAAAACCTCCGCGGGCCTCTCTCCTCTTCTCTCCTCTCAGCCCGGAGCCCCTCTAACACAGCCCACTACCACCACTAGGCCCAGCCTACTTCCCCTTCGCTCCGTTGCCGTTGGATCGCGATCCGATGGCTCCGGAACGGTCAAAAACCCCCTCTCCTAGCCTTTTTTTGCTATAAATGGATCCCCTACCCTTCCAAATCAGGGAAACCCTAGCTTCCTCGAAATCCGTGCCGTCGACAGCCTCCTCCCACCTCCACAGCCGCCACCTTCCTCCTCCCACCGCGCGGGCCCGCGAAAGCCCAGATCCGGCCCGCCCATGCCCGGATCCTGCCGCCGCGTCCGTACGCCGCGCCGTCCCGGGCCAGATCCCGCAGCAGCCGCCGATTGCCTCCCGCAGCCGAGCGCCCTGCCTCGCGAGCTCGTCGCCGCCCCGTCCAGAACCTCGCCGGAGCACCACCAACAGCCGCCGGTGGCCTCGACTCGCCGCCGCCACATCAGCTTCAGCGCCTCCCGCACGGGGCCCCAGCTCCCAACCGCCACCGCCTCCAGATCCCGTTCCGCCGGCGGCCCGAGATCCCTCCTCGCCGGCCCCTTCCATCACCATCGCCGGCCGGCGCAAGAGCCGCCGCCCAGCTTCGTCCCCGATCCAGGCGGATCGGGAGGAAGGCAACGCCCTCGCCTCTTGGACCCGAGGCCACGCAAGGCCCGACTCTGCCTCCGCTAGCCCCAAGGTCTGCAGCCCCTTCGGCCCAATCCGGCCTACCTCATCTCCCCCCTGACCGGCCCAAGTGGCCCTAGGTGAGCCCACCTAATCCTTCGCCCAGCGCTGTTTAGTTAACAGACGCTCAGTTGTTTTTTTCCCTTGCCTAAACTGCTAAGTCCCCTGAAAAACTATTGTCTGATGCATTCTTGTGGAGCTAATAACTTTTTGTGTGCTTATCCAAATTGAGTGTATGATATGTCAAAATGACCGTGGTGATATGCTCTACACTTTGTTACATTGTGCCATGCTCATTTGAGTTCATCTAGATGCTCTAATATCTGTTGCAAGGGTGCTACTTGTGATAAACTGCTGCTACTTGTTATTTTGTTGCCATGTTTGGGATATGATAACTTGGTGCATGTTTATCCAAATGATGCAAATGATATGTCAAAATGTTCATCATGAGATGCTCTACATGTAGCATGCTTGTTTGAGTTCATATTGCCATGTTAATCTCTGTTTCAAAAGTGCATTTGGCTGTTAGGTTTTGTAACTTGTTACGAGATGCCTAGTTGACGAGCTCGTTGCTTTTGATGTGTTTGTCCCCATGTCACATGCCTAGATGCTTTAGAATCTCCATGATGTGTTCTTTGCTGTGGTGCAAACCAATTGCCATGATATGCCTTGTGTTGACTTAAACATGCTTGCAAACATGCCATGCTAATGTTACTGTTTTAACACTTGGTGAAATTTCACTAAGTCTGGAATCTGTCTTATCCTGATGCTATGTTTGCTTGATGCCCTAGGTAAATCCATGTTAGCTTTGGGGTGGCCATTGATCATTCCTTGTTGTATATGTTGTTTTCTATCCATTCATGCCCTTACTTGCTCATTTGACTTGCTGTAGCTTATTTAATTCTTGCTCCCAAGTTGCTATAAAATATTGCTGTCAGGTTTTTATTGTCACGATCAAAATGTTGTAGCTTGTTACTATTGATCCATGCCTCCTATGGAGATGCTCCAATGGAGTTGTTTGCTGTAGGATATGTCTACTTCATGTCCATGCTTCTTGTTGCCATGTTTGAGTGTTGTAGAGTATATATTTCTTGCTCCAAAGTTGCTATGTGGCTGTTATTTTCAGCTTGTTGTTATATCTTGTTTCATGTGTATCTTTTAGCCCATTGCTCCGTTTTGAGTGTTCCTTATATGAAACTTGTGTGATTTTGCATGTAGAATCATAATATCATCTTGTTAACATGTTTGGAGTATGTTTGCTTGATGTTTGGGTGCATCTTGCACCATTGCCATGCATAACTTGTTTTGCTCATATCTTCTGGGCCGTAGCTCCGAATTAAACAAACTTTATATGAAACTTGACTAGATTTTCGTGTATATCATGATGGTGCATGTTAAATTGCTGTTTAACAACTTTAACGTAAGGTTTGTGCAGATCTAGACTAATTTCAAACTATGCATATGAGGACTTACCAGATTGGTCTTAAATAGCTTCCGGCCTCATTTAAACTTGTTGTTCTTATGTTGCTTCTCTGTGCTTCCTACCTTGTCAGGTTTTGCATCCTATATGGATCTGTCTTGCATCCTACTTGCTTGAGCTTATTGTTTTGTTCTTGTGATGTTCTGGTGAGCTTCCTATATTTTCATGTAATGCATCCTAAGTGCATCTGCAATGCATCATACCTTGCCATGTATTGCATCATATATAAACTTGTGTTGTTTTTCTGTGCTTCCTACCTTGCCATGTAATGCTTCCTGTATAGACTTGTTGTGCTTCCTTTATAGACTTGTCATGCATCATACCTTGCCATGTATTGCATCATATATAAACTTGTGTTGTTTTTCTGTGCTTCCTACCTTGCCATGTAATGCTTCCTATATAGACTTGTTGTGCTTCCTGTATAGACTTGTCATGCATCATACCTTGCCATGTATTGCATCATATAGATTTGTGTTGTTTTTCTGTGCTTCCTACCTTGCCATGTTATGCTTCCTGTATAGACTTGTTGTGCTTCCTGTATAGACTTGTCATGCATCATACCTTGCCATGTATTGCATCATATAGACTTGTGTTGTTTTTCTGTGCTTCCTACCTTGCCATGTTGTGCTTCCTATATAGCCTTGTTGTGCTTCATATGTAGACTTGTTTTGCATCATACTTGGTTGAGCATATTGTAATGATCTTGTGTTGTGTGTTTACTGTATTGCTTGCTTCTTCTCGTTAGTGCTTTCCGTTGCGATCGTGAGGATTCCTTCGTCTACCCATGGTTCTTCTTCAAGGCTTCTTCTCCGTCTTCTTCGCGGAACCGTTCTTCTTCCTTGCGGGATCTCAGGCAAGATGACCATACCCTTGGATACCTTTACTATCATTGCCTTTGCTTAGTTGTCTCGATGCTATCGTTATGTGTCGCGCTACCCATCTTATTGTCAGCCCCTCTCCTTGTTGCCATGAAACCTCTAACCTTTGAAAACTTCCTAGCAAATCCATTGTTTGGCTATGTTACCCGCTTGCTCAGCCCCTCTTATAGCATTGTTAGTTGCAGGTGAAGATGAAGATCGTTCCAGGTGGGAACGTGTTGTTGGAATATCACAATATGATATATGTATAATAACACACCTATATACTGGGCATGGGTGGAAGGCTTGGCCTTTTGCTCGGTGTTTTGTTCCACTCATGCCACCTTAGGCGCCGATAAACCGACATTATGTTCCTTGATTTTGCGTTCCTTACACGGTTGGGTATATGGGGACCCCTTGACACTTCGTCTTTGAATAAAACTCCTCCAGCAAGGCCCAACATTGGTTTTAATTTGCTCATAATAACAACTTAATTAATTAATTAAATTGCATAGGGAGTTAGCGCTACCCGTGGATTCTTCTACATACAGGGGGGCCAGTGCTGATGGTGTAGGTCCCAAATAGAGCACTGTGCAGAACCGCCCCTTGGCAACATGGGGTATCTGGCTCCTGTACGCTTCGCTCATCCGGACGTGGCCAGAGACGAGATACGCGCGGCTACTATTAGGGTGTCGCACGCCGGGAGGTCTTGCTGGACTTGTTTTACCATTTTCGAAATGTCTTGTGCACCCGGATGCCGAGCCTGATCGGATTTCCCTAAGATAAGGGGTGATGATATTATATTTATCACTTCAGCTGATCGTGATAGCTTGTGACGGGCTAAGTTTGGACACCCCTGCAGGGTTATGATCTTTCGAAAGCCGTGCCCGCGGTTATGTGGCAGATTGGAATTTGTTAATGTCCGGTTGTAGAAAACTTGAAAGAGGATCCTAAGTAAAACACACAACTGTGTGAGTAACCGTGACTGTCTCTTTTCACTTTGAGAAGAGAACACGGTGGGGTTATGTTTGACTCGTAGGTAGTTCAGGATCTTTAGAGATCACTACTAGTTTGCGACCGTTTGCGTAGATGCTTATCTTATTCTTGTACTCGTAAGTTAGCCACCATATATTGCTTAGCCGCTGCTGCAACCTCACCACTTTACCTCTTCCTACCCTTTAAGCTTTGATAGTCTTGTTACCCATGGTTATGGGATTGCTGAGTCCTCGTGACTCACCGATACTACAACAACAGTTGCAGGTGCAGGTTTCTGATGTCTTGACGTGAGAGCGTTGATCATTGTGTTGGAGTTCTTTCTTCTTCTTCTTCTTCAGTCTTGGGTTAGGTTCCGGGTCGACAGCCTGGGATAGCAGATGGATGTCATTGTGCTTTTCATGTTTGCATCCGTGTCGGATGCTTTGTATTGATGTTGTTGTATTCATGTGACTTGTATGTATTGTTGTATCCCCCATGTATCTATGTAATGGTACGATGTAATGATATCCATCTTGCTAAGCGCCCGAAATGCGGTTGTGCCCCGATCACGTAAGTGTCACGTGATCGGGATAGAATCGCATCTTGGGCCTGACACTCTTCCCCTTCAATTTTTTTTGGATCTCGCGGTTAGTTTTTTTTTTTCGTTTCGATGTCAGCTCTTCATCTGGTGCATCTCTCGTCAAGTCGATTCAACCCTACTCGTCTTTTGCTTCAAGCCTCGGTTCTTCCAACCGATGTTGTTTGCCCTTCCGAAGTTGTCTTTCTTTTCCCACCCGCCCACCCCTTTTCTTCTCGGAGCCGGAGTCATTAATCGAGTATCCATCCTTCTCGTGTGAAGTCTTTGAATTCCTTTCATTAATTATTTCAACTGGTGAATTCTCGTCTAGTTCATCATTCTCCATCTCTTTTCTTTTTCGGTGGTTTCAATTCCAATTTCTCGGTGTTGTTCATATTCGTTCATCCACTCAAATGTTTCCAATTGCTCGTTCACCTCTCGCCATGTAATTTTTCTGGAGTTCTGAATACATCTCAGGAAATTCGTCTGTGTTCCAATTAATTTGAGGTTGTCACCTCATTCGAGTTTTTCAATCGTTCCGGTGCATCATCTCCTTTTTGATCCTTTTCAACGGTGTTTTCTCTTCGGTGGGCCCTAACCCACATGTCTTTTCCCAGGATCTTACCCGACTCTTCTAATTTCCCAGAGTATTCCTAAATTCTTTTTAAAGTGTGATGTAAGTATGTATTCCATCAGTCATATCCCTTCTCAAGATCGCTTTCTAAATCTTTCGTGTTGATTCGACCTTCCTCTTTTATTTTCCTGAGTGTCTCCACAATTTTGGTGGTGTATCTCGTTGTCATTCCCAACATTTGAAGATCGAGGAAGATTTCCTCCAAATCTTGTCTGTTCTCTCAAAGATTCGTGCTTCTAGCTTAATGCTAGCCTCTCGAATTGTCCCGGTTGTGATAAATTCTTTTCTTAAACCATCCGGAGCTTTTCATGAATTCTTTTCTTTGTGTTCCTCCAAAGGACATCATTTAGAAGATTTCTTCATTCTCAGTTTTCAACTTCGCCCTCCAAATATTCTTCATTGATGCCTCTACGTTCGTCTTTGTATTCTTCCGGTGCTTCGTTCAAGTATTCTTTAATCAGTTCATGATCTCTTCGTTCTCGTCGTTCAAATTTTCCTCAAGTGCTTATTCTTCCCGGCGATTCATTCTCCTTTCTTCATTCATTTTATAATTCATCCCCATGGTTTGTTCTTTTCTTCACTCGGCTTCAATTCTTACGGTGGTTCGCTCAAGAGTTCTTTTCCGGTGTTATCATATCAATCAATTCATTTTTATTCCAATCATACCGGTGTTTCATGAATATTTTCGCAAGTTCGTGATATATCCCTCTTTAATCATTTCAACGAGAATAAGTAGTATGCCAAATCCATTGCTTCTCATCAATTTAATTGATGAAGGATGAGCATAGCATAATTCTTATTCATTCTCGTCAAGTTGATTTATTCCTTCCTTCAGAGTTAATTCTTGATGAATAAATTCTTGTTCCAAGTGCCTTAATCTTTTCTTTTCCGGAGTTTAAATTTTTTCTCGGCTATCTCGTAGGAACCGTCGTCTAAATCATCGCAAGGCTTTAATCTTATTCTTTCATCCTTCATTCTATCTCATCATCCTTTTTGTTACCTGAGTTCTTCGTGGTGGTTCTTCCTGATTGAATTCATTCTTCTAGTGTTCTTTAAATTCTTCTGGAGCATCTCAAGTATTCTTCTTCTCGCGTCTTCAAGTGCAAATAATCCTCCGTATTCTTTTGAAGTGGAGTTCTGCATTTCGTTCTTCATCTCATCTATTCAATATTTTGGTTGCAGCATAATTCACCTCAAGTCTTGAGATGTTTAAATAAGTCCAAACCAAGCTTATTATTTTGTTGTTGATTTTCTCAACAACTCCGTGCAACCCTCTTCGTGAAGATGCTCTTTCAAATTCATTGTACTAGAAGATGTTGTTCCTTCTCCTTGCTTCCCATCCATTCTTTATTTGTTCCGGAGGCTTTGTCTTGTTCATCTCATCATGGTTCGTTCTATCTTGTCAAGTTCAAGTCCTATTCCTTCCATGTTCAACCGGTGTCTTGTTCATTCCATTTTCAACTGGAGTGTTGTCTAAATTTTTATTATTCTTATTCCATGTAAATTTTGCTTAACCAGAGTGGTTTCAATGTCTCTCTTGTCATTTGAACTCTTTATTTTTGTTTTTCTACCATCAAGGTTCTCGTTTGTTCCTTATTACTCTTTTGTAAGGGAGCTTCCCAAACTCGTTCATCTCCATGTGTTCTTTCTTTCTTCAACCTCTCAAGGTTCTTTGGTTTCACCTTCTTCCTATTTCCTCCTTCGTCTCGTTCCTAAGATCTCCGGACGAGATCTCTTGTTAGTAGGGGAGTGTTGTGACACCCCGAGATCGATGCGCCAGGTGTGAGCCAGTTATTCGTCGTCGTTGCCATGTCATCTGCTTGTGTGTTGCATCTTGTCATGTCTTCGTGTGCATTGCATCAACATGTTTTCAAAAACTTGCTTCCGTCCGAGTCTGGCCGTCCTGTCCGTTGTCCGTTCTGAGCCCAGACACACTCGCACGCGCCCGCGGCACCTCCGAATATTTATTTTATAAGTGGCTGGAAAATGTTCTCGGAATTGGATGAAACTTGGCGTGTGGTCTTATTATAGCATAGGTAGACCGCCTGTCAAATTTCGTCGCATTCAGAGTCTGTTTGATAGCCAAATGGATAACTATAGCGGCACTATAGCCGGTTAAACGTCGGATGTTTTCGGTCTCCGAAAACCGTCACCGGGCTGCACTCTCTCTCTTCTCGGTCTATGGCCTCCTACACAGCCAACTAGCCTACTTGCTTAACCCCCTCCGCTCCAGAACCATCGGATCGAGATCCGAGGCTCCGAACGCACCCAAACCCCCCTAGACCCAAACCCTAGCCAAAACTTCCTATTTAAGCCCCTCCCCTTGCCATTTTGGGCATCCCTAGACTTTCTAACCCTCCCCTAACCTCCAGCCATTAGATACCCCTCAAAAACCACGCCACCATCAGCCTCCACCATCATCTCCCTCGAAATCCGGTGCCGCCACGTCGCTGTTGCCACTTGACGCCGTCCCATAGGGCGAGCTGCCACCTGAGCAGCTCCCGCAGCCAACCCGTCGGCGCTACATCACCTCCTGGGCCCCTCCACCGCACCTCCCAGCCGCAGAGCCCGCCTGAGCCCGTTGCTGGCCCGCTCGGGCCAGACCTGGGCCCGAGTCGGCTCGCAGCCCTCGCCCCCGCCCCCCGAGCGCCGCCTCGCTCCCTGGCTGTCTCCTCCCGGCCTCCTCCCGCAGGCAGCGCCGCCCGCCGCCGGCGACCTGGCCCCGTCGGAGCAGCCGCCGGCGACCCCTAGCTCTCCTGCCGCGTGCGGCCATTGCTTCACCGCTGTCGGTGCCTCGTCACGAGCCCGAGCATCCCCTCGCTCTGCCACTACTAGGAAAAGGGCTATACATGGAATTGACACTAATGGCGCACCAGACATGCGGTGCGCCATTAGTATATACTAATGGCGCACCATGTGTTGGTGCGCCATTAATATATACTAAAGGCGAACCATGTGTTGGTCCGCCATTAGTATCCAAATACTAATGGCGCACCTTTGACGTGGTGCGCCATTAGTAACAGATTTTTTTTTTCATATTTTTCTCAAAACTACTAATGGCGCACCACATCCACGGTGCGCATTTAGTAATTTTTTTTCAAATTTTTTTTTCAAAAAATACTAATGGCGCACTGTGGGAGTGGTGCGCCATTAGTACTACTAATGGCGCACCACTACCACGGTGCCACATTAGTAACTTGGCCATTACTGCACCCCCCCCTGTGGACCGCCTTTTCCAGTTCAAAAATAAATAAAAGAAAATGATGTAAATGTTAAAAAAATAAAAGAAAATAAGTTTCCCATGTGATATGTGGTCTACTTGTTGGGAGAATTTACAAATATGAATTTTGACTTTATTTACAAAATATCTTTGGAATTTAGTAAAACGGGTATAACTTTTGCATACGAACTCGGATTAAAAAGTTTTTTATATGAAAAATCATCTACTCGAAAAGTTACATCCGAACTTAACCAGGGGAACCTTGTTAAACATTTTCAAAATCCCCAAAAACCTAACAGAAAAAAGTTATGGGGCTTTTAAGATCTACATGCAAAAAATTCAAAAAATTTCAAACTTACTAGTGGCGCACCGTTTGCTAGGTGCGCCACTAGTAACAGAAAAAAAAATATATATAATTTTCGAAAAAAAAATTGTAATTTTTTTTCAAAAATATGATACGTAATATGACCGGGAAGTTTGAAATATATTTTCAAAATTTCATCATACTCATGGACATTAACAAACTCCTAGACATAAAAAGGGTTAATAGGATTGATATGATAGATATATCAACAAGTGCGTGTGAAGTGAGCTGGTGCTAGGGTTGGATAGAACTACGAAGTTAAGCGTGCTCGGGCTGGAGTAGTGTGAGGATGGGTGACCTTATGGGAAGTTTGACCACAGAGTGCGATTTGACTTGAGATTAAGCAAATTGACCCCATATTAAGCCAAAATGACCTGAGATTAAGAAAAAAAATTGAAAAAAAATTGAAAAAAGAAATTTGAAAAAAATTTACTAATGGCGCACTGCTATGTAGTGCGCCATTAGTATGCCAAAGCACCTGGGTATAGATGCCCCCCTGCGAGGCATACTAATGGCGCACCATGCAGTATACTAATGGCGCACCAGTGGTGCGCCATTAGTATACCAGATACTAATGGCGCACCAGAGGTGCGCCATTAGTAAATAATACTAATGGCGTGCTACTAATGGCGCACCTGTAGTGCGCCATTAATGGGCAAAACCGGTGCGCCATTAGTAGCCCTTTTCCTAGTAGTGTGCCAGGTGCCGCGAGCCCGAGCCGCCCGCCAGGGAACTGCCGCCGCCATGGATCCCCGCCTCCCCGCTCTCTGACCTTGCCGCCTGCCCGCCTCCGGCCCGATCCAGCGAGATCCGGCTGGATCCGTCCGTTCCCGCTGCCGCCGACCTCTCCCCATCGCCGGGCGCCAACCGCCAACCGCCGCCGCCACCGGACATGTCCGGAGGAGCCCGGACATATCCAGGCCTCTCCCTCGCATATGACACTACCACGCGGGCCCCAGCCGCCGGACGTGTCCGGCCCGGCACGGACATGTCCAATCAGCCAGCCCCGAGGTGGTTTTTCTCTCTTAAGTCCCTGGCACTTGTAAATATGTGTGCATGTTTGAGTGTTGGTAGCTTTGTGCACGTAGATCCAAATTGTGCATATAATATGTCAAAAAATTCGTCGTGTGATGCTCTTCATATTGTTGTACTGTGGCATGCTTGTTTGAGTTTATCTTGATGCCCTAATCAGCGATGAAAAAGTGCTAATTGTTATAAACTGCTGATAACTGTTATTATGTTAGTATGTTTGAGAGGTCACAACTTTGAGCATGTTGGTCCAAATGGAGTGTATGATATGTCAAAATGTTCATTGTGAAGTGCTCTACATGATGGTTGTTGTTGCATGCTTGTTTGAGTTCATATTGCCATGTTTACCTCTATTGAAAAAGTGCATGTGGCTATTAAGTGCTGAAACTTGTTATGGGATGTTGATTTGTCTTTTTCTTATCTTTATGTGTGATTTTTGTTTGAGCAACATGTCAATATGTTTTAAAAGAACAATCATGTCATCTTTGTTGTGGTGCAATCCACTTTTCATGATATGCCTAGTGTTTTTTGCTACAAGCTTGTAAAGTGGCATACTCGCTGTTGCTATTTTCTGAGACTTGTTGAAAACTGCTAAGTCTGAAACTGTTATAACCTGATGCCATATTTTCTTGATGCCCCAATCAAATCCATGAATGTTTTGGGTTATCCAATGATCATGTCTTGTTGTCCATGTTATGCTCTATCCATCCATGCCCTTGTTTGCCATTATGGCCTGCTGTAGCTTGTTGTTTTCATGCTCTCAAGTCGCTATAAAATGTTTCTATCATCCTGTTATCACCAAGTTCAATTTTGCCACGTGAATAGCTAGTGTTCTATGCATCCTATGACCATGTTCTTTCCATGAGTAGCTTCAAAAAAATGTGTTCTTGTTGTTACTTATCTTCGTATGCCATGATATGCTTTGAGATGAGTTGCACAAGCTTACAAACATGCCTACTTGTCGTTGTTGCTGCCATGTCTAGTTTATTTTCACTAAGTCTGTGAAACTGTTATCTTTTGCAATCTTGCCATGATGTTTTGAGCTTGTTCTAGTGGTGTTTGGTAGTAGCTAAATGATCATGCTTGTAGTGCTTGACATGTACATGCTTGCCATGCCCTTTGATGCCACGAAATGTTATTGTATCATGTCGTTTTGATGTCAACTAAGTACCATGTTTCTGATTTTGGACAGCTTGTTGTTATATCTTGTTTTGTGTGGATGTGTTGAACCGTTGCTCCGTTTTGAGCGTGTCCTATATGAAAGTTGTGTGTTTTTGCATGTAGATGCATAATAAATTGTTGTAAACCTGTTTGGAGTGTGTTTGCTTGATGGTTGGGTGCATCTTGCATCTTTGACATGCTTGTCTTGTTTTGCTCATATCTTCTAGGCCGTAGCTCCGAATTAAATGAACTTTATATGTAACTTGACTAGAATTTCGAGTAGATCATCATGGTTCATGTTAACTTGCTGTTTAACAACTTTAACTTAAGATTTTTCATATGAGGACTTATCGGAATTGTTATATGTTCTTTCCGGCCTCATTTAAACTTGTTTGGTTGTGTTGGTGTTGAATGCTTCATCCCTTGCCATGTTTTGCATCATATACACTTGTCTTGCATCATACTTGTTCAAGCGTCATGTCATGTTCTTGAGTGGTGTGTTTACTATGTGGTGTGCTTCTGCTCGCTAGTTCATTTTCCGTTGCGATCGTGAGGATTCGTTCGACTACACTTGGTTCGTCTTCATGGCTTCTTCTTCGTCTTCTTCATGTACTCGTTCTTCTTCCTTGTGGGATCTCAGGCAAGATGACCATCACCTTGGATAGCTTCACTATCATTGCCATGGTAGTTGTCTCGATGCTATCGCTATATGTCGCGCTACCTATCTTTTGTTGTCAGACTCTCCTTGTTGCCATGAAACCTCTAACCTTTGACACCTTCCCAGCAAAACTGTTGTTTGGCTATGTTATCCACTTGCTCAGCCCCTCTTATAGCGTTGTTAGTTGCAGGTGAAGATGAAGATTGCTCCATGTTGGAACTTGGCTTGTTGGAATATCAAAATATATATTATTATTATTAACACACATATATACTTGACAATGCGTGGAAGGCTTGGCCTTTTGCTCGGAGTTTTGTTCCACTCATGCCACCTTAAGAACCAATAAATTGGCGTTATGTTCCTTGATTTTGCGTTCCTAATGCAGTTGGGTATATGGGGACCCCTTGACAGTACGTCTTTGAATAAAACTCCTCCAGCAAGGCCCAACATTGGTTTTATTTGCAACATGATAAAAACTTAATTAATTAATTGCATAGGGAGTTAGCGCTACCCGAGGATTCTTCTACATACAGGGGGGCCAGTGCGGATGGTGTTGGTCCCAAACTAGGGCCACTTGCGGTGCCACCCAGTTATCTGGGGTCTTCGGTTGATGTACGTAGTGCTCATCCGGACGTGTCCTGTGACGAGATGCGCGCGACTACTATCAGGGTGTCGGCACGCCGGGAGGTCTTGCTGGACTTGTTTTTTGTCGAAATGTCTTATGCACCGGGATTCCGAGTCTGATCGGATTGTCCCTAAGATAAGGGGTAATACTTTTACTTCTGCTGATCATGGGAGCTTGTGATGGGCTAAGTTGGGACACCCGTGCAGGGTTATGATCTTTCGAAAGCTGTGCCCGCGGTTATGTGGCAGATTGGAATTTGTTAATGTCTAGTTGTAGACAACTTGATAGAGGATCCGGAATAAAATACACGAACCGTGTGAGTAACCGTGACCGTCTCTTTTCACTTTGAGAAGAGAACACGGTGGGGTTATGTTTGACTCATAGGTAGTCCAGGATCTTTAGCGATCATTACCAGTTTGCGACCGTTTGCGTAGATGCTCATCTTATTCTTGTACTCGTAAGTTATCCACCATATATGTGCTTCGCCGCTGATGCAACCTCACCACTTTACCTCTTCCTACCTATTAAGCTTTGCTAGTCTTGTTACCCTTGGTTATGGGATTGCCGAGTCCTCGTGGCTCACAGATACTGCAACAACAGTTGCAGGTGCAGGTTTTCGATGACTTGACGTGAGAGCGATGTACTTGTGTTGGAGTTCTTTTTTCTGCTTCTTCGTCAGTCTTGGGCTAGGTTCCTGGTCGGCAGCCTGGGATAGCAGATGGACGTCGTTGTGTTTTCAATGTTTGCATCCGTAGTCGGATGCCTTGTATTGATGTTGTTGTATTCATGTGACTTGTATGACTTGTTGTATCCCCATGTATTTTTGTAATGGTACGATGTAATGATATCCATCTTGCTAAGCGCCCGAAATGCGGTTGCGCCCCAATCACGAGTGCGTCACGTGATCGGAATAGAATCGCATCTTGGGCCTGACATGCCTGTGTTACAAGGTATGAAGTTGAGTAAAGACTCAAAACCCGACCACTGCAGAAGATAGAGAAATAATGAAAGACATTCCCTATGCCTCAGTCATAGGTAATTTAAAGTATGCCTTGCTGTGTACCAAACTTGTTGTGTACCTTGCCATGATTTTGGCAAGAAGGTACAAAAGTGATCCACGAGTAGATCACTGGACATCGGTCAAAATTATCCTTAGTTACTGGATGACTAAGGAAATGTTTCTCGATTATGGAGGTGATAAAGTGTTCATCGTAAAGACTTACGCGGATGCAAGCTTTGACACTAATCCAGATGACTCTAAGTATCAATTCGGATGCGTATTGAAAGTGGGAGCAATTAGCTAGAGTAGCTCAATGCAGAGCATTGTAGACAAATAAATTTGCGAGGATCTGAATCTAACAGACCCGCTGACTAAACTTTTCTCGCGAAGCAAAACATGATCACCCTTAGTACTCTTTGGGTGTTAATCACATGGGGATGTGAACTAGATTATTGACTCTAGTAAACCCTTTGGGTGTAGGACACATGGCGATGTGAACTATGGGTGTTATTCACATAACGATGTGAATTATCGGTATTAAATCACATGGCGATGTGAACTAGATTATTGACTCTAGTGCAAGTGGGAGACTGAAGGAAATATACCGTAGAGGCAATAATAAAGTTGTTATTTATACTTCATTATATATCATGATGAATGTCTTTTATTCATGCTAGAATTGTATAAACCGGAAACTTAGTACATGTGTGAATACATAGACAAAACAGAGTGCCCTAGTATGCCTCTACTAAACTAGCTCGTTAATCAAAGATGTTTATGTTTCCTAGCCATAGACATGTGTTGTCATTTGATGAATGGGATCACATCATTAGGGGAATGATGTGATGGAAAAGACCCATCCGTTAGCTTAGCTACTTGATCGTTTATTTTTACTGCTATTTCTTTCTTCATGACTTATACATGTTCCTCTGACTATGAGATTATGCAACTCCCGAATACCGGAGGAACACCTTTTGTGCTATCAAACGTCATAATGTAACTTGGTGATTATAAAGATGCTCTACAGGTGTATCCGATAGTGTTTGTGGTGTTGGTATTGATCGAGAATAGGATTTTTCAATCCGAGTACCGGAGAGGTATCTTTGGGCCCTCTTGGTAATACACATCATAATAAGCCTTGCAAGCGAATGACTGATGAGTTAGTCACGAGATGATGTATTACGGAACGAGTAAAGAGACATGCCTGTAATGAGATTGAACTAGGTATGATGATACCGATGATTGAATCTCGGGCAAGTAATATATCGATGACAAAGGGAACAACGTATGTTGCTATGCGGTTTGACCGATAAAGATCTTCATAGAATATGTAGGAACCAATATGGGCATCCAGGTTCCGCCATTGGTTATTCATCGGAGATGAGTCTCGGTCATGTCGACATAGTTCTCGAACCCATAGGGACCGCATGCTTGACGTTCGGTGACGATCGGTATTATGAGTTTATGTGTTTTGATGAACCGAATGTAGTTCGGAGTCCCGGATATGATCACATACATGACGAAGTGTCTTGAAATGGTCGAAACATAAAGATTAATATATTTGATGACTATGTTTGGACTTCGGAAGTGTTCCGAGTGAGTTTGCACAAATACCGGAGTACCGGGGGATTACCGGAACCCCCGGGGGAGTGTATGGGCCTCGTGGGCCTTGGTGGAGAGAGGAAGGGGTGGCCAGGGCAGGCCGCGCGCCCCGCCCCCTCTACATCGAAATGGACAAGGAAGGGTGGGGGGCGCCCACCTTTTCTTTCCCCCTCTCTCTCTCTATCCTTCCCTCCTACTCCTACTCTTGGAAGGGTTGGAGTCCTACTCCCTGTGGGATTGGACTCCCCTTGGGGTGCGCCTAGGAGGTCGGCTTCCTCCCCCTCCTCCACTCCTTTATATACGGGGGAAGGGGGCACCCCATAGACACACAAGTTGATCATTGATCTCTTAGCCGTGTGTGGTGCCCCCCTCCACAATAATCCCCCTCGGTCATATTGTAGTGGTGCTTAGGTGAAGCCCTGCGTCGGTAACTTCATCACCACCGTCATCACACCGTCGTGTTGATGGAACTCTCCCACGAAGCTCTACTGGATCGTGAGTTCGTGGGACGTCATCGAGTTGAACGTGTGTAGATCGCTGATGTGACGTACGTTCGGAGCTAGGATCGGTCTAGCGTGAAGACGTACAACTACATCAACCGTGTTGTCATAACGTTTCCGCTTACGGTCTACGAGGGTACGTGGACGACACTCTCCCCTCTCGTTTCTATGCATCACCATGATCTTGCGTGTCCGTAGGAATTCTTTCGAAATACTACATTCCCCAACAACTGGAGCTTCCCTCGGTGAAGCCATGTGGTTCCTAGAGGGAACTTGTCACCTTTGTGTGCGAAATGACATACACTATCCTACCCACCCTTTGATTTTTTTACAAAGGAAAAATAGAATTATATAAGTGTCGGGTTAAAATTTGGAATTATTGCTGGTTCATTTTGTATTTTTATACATTAATTGAGTTTCTGGGCATTTAATGTGCGTAATTCAAGTTTGAACTACAAGCACATACTGAAGTGCAACAAAGTTGGTTGAAAAATCACATGTGGGTCTTTGGGTGAATTTATAGGTCCCATGCAAGGAATGGGAGTGAAACTCAAACATCTGGGCATCGTGGCTCGGTCAGACGCATTGAGAAGCTTGGTTTTTAAATGCCTCTAAATCCAAAACTCGTTTGATAATCATGAAACATGGCACGGTGTCATGACATGGCACCAACATGCTGTTGTAAAATTGTTGGCCTAATTGGGACAAGTTTTGGTGTAAGCTTCTTGCAAACCAGAGCTTCTTTCAACAAGGCTCGTGGTTCCGAGAGGGAACGTGTCATCTTTGTGTGTGAAATGACATGTACTGCCTCCCCACCCCTTGATTTTTTACAGAGGCAACATAAAACTATATGAGTGTCGTGCTAAAATTCAGAATTATTCCGGGTTCATTTGGCCTTTTTTATAAATTAATTTAGTTTCTGGGCACTTAATGTGCATAATTCAAATTTGAACTACAAACACATGCTCCAGTGCACCAATGTTGATTGAGATATTACATATGTGTCTTTGGCTGAATTTATAGGTCCCATGCAAGAAATGGGAATGAAATTCAAACATCTCAGCATCATGGCTCGGCCAAAAACATTGAGAAGCTTGATTTCTAAATTCCTGTAAATCCAAAACTCGTCTGGAAGTCATGAAACTTGGCATGGTGTCATGACATGGCACCAACATGATGTGGTTAATTTTTTTGGCCCATTTGAGAAGCTGCACACATTATCAACCAACAAAGTCATTTTGGAACCAGAGCTGTCATTTTGGAACAACAAAGTCATTTTGAAAAAATGAAATGTGGCAAGAAAATTTTGCACGGATATTAATATAAGATCTGATGGACATATGTAGCTTCGATTGAGACTTAGCAAGACTGATATAAATATAGTGACAATGGAAATTGAGGCAATATAATGACGATGGCAATGGATAATATTTTTTATAATTGTGTTACATATGTAGGAAGAACAATAAATATGACAGAGGCGGCAACGCCCGAAAGACACAGGGGTAAAACAATAAGGAAAACACCGCCGCAAAAAAAGAATAAGGATGAGGCAGACTAGTTCTAGCGATGAGCGGTGATGATCTCTTCCATGTCCTCAACACATTGCTGGGTAGCAGCCACAGATTCCTCCACCAGCCTGTCATGCTCGATGCGGAGCATGGCATTCTCGTCCGTAAGTTTCTGGATAATGTTGCCCGTCCTCTTCAACAAGGTAGTGGTATCTTCCTGCTGCTCTGTACTTCCGGCGATCTTCGCTCTCAGCAGGTCGCGCTCGGTGTGGAGCTTCGCATTGTCCTCCGTTAGTCGCCGAATGAAGCCGGTAGCATTTTCAAATGAGGCATTAATCTCGTCCTGTAGCCTTGCCCAGTCGGTGATCTGATCCATTGGGTTATCGAGCATTGCATGCATGCGCCTGTGAGAGTCCTCGGCTCAGAGTGAGTGAAAACCCACAAGTGTAGGGAATTAGTCATAGAATCTTTCAATAAGTAAGAGTGTCCAACCCAACGAAGAGCTAAAGGTAGAAAAAATATTCCCTCAAGTTCTATCGAGCACCGATACAACTCTACGCATGCTGAAAGTTAGCTTTACCTAGAACAAGTATGAAACTAGAAGTACTTTGTAGGTGTAACGGGGTAGGTTTGCAAGATAATAAAGAGAATGTAAAGAAAAACTAGGGGCTGCTTAGATAAATAAGCAACTAAGTTAGTTTTAGTAGAGAGGTTTTTGTCACACAAGAAAGTTATTTGTCCCGAGGCAATCGATAACTAGACCGGTAATCATTATTTCAATTTTATACGAGGGAGAGGCATAAGCTTATACTTTCTCTACTTGGATCATATGCACTTATTATTGGAACTCTGGCAAGCATCGACAACTACTAAAGATCATTAAAGTAAAACCCAACCATAGCATTACCAGGCATCAAGTCCTCTTTATTCCCATATGCAAACAACCTACTTACTAGGTATGTGCTTCTGTTACTCACGGCACCCACCATAAGAAAATCATGAACACATTGCAATCCCTACAACGGGGATCTCTCACGCTTGCGCAATAAGGAGAGCACCATAGGAAAGCACCACTAATAAGACAAGCAACTCAAACAAATCATGATCATCAATCAATCCATAGGACAAAACGGATCTACTCAAACATCATAGGATTGCCATAAATAATTGGAAATAATATATATCATTGAGCACCATGTTTAAGTAGAGATTACAGCGGGTAGAAGGGGTGTACCATCGCTGCATAGAGGGGGAGAGAGTTGGTGATGACGGCAGCGAAGTTGTATGTGTAGATCGCCGTCACGATGATGGCCCCGACGGTGTTCCGACACCACCGGGAGAGAGGGGGAGAGGGCCCCCCTTCTTCTTCTTCTTCCTTGACCTTCCCCTGAGATGGTAGAAGGGTTTCACTTCTTCTCTTTCGCAAACCCTATTTATGGCATTTCACCGTTTCTTAAATTCCTAGAGATTCGTAACACTGATTGGGCTGAAATTTCAAGACAATTTTTATCCGGATATTAGCTTCATTGCATCTGAAGGACACCTCCAACTGACCATCGGGGTGGCCACAAGCTTCCCAGGTACGCCCTTGGTAGGGGGCGCACCCCTATGGCTTGTGGGCCCCTCGTGCGTCGCCTTGCGTTGATTCCACTTCCCAAAATTCACATATATTCGGAAAAAATCTGTAAGTTTTTCTTGCATTTGGACTTCGTTTGGTATGGATTTACTGTGAAACAAAAAACATGCAACAAACAAGAATATGCACTGGATCAATATGTTACTCCAAGAAAATCATATAAATTGTTGCGAAAAGTGGGAAAAAGTTGTAGAATATTGGCATGGAACAATCAAATATTATTGATACGATGGAGACGTATCAATCAATAATCTTCCTAGACACCGTGGTATGGGAGGACCTCCCTGTAGTAGCCGTGGCGTGGAGGGACATATCTGCTGCTTCCACGGCGTGGTCGGACCAGTCTGCTACTTCAATAGCGTAGCAAGACCTCTGTGCTACTTCGGCGGCGCAGCGGGACCTCTGTGCTGCTACAGAGGTGCAGCGGGACATGTTGGCGGCTTTCGCCATGAGACGGAACATCTCTCTTGCTTCCGCTTCCATGGTCGCCTCTCTTCCTGGTAATTTCTCGACCAAGAACTCACGTGGGCCACGGCAGAGAGGCAAGGAAGGGCGAAAAAAGACTTGCTCGTCTGGTGAAGAGGAGGGCCATCGAGGAGGAATGTGCTGTCATCTTGGAGTACGTAGGTAGTATTTATAACCCTAGTAATATGTTGCTAAGTGGGAAACCATAAAGGTTTTGATCTGTGTGAATAGGTTTTGAGCGGCGTGAGCACTAATTGGGAATGTGAAGGGAAGAAAGTTAAAAATGTATTGATGGTTCATATTTGGAAGTATGGTATGATTATCGAATGGCGTAAAGAGGGCACACTTTCTCGGACGCGTATGTGGCGTTTACACCATACGATGCACCGCAATCAGTGTGTCAGCACCTGAATTGTTCCATCAACCGTGCGCACTCGTTATTAATATCATGCACACTTCTTTTAATTAGAATGTTTGCATGTCTAGCGCACACACCTTGACATATCTGACCATTTCTTTGCATCATCATTTGCGATTAATGCATCACACACAGTTTTGTTGAAGAGTCTCTTTTTGTAGTGTCGTGTTAGCAGCATCCAGCAGTAGTGTCTATTCTCCATAGCGGAGATGGAGGGGTCTACCCGTTTTATATAAGTTTGCCTAAGAGGAAAGAGTAGGTCATACGTAGTACTTATCGTGTCCTAGAATGACGACAAGTTAGTTACCTTGGATCATAATAACATTTATCTACTGTTGTTTAACTTATCACGGGTCATAGTGTTCTTTCTTATTCGATTTGAACATTACTTATTTGTGTGTGTAAAGGAGACCTCACGCTGTGAAAAACTGTAAATCAATCATGATGTACGAATATATTATAATTCTCATAAGATGTGTATGTATGTATGTATGAACATATACTTTGATGACACACATACATAGTATAGTCTGTATTTGTTTTAATTCCTTAAATTATTAGCAGTGGCGGGCATCAAAAAGAGCACAACATAGAGATTGTGCACCTTCAGCGCCGTTAGTTGTTATAACTAGGGGCGGGCGCTACAGAAACACTCGCCACTACTAGGTATGTACCAGTAGCGGGTGTGCGTCTGCCACTGACTGCAGTATAGCAGTGGTAGTGGGTCAGTGCCATGTGGACTAAGAGCCTTGCTCGCCATTGCTGGGATTTTCCCAACCGCCACTACTTGGCATTCCCGCGGTAGTGGCATATGGTATTGAATATCAAAGAGAAAGAGAAGAATCCATATAGCTCCTAGCTATGGACATGTTGGCTTGTCATAAGCTACTCACTCATCATTGGAAGGCAACAATGATGATGAAGATGCCCACTATGATCAATTTCCCCTCGGCAGTGTACCAAAAAAATGCCTCTAGACAAGATCACAGAAGAACAGAAACTTGCGGCGGTAGAAGAAGTGTTTCGGGTGGCTCACTGGTATATTGGGAACATTAGGGAATTTACGGAGGCATAATTAGTTCAAGGGGTTCCACAACGGGCCCACAATCATAGGTGCGTGCCTAGACCCCTGGCCACGCCCCTCGAGCTTGTCGCTCCCTCACGACTCTTCTAGTATTCCCCCGAACCTTCGTGGGACTCTTCTAGTCCATAAATAATTAATCCAAAGATTTTCTCCGTTTTTACTCTGTTTGATTGATTTTTTTAAGAGCCAAAAACAAGCAAAACAACAACAACTCGCATTGGGTACTAGGTTAATAGGATAGCCCCAAAAAATGATATAAAATAGCATATGAAACATCCAAGATTGATACTGTAATAACATGTAACAATAAAAAATATATTAATACATTCAAGATGTATCAAGCACCCCCAAGCTTAATTCCTGCTCGTCCTCGAGAAGGTAAATGGTAAAATAGAATTTTTGATATGGAATGCTACCTAACATGTTCATCATGTAATCTTTCTGTCGGCGTTCTGGGATCGGGAGTGCCCAAATCTGCCTACGTGCGGCCCACGGCGGCCCGGTATGACCTGGCTGCGAAGAACTCCAATACAAAACCCTCGCGAGGGCCCTGGCCACACGAGGTGGACGACACCAAGACATTCCGAGGAAGCAGCCTCTCCAGGGTGCCTCCCGAGGAGCGGAGATTCGTATAGAGGTGTCCATCCTCACGAGGCTGCGATGACGTGAGCCATGATGACCAAGGCCAAGCGGGCGCCAGCGGGCGCAGAGGGGACATTTTCCCCTTTGGAACTAAGGAGGCAAGGACGTATGCATGTTGCAGACGAATCCCCCCAAGGTTCCCATTCTGGTGCAACAATACCATAACCATGGGCTAAGCATGATGGATGTCCTCACCAAGCCCACCCCCGCGTCAAGACCAGAAGCTTTGCAGATGAAGACCACCTTTCATTAGGATAAGATGTACCTCTTGTCCCATTTCAAAATTGGTCGTTGTGGAATCCCTTCCCGCCTAAACGACAGGGGAAGAGGACCATCAGCACTATAAATATAGGCTAGCCAACACCATAGAGGGGGCCGTAACCATTTCACCCTAACACTTGAGCCCTCGCTAGGTTGCTCATCCATTGTACTAGTTCATCCTCAGCTTCTCGTGAGGCCAATCCACCACAAAGTAGGAGTAGGGTTTTACAGCGCGAGGTGGCCAGACGCAGGGTAAATCTCTGTGTTCTTATTCCCCCTTCATCCATCTAGCACGGCGAGCTTAAACTTTAAATATGACGAGAGGAGTGTCTAGGTGAATCGGAGTCCTTCGTTCACGCCCCTGAGTCTGAACCTCTTTGAGTCCGCGGAGCCCTGAAACCGACATTTGGCGTTCCGGGTAGGGGCGTGTTGAAACTCCGCCTCTTCCCTGACCCCGCTCCGCTCATGCTTCGTCGTCTCCATGGCAGGCGCCGCCCTGCTAGCATGGCCACCTAAGGCCTAGGGGAGCTCCGCGGGTTACCCGACCTTCACCCCGGACCTGCATCGGGCGAGGTAGCTCGTGAGATTCATGTCGGCGCTGCCACCGCGGTACGGTGGCACCGCGGGTCCCGAGGGATTCCCCCGGCTATATGAGCAGGCTATGCAAGCGATGACAAGGCCACGGTGAACTGGTTTCCTTTGGCCCTCGTGGAGGACCCGCGGTCTTGGCTCCGCGGTCTACCGAACTCCTTGATCTCCTCTTGGGCGGAGCTCCGGGCTAGTTAGTCGCATGCTTTGTGGTGCTGGCGCCCCACGCAGTCGCGTGCATCATGGGCGGGATGCATAGCCTAGGGCCCAGTTAGTCGCATGCTTTGTGGTGCTAGCTAGGGGCCTTAAACGATAGCGCTTGTTGGGAGGCAACACAACTTTATCTTTGTTATTTGATTTTTGCTTATGTTTAGGAATAAATATTGCATCTAGCTTCTATTTAGATGTGGTTTTGTGTTTTAATTAGTGATTGTGCCAAGTAGAACCTTTGCGAAGACTTGTGTGAAGTTTATATGATCTTGCTGTGAAAAACAGAATCGTTAGCGCTTGCTAGAATGGTCACTAGATTTTACTGGAGCATGCTATTTAGTTGATTATTTTTCCATATGATTAATAGACAAATTCCTCACATTCACCAATATATTTCAATTTTGTTGGAGTTACAGAAGTATGCGAAAGTTACAGATTACTACAGACTGTTCTGTTTTTGACAGAGTCTGTTTTTCGTGTGTTGTTTGCTTATTTCAATGCATCTATGAGTAGTATTGGGAAGTATGAATCATAGAGAAGTTGGAATACAGTAGGTTTAACACCAATATAAACAAAGAATGAATTCATTCCAGTACCTTTGAGTAGTGGTTTGTTTTCTTATACTAACAGAGCTCACGGGATTTTTGTCTAAGTTTTGCATTGTGAAGTTTTCAAGTTTTGAGTATTGCTTTGATGGACTATGGAAAAAATAGTGGCAAGAGCCTAAGCTTGGGAATTCCCAAGGCACCCCAAGGTAAAATTCAAGGACAACCAAAAGCCTAAGCTTGGGGATGCCCCGGGAAGGCATCCCCTCTTTCGTCTTCATCCATCGGTAACTATACTCGGAGCTATATTTTTATTCACCACATGATATGTGTTTTACTTGGAGCGTCATGTATAATTTTAATCTTTGCTTGTAAGTTTGCCACAATTATCCTTTTTGAGAGAGTTAAATATGGCCTAGGAATTGATAGAACACTCTATGTGCTTCACTTATATCTTTTGAGTTGAATAGTTTTTGCTCTAGTGCTTCACTTATATCTTTTAGAGCATGGTGGTGATTATATTTTGTATAACTTGTTGATCTCTCATGCTTCACTTATATCCTTTTGAGAGTCTATTAAACAACATGGTAATGTGCTTTGGCTATGAAACTAGCCTTCACATGATAGACATCCAAAATCATTGTAGTAAAAACTTTCACACTAAGTGTGTTGAATATGATGAGAATTTGGATGCTTGATAATTGTTTTGAGATATGAGGATAGTGATATTAGAGTCATGCTAGTCGAGTTATTATGAAATTGAGAAATGCTTGTGTTAAAGTTAGTGATTCCCGTAGCATGCACGTATGGTGAACCACTATCTGATGAAATTAGAGCATGAGGTATTTGTAGAGTGTCATCCTTTGCGTGGAGGTCGGGGGCGCGCCATGGCGAACTCCTACCAAGCTCCCCCCTAGGAGCATGCGTTGATTACTTTGTTTTGATGACTCGAATTTTTTTGCAATAAGTATATGAGTTCTTATGACTAATGTTGAGTCCATGGATATTACACACTCTCACCCTTACACCATTGCTAGCCTCTCTTGTACAACGCAACTTTCGCCGATACCATACGCCCACTATATATCCTTCCTCAAAACAGCCACCATATATCTTCCTCAAAACAGCCACCATACCTACCTATCATGGCATTTCCATAGCCATTCCGAGATATATTGCCATGCAACTTTCCACCGTTCCATTCATATGACATGCTTCATATTGTCATATTGCCATGCATGATCATGTAGTTAACATCGTATTTGTGGCAAAGCCACCATGCATAATTTTTCATACATGTCACTCTTGATTCATTGCACATCCTGGTACACCGCCGGAGACATTCATATAGAGTCATACTTTGTTCTAGTATCGAGTTGTAATATCGAGTTGTAAATCAATATAAGTGTGATGATCATTATTATTAGAGCATTGTCCCATGTGAGGAAAGGCTAAATAAAGAAAGCCCCGCCAAAAAAAGGAAAGGCCAAAGAAAAAAGAAAGGTCCAAAAAAAGAAAAAAAAGAAAAAAAGAAAAAAAGAGAAAAGAAAAGATAAGGGACAATGCTACTATCTTGTTCCACACTTGTGCTTCAAAGTAGAACCATGTTCTTCATGATAGAGAGTCTCATGTTTAGTCACTTTCATATACTAGTGGGAATTTTTATTATAGAACTTGGCTTGTATATTCCAACGACGGGCTTCCTCAAATGCCCTTGGTCTTCGTGAGCAAGCAAGTTGGATGCACACACACTTAGTTTCTTTTGTTGAGCTTTCATACATTCTTAGCTTTAGTGCATCCGTTGCATGGCAATCCCTACTCACTCACATTGATATCTATTGATGGACATCTCCATAGCCCATTGATACGCCTAGTCGATGTGGGACTATCTCCCTCCTTTTTGTCTTCTCCACAACCACCACTCTATTCCACCCATAGTGCTATGTCCATGGCTCACGCTCATGTATTGCGTGAAAGTTGAAAGGTTTGAAAGAATAGAGTATGAAAACAAGTGCTTGGAAGAAACCGGGGTTGTGCATGATATGAATATTTTGTGTGATGAAGAGGGAGGATAGCCACACTATATGATTTTGTAGGGATAACTTTCTTTAGCCATAATATTTTGAGAAGACATGATTGCTTTGTTAGTATGCTTGAAGTATTATTATTTCTTATGTCAATATAGACTTTTGTCTTGAATCTTTCAGATCTGAACATTCATGTCACAATTAAGAGAATTACATTGAAAACTATGTTGGTTAGCATTCCACATCAAAAATTCTATTTTTATCATTTACCTACTCGAGGACGAGCAGGAATTAACCTTGGGGATGCTGATACGTCTCCAACGTATCTATAATTTTTGATTGTCCCATGCTATTATTTATGATGTTTTGGATGTTTAATGGGCTTTGTTATACACTTATATATTATTTTTGGGACTAACCTGTTAACCTGGAGCTAGGTGCCAGTTTCTATTTTTCTCCTGTTTTAGGGTTTCGTAGAAAAGGAATATCAAACAGAGCATAATTGACCTAAAATTTAACGGAGGAAGTTTTTGGACCTAAAGAAGCCCAGGAAGTGCCGAAGGGTGACAACAAGACCCACGGGCTGCCCACGAGGGTGGGGGCGCCCCCCTACTGGGCGCTCCCCCTGCCTCGTGGACAGCCCGTAGACCCCCTTTGCTTCGCCCCGACTCCAACACCTCCTATATATACTGAAACCTCCGGAAAATAACCTAGATCTGGAGTTTCGCCACCGAAAGGCTCTGTAGCCACCGAAAACCGATGTAGACCGCGTTCCGGCACCCTGCCGGAGGGGGGAACCCTCACCGGTGGCCATCTTCATCACCATGACGACGAGGGAGTAGTCCACCCTCGGGGCTGAGGGTATGTACCAGTAGCTATGTGTTTGATCTCTCTCTCTCTCGTGTTCTTGAGATGGCACGATCTTGATGTATCATGACCTTTGCTATTATAGTTGGATCTTATGATGCTTCTCCCCCTCTACTCTCTTGTAATGGATTGAGTTTTCCCTTTGAAGTTATTTTATCGGATTGAGTCTTTAAGGATTTGAGAATACTTGATGTATGTCTTGCGTGGGATACCTGTGGTGAAAATGGGGTATTCTATTGATTCACTTGATGTATGTTTTGGTGATCAACTTGCGGGTTCCTTGACCTTGGGAATGTATGCATATGGGTTGGCACACGTTTTCGTCTTGAATCTCCGGTAGAAACTTTGGGGCACTCTTTGAAATACTTTGTGTTGTTTGAATAGATGAATCTGAGATTGTGTGATGCCTATCGTATAATCATGCCCACAGATACTTGAGGTGACAATGGAGTATCTAGGTGACATTAGGGTTTTGGTTGATTTGTGTCTTAAGGTGTTATTCTAGTACGAACTCTATGATAGATTGAACGTTACTACGAACTCTTGAATAGATCGATCAGAAAGAATAACTTTGAGGTGGTTTCGTACCCTACCATAATCTCTTCGTTTGTTCTCCACTATTAGTTACTTTGGAGTGACTCTTTATTGCATGTTGAGGGCTAGTAATATGATCCAATTATGTTATCCTTGTTGAGAGAACTTGCACTAGTGAAAGTATGAACCCTAGGTCTTGTTTCCTATCATTGCAACACCGTTTATGCTCACGTTTACTACTTGCTACCTTGTTGTTTTTATATTTTCTTATTACAAAAACCTATATCTACCATCCATATTGCACTTGTATCACCATCTCTTCGCCGAAATAGTGCACCTATACAATTTACCATTGTATTGGGTGTGTTGGGGACACAAGAGACTCTTTGTTATTTGGTTGCAGTGTTGTTTGAGAGACCATCTTCATCCTATGCCTCCCACGGATTGATAAACATTAGGTCATCCACATGAGGGAAATTTGCTACTATCCTACAAACCTCTGCACTTGGAGGCCAACAACGTCTAGAAGAAGAAGGTTGTGTAGTAGACATCAGGGACCTAAGGCCAACTGAGGCCCTTTCGCATTCGGCCACCATGATGTGGAAAGGCGGCTCCTGAGACGATGTGGGGAAGTGGAGGCGCCAGCGACCCGTCGCGCGCCACACCTCAAGCGAGGACCGCATGCGTTTGGGGCTCGCGACGCTTCGCGCTTCCCTCTTTGGCTCCGCCCAAGTACCAGATCAAACGCGCCTTGGACCCAGGGGCAATGGTCGGTGTTCTGGGAACCGGGGTCCCTCGACTTCCCTGCCTGCAACCCAACGCGTGTCCCTGCAATGGCCCAACAAGACCCGGTCCAAGACAGATCAAGGAGAACCCTCGCGAGGGGCCACTACCCTCGTGAGGATAAGCTCGCCAATACCTCCAAGGGAGCGGCTCCGCCGGTCACCTCCCAAGGAGCGGAGATTCCTATGCAAGCACCCCCCCCCCCTCAGGAGGGTGCGGTGACATGAGCCATGAGGACCAATGCCAGGCTGGTGCCAGCGAGCGCAGACGAGGTAGTTTCCTCTTTGGTGCTAAGGAGGTAAGGACAGGCGTGGGTTCCTCAGGAGTATGGTAAAGGTTTCCATTCCAGTGCAACAAGACCAAGACCAGGGGGCGGCATGATGGATGTCATCACTGAGCCCACCGCCGCGTCACAGCAGGAAGCTTTGTAGGTGAAGATCACCTTTCATCAGGATAGGGTGTACCTTTTGTCCCCCTTCGAAATTGGCCATTGTGGGATCCCTTCCCGCCCAACTGATGCGAAAAGAGGACCAAGGCCACTATAAATAGGGACTAGCTTAAATCATAGAGGGGGATCAATCTATCGAGTCCTCCTTCCTCTCAAGAGTCCTCCTGAGGCCATTTCCCCACTGTAGCAAGTTCATATTCTGCCCTGGCCAGTCCACCACAAAGCATGAGTAGGGTTTTACACCGCAAACTGGCCCGAACCTGGGTAAAGTACCGAGTCCGTTTTCTTCCCTTCTCACGTAAATCTAGCTTCATTACATCGCGGGATAGTGAGTCGTGGCCAGAGAGGGCGAGGATCTTTGAACACGCCCAGTGTTTGAACCTTCTTGGGTGTGCAGAGCCCTAAATGTGACAACATCAGAAGGGCAGACATACTTCTTCGCCAGCTTATCCGCTTGGGTCTTCACGGCTACCACCGCAACGGAACGGGACTAGCGAGGAAATGCGCCAAGAATCACATCGAAGTTGAAGCTGGAATAGTGGAGGTATAAGTGGCTGAAGATGCGCGTGGCGGCCTCGAAGCAGAGGTCGCGACACTCCACTTCCAAGATGGCATTCCCCTTGGTGGCGGCACCCTCGAGGGCCTCGGCAAGCCTCGAGGAGAGATCTGCATAGCAGCCTTCGCGGGCCGCGAGCGGCTCCTTGAAGCCTGCCCTACAAATGGAGTGGATCGCCTCATGGGCCCTGAGCTCCACGGAAAGGAAGGCGTTGTGTTCCGCGACCGCTTTCTCCTCAGCGGCAGAGAGAGCTTTCTCCCTGGCCTCCACCCGCGCGGTCGCCTCGGCGACATTCTTGTCATATGATGCATGAGCCGCAACCACCTCCTTCTACAACTTAGTTAGGTGTTCGCGCTCGGTGGCTAGCTCGATAATTATCTTCTACAACGTGGCGTCGCAGGCATTGAGGCCGTCCTTCTTCTTCGGGTGCTGATGCACTTGTGCGGCTTGTTCCTCCTGCAGGGTCCTCAGGCAAGCCTCCTCCTCGCTACAACTCTTCTCGGTGGACGACGCACACACCAACGCCTCGTCACGAGCGGCCTTGGCTTCGTAGGCCTCCTTCTTTCTCTCCTTGGAGACAATGCAGGCCCGTGTCCACGCTTCCTTGGCGGAGGACTCAGCTTGAAGCCACCGGGAAATCAACCCCATGCGCTCCCTCTTGAAGCACCTTTCAGCGTCCTGAAGGTCCGCCTGAAGTTGGCCCAACACAGTGAAGGCTTCATCCATGGCCCCATGCCTGATCAGAGGACCGGAATCGCCAAGCGCAAATGAATGGGGAGAAGGTGCCTCGGTAGCCGGCGGAGGGCCGAGGAGGGCTGCGGCAGGATCGACTCAGGATGGCAGGGCCTCCAGGCCCTCCTGGACGAGCGGCTCTGTGCTTCATAGACCTCCGGAGGCGGGCGGTGCGCTCAGGACACGGAGCTCGCTTGGGCCGCTCCCCCATTCTTCCTCGGTGGCACGTCATCCTCGTCACTTGTCAGCAGGATAAAAGGCAAGGTCGGTACACGGACAATCAACATTCGGCAAAGAAACAAGACGGACTGTTTACCTGTCGGGCGGGGTACACTTCCTCTTCCTTAACTCCTCCTCATCAAGCACCGGTGCGCCCTTGCCTTTCTCCAGCGCGGCCAAGGATGCGCTCCGGAGGTGGATTGAGTGGCCCCCGGGCTACCCTGCGGGAGCACGCTCACCCAAAGGAGCCAGAGGATCGCCCCTGGAAGCTGGAGAGACTACATCTATCCTAGAATCAGCCGCCGGTCCCTCTGTCTGAGCCTCCGGAGAGGTGGGGACCGGCACCTTCTTTTGTCTCGATGGGCCCCTCGGAGGGGTGGAGGACGCGCTCTTCTTTGGGGTCGCCCCGCCAGACAATCGCGAGGATCGAGGGAAGACCCCCTGATGCCTCGGAGCCTTGGCCAAGCGTGGGGGCTCGTCGTCGTCACCAAGGTGGCGCAGGAGCTCGAGCTGCGACTGGGGCAACTCCTCCTCCCAGACACCATCCACTGTCTCCTCCCAGCTTTGCTAGTCATCGCTATCGCTGGAGGACACTGGCACATGAGCGTTGGGGCCATCGGCATAACTAAATACCATACATGCATGCTTCGGTAGTCACAAACCTTAACACCAATATTATTACTAAACCACAATCATGCACTAGTACCCCCACATATTACCATCTATTTATTGTAAAACTATTGCAAGTTATTAAAATATCATATTCAGTGATTTACATGAATGTTTTTATTATATCCCTCTTTAATACCTAACCTATCCGGACCAATTTCATAACATGTGCATATTACCATTACTATTTATTAGACTCTCAAAATAATGTAAGTCAAGTAGGAGAGTGCACCTATTTCCTTAAAATAGAACCACCACCGTGCTCTAAAAGATATAAGTGAAGCCCTAGAGAAACTGCCTAGCTCAAAGGATATAAGTGAAGTACATAGAGTTTCTAACAAATCATTAATAAATGGGTATCCCTATCAAAAGGTGTGTGCAGAAAACATTGATCATGGAAAACAAAAAAGCAAACAAAGCAAATACTACTATAATACACGACGCTCCAAGCAAAACTAATATAATGTGATGAATAAAACTATAGCTCAAAGTAACATGCTGATGGGTTGTAGACAAAAGAGGGGATGCCATCCGGGACATCCCCAAGCTCAGATGCTTGGTTATCCTTAAATATTGCCTTGGGTTGCCTTGGGAATCCCCAACCTTATGGTCTTGCCTCTTCTTATTCGTTCATCCATTATGATTTCACCCCAAAATTGAATACTTCGGCAAATAAAAATCAACAGAAACTTCAATGATCCATTAGTATAATACACAAATCATAAACTTTAGGTATTGTTATAAAACCATTCATATTATATCATTGCATAATACCGATTTTATTCCAACGTATCAATGACTTATAACCCCACTCCTCGATATAATCCATGGCATCATCGAAACAAGCTAACTATGCAACGAAAATACAACATGTATAAATTAGAACAGTTTGTAAAGATCTGAATAATTACCATACTTCTACCACTATAACAATTTTGACAAATTAGGATAGGTTGGGAAATTTTTATATCAATCATGTGTAATTTTTTTAGAAAATTATGATGTTCCAATAAATTATAGAAATTTCTACATTTGATGCAAAAGTTTTTTTCCACAGATTCAGGTCAACTATCAACCAAGTCATCCCAAAGGCTTTACTTGGCAAAAACACTAATGGAAACATAAAAAATACAATCATTACAGTAGCATAATTGTGTGAACACTCAATAAGGTAAAGGAAAAATATTAAGATAACTATTGGGTTTCCTCCCAACAAGCGTAATGCATAGTTTCAATTATTCTCATATTTTGTTTCCAGCTCCTCAGTTACACATCCATGTTTCCTAGGAGGTTTAGAATACGTATTTTCAATAATCACACTCCCAGGAATAAAGTTTAGATATTTATTTTCAATAACAAGTTCCTCTTTTATCGACGAAATTGGGGTGCACACTAATCATTTTAAGTTCTTCTCTATTACTAGATGATGAACCTCTATTTTTGCAACATAAATAAACTTATGATTCTTACTAAGAGGAGTCTTCTCAATAGTTTTAATGGAATAAAAAGCAGAACCCTAGTTATTAATAACCTCTTCCAATTTATGAATTCTAAAGGGGACTTGTTCTATTCTCTCATTAATTATAGGTTCCTTCTCTTTTAGCATCTTAAATGTAATTCCAACCTTTGATCCAAATTGTGTTACTTAATTATGAATCCTATTATCTAAATTTTTAATATGTTCAATAGTAGCCTTTTTATTTCCAGTACCTTCCAATCTTTGCATAACATGTTCCAAAGTCATTGTTGTTTCATTACTAGTGATAGGTGGTGATCCCACTATATTTCTAATGGCATTAAAATCATCCATAGAGTGACTACTCAAAAAGTTCCCTCCGGTAATAGTGTCAAGCACAAATCTATACCAAGTAGTAACACCCACATAAAAATTGTGAAGAAGAATGGTAGTAGATTTCTTGTGAATAGACCTATTCTGAGCATCGCAAATTCTATGACAAGCATCTTTTAAACTTTCTATTCCCCTTTGTTTGAAATTAAGCACTTCATTCTCAGGGGTACAAGCAACAAGGGAAGAAATAGCCATAATGGTGAAACAAGTAAGTAAACGGGCAAAGCTACAAAGCAAATATTTTTGTGTTTTTGTATTTTTATGAGAAGTGGGAGAGATCAAAACGAGTGGCAAACGCCAATAAAAACTAAAATAAAAAGTAGAGCAAGTAAATGATAGTTTTTGTGCAGGTACTTGATAGGTTTTGATTATGTCTCCCCAACAACGGCCCCAAAAATTCTTCCTACTTGTTAACTCCATTGGGATTTCTCCTGAACAGGACGGGCGGTGATGCGGCATAGTAGAGATAAGTATTTCCCTTATTGAGAACCAAGGTATCAATAAAGTAGGAGAATGATGAAAATCCTTGTGCACAACACTTGCACACATAAAGGAAACTACTTGCACCGAACGCGGGTAAGAGGGTTGTCAGCCCCCTTGGACTCGTTACTTGCAAGGATCAAATCTTGTATCGGTAAATGGATAAATTGCAAAACGACTAAAACATAAATAAATTGCAGCAAGATTTTTAGGTTATATATATATATATATATATATATATATATATATATATATATATATAAGTAGACCTGGGGGGCATAGCTTTCACTGGAGGCTTTTCTCTGGACCACATAGCATCCGATAGGTGAACAAATTATTGTTGGACAATTGATAGAAAAGTGCATAGTTGTGACGATATCCAAGGCAATGATCATGTATATAGGAATCACGTCCGAGACAGGTAGACCAACTCCTACCTGCATCCACCACTATTACTAAACACTGTAACCGCTATCTAGCATGCATCTAGGGTATTAAGTTAATAAAAACAAAGTAACACCTTAAGAAAGATGGCATGATGCAGACAAAGTAAACTCAACTAATATGAATAAAACCCATCGTTTTACACTTAATGCCAACAATACAAATATGTGTCTTGTCCCTTTTTGTTTCTGGGATATAGAGCACCGCATGATTGAACACATCACAAAGCACCTCTCCCACTGAAGATAAATCAATCTAGTTGGCCAAACCAAATGTATAGATCGGAGATAAATACAAAGCTATAAAAACCATGTATAATAAAGTTCAGAAAAGACTCAATTAATATTGATAGATAATCTGATCGTAAACCCACAATTCATCAGATCCCAACAACCACACCTCAAAAGAAGATTACATCGGATAGAACTCCAAGAACATCGAGGAGCACCGGGTATAGCAGATCAAACAGAGAGAAGAAGCCATCTGGCTACTAGCTATTGACCCATCGGTTAGTGGTCAACTACTCACACATTTTTGAAGGGTAACTAGGATGATGAAGAAGCTATGGAAAAAAGAGTGGTTCTATATTATGAAGACAAGGGATGCAACCTGGACGACATCTCCCGCATTCAGATCCGCACTCCCGGCCAGATTGGCCTCATGGACTACAAAGAGTCCGGATTGGGGGTCCGTCGCTGACGTGAAGGCACTGCAGAAGTGTGTCGTTAGCATGAGGAGGCCGGCACGAAGCTAGCCAATGAGGTCCAATTTATGCTCAAGCGTCTGATTCTCCCTTGTCAAGAAACTGCAAAACCAATGTTGGAGTACGAGGCCGAGGACCCGGCCATTGTGCGACGTCTCCTTGGCACAATCCACGACAAGGTGTGGGGCCTGTTATTCAAGCCCCAAGAGGATACGCCGGCCAAGTAGAGGCCATCGGCCTCGACGTGTCGAACCCACCGAGGGAGGTAAGTAGTTCGTCATTCGACTTGCGTTCGGATAATGTCACCGCACCCAATGCGAGCTTAACCTTCTCTTCGCAGATTCTTGCAGGGCTATCTTGGAAAAGCCAAGAAGATAAGCGGCCCGGCTCCCCTGCCAGAGGAGCTCCGATCGGCCCAGCTGGAGAAGCTGCTGGTCGTGGTGCCTTACAAGGTGCTCGACCAGAAGGGCAAAAACAAGAAGGATGCACTGGGGGCTAGGTAGGGCCTTTGCCGCATGCCTTGTCCGGCTACATGGTCCCGGGATGCCATGGCTCCATCTGCCCATGATGGAGATAAGGATGAGGACATGGAGGAGAGCGCCTCCTCGCACCCCAAGAAGAGGGTGGCGGCCTAGGACGTCGTGGAGGTACAACCACCACATGCCCTAAAGAGGCAGTGCCGTCCCAAGCTTGGTCCTGACGAGGAGTCCGAAGCGTCCGAAGAGGTTCCGAAAAAGGAACCCATGGTCAAGCCCCCAGACGACAGGTATAATGCTGGTATTTCAGCTGATTTGTTTTTTAATAATTCATTCTGGTCGGAGGCTAACTCTTTAGTATTGCAGTACTCCACATGACGGCCCCGCCGAGTAGACCTCGGAGGGGATGTCCTCGCCCGCCAAGCTGGCGGACAGCGGGTCTTCGTCGTGCTCCACACGTCCCTTGATCCCTGACGACGTCGAGAAGGTGTTGTCCCGAAGGACCCCTCATCCCCCGAACACGGAGGAGGAGGTCGATACCACCATGGCCGAGGTTGATGCCTCGGTAGGGAAGACAAGGGGAATGCATCCTTCCTAGCTGGTGCGGGAAGGGAGTCCAAACCGTCCGAACCCCCTCAGCCGTCTGTTGTCAAGCCCCCGAGGCCCTTGACGTCACTAGTTCCTCCTTCCAGTGGGGAAGGGGTCGGGGGCCAACGCCCGTGCCGAACACCTCCACACGGGCGGAGGCTGGCTCGTCGAACATGCTGGAGGACTTGGTGAACAACTCCGCCATCGTTGACGGGCACCGCACTCTGATGGGTGTGCTCTCCAAGGTGTTCGGTCCATCCAATCCGGACTGAATGACAATGTACAAGGCCCACTGATTGGCTTTGAGGTAAGTCAAGTAATTCACTTTTCTCATAAAGTAGATTTACTCTGTAGTTTGAGTATGCCGTTGAGGGAGTCCTGGATGTAGGGGTCCTCAAGTGGCCGGATTACTCGTCATGGGCCGGACTGGTCGGCCATGAAGATTATTTCTGAAGACTATCTACCGTATCCGGATAGCACTACCATATGTGTAAAATAGCAAGTTTAGAGTCCGGGTGTAATATTTTCCTTTCTCTACAAGATGATCATGTACAACCCTAGGTCCCTCCATTTCATATATAAACCGGAGGGTTTAGTCCGTAGGGACAGAATCACAATTGCATAGGCTAGACTCCTACGGTTTTCGCCATTACGATCTCGGGGTAGATCAACTCTTGTAACCATATATTCATAAAGATCAATCAAGCAGGAAATAGGGTATTACCTCGATCGAGAGGGCATGAACCTGGGTGAACATTGTTTCCCCAATCTCCTGTTACCATCGAGTCTTAGACGCACAGCTTGGGCACCCCTACCCGAGATACGCCGGATTTGACACCGACATTGGTGCTTTCACTGAGAGTTCCACTATGTCGTCCACAGAAGGATCCATGGCTCGCTTTGTCATCAATGACGGCGCCACCACTAAGGGAATATTTCTCCTCAGCCGGCTTTTTGTGATCAGCGGCATCGTGCTTCGTGCCAACACAGAAGGCCACGTCGAGTAGGTTGAAAGCAATGCCCCTGGTCATCATATCAGGTTTGGAAGCTTGAATTATGTTGCTGACGTTCGTGGAGACTTGATCTTCAATGGATTCACACCCATGGTTCCTGCCCCCTGCCTTCGCGATGAAGACATCTTAGATCGGTCATCGGATCCCGTCCAAGGGTCAAAACCTGCGACGGCTCTGGCCTTACATCCGAAGCATATCACTTTGTCCGAAGAGGGGAAAATCAACCCCGCCATGGAAACCGCAGATTCAGTGGCGTTCGAGCCGCTCACAGACCCAGGATTGAGCGGGACTCCCCCCGCGACTAGAAGACCGGACTCATCCCTGATTACGAGCTCCAGACTTTCGGGATTCGCACTCTCCGGGCCCAATGGAGCACTTGTCAACGAGCCCGGCCCTGTAGATTCCAGAACATATATCTAGCACTCGCTTTTAAATGTGGTGTTCGACTTACTACAATCTCTCACCCAAACAGAGGATTCCCCGCCGAATTATGCCCAGTTTGAACTGGGGGCTGCAGACAGGGAATTTTGTTTCCCATCCACCACCCACTTGGTAGCCATGGTCAAAGACTTAAGAAATCTACTAGACTATGCTTTCAAAGACATCGATGGGATGGACCACGACGTCGAAGATGATCTAAGTACAAACCCGCCCATGACCGGGCGATGGACGGCCGCTTCTACCAACGATGTGTACATGGTTGATACACCCAATGAGAAGGGAGACGATGGTGCAAAAGATCCAGAGCAGGATAATCCCGTCGATGAACCTCCTAAACGCCGGTGTCAGAAACGCCGCTCACGATCACGTGAAGGAAGGTAAAGTGAAACCGGCACCGGAGACAATGAAGATCCAGAGGAGGCCGATGACCCCGTAGAGCCAGTGGTGGAGCAGGACGAATGGGAAGAGGGCGAACACAGTCCTGAACACCTCGCCGATCACAGCGAAACTGAAGACAGTAGTTATATGCATGTCTCCGAGAAGGACGTCGGCCTGGGAAACGAAGAATTCACAGTCCCAAATGCACCCCTCGAACAAAAACGCATTCAGAAACAGCTCATTGCTACGGTAAGAAGCTTGAAAAAACAGCAGTAGCGGCTGAAGGCCGACCAGGATAGGCGACGAAGAGGCCGTTGCACCAATTTCGCTGAATTACGATCAGGTTGATCAACTGGACCGACCACCTCGTGGACGGGACAAAGCGGCCAGCAATGCCATACACCAGCCGGCACCTCCCCACCATAAAGGAAAGGATACAGTGGCTCTGGGCCATAAGTACGATTTACGTCAAGACCTGAATAAAAAAGTTGGTCTAGACAAATCAATCTACGGATCAAGAGAACGTGCTCCCACGTGGGGTGGCGGCTATCATGCCAAACATGCCAGGAACAACCAAGTTCGGAACCAACACCGAACACAGACACCCTCCGAATTACGCCACAATATTGTGAAATACAAGGGTGCTGCCACTCTCTATGCTTCACCGATGAGGTGATGGATCATTAATTTCCAGAAGGGTTTAAACCCGTCAACATTGAGGCATATGATGGTAAGACAGACCCCGTTGGATGGATAGAAGACTTTATTCATCACATACACATGTCTCGTGGAGATGTTCTCCACGCCATCAAATACTTACCTCTCAAGCTGAAAGGGCCAGCTCGACACTGGTTAAGCAACCTCCGAGAGAACTCCAACGGAAGCTAGGAAGATCTTGAGGATGCTTTTCGGGCTAACTTTCACGGGACTTATGTCCGCCCCTCGGAAGCTGACGATCTAAGTCACATAATCAAGCAACCCGAGGAGTCAGCCTTCAAGCCTTGGAATCAATTCTTAACTAAAAAGAACCAAATTGTTGACTGTCCGGACGCCGAGGCCTTCGCGGCATTCAAACATAGTGTCCGCGACAAGTGGCTAGCTAGACACCTAGGCCAAGAGAAGCCGAGGACAATGGCAGCCCTTACTACACTCATGACCCGCTTTTGCACAGGCGAAGACAGCTGCCTAGCTCATAGCAGACACAACACCAGCGAGCCTAGCACTTCCGAAGTCAGGGACGGCAATGGAAAGCTATGACGCAATAAGAACAAGCATCGAAAAAATACCGGAGATAAAGATAACACATCAGTAAACGCCAAATTCAGTGGTTTAAGGCCCGATGAACGGAACAAGCCATTCAAAGGCAATAGAGATATTCCATCAAGCCTAGACAAAATACTAGAAAGGCCTTGCCAGATTCATGGCCCCCCTGACAAACCTGCAAATCACACCAATCGAAATTGTTGGGTCTTCAAACAGGACGGCAAGTTAAATCCGAACACAACGGCAAAGGACCTCAAAAGCGAGGACGAGGATGAACCTCACCGGCCAAACACTGGTGAACACAAGAAATTTCCGCTAGAGGTAAAAACTGTGAATATGATGTATACCACCTATATCCACAAGAGGGAGCGCAAGCGCGCACTCAGGGACGTTTATGCTATAGATCCTGTCGCCCCAAAGTTCAACCGATGGTTGGCTTGCTAGATCACCTTTGATGACAGGGATCACCCAACCAGTATCTGTCACGAAGGTTCACCGGCCCTAGTGCTCGATACTATTATTGATGCATATCATCTTACTCGAGTTCTCATGGACGGTGGCGGCAGTCTAAATCTTATATACCAAGACACTGTCTGCAAGATGGGGATAGACCCGTCAAAAATTAAGCCCAGCATCAGTACCTTTAAAGGAGTGATACCAGGCGTAGAGGCTCGCTGCACGGGCTCATTAACTCTAGAGGTCATATTCGGCTCTCCCGGTAGCTTTAGAAGCTAAGAGTTAATCTTCGACATCGCTCCTTTCCGAAACGGTTATCACACACTACTCGGAATAATGGCCTTCACCTGCTTTAAAGCGGTCCCGCATTATGCTTACTTGAAGCTCAAAATGCCCCGACCACATGGCGTTATCACGGTCAACGGAAATATGGAGCGCTCCTTCCGTACAGACGAAGATATTGTGGCCCTAGCATCCTAGGTCTAAAGCGGCTTCTTCAAGCTGAACAGTTCATCGTGTCTGGCCTGCACTACAATGCGGCAGCTCAGAGTAACCTGAGCTTGATTCGCAGCTATGCCCATGCCGACTGCCCCATAAGGTAGTAGCATATGTACCTTGCGTACACAATTATGCCCTTGAAATACCTTGGGCAGTGCTGGGGGCACACTTCATACAAATAGTCCATAGTTTGGCTTGACCCTATTTGGACTCTAAAGTATATTTTCGTTCAAAGGTTCATTAAAAGAACCCACCTTATCTATGGCTGTGCATGACATTCTTTTCCAGAGTTCTCCTTCCTTTTCTTTACAAGCGGCCATCATAACTCCCCTTTTCAAGGACACATTACAAAGGAGAAAACGGCGTAGACGTGCAGCAGGGCCCCCCGTCGAAATTTCTTTTTCTTCGTTAGATTCAGGCTCTGTGTAAACCTTTTCTATCCTTTTCAATTATTTTCTTTTCTTTTGTTGGCTTGTAAAATGCCCAAAGATGTTATCGGCGTTATCTGTAACCACAAGGCTCGCTGTATTAAACAGGATATAAAAGAAGAAGTTTGGTTCCAATTCGCTTGGAGTTCATTTTATTACCACCTGTGTTCTCTCCCCACATCAGATTACCACATGTGCCTTCATACCTGGACTTAATAGCAGGGGCTAATTTGCCCTGGCACACCTCCAAGTCCAAACACCTATAGGGAACTGTTTGGCGTCCTCGATATTGCCTTATATGCATCGGTTACGAATCATGTCTTGGGTCTATAGTTGGGTTTCCTGGCTCCTGTGCTTACGACCTTACGTTCCGCATTGTTTGGCTAAGGTAGTAAAGGGAGAACTACTGCGATTGTACTTCTGGTTTGTTCGGTCAAGTACCGCAGTAGAGAAAGCTGAAAACTGATTGTCATGGTGAAGTGAGAGCTGGCCAGCGATTCGGCGACCTAGTGTTAGACTACGATCGACGGTGATCCACCCCGTGTTATATGAGGGGCTGGTCTTTGCCCAGCCGCATGAAGTGGGCACCATAGTTTGGAAAGCCGCACACGAAGTAGGGGCTAGTACTTAGCCACACAAGTCAAGATCCCGTGGCTAAGTGAAAGCATTAAAGCCACATAGTCTGATTGCCTGGTTCGCTCCACAGACACCTCCTTTATGCACCAAGACATTGGATAAAGAGTGTTCACGCGCATTACCGAACGCCCCTGTAGTATCCACATGGGGGCTGAAGCCGACGACTGAAAAAAGCACTGGCCGTCTAAAAGGGCGGGCTCCTTCTAGGACATCACCAAAATACCTTTCCCGCTTCTGGTGATCCTTGCCCTCTGGCAGCCCATTAATCACTATCTCAGCGGCATACATCTTCGTGCAGTACACCTTGATGCAGGCGAAGGCCATTCGTGGATCTTCTATATAGGCCGAACGCTGCACAGCGTCGACCCACGGCCTCGCATCGACGAGCCGCTTCACCAACCCAAAGTAGCTACTTGGGATTGGATAAGTGGGCCATAGCCAGACTATCAAGTCCTTCATGGCCTTACCCGTCATGTTGTGCAGCTCGACCAGCTGCTTCATCTGGTAGTTCAGAGGCACTGGAAGTTCTGGCGCAGGGAATTGTGACCTGAATAGCTTCTCCGTGTCGTTCCCCTCATGGGCTCAGAAGAATTGGGCGGCGGCGGTGATGCTCTTCAGGAGATCCGCAAACATGCCTAGAAAACCCCACAATCATGCCACACTTGTTTGATCTCCTCACGAGCGTTGCGCGACGCGCTCCATGCCTCCTTGGCATCATTGACTGCCGTATTGAGTGCGGATGCTTTCTCCGAAGTCTTCTACTCCGATGCCTCGCACTTGCGAATGTCATCTCGTAGTTCTTCTTCAACTTTGGCCACCCGCGACTCATGCTATTGTCGCACGGCCTGTTCGGCCTTTAGGTCGGCAGCCGCTTTATCAGCGGCTACTTTGCTCACCTTGACCTCTTCCTTCGCCTTCGCAAGCTCACCCTTAAGAGCCTCGACCTCAAATGTGTCAACTGTGACATAAATCATATCACACAATGAGCCCACACTCACACAGATCAAACATATAGTGTTTTGACATTTCAATTTTTCAAAAATCTGCATACATTGCGTTTCATCAGAACGCTTGTTGACGAGGTCGAGCTGCTCATCAGCTAGTTTAAGCTTCCAATTGAGCTCGGAAACCTCTGCGGCCTAGACAAATGTAGCTACTAGTGAAGCCTGTTCAAATACAGTACATAGTTTTGCTTTGTTAGATGTTATAACATGTCGCTACTAGTGAAGCCTGTTCAAATGCGGGTACATAGTTCTGCTCTGTCCAGAATCAAACAAAGCATTAGGGGCTACTATCTGTATATCAGGTTTTATAACACACACACACACACACACACACACACACACACACACACACACACACACACACATATATATATATATATATATATATATATATATATATATATATATATATATATATATATATATATATATATATATATATATATATATATATCTTTTCAGAACATTATGTCGCATACCTGAAAGCCTATCAGTAGGCTATTGAAGGCTTCGTTCAGTCCGCTTTTGGCGGACTTAATCTTCTCCATGACCACACCCATCAGGGTGCAGTGTTCCACTATGATGGAAGCTCCTCGGAGTGCTTTCTACAGAGTGTTCGGCGCCTCCGGATTGACGGCGGGCGCCATTGGAGCAGTTGCTCCCTCCAGCATCACGGGGGGCTGACTTCCCGATTCTGGAGCCATACTGGACTCTCGAACGGTGTTCGGTGGGGGGGGGGGCAGATTGCTAAGCCCCCCAGTCATCGGTTGCCATGGGGATCGCTCCCCCCTTGGCTGGCGGCGACCGAGGGATTGGCCTTAGGCGCCATCTCGTTCACCCCGCTCCCACCTGCTCTCGCAGGGGAAGCCTGTAGAGAGGACACCTCGGTGTCCCCTAAGATGGGCGACGAGCCCCGTGGAGGCGTGTCGCTCTCCACCATATCTGCCGATAGAGAATTCCCAGATGACAGTGAAACCTTGGGGATTACGTGTGGAGGACTATATAAAGACGGAATGAAATTACTAAAATACTGAAAACTGTTTTGGATCGAACATAAGCGGCGATCGCTTGAGTACTTACGATTCGGCCAGGGGCTTGATCCTGGGCTGAACTCAGAAACTGTGTTTGGACGATGTGTCCAAACTATCCGGAATGATCAGCTTTTTCTTGGGCGCCGCCTTGCCCATGTCTGCAGGGGCGCCCTCTTCCTCCCCTTGGTCTTAACGGGGGAGTGGCTTTCTTCTTATTCTTCTTCTTCCTCCTACTCTTCTTCATCATTGAAGGAGTGGACGTCGGTTTCCCGGGAAACTGTACTCGCGGGACACTTAGGGCAGAGGCTGCTCTTGACCTCCTTGCCATTCTTGTAGGCCTTCTTGTCCGGTGCCTTGTACAGCGCCGGAACCAGCATCGCCGTCAGTTGAGGCATCTCTGGGTCTTTGGGCAGAGGAGCCGGACACTTGATCCGCTTCGCTTTTTTCGTCTAGGCCTGAATGGAAGGTAAAAATTCTAACTCCTGTTATAATTGAAATATGGACTGGGTGTGTATTCGGCAGAAATTTTGATTACCTCTGAAGCCGAGACCACGCTGCTTAAGCCCTTCTCCTCGGTCTCTGCTGGCCACCCCTTCTGACCCTTAAAGAGCTGTTTCCAGATGTCTTCGTGTGTAGTGCCGAAGAGGTGCTTCAGGGTCCGGGGATCTTTCGGATTGAACTCCCATAGGTGGGAGTCCTAGCATTGGCAGGGGAGAATGCGGCGGAAGAGCATCACCTGAATCACGTTAGTGAGGAGTGTTCCCTTCATCATCATACTGGAAATACGGTTTTGGAGGGCCTGCACCTCCGTCTGAGAACCACAATCCAGGCTCTTGGAGGTCCATGAGGTTAGCCTCTCCGGGGGTCCAGATCTGAATGCGGGCGCCGCCGCCCACTTGGCATCACATGGTTCGGTGATATAGAACCACTCCTGCTGCATGATCTTGTTTGTCTCCACAAAAGCCCCTTTGGGCCAAGTGGCATTTGGGAGGTTACTCACCATGTCTCCCCCGCAATACGCATGTTTCCCATCGACCACCTTCGGTTTCAGATTGAATATCTCGAGCCATAAGCCAAAGTGTGGAGGGACGCGGAGGAACGCCTCACATGCCCGTAGAAGAATAGGAGGCCCCGGACAAAGAGGTGGAGAGGAAACCCCTTCCCTAGAATAAAGTGAGAGATGAAAACTACCCTCTCACCCGGCTTAGGGACAGGGATCACCAGGTTCTTATCGTGAACCCGGTGCGCTATATCATCGGCGAGATAGCCCGTGCTTCGGAGATTCTTCATGGTCTTCTTCGTGATCGTGGAGGCCTCCCATTTGCCCTTGGAACCGGTCCCAGCCATTACTGGGGAAGGAGGTGGTGGTGGTGGGGTTGAGAGTTGCGAACACTGGATATGTGGGCGCTGGGGCTGAGGAGATTGGGAAGGTAGGGCTTCAGGAGAGCGTGGGTTGAAAGGGGAAGGATCTGTATCCTTTTATAGACGGTTAATGCTAAATGTCCCCCACTCCAACCATAAACCTCACCGGTTCCCAATGCGATCATGCATAAAGCACGGTTGTGTTACCCACGTCATGTTAATGGGAATCCCGCGATAAGCGGGCACGATCTCTGCCTTGACAAGACGTGCCCATGGGGCTATGACTCGAAATGCGAAACTGGAGCCAAGAAAACGGTTCGATATATTAAATGGTCAAACGTGATGTTCACTGAAAAGTTGTCAGTAATGACACAGTGTTCGCTTTTTAAAACCTTTCCTTCGAGGCTAAGGGTTGTACTAATCATGCAGAGTTGGACATAGTACCTTTGTTTAGGTAATATTGCTACAATATGTTCGGGAGGAGGAACCCGCCGAGCAATGCCGAAGACAGTGCGCGAGCCGAACTCATTATCATCGATGACCGGTTCAGGGGCTACTGAGGGAGTCCTGTATTAAGGGGTCTTCAGGTGGCCGGATTACTCGTTATGGGCTGGACTGGTGGGCCGTTAAGATTATCGCTGAACACTATCTCTCGTATCCGGATAGGACTCCCACATGCGTAAAATAGCAAGTTTGGAGTCCGGGTGTAATATTTTCCTTCCTCTGCAAGATATGTACAATGCTCGGTCGCTCCGGTGCATATATAAACCAGAGGGTTTTGTCCGTAAAGACAAAATCACAATTGCATAGGCTACACTCCTAGGTTTTAGCCATTATGATCTTGAGGTAGATCAACTCTTGTAACCATCTATTCATCAAGATCAATCAGGCAGGAAGTAGGTTATTACCTCGATCGAGAGGGCCTGAACCTGGGTAAACATCATGTCCCCAGTCTCATGTTACCATCGATCCTTAGACGCACACCTTGGGCACCCCTACCTGAGATCCGCTAGTTTTGACACCGACAGTCGTATCTATAGTAGCCACCGAGATTCTGCAAGGTTTGGAAAGAAACTTGTGGAGGGTCCAGTTCTATAGGCTAGTGTTTGAAGTGGCGTGAATTTTTGGATGTTACAGGCATCCTCTTTGGTGGCGGCTGCGAACACCACGGTGCTAGCGGGGATGGATCAGATGCTCAGGCGCTTTGGTGAAGAGCAAGACCTTGTCAACAAACGGCTTAACGAAGTGCAAGGTGATCCCTTTGTCAAGATATATGATTTGCTTTGTGCCGGATAGTAATGCTCCAGACTGTATGCTATTCTTATAGTGTGATGACAATACAGCTACCCCCGCCGAGGTCGAGGGCTTGAAAGAGTCCCTAAAGAAAGCTGAGGCAGATGCGGCCGCAAAGAAAGCGGCCTCTGACAAGGCGGTGATCGAGCTTCAGAAGACCAAGATTGCTGGCAAGCAGCTTGAGGCTTGAGAAGCCGAGGTGTAGGAGGAGCTCAAGGATGTCGTCCAGAAGCTTGAATCCGTTGAGAAGGAGTAGGAAGAGCGTTCTTCTCGGCTTTCCAAGGTGGATAAGGAGCTCCAAGAGGCGAGGACCGAGGTGCGAGGTGTCCGTCAGAAGCTCCGCCAACTTGGATATATTGCAGATGGTAAGAAATACTTACTGCATAGTGTGTTTGGAAGAAACATGTTCCTCTTGCTGATGGGGTCTGGCGTTTCGCAGGCCTCTTCGTTGAACAACCAAGGAGTTTGGCGGCCACGACAGAGTAATATGCCACTCACAAGGAGGATTCCAAGCAGCGGCTCTTCCGTTAACAGTTCTCGGCCACCGAACACCCTCCCCTCCTCAGCAACCAAATGAAGAAGATAATGGAGATATATCAACTATCTAAGGCCACTCTAAAGGATCTCTGTATCTGGTTGTGTCCCGACTAGCCTATTCGGGATGCTACTTTAGCCTAGCGCAAAGGCTGCATGAAGCGTCGCCCCAGATTGATGCCAATACGTGCCTTGAGGGGGCCTGGTTGGCGTTCGCGAAGACCATGGTTTCTAGGCCTAAAATTAAGCCAATGGGCATGGCCTCTGGTCCTCCAGCAGCTGGAAATGAGCATCGCCATCCTGAGCTTTACTTTGCGCATGTTATGAATGGTGCTCAGGCGATAGAGGGCCAGTGTTCGAAAAGGTAATTGTTGAGTAAATGGACTCGGTTGTTTTAACTATACATTTATTCTTTATAATGTGGCTTGTTTGTGTGCTTTAAAATGCGATGTTTTTATTTTGACTCCTGTGCGACCTTGTTTGTATTTTTTAAGCTACCAGTCGTCGGCTTCAACCCCCAAGTATATGTCACCCGAGGTGTTTCGTCCCCGCACTGTCACCGTTAGCCTACGTCTCAGTTCCCGAAGGAGGTAGTGCGTGAGAAGTGCGTGAGAGAAACAAGGCAATCAGACTATTTTATTTTATTGCTTTCACATAGCCATAGAAGCTTGACGGTGGGAGCTAGTGACTAGCCCCCAGTGTTGCTGTGATATACATGGAGATCGATGCCTACCTTGTTATCATATGGTTCGCGCGAAGACGAACCCTTTGTATGACACAGATGGATCGCCAATGATTGTTGAGTCTAATGCTCGTCATCGGATCGCTGACCAACTCTCGCTTACTATGACCGTCAGTTTTTGGCTTTCTCCTCCTGAGGTGCTTATCTGAGCTAGCCAGAAGCATAATCGCAGGGGTTCTCCCTTTACCTTGTTAGCCGAACTTGCGAAACATAATAAGATAAGCAAAGGAGCCGGGCAACCCAACAGTTGACCCAAGACATAGTGAGGAGCTGATGCATATATTGCAATATCCGAGACGCCGAACACTCGACTTAAAGTGGTGCCGGGATTGGTATGTGGAGCTGATGGGAAAATCAAGCTTTGGGTCAATTGACCGATTTGTATTTACTACATCATGTTTTCATGCGGAACCGTTCGAAGAGCCAGAAAATAAAACGATAGGAGGGGTGTGGGGACCCCGGCTTGGAAGTCGAGATCACCGAATGCACGTGTACAGTGATCCCAGAGATCAATGCTCACTGAACACACAGAAGCTGAAATAACAAGAGTCTTACATCCATACAAATAGTCTTACACGAATTAAGGCCGTTATGGCCAAGTCTTACATAGATAGAGCCTCACGGGCTGAATAGCAAATAACTCAAGTAGCGGAAGTCTTCGATAAAACGGGTAGAACCCATGCCATCTGCCTTAACCCTACAGGCATTCTGACTGGGATAGCGTCCTAGTTCGCATGGTCGTCTCCAAAGAACTCTTCCTCATAATCCTGCTCTTCCATGCCTGGCCAATTAAATAACCAGTGGCAAGCCAATGAGTACTTTGAATGTACTCGCAAGCAACCCATGATGTGGTTCAAGTAACAATGCAATTGAATAATAATGAACGATCTAGCAGGAGGCTAGAACAATATGTTGTCATCAAGCTTATGCATCAATAACCTCGTGTAACCTCGAGAACAGGTTACCGACATCAACATGGATATGATTCAACTCATCGAGTCAAGTCACCATTTTGACTCATCGCACAAAATGTATCACCAAAGAAGTAAAATTCTGGACATAGTTTAAGTAGCACCACCCAACTGTCCATGACCGTGGACACGGCTATTCGAATAGTTTTACACTCTGCAGAGGTTGCGCACTTTACCCACAAGATCCAGGGAACTTCCGTGTCATCCACGACCCGCGGTACCTCAAGTACCCGGGGTAAGCACCCGGTCATTACCTTTCCTTAGACGACACTAACATAGAGTCCACTCGTTGGCACACGGCCTTTGGGGTACAAACAATAGATCACGGGACTTGCCCTAATTCAATGTTTACGTGTACCCGAAGGGACCAACGGTGTGTCCGGTGCCCTGTGAAAACAGTCATGGTCGCCTATCCAAGCACGACCCCGTCCCGGGAAAGACCTCAAGTCCTCCCGTCACTAGTAATGCGGGCACCATGCTAGTATCGACCTAAGTAATCAATAAAGCCCCGTCCCATAAGGGGTAGTGTGGTTGCACATGTTTGGTTGGGACGGTAGTCACACATAAATCTAATCCATCATTCCACCATGCACATGATATTACCGGCACATCACTTCTTTCTCAAGTGATGACCTAACACTTCATCACCCTCGGGCATTAGGGGCACCCGATGGGTTCATGCAAAGTTTTCAACTACGGAGGTTCATATCACACATGCATCATATGAGCATCAAGACCAACTATTGCATGTCATCTAGCACATAGCAAGATCAACAATAAAGCATGCATCATGTGGTGGTTCATCTAGGTTACCATCGTAACCCTATCATCATGTATCGGAAACAAACGGGTTCCGAGGAACAAGTGTATCATGGTCAAAGGGCTGCTTGCCTGGATTGGCTTGGTCCTCAAAGTCTTCTAGTCCTTCTCCTTCTTCTTCCACAGCAACTTCGTCAAATACGGGATCTATATGTCGCATAATAATAATGGAAAAATAAGAATACAAATAAAATAGAAAAACCAAAGTGCTCAGAAAAATGTCAACTCATTTTTGTAAAATACTAGAGGGTTTTCTAAGATGGGGAAAAATCTTAGTTGGAGTTTTGGAGTTACAGAATGGGATATATTGATTTTTGAACAGGAGTTATACTGCCCAAATTTGAATTTAAATTTGAACAGGACAGAAAAGTTTCATGGATTTGAATGAAAGTAGTACCATTAAATAGGTTGGAATATTACAAGATTTTAGGAGTTAGAAATATTTAATTTGGATTAATATTCTTTTCTGCATAAATGTTTAAAACATTAACAGAAAAGAAAAAGAGAAAAAGGGTCCTGTGCACTGGGCCAGAAGAGGCCACAGTGCACGGCCCAAACGGGCTGGCCCAGCCGCACGGTGCGAGCGCGCGCGCACGTTAGGTTTCAAACCTGACGGGCGGGGCCCGTGGGTCAGCGGCTCAGAGGAGGGGAGAGAGGTGGGAGGATGACAGGCGGGGCCCGCCTGTCATCTCTAACCCCGCGGTTACGGCGGCGGCGAGCTCACCGGCGTCGACTCCGGCCACGGCGACGGCAACAGAGGCCAGGGACGGACTCAGTGGCGTGTCGCGGTTGCAGTGGAGGTAGCGCGGCACGACGGGGAGCCCTGGTTCGCCGGCGACGAGGTGCGACGGCGGAGGCTCGTCGGAGGTCAGTTGCAGCGGCCGTTTCCGACTGCAAACAGAGGGGGAAACAGAGGGGAAAGGTTCAGTGGTGTGCTGCGGTTCCAAAACAGGTGGAAGGAGAGGCAGGGGAGGCCTGTACCTCGAGATCGCCGGCGGCCCGACGCGGCGGAGCTCCGGTCGATCCCGAGCACTGGGGCGCTCCGGGGTCGAACTAGTGATGCAGGAGGGACCAGGGGAGAGTTGTGAGGCTGGTGGTGGTGTTGGAAGAGCCTGGGGAGGCCTATATATAGGGCCCCGACGAGGACCCGTGGTCCAGTGCGCCGGCGAGCTCCGGCTCGTCGCTACAGCGCACGGAAGGCTACGGGAGTGAGTCAGGGGAGTTGCTGGACGAGTCCTACGCCCAGCTGAGGTAAGAGGAGGAGCGGGGGAGCAACAGGGAGGCGCGCGCGTGTGGAGCAGAGGAGTGGCCGAAGCGGGCGGCCAGCGCGCGTGCGATGGCGGCTACTGGAGGGCGCAGGAGGAGGGGGACAGCACCGGTGGGGGCTGCGGACATTGAGGCACGTTGGGAGGCGCGAGGGGAGAGCCCGAGGCTGTCGGGGGTCAACGATTGGCCCGAGCCAGCATGCGGGAGTACTGTTCACGCGCTCCATAGCGCGTGTGTGACCGGCATCGACACGCTCTCGCTGGTTTGGTCCGCTCCAGCGTGCCCAACAGTGTCTAGCAAGCAGAGGGAGGACTAAAGAAATGCCCTGAGGCCTTGGATGCTCTGGGGTGTAGAGAGAGAGAGAGGAGGGCTGGTAACAAGATGAAAGTGGGCTGTACAACAAGGTAAAGCTGAGGTTTCACCCCTCAATCATGGAGCTGGGGTGCTGGGGGAGTTACTGGGGTTTGCTGGTAACCCAATGAGTCTGTGGTAAGAAGTTGAGGCCATGGAGAAAAGTGAAAGTGGTCAAAATGGAGGTTTTAGAATTTCTGCAGAAGGTGTTTGATCATGGTTTGATCAAGCAAATGAAGTCCACTAGACATGGCACTTGACAGGGTTGAAAGACATGAGAAAATAGGGTGCTTCACCAAATTTGGCCTCATTTGAAGAAACTAGCCAATGTAACTTTGGTGAACCCTAGAAATCAACAGAAACAGTTTCATCTTGATTGAGTCAAGCTAATCATCTCCCCTTGATGCACCACTTGGTGTAGCATCATCATTTAGGGTATTGATCATGCTCACAAAGTTTGAGGCTCCAGATAAAAAGTTGGTAATGTAAAGTTCTTCAAATTTGCATTTGAACAAAAAGGGTTTTGAGGTGATCTGATCAAGTTGCTCTATTCCAAATCTTGTGCCACTTGGTCTAGGTGCCTTATTAGGCCATTCTAGCATGTGCACCAAGTTTGAGAGCATTTGGACAAGTTTGGCAATGTAAAGTTGCTCAAACTTTAAATGTGGACAGAATGGTTATGAAGGGGTTTGAGGAGGTTTTCTTGCTTCCCAAGGCATGGGACTTGGCAAGATCATCAAATATGTCATATATGACATGATAGAATTTCCCTGGAATTTTTGGAGAAAAATTCCTTTGTAAATATTTCAAAAGCTTGAAATATCCAGAAAGGGTTTTAGAGGGTTTAGCCCATTATTTTGAACATGACCAAGTGTTGAAACTCTTATATATGGACAATATATGTCCTCTGAGTCTCTCTGAATTTTGGCAAATATTTTTGAAATACTTAAATAATTTTCCCCTATTAAAGACCATTTCTGGCCTTAAGAAAAAGCTTTTAAATAAAATAGGAAAATAACTTTTAAAATTATACCTTTGTGGTTTCTGGGAGTCCTATGACTACTAGGTCTCAAATAAACCTTTTGAAATAATTTTCACACCCTTAATAAAGTACTTGCAGTGCAAATCTCAATTTAGGGGTTTTTGGAAAACTAAATTTATAAAATACTTTTTGGCCAAATTAATTTTGTAGGAAAATACTATACTGCTATATATCACTTGGCATGATCATTGGGCAGAAGTTTTGAGTATGGAGATGAAATCTACAAGAGATCATAGTTGACTTTAATGAGCACATGAAAAAGCAAATGAAGAAAACTCAATTCCAAATAAAAGCCAAATGATGCTAAAAAAATTTGCTGGTCCAAGTTTTCATGCTTCAAAGTTACAAACAACATGTTACAAAATGCAGGGTGTGACAAGGGGGTAATCGCACAGTGTGGATATCCGAACACCATAAAGGGGTGTCTTTTATTATTTTTCATAAGCTCATGAAGTCTAATCGTACAATTCGAACTGCTGAGGCGTTTTTTTCAAGATAAAAACAAAAAGGGAAATTTCTACAGAGTAAAGTTTTATAGAGGGCATTGATGTGTGGGTCGAAGCCTCAACTGTGCCATGTTGCACGTCTGTGGCTTTGTTCTATGGGAGGAGTGGGATGAGGCTTTCAGTACACCCTTGATGGGTGGCCTTCTCGGTGTAGCTTGATGCTGGAGGGGAGGGTCCGGAGCAGTACTCTGTGTCATCCGAAGACGTGGTAATGCCATAGTTTGGTCTATTCAGACACGTGGTTCTGCTCAAGTGTTATGAGCCTCACGGCTGCCAATGGCATCTTAAGCACAAAGTTGTGCTATCGAGGCACAAGGAGCGCGATTGTGTTCGGGGGCCGTGAGGCACGTAGCCCTATTTGCGGCGAAGGCGGGCGGGTTCCCATGATGGGGAGCGGGTTCGAACCCATTTACTGTTGTGGCCTGCCCTTATGTCGGGCTGATATTTGTGCTCGTAGGCGCCAGTTTGGTCTTTTGCTGCTAGAGACGCTGTGAGTTCCTTGGTATAGAGTGAGCGTTCCCTGTTGTTGCTAATTATTGTTATGCCCGAGGAAGCGGACATCTTCAGCTTGAGATACACTTAATACGGGACGACGTTGAACTTGGGAACGCCGCTCGGGCGTGATAGCTGCTGCAAAACGGGGGGATGTCAAAGATCAAGTCTTCGCTTCGGAAGTTGTCTGCTGACCCTAGTACTACTTCGAGGGTTACCGTGCCCGTGCAAGGGGCCTCCACTCCGGGAATAACTCCCTTGAAGGTGGTCTTATTGGGTTTGATCCTTCATGGGTCGATCCCCATCTTCCTTACTGTATCTTCATATATCAGATTGAAGTTGCTGCCACCGTCCATGAGGACTCTCATCAGTTGGAATCCATCAATAATGGGGTCAGGCACTAGGGCCGCCTATCCTCCATGCAGGATACTGGTCGGGTGGTCCATACGGTCGAAGGTGATCGGGATAGCCGACCATGGGTTAAACATGGCGCCATGGGTACGACAGAGTATACGTCCCGTAGTGCTCACTTCCTTTCTTTCCCTAGTATGTGGGTGGCATAGATCATGTTCACCCTCTTGACTTTGGAAGGGAAGGGTTTCTGGCCTCCACCATTGGTCCTGCGGGGCTCATCATCGTCCTCGCTTCGAGGGCTTTTTTCGGAGTCTTCGGCTGTGAGTTTGCCGGCATGTTTGATCACCCAACAATTGCTGGGTAGATCTAGTTCTTTTTGGTCAGAAATTGATTCTTGCCGGGCAGATTCTCCGGGTTGTTGTTTGACGTGGTTCAAGTCATTGGCATCCGGAGGCCAGACATATGTTCTCTAGAAGTTTGCTTGAAAAGCGTTCTTGAGCTCTTCCCAACAACCCTATAGATTCTTCGGGAAGGCTCTTCAACCAGTGTCTAGCTATTCCTTTGAGCTTTAGTGGCAAGTACTAGATAGCATGGAGGTTATCTCCTTGTGCCATGTGAATGTGGAGTAGAAAATCCTCTATCCATACGGCCGGGTTTCAAGTTTCGTCGTATGGATTCATGTTGACGGGCTTGTAGCCCTATGGGAAATGGTGTTGCATTACCTTGTATATGAAACATAGGGGGTGTGCAGTGCCTCGAACTTAGGATACTTCACGTCAGAGGTCCTCAGTCATCCAAACCCGCTATTGTTCCTGAACTCTATCGTTTTGGTTAAGACAGACATAGTATTCCTCCCGGTTAGCGTGTGGATTTTCCTTTGGTCCGTAGATGGACCTTGTATGACCTCCTCGAGCATCGAGGTCATGGAGGAGGTTGTACTCGTAGGCAGGCTGCGCTGTCACCTTACCATAAAGGCGAGGTGAGGCGGTGGGGTATTCGGCCTCATCAGCTCTTATGTCTCGTCCTCGACGGGGGCGGTTGATACGTCTTCAACGTATCAAAAAAAAATTATTGGTCCATGGTATTATATTATCAACTTTGGATGTTTTATATGCATGAATATGCTATTTTATATTATTTTTGGGACTAACTTATTAACCTAGTGCCTAGTGCCAGTTTCATATTTTTCCTTGTTTTTGAGCTTTGCGGAAAAGGAACATCAAACAGAGTCCAAATGGAATAAAACTCTCGCAACAATTTTTCTTGGACCAGAAGACATCAGAGGACTTGGAGTCCATGTCAGAAGATCCCCGAGGTAGCGACAATCCAGGGGGCGCGCCCTACATTAGTACGTGTTGGTGCTATTCAAAATATTTTAAACCCCTTTCCGCGATTGTCGGCGTCCTAGGAACCAGGGTACCAAGACTTACATGTCTGCGGGCCGCGACGCGCTCCTACCACGGCTTGGTATGGCCTAGCTGATCGACCAGCTGCCGAAGACCCTCGCGAGGGGGCTAGGCCTTGCGAGGAGAACAATGTCAAGACACCCTCAGGAGCGGCCTCGGCAAAGGCGCTCCAGAGGGGCGGAGAATCCAAGGGAAGCCTGCCTCAGGAGGATTCAGTGACGTCAGTAGTGACGCACGGCGCCAGCAGGTGCCAGTGCTAGCCAGCAGCGCAGTTGCCGTTTTGATGCAAAGGAGGCAGCGCAGGCGCAGGTTCCCGAGGAGCGGGACAAAGGTTTCCCCATTGGTGCAACAAGACCAAAGACCGCAAGGACGATAGGGAGGATGTCACCACCGAGCCCACCACCACGTCACCACCTGGTCCTTTGGCAGGCGAAGACTGCTTTTGTCAGGGTAGGAATGTCCTTTTGTTCCCGCTCGAAATGGCCGATGTGGAATCCCTTCCCGCCTAAACATTTCGGGGGAAGAGGACCCTGGACGCCTATATAAGTAGCTAGGATCCCCACTATGACGGGACGATAAAGAGGTAGATCCATAAACTCTGCCACCACGCAAAGGAGCAAGAACACTTGCCTCCTGACCCTCCTGAGCTCACCACCTGAGCTCAGAAATCACTGTACTAGTTCATATTCCAGCCCTCCCGAGGCCAATCCATCAAAGCAGGAAGTAGGGCTTTACACCACAAGGTGGCCTAAACCTGGGTAAACTCTTGCGTGCTTCACTTGTTGTTTGCTTGAATCTCTACACTGGGCGAGGGCTAGACTCTAGGTAGACGTGAGTGGGAGAGATCTTCGTTCACGCCCCTGTGTTCGAACTTCTTGGGTTTTGCGGAGCGCGAAATCCGACATTTGGCACGCCAGGTAGGGGGCGTGTCGAAATCTCGCCTCTTCGAAGACCTCGCCTCTCCTGTTCCGCGCCGCCACGATGACCGCGGCCCTCCACATTCGCGTGGGGGCTGGCGATCTCCCCTACGTCCGAGCGTTATCGGTGGACCGTGCCACCCATGGGCGCTCTTCCTCCTTCTCCGACGACGTTCTTACCAGTCGAGCCACCGGAGAGGGGCCTGCTCCGCCACTCCCGCCTCCTGTGGCCACGCCGGTCGCGCTCTTGGTGGCACGACGGCTGCCCCGCCACTGGCCATCAGCGGGAGAGCACGGCGTTCGAACGACACATGGCGGCGGGCTACGGAGCGTTTCCAGTGGGGAGCTGCCCTGCCGCGAGGTCGCCTGCATCCTCGGAGGGTCCCAAGCGCCAGCGTTAGCTCGGCATGTCAAGTCGCACTTTCGGCAGGTCGGGGCCGCCGCCCAGCCACAGGAGGCCTCGTGGGCACAGAGTGTGCAGGGGCACACCATCACCTTCGGCCCTAGCGATCTCGCCTCAGAAGCGGCCGGCACGAGCGTTCTCCCCATGGGGTGCACGCCCACCATCTGCGGGGTGGCCGTGACGAGGACCCTCATTGACGGCGGCGCCGGGTGATAACCCTCAACCGTAAGGGATCGAGATAGTCTTCGCAGGTAAGAATAACCCAATTTATTGATTCGACACACGGGGAGCCAAAGAGTATTTATAAGCTTTAACAGTTGAGTTGTCAATTCAACTGCACCTGAAATATACTAACTTGCAACAAAAGATAAGTGGTAACAGTGATACGATAGTGATGATAGTAATAGTAATAGTAAACAGCAAAAGTAAATAGCGGTAGTAAATGGCAGAAGTGGCAATTAGTGACAAGCAAGGTTTAAAATACTGTAGGCTAGGGAGATGGATGGTTGGGCGTTGCATGGATGAGATAGTTTCTAACTCGGGGCACGGCACACGGAAAAGTAATGATCATCTAGGAAAATATCAAACATTAGGAATGTATCCCGTAGGTAGTTGTACGTGCTTGCAATAAGAACTTGCACAACATCTTTTGTCCTACCATCCCGCTACGAACGGGGCCAAAAGGAACTAATGGATATTAAGGTGCTCCTGTCAAAGAGCACCGGAACAAAGCAATGAACTCAATGGATACATGTAATCCTCAAATTACGGGCCATCCCCTTTGGTGTCCCAAGCTGTCACTTTTGGGATCGTCGGTTCCGAACCGTAACAGGTGCATACAACTCATAGATAGGATCAAGAACACAAATATATTCATGCAATCACATATGGTTCAGATCTGAAATCATGGCACTCGGGCCCTAAGTGTCAAGCATTAAGAATAACAAGTTGTAGCAAAGATGATAAACACCATACTAGATGATAGGCAACATGCCCCCAACAATCTGACGAACTATTACATGATCTAACTCATCCAATCCCTACCATCCCCTTCGCCTACAGCAAGGGAATTACTCACACATGAAGGGGGAAGTCATGGAGGGATGATGGGGTGGTGATGATGATGACGATGGCGACGATCTCCCCTCTCCGGAGGCCAAATCAGCCTCCAGATTAGCCCTCCCGAAGAAGAACAGAGGGTGGCGGCGGCTCCGCGACGCAAAACAGTGAAAGGACTTCCGATCTGGGGTTTCTGCGTCGGGAGGAAAAATACGGGCTAAAGTAGGGCACCAGGGGGTATGGGCCCCACCCAGGCGCCCCCCCCGGCGCGGCCCAGGGGGGGCGCCCACAGGGCGCCTGGGCACCCCCTGGCCCCCCTCTGGCCCCACTTCTGGCATTTTGTTTCTTCGGGTGCGTGGATTTTTCGTGATTTTTCGTGGATTTTTCTGAGATGCTTAAAAATCCGTTTTCCTGCACACAAATAAACCATACAGGCAGCTCTGCTGAAAACAGCGTCAGTCCGGGTTAGTTTAGTCCAAATCATGCAAGAATGAGGTCAAAACAATATCAAAAGTGTTTGGAAAAGTAGATACGTTTGAGACGTATCAACTCCCCCAAGCTTAGCATATTGCTTGTCCTCAAGCAATTCAGTTCAACGAACTGGACGCGACAAAGAAAACTTTGACAAACTCTTTTGCTTCATTAGATGTATATAAGCATGTACTACGAAAAGAGTTCAGCAAGTATTAAAACAGTACTTATGAGAACAATGCAAGGAGCAATCCTTCTTTCGAGTGACCAGTCACAAATAATTAAGAGTAAACAATATATTACCGAAAATCAAGACAAGATCACATTGCACATAGCTTGAGCATATTAAGGTGGTATCTCGCTAGCCTCCATGAGTGAAGCAAAACATAAATGCAGAGACTCCTCCAGAGTTTTAAAGGAGACTAGAACTAAGAATTTCAGAATAAATCATATCACAAGTATGCAGAAGACAATGTAATACTTTGGGACAATGCTCTCCTAGTCAGTGCTTTGAAGAAAGAAGGTGATACTCTCGGACCGTGGCTTTTATTGGCAAAGTTGAAAACCCGTGATCGGAAACAAAAACTAAACATGTACCAGAGCTCTTGGTTTTGAAAAACAGATGTAATTATGTTTTTGAGAGGTGCGTATTTCGTCAACGAATGCTAGCAGATAACTCAATCACTTTTTAAGCTAGACAAGTCTCGAGGAACGGCTCCCGCATGAGGACGATCACATCCTCTTAATCTCCTTTGTTTATCACTGCCAAAGTTTTCTGATTTCTCATGAACAAAGCATGAAGGAGGGTTCGTTTGTTATATTATCTTTTTGAGCCGGGCGCACTCAATGCCAGTTCCTTTTCATATTAGGGGTTTGCACATTATGCATGCAATCTAGGGGTGAAACTTGTCCAACTTAAAGAGATCATGAATTAACTACTACTTACTCATGAGCTAAAACATAGGCACAAAAAAGGGAAATGCTTTTGATTAATTTCGAGATGGTACACGAAAGTCTTCGTTAGGAATGGCAGGTAAATACCATGTATAGGAAGGTATAGTGGACTCATATGGCATAACAGGTTTAAGGGTTTTGGATGCACAAGCAGTCATTCCGCTTAGTACGGGTGGATGTTTAGCAAAAGACTGGGAAGCGGCCAACTAGAGAGCAATAATGGTCATAATCATGCAGAGCGACAAAGCAACATTGAATCCGGCATGAAAGTGATATAACTATTCTAAAACCAAAGATCATCAAGGCAAAGTAGACTTTTTAGTCTTAAACATGTGTAAGCATGTGCCAAGTCAATCCAAAAATTCTCTAAAGGGAAATACCACCCTAGTATGCCAGACTATGAACAATGCGATGCATGTAGATCATTTCAATAACACATTATATACTCTAGTTATTGAAGACTAACTACAAGGAAAGCATGAACCACTGGAAGAGCATTGTAAACATAGCACTATGTCGCTACAAGCTGGTCTCTAGATCATAAGTACAGGCATATGTACAAAAGTAGAAACAGAAAGAGTTCATACCGGTCTTCCTTGTTGCTTCCTTTCAGTCGATCTTCGTCATCACTGCTTGTCACTTGCACGACCGAACGTAGGAAATATAATCAAATGCCATCACGGACTCGAGCTGATCTCTGAAAACAAAGCAAACTAAAAGAGAAAGGAAATCTTTTTGGGTTTTTCAAAAGTTGAATAAAAGCAAAAGAAAGAGAAAATCTTTTTGTTGTTTTTGCAAATAGAGGAATAAAGAAGAACGGGTAAAAACTTAGAAAAGATCAAAGTGAATAAAACGGATAATACAATGAAAAAGTGAGAAGGGCACGTACTCCCCCAAGCTTAGGCTTTTGGCCTAAGTTGGTAGCAGCTACTGCCCCCAGGAGCCTCCTGCTCCAGGGGTATGGTGGTGAGACCAAGGGTCGTAGAAGGATGATGGCGCGTACACCAAACTCCTCGGAGTCTCCCACGAGGAAGGTTCCGAGTGCCAAACAGAGGAAGACCCTTCACCAAACTCGGTGGCGGTCTCTTCCTGAAAATATGGTATCTCACTGTGCCTCTCCTCGTCGGGCACAACCCCCTCCATGGGGTTATGGAACTGATGCTGGACCATGAACTCATCGAACTGGACAACATCAAAGGACCATCCGTTCCTGCGAGAAAAATCAAACAAAAGAGGTGCAGGTAGACGGATCTCGCGTTCCGCGGTAGTTCCGAAACGCAAGATATAAACAAGGTTATCAAGTTCAGAACCCATGGTAACAAACTTATGCCTCTTCATAGCAGCAAGATCAAGCTTAAATAAGTAAAAGGAGTATCATCAGGGTGTGGGGTGCCTCCAAGATGCTCTAAGATAAGTGTGGCATAAATGCCACCATATAAGTCCCCCTTGTTACCGTTCATAGCAAGGCATCGAGCAATTAAGGTACCGATATTATAATCAGACCTCCATGAGAGGGCTGCTGCCAGGATAGCAATATCCGGAGCAGAAATGCTGCTCGTGTTGTCACGAGCAAACACCCCTCTAGCAATATAATATGCAAAATACCTGAGGTGAGGAAGAAAGATACTGGAGATCTTCGACCGATGAATATCCCTCGTACCCATGCTGCAGAGAGAGTTGATGACGGTTTTCAGCTCGGAGGGCTGAGTGGCCATCCTTGCCGTCCTCCCAATGTTCGGCACACCTATTACTTCACAAAAATTTCCCAAAGTCATGTTGATAAGATCATTATAAATTTTAAACTCAATAGCACCTGAATCAGGATTATATCTAAAACTGTTAATGAAACCGGAGGTGAGTTTCTGATACTGAGTAACACGGCTCGTGACGAGTCGTGTCAAACCTGCATTAGCACAAAGATTATAAAACTCATCCTTGATTCCCGCAGCTTCCATGAATTCATCACATGGAAATGTCATCGCACGTGATGGACTTGTGTCTTCTAACAACTCCAGGGGCACATGATCTTCATTATAGCTCACCCTAGCAGTCGATGGTGAATCTGCGGCTCTAGTGACTCGATCGGAGTGTGCGGGCCTCCTCTTCTCAAGCCATCCTTTTTCCCTTCCTAACAAACTCATTTCTGAATTTTTTTATAATTTACAAAAACGAGGATTAAAAGAAAGTGAGCTAAGGCAAACTACTCAACTCACTTGCCCAAGGCATAAACTTGCATCAAAACTTGGAAAACAACTTTCTACACATGCATGCAAGCTCATCTCTACAGCACCAAGAACTACTAAATACTCACAAATGAGGCCACCAATCAAAAATCTAATTGGAGGGGTGGAGGAGTCACATACCATGGAGTATTTGCTCAAAATTTCAGCTCAAATGATGGGCTATAGAGAGAGATCGAAGAATCGCCCCCAAGAATAGGAAGAACAGCAAGAACAAGACCAGAACTCTGGTTTCTGGAAAAAGAGAGAGAGAGGGGAAGAAGAAGTACCTAGAGGGGGGTCCCGTGGGCCCCAGGCGCCCTGTCGGCGCGGCCAGGGGCTGGGCCGCGCCAGCTGGCCGCCTGGGCCACTGGTGGCCCCCCTGGCTGGCCCCAGGACTTTCCGGGTCTCTCCTGTTGTGGAAATTTTTAATATAATTTTTCTGGAATTTTTCTGAAAACTTCACTGTTGAAATTTTTTCAAAGTTTCAAAAAGCTGTGAAACTCTCTGAAAACTTGAAGTAGTTAGTAGTATTGTGAAGCTTCAAAAACATAGATACTTGGTACAGCAAGTAGGACAATACTAAAAACAAATGAAAACATAGAAAGCTCAACTTTTTATCCATATAAAACACGTTTACTAGTAAGGTTGATCAAGTCTTACCAACAAACAAGCGATATATAGAGCAAAAAGTATCACCTCCTACAAAGTAATCACTGAACTTTTACCTTGATGGACATTGTCCCTACCATGATAGTTTTGTATTTGTGAGGCACATGTAGTGGACAGTCCCATTCTCCAATTTTCACGGTCTCGATATTCTCTATAGAGTTGAGGGCATGCCTCCTGTCGGTCTTCTTCGGAAAATATACCGTGTGTTCTTTATCATTCACATGAAAGGTGACCTTCCCTTTGTTGCAATCAATAATAGCACCTGCGGTGTTAAGGAAAGGTCTACCAAGAATAATGGACATGCTCCCATCCTCGGGCATGTCAAGCACAACAAAATCAGTAAGAATTAAACAATTAGCAACTTCAACTGGAACATCCTCACAAATACCTATCGGAACAGCGGTTGACTTGTCAGCCATCTGAAGGGAGATATCTGTAGGAATTAGTTTCTCTAAACAGAGCCTCTCGTAAAGAGAGAGAGGCATAACAATCACTCCCGCTCCAAGATCACATAAAGCAGTTTTGACATAATTATTCTTTATGGAGCAAGGAATGGTGGGTATACCTGGATCACCGAGCTTCTCAGGAATCATTCCACTGAAAGAATAGTTAGCAAGCATAGTAGATATTGCATCATTAGGAACTTTTCTTTTGTTAGTGACAATACCTTTCATATATTTTGAATAAGGAAGTAACTTAATAGCATCAGTCAAAGGAATTTGAAGAAAAAGAGGTTTAATCCATTCACAAAACTTATTGTAATGCTCTTCTTCTTTAGATTTGATGGACTTACCTGGAAAGGGCATGGGTTTCTGTACCCATGGTTCTTTCTCCTTCCCATGTTTTCTTGCGATGAAGTCTTCTTTAGTGTACCTCTTATGTTTGTTAGGTGATTCTTCCTTTCGAACTTCAGGCGGATCATTCTTCTCATTATCATTACCTTCAGGTTCAGCACCGTCTTCAGTCTCAGCATCGGAGATAGATACACTGTTGGGATCAATAGCTGGCTCTTCATCTGCAATATGATCATTAGAATTGTCAGTCTCTTTATGTATCTTTTTCTTATTTGGAGAGACAACAATTTCATCTTCCTGCATTTGAGAATCTTGCTCGATTCTCTTCGGATGTCCCTCTGGATAAAGAGGATCTTGAGTACTAGTTCCTCCTCGGGTTTTAATCCCAAAAGCCTGCAATTTATCTTGTTTGGCATTGTTAGCAAGCAAATCTCTTTGCACATTAGAAATTTGATCGAGCTGAGTTTGAACCATATGAAAATGCTTCACAAGACATTGAACATCATTAACTGTTCTATCTAAAACACCAAGCAACTTTTTGATAGCAAGGGAATTATCATGCAACTGACTTTCTATCCTCTCATTAAAATGATTCTGTTTCATAATAAAATTATCAAACTCATCTAAACATTGATCAGGAGGCTTACCATGAGGGATGACACTTGCGTTGAAATCTAAAAGAGAGTGTACCTCTACCATAGGAGGGTGAGTGGTAGGCTCACACAGCTTCTCAATAGGGGGTAGATTCTTCACGTCTTCAGCTTTAATACCATTCTCTTTAATAGACTTCTTTGCTTCTTGCATATCCTCGGGGCTTAGAACAAACATGCCCCTCTTCTTTGTTGGTGGAGGTGGTTCAGGGACGGACCAATCTTCATGCTTTTTGGCAATCCTGCCCATTAGATCTTCCGCATCGTCCGGTGTTCTTTTCCTGAAAACACAACCAGCACAACTGTCCAAATAGGACCTAGATTCATCAGTTAAACCAGCATAGAATATATCCATTAATTCATTCTTGGGAACTCCATGTCCTGGTCTAGCCTGAATCAAACCACTGTACCTCCCCCAAGCTTTAGGAAGGGACTCATCTTGCAACTATTTAAAATTATAAATTCTTTGTAAAGCAGCATGTTGCATATGAGCAGGAAAGTACTTATCAACAAAAAGAGTGAGCTAAGTCCTGAGGACTCTTAATGGATCCGCATGGAAGTGAATCATACCATGCTTTAGCACCTTCCTTCAAGGAGAAAGGAAGAAGCTTGGTCACATAAAAGTAGTGTATCTTCTCATCTGTGGTAAACAGGCTACCTAGCTCACCATGTTTAGTTAGGTGTGCAATAGCATCATCATTTTCTCTGCCATAAAAGGGGTCAGCTTCAACCATAGGTATAAGTGAAAGATCAACAGATAAATCAAAATCAGGATCATCAATGCATATAGGAGATGTAGCAAACTCAGGATTAGGAACGGTTTTGTTTTTCAAAGAGTGTTTTTCAAACATTTTCTTAATAGTTTCAGGGTCAGAGCCGTCAAACTCTGTCAGTTCCCTGCATAAATCTTCATTAAGTATATAATAATCATCATCAAGGAGCCTCTCCTGGAGTTTACTCAAATCAGGATAATCATAAGTTTCACCAATAGGGTAGCGAGTAACAGGAAGTTCAATTCCATATTTTTCAGCAGCAGCAGTAATTTGTTTCTCAAGAGCATAACGAAGTGAACTAATATCATCATCAAAAGTAGTAGAAGCGTCATCAAGAGTATCAGACATAGTAATAGATTCAATAGGAGCATCATGTGGTGGTGGTGAGGCAAACTTACTCATAACAGAAGGTGAATCAAGCGTAGCACTGGTGCTCAGAGCAGTACCTCTTCTTGTAGTGGATCGTAAGATCGGAACCTTAGGGTCTCCTTTCTTACCCATAGTGAATAAAGTGCAGCAGGTAGGATACCTCAAGTAGACTTGTAAATATTGCTATGCTCCCCGGCAACGGCGCCAGAAAACGGTACTTGATAACCCTCAACCGTAAGGGATCGAGATAGTCTTCGCGGGTAAGAATAACCAAATTTATTGATTCGACACACGGGGAGCCAAAGGTATTTATAAGCTTTAACAGTTGAGTTGTCAATTCAACCGCACCTGAAATATACTAACTTGCAACAAAAGATAAGTGGTAACAGTGATACGATAGTGATGATAGTAATAGTAAAAGTAAACAGCAAAAGTAAATAGCGGTAGTAAATGGCAGAAGTGGCAACTAGTGACAAGCAAGGATTAAAATACTGTAGGCTAGGGAGATGGATGGTTGGGCGTTGCATGGATGAGATAGTTTCTAACTCGGGGCACGGCACACGGAAAAGTAATGATCATCTAGGAAAATATCAAACATTAGGCATGTATCCCGTAGGTAGTTGTACGTGCTTGCAATAAGAACTTGCACAACATCTTTTGTCCTACCATCCCGCTACGAACGGGGCCAAAAGGAACTAATGGATATTAAGGGGCTCCTGTCAAAGAGCACCGGAACAAAGCAATGAACTCAATGGATACATGTAATCCTCAAATTACGGGCCATCCCCTTTTGTGTCCCAAGCTGTCACTTTTGGGATCGCCGGTTCCAAACCGTAACAGGTGCATACAACTCATAGATAGGATCAAGAACACAAATATATTCATGCAAACACATATGGTTCAGATCTGAAATCATGGCACTCGGGCCCTAAGTGTCAAGCATTAACAATAACAAGTTGTAGCAAAGATGATAAACACCATACTAGATGATAGGCAACATGCCCCCAACAATCTGACGAACTATTACATGATCTAACTCATCCAATCCCTACCATCCCCTTCTCCTACAGCAAGGGAATTACTCACACATGAAGGTGGAAGTCATGGAGGGATGATGGGGTGGTGATGATGATGACGATGGCGATGATCTCCCCTCTCCGGAGGCCAAATCAGCCTCCAGATTAGCCCTCCCGAAGAAGAACAGAGGGTGGCGGCGGCTCCGCGACGAAAAACAGCGAAAGGACTTCCGATCTGGGGTTTCTGCGTCGGGAGGAAAAATACGGGCTAATGTAGGGCACCAGGGGGTGTGTGCCCCACCCAGGCACCCCCCCGGCGCGGCCCAGGGGGGGGGGGGCGCCCACAGGGCGCCTGGGCACCCCCTGGCCCCCCTCTGGCCCCACTTCTGGCATTTTGTTTCTTCGGGTGCGTGGATTTTTCGTGATTTTTCGTGGATTTTTCTGAGATGCTTAAAAATCCGTTTTCCTGCACACAAATAAACTATACAGGCAGCTCTGCTGAAAACAGCGTCAGTCTGGGTTAGTTTAGTCCAAATCATGCAAGAATGCGGTCAAAACAATATCAAATGTGTTTGCAAAAGTAGATACGTTTGAGACGTATCGCCGGGCTCAATATCCTCTCCACCGAGGCCTTCGGTCATCTGCCATTGTCTTACAGGCAGCTCCTCCCCACCAAGCCCTTCTCAGGGGTCGCGGGCTCGGCCATTCCGCTCGACCAGATCCGCCTCCCGGTCACCTTCGGTACACCGGCTAACTACCGAACTGAGTTCATCGACTTCGATGTCGCACCCATCCACCTGCCCTACAACGCCATCCTCGGCTTCCCAGCCTTGGCGAAGTTCATGGTGGCGACTCACCCGGGATACAACACTGTCAGGATACCTGGGAGCAGCGGCATCATCATCGTCAAAGGGGACCCCAATGCCGCCCTTCAGGTCCTCAGGCGCGCTTATAGGGCTGCTGCCGCAGCTCACCCAGGAGCAAAGGGGGCTCGGGAGGCGCCGGAGGCCGTGCCTGCCAAGAAGAAGAAGCTCTTCTCTGAGGACCCCGCCGAGACGAAGTAGGTGCCCGCGGATGAAGAAGGCTCAGGAGCCACCTTCACCATCGGCACGGGCATGGATCCTGAGCAAGAGGCAGTAGTGGTCAGCTTCCTCAGGGCCAACAAGGACGTGTTCGCCTGGAAAGCCGCAGACTTGGTCGGGGTGCCTAGGCACGTCATCGAGCATCACCTCACGGCGTGCCCCAATGCGCGCCCTATCAAGCAAAAAGCGCGCAGACAAGCCCCGAAGAAGTAGGCATACATCGTCCAGGAGGTGAGGAAGCTAGAGGAAGCAGGTGTTGTACGGGAAGTACGACACCCGGAGTGGCTGGCCAACCCCGTCATAGACCCGAAGAAAGGAGGCAAGGAGCGCATGTGCGTTGACTTCACGAGCCTCAACAATTTCTGCCCTCAGGACCCATTCTCTCTTCCGAGCATTGACCAAATCGTGGATTCAACGGCTGAGTGTGACCTACTCTGCTAGTTCGACGCCTTCTCTAGCTGCCACCAAATCAAGATGGCGGTGGAAGACGTGGAGAAGATGGCGTTCCTGACCCCATGCAGGGTCTACTGCTACACTTGCATGCCTTTTGGGATGAGGAACGCGGGCACCACCTTCCAACGCCTAATGCACATCACCCTCGGCCCTCAACTCGGGAGAAACACGGAGGCCTACGTCAATGACATCGTGGTTAAAACCAGGGAGGCCAGGACTCTCGTCCAGGACCTCGAAGAAACTTTCGCCAACCTGCGCAAGGTGAAGCTGTGCCTCAACCCGGAGAAGTGCGTGTTCGGTGTACCCTCTGGCAAGTTGCTAGGGTTCCTGGTTTCCCACCGGGGCATTGAAAGTAATCCGGAGAAGATCAAGGCCATCGAAAGAATGAAGCCGCCCACAAACCTGAAGGAAATGCAGAAGCTCGCGGGGTGTGTAACGTCCCTAGGGCGCTTCATCTCTAAGCTTGGGGAACACGCCCTCCCGTTCTTCAAGCTCATGAAGAAGAAGGGGCCCTTTGAGTGGACTCCGGATGCCGATGCCGCCTTCCTGGACCTCAAGGAATACCTCACCAGCTCGCCAGTTATGGTAGCGTCGCGACCCCTGGATCCCATGACTCTCTACCTCGCCGCAACGCCTCACTCCACCCGTGCGGCACTAGTCGTGGAGCGTGAGGAGAGGCCCCGAAGCCCAAGGCCACCGGGCGGCTCGGCATCTTCAGGGCCCACGCCACAACCTGACGCAGTCCCAGAGGTAGATTAAACCACGGGCACTAACAGCCCTGCCACTCATAAAGAGGCACCCAAGGTTCCTGAAGCGCCCATCGACCCTGCTGCGCTGACCCTCGTGGAGCACCCGTTGTATTTTGACAACACCGTACTGAGCGACGCGCGCTCGCGCTACCCGATGCCTCAGAAGCGGCTCCTAGCGCTCCTCGTCGCCTCCAGGAAACTGCGCCACTACTTTCAAGGCCATCCTATTAAGGTTGTTTCGTCATATCCTCTCGAGAAGGTACCGTGGGGCCCGAATGTCATCGGGAGGGTCGCCGAGTGGAACATCAAGCTTCAAGCGTTCCACTTGGAGTTCAGCACCACACGAGTGATCAAGGGAGCAGCTCTGGTAGACTTTGTGGCAGAGTGGACTGACGCGCCGGAGCGGGGGGCTAGCGAGGACCACTCGCTGGCCCCCGGCGATGAAGCCCCAGAAGGATGGGTGGTATACTTCGACGGCGCCTTCTCGCGCCTTGGCGTGGGGGCTGGTGCCGTGTTAGTATCTCCCACTCAGGATAAGTTGTACTATGTTGTGCAACTTTGCTTCCAGCAAGGTGAGAAGGTCTCCAACAACATTGCAGAGTACGAGGGCCTAATTGCTGGGCTCAAGGCCGCCGCTGCGCTGGGGGTCAAGCGTCTCACCTTCAGGGGTGATTCGCAACTGCTCGTCCACTTCTCCAACAAGAAATACAAGCCCAAGGACGAGCACATGGAGGCATATCTGGAGGAGGTGCGCAAGATGGAGAAGCAATTCCAAGGGCTAGAGGTGCAGCACGTACCAAGAGGCACCAACAAGGAAGCGGATGACATCGCCAAACGAGCCTCCAGGCGAGAGCCTCAGAGGCCTGGCGTCTTCGAGGAGCGACTACTCAAACCATCGGCAGCACCGCCAGCTCGTGAGCTGGCATCCCCTCAGCAGGGGTTACCTGCGGCGCCTCCAGACGATGCCCCATCCTGTGGACCGCCCTTCGGAGCCCACCTGCTTCTTGCTGCGGAGCCGGAGGAGGGTTGCTGGACCCGAGAACCCAAGATGTACCTGCAACACGACACCCTGCCGGCCAATGAAGAAGACGCAGAGCGCGTGTTCCGACAGGCCTCTGCTTACTGCATTCAAGACTGTGAACTCTATAGGAGGCGCCCCAACGACGTCTCACTAAAATGCATCTCGAGGAAGCAATGGCGCGAGCTGTTGGCTGACATCCACGGTGGAGACTGCGGTCATCACTCGTCATCTCTCACCCTCGTAGGCAAGGCCTTTCGTAGCGGCTTCTACTGGCCCATGGCGCTCAACGATGCCACGGAGTTTGTGCGGGCTTGCGAGGCGTGCCAGTTTCACGCCAAGCAGATCCACCAACCGGCGCATGGCCTCCAGACGATACCGCTCTCATGGCCCTTCGCGGTCTGGGGATTGGACATCCTGGGTCCATTTCCCCGGGCAGCGGGGGGCTACCACTTACTGTACGTCGCCATCGAGAAATTCACCAAGTGGGTAGAGGTGGAGCCTGTTCGCGCGATCCCAGCCGGGTCGGCTGTCAAGTTCATCCAGGGTCTCGTGAGGCGATTCGGGGTCCCCAACCGCATGATCACGGATAACGGTTCACAACTCGTAAGCAATCTCTTCAGGTCCTATTGTGCTAACCTTGGAACACAGATCTGCTATGCTTCAGTGGCTCAGCCCAAGAGCAACGGTTAGGCCGAGCGCGCCAACACGGAAGTCTTGCATGGCCTCAAGACGCGCAACTTTAAGAAGAAGCTTGAGGCTTGCGGCAGGGGATGGATCGACGAGCTCTAGTCCGTGCTATGGTCAATCCGAACCACTCGCACCAAACCCATCGGGGAAACTCCTTTCTGTCTCGTCTATGGGGCGGAGGCGGTTCTCCCTCACGAGGTCAAGCATCGCTCCCCACAGGTCATGGCCTTCAATGAGGAATGCCAGGATGGCGCTTGGCAGGTGGACCTCGTGCTCGGCGAGGAGGGCCGCCGCCGAGCTGCCCTCAGGGCGACACGTTATCAGCAGGCGCTGCGGCGGTACCACTGTCGTAGCGTTCGCGTAAGAACACTTGAAGTTGGTGACTTGGTCCTGAGGCGGGTCCTCTCCGGGGAGGGGTTGCACAAGCTCTCGCCCATGTGGGAGGGCCCGTTCAGAATCGCCCGTGTCTCTAGGCCCTGTGCTATGCCCTGGAGACGCAGGATGGGATACCTATCCAGAATTCCTGGAAGATCGAACACCTCACGAGGTTCTATTTGTAATCAAGGCTCCGTGCCCGTGAAGGTCTCCGCCCGTGACACTCTCACGTAATAATGAGTTGGGGCTGTATAGGCCTCGGAGTCTCCTGTGCGTTGCCTACGGGCCCTCAGAAGGGGCTCCCACCCACGCCCCAGTGGTAGTCCTTAGCTCCGCCCTGGGAAGAAGACGTAGTGTAGGGGTCGGACGCGACCTTTTTCCTTTGTTGGCTTGGTGTTTGGCTGTCAGCCTTTTCTACTTCCTTGGCTATCAGCCCTTCCTCTGCCCCGTGCTATGAAGTTCTCGTGTTTCTCGCGCTTCTTGCATTTGGTTCAAAGTCTTGTTTGGGATCTTTCTCGCCGGTTTTAAGTTCAGTTTGTTGAGCAGGGCTGCGCCACCCGCTTTTCTTCGCGCGCCTCACATGATTGGGGCACAACCGCATTTCAGGCGCTTAGCAAGATGGATATCATTACATCATACCATTTCATACATACATGGGGGATACAACAATACATACAAGTCACATGAATACAACAACATCAATTCACGCATCCGACTACGGATGCAAACAAGAAAAGCACAACGACATCCATCTGCTATCCCAGGCTGCCAAACCAGAACCTAACCCAAGACTAAAGAAGAAGAAGAAGAACTCCAACACAACAAACGACGCTCTCACGTCGAGTCATCGGAAACCTACACCTGCAACTGTTGTTGTAGTATCTGTGAGCCACGAGGACTCAACAATCCCATAACCATGGGTAACAAGACTAGCAAAGCTTAATGGGAAAGGAGAGGGTAAGTGGTGAGGTTGCAGCAGCGGCTAAGCAAGTATATGGTGGCTAACTTACGAGTACAAGAATAGGATGAGCATCTACGCAAGCGGTCGCAAACTAGTAATGATCGCTAAAGATCCTGAACTACCTACGAGTCAAACATACCCCCTCCGTGTTCTGTTCTCAAAGTGAAAAGAGACAGTCACGATTACCCACATAGTTGTGTGTTTTACTTCGGATCCTCTGTCAAGTTTTCTACAACCGGACATTAACAAATTCCAATCTGCCACAAAACCGTGGGCACGCCTTTCGAAAGATCATAACCCTGCAGGGGTGTCCCAACTTAGCCCGTCACAAGCTCTCACGATCAGCTGAAGTAATAATAATAATATTATCACCACTTATCTTAGGGACAATCCGATCAGGCTCGGAATCCCAGTGCACAAGACATTTCGACAATGGTAAAACAAGTCCAGCAAGACCTCCCGGTGTGTCGACACCCTGATAGTAGCCGCGCGTATCTCGTCTCAGGCCACGACCGGATGGGCGATCCTACAGGTAAAACCAATCCTCGAGTTTCCCTGTGGTGGCCCCGCATAACCCCCGTTTGAGATCAACACCATCAGCACTGGCCCCCCCTGCTATGTACAAAAATACTCGGGGACACGACCCCCAATGCAATTTATTTTATTAATTAAGTTGTTATTATGAGGCAAATTAAAACCAATGTTGGGCCTTGCTGGAGGATTTTTATTCAAAGACGAACTGTCAAGGGGTCCCCATATACCCAACCATGTAAGGAACGCAAAATCAAGGAACATAATGGTGGTTTATCGGCTCCTAAGGTGGCATGAGTGGAACAAAACACCGAGCAAAAGGCCAAGTCTTCCACCCATTCCCAGTATATAGGTGTGTTAATATATATAAGACATATTGTGATATTCCCAAAGCATCAAGTTCCAACATGGAACAATCTTCATCTTCACCTGCAACTAACAACGCTATAAGCGGGGCTGAGCAAGCGGGTAACATAGCCAAACAATGGTTTGCTAGGAAGGTGTCGAAGGTTAGAGGTTTCATGGCAACAAGGAGAGGGGCTGACAATAAGATGGGTAGCGCGACATATAACGATAGCATCGAGACAACTAAGCATGGCAATGATAGTAAAGTTATCCAAGATGATGGTCATCATGCCTCAGATCCCGCAAGGAAGAATAATGAATCCGTGAAGAAGACGAAGAAGCCTTGAAGACGAAGCACGCGAAGTCGAACGAATCCTCACGATCGCAACGGAACAAGCACTAACGAGAAGAAGCAAGCAACACGGTAAACAAACCACACAAGACATGACTTAAAGCTCAACCAAGTATGAAGCAAGACAAGTCTATGTATGATGCAATACATGGCAAGGTATGAAGCACTCAAAAACAACTCAAGACAACAAGTTTAAAAGAGGCCGGAACCAACACATAACAAATCCGGTAAGCCCTCATATGCATAATTTGAAATTAGTCCAGATCTGAACAAACCTTAAGTTGGAGTTGTTAAACATAAGTTTAACATGCACCATGATGATCTACACAAAATTCTAGTCAAGTTTCATATAAAGTTCGTTTAATTCGGAGCTACGGCCTAGAAGTGTTGGAAATATGCCCTAGAGGCAATAATAAAAGAGTTATTATTATATTTCCTTGTTCATGATAATCGTTTATTATCCATGCTATAACTGTATTGATTGGAAACTCAAATACATGTGTGGATAAATAGACAAACTTTGTGTCCCTAGTAAGCCTCTACAGGACTAGCTCGTTGATCAAAGATGACCGCGGTTTCCAGGTCATAGACATGAGTTGTCATTTGATAACGGGATCACATCATTAGGAGAATGATGTGATGGACGAGACCCAAACGTTAAACATAGCTTTTGATCGTATCAGTTATCGCTATAGTTTTCTGCATGTCAAGTATAAGTTCCTATGACCATGAGATCATGTAACTCACTGACACCGTAGGAGTGCTTTGTGTGTGCCAAACGTTGCAACGTAACTGGGTGACTATAAAGGTACTCTACAGGTATCTCCGAAGGTGTCTGTTGAGTTGACATGGATCGAGACTGGGATTTGTCACTCCGTGTGACGGAGAGGTATCTCCGGGCCCACTCGGTAATACGTCATCTCAATGAGCTCAAAGTGACTAAGTAGTTAGTCACGGGATTATGTATTACGGTAACGAGTAAAGAGACTTGCCGGTAACGAGATTGAACTAGGTATAGAGATACCGACGATCGAATCTCGGGCAAGTAACATACCGACGAGACAAAGGGAACTGTATACGGGATTGCCTGAATCCTTGACATCGTGGTTCATCCGATGAGATCATCGAGGAACGTGTGGGAACCAATATGGGTATCCTGATCCCGCTATTGGTCATTGACCTGGGAGTGTCTCGGTCATGTCTGCATAGTTTTCGAACCCGCAGGGTCTACACACTTATGGTTCGGTGACGCTAGGGTTGTTAGTGAGAACAGTGCATGGTTACCGAAGGTTGTTCGGAGTCCCGGATGAGATCCCGGACGTAAAGAGGGTCTCCGGAATGGTCCGGGGACGAAGATTGATATATAGGATGAGAGTGTTCGGAGTCCGGAAGTGTTCCGGGGAGTACCGGGAAATCGGCGGATGACCGAAAGGGGTTTCGGGGGTCCCGGAAGGAGTTTCGGGCCTAATGGGCCACAAAGGGGGGACACAACAGCCCTCATAGGGCTGTGCGCCCCCCCTGGGCCCTCTCCTCATGCGCAAGGGAGGCTGGCCCCCCCTAGGGCTGCCGCACCCCCTTAGGCTTGGGGGGCAAGGCACTTGGGGGGGAAACCCTAGCCCCAGGGGGCGCCGCCCCCTCCCCATCTGCCCTGGCCGCCGGCCCCTAGGGGAAACCCTAGGGCGCCCCCTCCCCTCTCTCCCCCCTATATAAAGAGAGGCAGAGGGAGGGCAGCCACACACGTTCGTGCCTCGGCGCTGCCCTCCCTCTCCCACTACAATCTTCGTTTTCCCGCGGTGCTTGGCGAAGCCCTGCTGGAATCCTCCACCACCATCTCCACCATGCCGTCGTGCTGCCGGTGTCTCCATCAACCTCTCCTCCCCCCCTTGCTGGATCAAGAAGGAGGAGACGTCCCCGAGCTGTACGTGTGAAGAACGGGGAGGCACCGTTGCTTCGGTGCTTGGATCTTCGGCGATCTGAATCGCGGCGAGTACGACTCCATCAACCGCGTTCTTGAACGCTTCCGCTTAGCGATCTACAAGGGTATGTGGATCCAACTCTCCCCTCGTAGATGCATCTCCTAGATTGATCTTGGAGAGCGTAGGAAATTTTTTTGTTTCCCATGCAACGTTCCCCAACAGTGGCATCATGAGCTAGGATCTTGCGTAGATGCTTTCACGAGTAGAACACAAAGGAGTTTTGTGGGCGTTGATGTTTAGATTGCTTCCCTCCTTGGTCTTTCTTGATTCAGCGGTATTATGGGATGAAGCGGCCCGGACCAACTTTACATGTCCACGTACATGAGACCGGTTCCATTGACAGACATGTGACTTTTGTTGCATAAGATGGCTGGCGGGTGTCTGTCTCTCCTATTTTAGTTGAATCGGAATAGAACAAGGCGGTCCTTGAAGAAGGTTAAATAGCAACTTAAATATCACCGTTGTGGCTTTGCGTAGGTAAGAAGCGTTCTTGCTAGATACCCATAGCAGCCACGTAAAACATGCAACAACAAATTAGAGGACGTCTAACTTGTTTTTGCAGGGTATGTATGTGATATGATATGGCCAATGACATGATGAGATATATTTGATGTATGAGATGATCATGTTGTAATAGTTAATATCGACTTGCATGTCGATGCATACGGCAACCGGCAGGAGCCATAGGGTTGTCTTTAATTTTTGTATGACCTGCGTGTCAATCATTAAGCGCTTTGTAATGCTTTACTTTATCGCTAAACGGTAGCAATAGTAGTAAGAGCATGGTGGGCGCGCGACAACCCCGATGGCGACACGATGATGGAGATCATGATGATGGGGATCATGGTGTGGCGCCGGTGACGATGGAGATCATGCCGGTGCTTTGGAGATGGAGATCAAAAGCACGAGTTGATGGCCATATCATGTCACTTATGATTTGCATGTGATGTTAATCCTTTTATGCATCTTATTTTGCTTAGGACGACGGTAGCATTATAAGATGATCCTTCACTAAAATTTCAAGATAAAATTGTGTTCCCCCCGAATGTGCGCCGTTGCGAAGGTTCGTCGTTTCGAAGCACCACGTGATGATCGGGTGTGATAGACTCTACGTTCGCATACAACGGGTGCAAGCCAGTTTTGCACATGCAGAACACTCGGGTTAGACTTGACGAGCCTAGCATGTACAGACATGGCCTCGGAACACGGAAGACCGAAAGGTCGAGCATGAGTCATATAGTAGATATGATCAACATGTAGATGTTCACCATTGACACCACCTCATCTCACGTGATGATCGAACTTGGGTTGGTGGATCTGGATCATGTCACGCTCGAATGACCAGAGGGATGTCAATTTGAGTGGGAGTTATAAATAATTTGATTAGGTAATAACTCACTTATCATGAACAATAGTCTAAAATGTCTTTGCAAATCTTTTGTTGTAGATGGCTCGCGCAGTAGCTCCCCTGAATTTTAATGCGTTCCTAGAGAAAGCTAAACTGAAAGATGATGGGAGCAACTTTGTGGACTGGCTCCGTAATCTGAGGATCATCCTCACAGCTGCCCAAAAGGTTTATGTCCTAAGTGCACCGCTAGGTGAACCCCCCGCTCCGGCCTCTGTGGACGTTATGAACGCCTGGCAGACGCGCTCGGATGACTACTCAGTCGTGCAGTGTGCCATGTTGTATAGCTTGGAAGGAGGACTTCAAAGGCGTTTTGAACGTCATGGAGCATATGAGATGTTCCAGGAGTTGAAGTTCATCTTTGAAAAGAATGCTAAGATCGAGAGGTATGAGACCACCGATAAATTCTTTGCTTGCAAGATGGAGGAGAATTCGTTTGTCAGTGAGCACTTGCTGAAGATGTCTGGGTACTATACCCGCATAGCTGATCTGGGACTTGTGTTCCCGGAGGAGGCTATCATTGACAGAATTCTCCAGTCACTCCCACCTAGCTACAAGAGCTTCGTGCAGCAGTATAACATGCAAGGGATGAACAAGTCCATCGCCGAGCTGTTTTCCATGCTGAAAGTCGCTGAGGCAGACATCCAGAAGGAGTATCAAGTGTTGATGGTCAATAAAACCACCAGTTTCAAGAAAAATGGCAAGGACAAGAAGGGTAACTCTAAGAAGGGTGGCAAAGCAGTTGCTCATCCAGTGAAGAAACCCAAGGCTGGGCCCAAGCCAGAGACTGAGTGTTTCTATTGCAAGGGGAACGGCCACTGGAAGCGGAACTGCCCCAAGTATCTGGCAGACAAGAAGGGGGCCAACAACAACAACAAGCAAGGTATATGTGATATACATGTTATTGATGTGTACCTCACCAACTCTCGTTGTAGTGCCTGGGTATTTGATACCGGTTCGGTTGCTCACATTTGCAACTCTAAACAGGAACTACGGAATAAACGGAGGCTGGCGAAGGACGAAGTGACGATGCGCGTGGGGAATGGTTCCAATGTTGATGTGATCGCCGTCGGCACGCTCGCTCTTGGATTACCATCGGGATTAGTTATGAACCTGAATAATTGTTATTTAGTGCCTGCGTTGAGCATGAACATTATATCTGGATCTTGTTTATTGCGAGACGGTTACTCATTTAAATCAGAGAATAAAGGTTGTTCTATTTATATGGGTAATATCTTTTATGGTCATGCACCCGAAGTTAGGGGTTTATTCTTATTGAATCTCGATAGTGATGATACACATGTTCATAACATTGATGCCAAAAGATGTAGAGTAGTCAACGATAGTACCACTTTCTTGTGGCACTGCCGTCTGGGTCATATCGGCATGAAACGCATGAGGAAGCTCCATGCTGATGGACTTTTGGAGTCTCTTGATTTTGAATCACTTGACACATGCGAGCCGTGCCTCATGGGCAAGATGACAAGGACCCCGTTTTCAGGGACAATGGAACGGGCAAGTGACTTATTGGAAATCATACATACTGATGTGTGTGGTCCGATGAGTGTCACGGCGCGCGGTGGATATCGTTATTTTCTCACCTTCACTGACGACTTAAGTAGATATGGGTATATTTACTTAATGAAGCATAAGTCTGAAACTTTTGAAAAGTTCAAGCAATTTCAGAGTGAAGTTGAGAATCATCGTAACAAGAAGATCAAGTTCCTACGATTTGATCGAGGGGGAGAGTATCTGAGTTATGAGTTTGGCAATCACTTAAGAAAATGTGGAATCGTTTCACAGTTGACGCCACCTGGAACACCACAGCGTAATGGTGTGTCCGAACGTCGTAATCGAACCCTATTAGATATGGTGCGTTCTATGATGTCTCTTGCCGATTTGCCACTATCGTTCTGGGGATATGCGTTAGAGACAGCTGCATTCACTTTAAATAGGGCTCCATGTAAGTCCGTTGAGACAACACTGTATGAACTATGGTTTGGTAAGAAACCTAAGTTGTCTTTTCTCAAAGTTTGGGGTTGCGATGCTTATGTCAAAAGGCTTCAGCCAGAAAAGCTCGAACCCAAAGCGGACAAATGTGTCTTCATAGGATACCCAAAAGAGACAGTTGGGTACACCTTCTATCTCAGATCTGAGGGCAAAGTGTTTGTCGCTAAGAACGGGTCCTTTCTCGAGAAAGAGTTTCTCTCGAAAGAATTGAGTGGGAGGAAGGTAGAACTTGATGAGGTTATTGAACCTCTGCTTCAACCAGAGAATTGCGCAGCGCAGAAAGTTGTTTTTGTGGAGCCTGCAGCGGTTGAAGAGGAAGCCAATGATGATGATCAAGAAACTTCTGATCAAGTTACTACCGAACCTCGTAGGTCGACAAGGGTACGCACTGCACCTGAGTGGTATGGTAACCCTGTCTTGGAGGTCATGTTGTTAGACAACGGTGAACCTACGAGCTATGGAGAAGCGATGGTGGGCCCGGATTCCGACAAATGGTTAGAGGCCATGAAATCCGAGATCGGATCCATGTATGAAAACAAAGTATGGACTTTGGAAGTATTACCTGAAGGTCGGAAGGCCATTCAGAATAAATGGATTTTTAAGAGGAAGACGGACGCTGACGGTAATATCACCGTGTATAAAGCTCGACTTGTGGCAAAGGGTTTTTCACAAGTTCAAGGAATTGACTACGATGAGACTTTCTCACCCGTAGCGATGCTTAAATCCGTCCGAATCATGTTAGCAATAGCTGCATATTTCGATTATGAAAATTGGCAGATGGATGTCAAAACAGCGTTCCTTAATGGTTTTCTTAAGGAAGAGTTGTATATGATACAACCGGAAGGTTTTGTCGATCCAGAGAATGCTGACAAAGTATGCAAGCTCCAGCGTTCCATTTATGGGCTGGTGCAAGCATCTCGGAGTTGGAATCTTCGCTTTGATGAGGTGATCAAAGCGTTTGGGTTTGTACAAGTTTATAATGAAGCTTGTATTTACAAGAAAGTGAGTGGGAGCTCTATAGCGTTTCTAATATTATATGTGGATGACATATTGCTGATTGGAAACAATATAGAATTTTTGGATAGCGTGAAGGGGTATTTGAACAAGAGTTTTTCGATGAAGGATCTCGGTGAAGCTGCTTTCATATTGGGCATCAAGATCTATAGAGATAGATCAAGACGCTTGATAGGACTTTCACAAAGTACATACCTTGATAAAGTTTTGAAGAAGTTCAAAATGGATCAATCCAAGAAGGGGTTCTTGCCGGTATTGCAAGGTACAAAGTTAAGACTCAATGCCCAGTGACTGCGGAAGATAGAGAAAAGATGAGTGTCGTCCCCTATGCTTCAGCCATAGGCTCTATCATGTATGCAATGCTGTGCACAAGACCAGATGTCAGCCTTGCCATAAGTATGGCCGGAAGGTTTCAAAGTAATCCTGGTATGGATCACTGGACAGCGGTCAAGAATATCCTAAAGTACCTGAAAAGGACTAAGGAAATGTTTCTCGTTTATGGAGGTGATCAGGAGCTCGTCGTAAAGGGTTACGTCGATGCAAGCTTTGACACTGATCCGGATGACTCTAAGTCTCAAACCGGATACGTATATATTCTCAACGGGGGAGCGGTAAGCTGGTGCAGTTCCAAGCAAAGCGTGGTAGCCGATTCTACATGCGAAGCGGAGTACATAGCTGCCTCGGAGGCGGCAAAGGAAGGTGTCTGGATGAAGGAGTTCATGACAGATCTTGGAGTTGTGCCTAGTGCACTAAACCCAATGACTCTGTTTTGTGACAACACTGGTGCCATTGCTCTAGCCAAGGAACCAAGGTTTCACAAGAGGACCAGACACATAAAGCGACGCTTCAATTCCATCCGCGATTCAGTCAAGGAGGAGGACATAAGCATTTGCAAAGTACACACGGATTTGAATGTTGCAGATCCGTTGACTAAGCCTTTTCCACGGGCTAAGCATGATCAACACCAAGACTCTATGGGTGTTAGATTCATTACCTTGTAATGCTAGATTATTGACTCTAGTGCAAGTGGGAGACTGTTGGAAATATGCCCTAGAGGCAATAATAAAAGAGTTATTATTATATTTCCTTGTTCATGATAATCGTTTATTATCCATGCTATAACTGTATTGATTGGAAACTCAAATACATGTGTGGATAAATAGACAAACTTTGTGTCCCTAGTAAGCCTCTACAGGACTAGCTCGTTGATCAAAGATGACCGCGGTTTCCAGGTCATAGACATGAGTTGTCATTTGATAACGGGATCACATCATTAGGAGAATGATGTGATGGACGAGACCCAAACGTTAAACATAGCTTTTGATCGTATCAGTTATCGCTATAGTTTTCTGCATGTCAAGTATAAGTTCCTATGACCATGAGATCATGTAACTCACTGACACCGTAGGAGTGCTTTGTGTGTGCCAAACGTCGCAATGTAACTGGGTGACTATAAAGGTACTCTACAGGTATCTCCGAAGGTGTCTGTTGAGTTGACATGGATCGAGACTGGGATTTGTCACTCCGTGTGACGGAGAGGTATCTCCGGGCCCACTCGGTAATACGTCATCTCAATGAGCTCAAAGTGACTAAGTAGTTAGTCACGGGATTATGTATTACGGTAACGAGTAAAGAGACTTGCCGATAACGAGATTGAACTAGGTATAGAGATACCGACGATCGAATCTCGGGCAAGTAACATACCGACGAGACAAAGGGAACTGTATACGGGATTGCCTGAATCCTTGACATCGTGGTTCATCCGATGAGATCATCGAGGAACGTGTGGGAACCAATATGGGTATCCAGATCCCGCTATTGGTTATTGACCTGGGAGTGTCTCGGTCATGTCTGCATAGTTTCCGAACCCGCAGGGTCTACACACTTAAGGTTCGGTGACGCTAGGGTTGTTAGTGAGAACAGTGCATGGTTACCGAAGGTTGTTCGGAGTCCCGGATGAGATCCCGGACGTAACGAGGGTCTCCGGAATGGTCCAGGGACGAAGATTGATATATAGGATGAGAGTGTTCGGAGTCCGGAAGTGTTCCGGGGAGTACCGGGAAATCGGCGGATGACCGAAAGGGGTTTCGGGGGTCCCGGAAGGAGTTTCGGGCCTAATGGGCCACAAAGGGGGGACACAACAGCCCTCATAGGGCTCTGCGCCCCCCCTGGGCCCTCTCTTCATGCGCAAGGGAGGCTGGCCCCCCCTAGGGCTGCCGCACCCCCTTAGGCTTGGGGGGCAAGGCACTTGGGGGGGAAACCCTAGCCCCAGGGGGCGCCGCCCCCTCCCCATCTGCCCTGGCCGCCGGCCCCTAGGGGAAACCCTAGGGCGCCCCCTCCCCTCTCTCCCCCCTATATAAAGAGAGGCAGAGGGAGGGCAGCCACACACGTTCGTGCCTCGGCGCAGCCCTCCCTCTCCCACTACAATCTTCGTTTTCCCGCGGTGCTTGGCGAAGCCCTGCTGGAATCCTCCACCACCATCTCCACCACGCCGTCGTGCTGCCGGTGTCTCCATCAACCTCTCCTCCCCCCCTTTCTGGATCAAGAAGGAGGAGACGTCCCCGAGCTGTACGTGTGAAGAACGCGGAGGCACCGTTGCTTCGGTGCTTGGATCTTCGGCGATCTGAATCGCGGCGAGTACGACTCCATCAACCGCGTTCTTGAACGCTTCCGCTTAGCGATCTACAAGGGTATGTGGATCCAACTCTCCCCTCGTAGATGCATCTCCTAGATTGATCTTGGTGAGCGTAGGAAAAATTTTTGTTTCCCATGCAACGTTCCCCAACAAGAAGATATGAGCAAAACAAGACAAGCATGGCAACAGTGCAAGATGCACCCAAACATCAAGCAAACACACTCAAACCCTGAAAACAACATGATGTTATGATTCTCCATGCAAAACCACACAAGTTTCATATAAGGCACACTCAAAACGGAGCAACGGTTCAACACATACACATGAAAGAAGATATATAAACAAGCTGAAGTTAACAGCCACATAGCAACTTTGGAGCAAGATAAATATATGCTACAGCACCCAAACAAGATAACAAGAAGCATGGATGTGAAGTAGACATGTTATTTAACAAGCATGAACTTAGAACACACCCAAAATCTTCCTGGAACATATTTAAACGAGCATGGCAAGTTGCAATAAAATTTCCCACACTTAGTCAAAATCTGGGAAGGCAAAAACATCATCACGATGCTGCCTTCGGAGGCACAAAACAACAAGCATATCAACTCCACTAAGTATATAAAGAGCATGTACATGTAGTAGACATAGCATACATCAAACAACTCCATTGGAGCAACTCCATAGGAGGCATGGATCAATAACAACAAGCTTCACCAAATTGAACATGCTGATAAAATCCTGACAGGTATAATTTATAGCAACTTGAGAGCAAGAAATAAATAAGCTACAGCAGGCCATATAGGCAAACAAAGTAATGAATGGATAGACAATGACATGGACAACAAGACATGATCATTGGCCACTCCAAAACAAGGATGGATTTGAGTGGGGCATCAAGCAAACATAGCATCAGGTTATAACAGATTCCAGACTTAGCAGTTTTTTCACTAAGTATAAAACAGCAACAACAACAAGGCATGTTTACAAGCTTGTTTAAGTCAACACAAGGCATATCATGGAAAGTGAATTGCACCACAGCAAAGACCATATGATTGTGCTTCTAAAACATATAGACATGTGGCATGAAGACAAACACATCAATAACAAAGAGCAAGTGAAATCAGCATCTCATAACAAGTTTCATCACTTAACAGCCAACTGCACTTTTGCAACAGAGATGAACATGGCAATCTCAAACAAGCATGCTACAGTAACCAACATGTAGTACACTTCATAATGAACATTATTACATATCATATGCATCATTTGGATAAACATGCACCAAGTTATCATATCTCAAACATGGAATCAAATTAACAAGTAACAACAGTTTATAACAAGTAGCACTCTTGCAACAAAGATTAGATCATCTAGATGAAGTCAAACAAGCATGGCACAATGGAACAAAGTGTAGAGCATATCACCACGATCATTTTGACATATCATTCACTCAATGTGGACATACACACAAAAAGTTACAGCCACATGAAGATGTACATAAAACGTGTGAAAATCATAGACTTAGCCGTTTTTTGATAAGGAAAAAAACAGGCGTAAGATAGCAATGCAGTGCATAGGGCGGGGGATAGCAGGTTCGCTCACCACGGCTGAGCCCAGGACGAAGGAGGACAAAGCGGCCGGCTGGATCTGGCCGCTCGGGATGCCGGTTGGGCCGAGGCCCACGCGGCCCGGCGGGGAGGCTGGATGAGCTAGGCCGGCTCGACGGGTGAGGCCGGCCAACGGCGGAAGTGAAGGCCCACGAGGCCTTTGCGACGGGCGTCATCCTCCGCCTGATCCCGATCGGATCGGGGAGGCAGCGGCGGCGCTCACCGGAGGAAGAGCGAGGCCGTGGTGGAGCCGGCGGCCGAAGGTACGGAGGTCCGACGAGCGCGGGGCGGTGGGGCTCGCCAGATCCACGAGTGCGGGCGGCGGCGCTGGAGGCGAGGCGGCGGGGCGGCGAGGTGCCCGGCGACGGCGAGGGGCCAACGGAGGTTGCTCTGGCGAGCGGGGCGGTGAGGTGCACTCCGGCGGCGGTGCTGGTGGCACTCGGCGGTGGGGAAGGCAAGCTGGGTGACAGCACTGGAAGACGGCGGCTGGGCGCGCTCGGCCCGCTCCAGCGGCGGCCGCGGGTTAGCGGGCCGAGCCCGGGCCTGGGCGGGCTGCGGTGGCTGCGGGAGAGAGAGCGGGGTGAGGTGGAGACATGGCACTCCCTGATTGCGCAGAGTGAGGTGGAGGGGCGCTGGACATGTCCGGCGGCGGAACGGACATGTCCGGCGCGCGGTGGGATCGGGGTTAGGGTTGGATCTGCGAGAAAAACAGGGGGAGGCACATATTTATAGGTAGAGGGAGCTAGGAGAGTCCAAATGATGAGTGCTTCACGGCCACGCGATCATGATCGAACGGCCAAGAGCATGGAGGGGTTAGAATGGGCTTGGTGGGCTGTGTGAAAGGGGTGCTAGGCCAAAAGAGAGAAGGCTTCTGGCGGTTAACACGGTTAACCGTTGGGCTATCAAACGAACTCCGAACGCGACAAAACTTGACAGGCGGTCTGCCTATGCTATAATAAGACCACACGCCAAGTTTCTCCCCATTCCGAGAACATTTTCCTGCCACTTACAAAATAAATATTCGGAGGTGCCGCGGGCACGTGCAAGTGTGTCTGGCGTCAGAACGGACAACGGAGAGGACGAGTGGGTCTTGGATGGATGCAAGTTTTGAAAACATGAAGAATCAACACACAAGATGACATGGCAAGATGCAACACGCAAGCAGATGACATGGCAACGGCGACGAATAACTGGCTGACATCTGGCGCACCAGTCTCGGGGTGTCACAACACTCCCCTACTAACAAGAGATCTCGTCCCGTGATCTTAGGAACGAGACGGAAGAGAAAAAGGAAGAACAAAGTTCTTCGAGGACAAAGAATGAAACAAAAAAACCTTGAGATGATGAACAACTTCGAAAGAAAGAATATAATGGAGATGAACGAAGCTGCAAGGACTTCTTTAAAAAAGAGGAACAAGGAATACGAGAACCAAGGAGGTTGAAAGGCACGAAACAAGAGCTGAAGGAATAAGAATGAATTCGAAACCACTCCGGTTAATAAGAGATAGAAAAGGAAATTGAATGAAAGAATTCAGGCAACACTCCGGCTAAAACTGAAATAAAATAGCACACCGATTGAACATGAATGGAATGGAACAAGAACTTGAAAAGATGAAATAAAAACATGATGAAATGAACAAGACATTTCCTCCGGAAGAATTGAAATGATGAAATTAAAGAACAGATAAGAAAAGAACAACTTCCAACACGAATGAATTTGAAAGAGCATCTTCAAGAGAAAGGCTTGAACGGAGTTGTTGATAAAATCAACAACAAAAGAATGAGCTTGTTGTGGACTTAAGGAATTCATCGCAAAACTTTAGGTGATATGCCGCAACCAAATATTGAATAGATGAGATGAAGGAAGAGATGCAAGACTCCACTTCAAAAGAATAGGGAGAATTAATTGCACTCAAGAGGCAAGAATAAGAATGCTTGAGCTGCTCCAGAAGAATTAGATGAACGTTTGAAGAATGATTTAAATGATGGAGAACCACCATGAAGAACTCCGGTAACGAAAGGATGATGATATAGAAATGACGGATGAAAAGAATAAGATTAAAGCCTTGCGATGATTAGACGGGGTTCCGACGAGATAGTCGAGAAAAACTTGAACTCCGGAAAGAAAAGATGAAAGCACTGGGAGTACAATTTATTCATCAAGAATAAACTCTAAAGGAAGGAATAAATCCGCTTGATGAAAAGAATAAGAATGATGTTATACTTATCCTCCACCAATTAAATTGATGAGAAGCAATGGATTCGCATACTACTTATTCTCGTTGAAAAAGATTAGAGAGGGATATATCGCGAACTTGCGAAAATCTTCCTGAACCACCGGTAGGATTGGAATGAACGAATGAATTGATAAGATAACACCGGAAAAGAACTCTTGAGCGAACCACCGTAAAGAATTAAAGACAAGTGAAGAAAAGAACAAACCACCGGGAAGAATAAATCGAGTGATGAAAAAGAGCAAACCACCGTAAGAATTAAAAACGAGTGAATATGATGAATCGTCGGGAAGAATAAAGCACTTGGGGAATTTAAAATGACGGGAAGGAAGAGATCGTGAACTGATTAAAGAATGCTTTGAACGAAGCACCGGACAAATGTGATACGAACCAAGAGACATGAATGAAGAATATTTGGAGGACGAAGTTGAAAACTGATAACGAATAAATCTTCTGAAATGATGGCCTTCGGAGGAACACAAAGAAAAGAATTCATGAAATACTCCGGATGGGTAAGGGAAAGAATTTATGGCAACGGAATAATTTGAGAGGATATAATTAAGATAGAAGCACGAATCTCCGAGAGAACGAGCAAGATTTAGAGGAAAAACTTCTTTGGTCTTGAAATGTTGACGAGAAATAAAACCAAAATTGTTGAGATACTCCGAAAAGAAAAAAGGAAGGTTGAAACAACATTGAAAGGAATTGAAAGCGATCTTGGAGAAGCCATATGACTGATGGAATCCATACTTATGTCACACTTGAAAGAATTTTGGAACACTTCGGGAAATTAGAAGAGTTAGGTAAGATCCTGGGAAAGACCTGTGGGTTATGAGCCCATTGAAGAGAAAACACCGTTGAAAAGGAGATGATGCACCAGAACAATTAAAAGACTCAAAGGAGGTGACAACCTCGAATTAATTGGAATACAGACGAATCTCCTGATATTTCTTTGGAACTCCGGAATAATTAAATGGCGAGAAGTGAACGAGCAAGGGAAAATATTTGAGCCGAGGGAAGAATAAGATGAACACCGAATAGTTGATTTGAACCCACCGGACAAGAAAAAGAGATGAAGAAGGACGAACTAGACGAGAATTCACCAGTTGAAAAAAATTGATGTAAGGAATACAAAGACTTCACACGAGTAGGATGGACACTCGATTAAGGACTCCGGCTCCGAGAAGCAAAAAGGGTGGGCGGGTGGGAAAAAGAAAGACAACTTCGGAAGGGGAAAACACCGTCGGTTGAAAATAACCAAGGATTGAACTTGCAAAGAAGAAGAGGGTTGAATCCACTTGACGAGAGATGCACCAGCTGAGAGAACTGACAACGCAACGAATAAAAACTAACCACGTGATCCTAAAAAAAATTGAAGGGGAAGAGGGTAATTCAAAACACCTACGTCAAGATTCCTCACCAGAGCGACGAAGGGGCTGGGGAGTAAAAAGAATTCCTACTCTCCGATATAACTAGACTCCAAAAAAGTTTTCTGCTAGACTCGACAACGACCAAGCTACGATCAATCAAGGGGGCTCCGATGGTCGGTTGAGGCTCTGATCCAACTTGTCAGGCCCCAGATGCAATTCTATCCCAATCACGTGACACTTACGTGATTGGGGCACAACCGCATTTCGGGCGCTTAGCAAGATGGATATAATTACATCATACCATTTCATACATACATGGGGGCTCTGATACCAACTTGTCAGGCCCCAGATACATATAATTACATCTTCTATCCCAGACTGCCGACCCGGAACCTAACCCAAGACTAAAGAAGAAGAAGAAGAACTCCAACACAACGAACAACGCTCGCACGTCGAGTCATCGGAAACCTGCACCTGCAACTGTTGTTGTAGTATCTGTGAGCCACGAGGACTCAGCAATCCCATAACCATGGGTAACAAGACTAGCAAAGCTTAATGGGAAAGGAGAGGGTAAGTGGTGAGGTTGCAGCAGCGTCTAAGCAAGTATATGGTGGCTAACTTACGAGTACAAGAATAAGATGAGCATCTACGCAAGCGGTCGCAAACTAGTAATGATCGCTAAAGACCCTGAACTACCTACGAGTCAAACATAACCCCACCGTGTTCTCTTCTCAAAGTGAAAAGAGACAGTCACGATTACTCACATAGTTGTGTGTTTTACTTCGGATCCTCTGTCAAGTTTTCTACAACCGGACATTAACAAATTCCAATCTGCCACATAACCGTGGGCATGGCTTTCGAAAGATCATAACAATGCAGTGCATAGGGCGGGGGTGGGCGGGGTCGCTCACCACGGCTGAGCCCAGGACGGAGGAGGACGAAGCGGCCGGCTGGATCTGGCCGCTCGGGAGGCCAGCTGGGCCGAGGCCCACGCGGCCTGGCGGGGAGGCTGGATGTGCTAGGCCGGCTCGACGGGTGAGGCTAGCCAACGGCAGGGGTGGAAGGCCCACGAGGCCTTTGCGACGGGCGTCGTCGTCTGCCCGATCCCGATCGGATCGGGGAGGCGGCGGCGGCGCTCACAGGAGGAAGAGGGAGGCGGGGCGGCGCGCATTCGGGCTCCGGCGAGGCCGTGGTGGAGCCGGCGGCCGGAGGGACGGAGGTCCGGGGAGCGCGGGGCCGCGGGGCTCGCCAGATCCACGAGCGCGGGCGGCGGCGCTGGAGGCGAGGCAGCGGGGCGGCGAGGTGCCCGGCGAGGACGAGGGGCCGACGGAGGTTGCTCCGGCGAGCGGGGCGGCGAAGTGCACTCCGGCGGCGGTGCTGGTGGCGCCCAGCGGCGGGGAAGGCGAGCTGGGCGACGGCGCTGGAAGACGGCGGCGGGGCGCGCTCGGCCCGTGGCGGTGGCGGCCGCGGGCTTCGCGGGCCGCGCCCGGGCCTGGGCGGGCCGCGGTGGCTGCGGGAGAGAGAGCGGGGTGAGGTGGCGGCGCGCGGTTGGCTGAGAGGGGCGGCGGGGCGACGTGGCACTCCCTGATTGGGCGGAGTGAGGTGGAGGGGCGCGGGACATGTCCGGCGCGCGGTGGGAGCGGGGCTAGGATTGGATCTGCGAGAAAAACGGGGGGAGACACATATTTATAGGTAGAGGGAGCTAGGAGAGTCCAAATGAGGAGCGGTTTGCGGCCACGCGATCGTGATCGAATGGCCAAGAGCTTGGAGGGGTTAGAATGGGCTTGGTGGGCTGTGTGAAAGGGGTGCTGAGCCAAAAGACAGAAGGCTTCTGGCGGTTAACACGGTTAACCGTTGGGCTATCAAACGAACTCCGAACGGGACGAAACTGGACAGGCGGTCTGCCTATGCAATAATAAGTCCACACACCAAGTTTCACCTCATTTCGAGAACATTTTCCGGCCACTCATAAAATAAATATTCGGAGGTGCCGTGGGCACGTGCAAGTGTGTCTGGGCTCAGAACGGACAACAGAGCGGACGAGGGGGTCTTGGACGGATGCAAGTTTTGAAAACATGAAGATGCAACACACAAGATGACATGGCAAGACGCAACACGCAAGCAGATGACATGGCAACGGCGACGAATAACTGGCTGACACCTCGCGCACCGGTCTCGGGGTGTTACAGGCTCACCCATGCTCGGGGGCTGCACGAGCTCTCTAGATTCGGCCGTCCTCACAACCCGATGGGGCTCATGACGCCAAGGAGTCAGGAGGACTCCGCCTCAAGACGTTGCGACGCATAAAAGCTAAGTAATCTCACCAAGGCAACAAAAAAACATGACAACAAGTTCTCGCTTCATACATATATCACAGTCCATTACACGCCTTCTTGAGGCAACTTGTAATTTTGACATAGAAATAACACGAAGGAAAAAGAAGGGGAAGAAGCAAAGGCCGCTCCCGCTCAGTCGGAGTCTCCCAGTTCCTTCGGCTTCACCGAGCCACTGCGGCGCGGCAACCTCCTCCCCTCGCCAGGCCGAGCTCGGCAGCGTGGTGGCTCGTCGCGACCGCCACTGCTGAAGGAGCTGCTGCTACCACAAAGGGGGGACCAGCGGCGCCCCCCAGGACTAAGATCATCTCCGGAGAAGGAGCTGCTCCTCTGGACGCCGTCCTCGTCGTCCTCTTTGTCATTGGTCTAGGGACAGCACCCAAGGCGCCTCCCTTCCTCCGAGAAGACCCTGACAAACAGGAACACATCGCCCCAGGGAGCCACATCAACCTCCACCCAGGACGCACCACTGCAGCAACTGTCAGCTTGCAGCCAGACGTCGCCGGGGCCTCCGGCTGGTATTACGTCGCCGAACGAGCGGGGAAGCCGGCAACACGTCGAAGGAGTGGAGCTGCGGACGCGGAGGACGCGCGACCGCCATGCGCCGTCTCGCGCCCCCTCTGCCACCACGGCCGCGACCACCTTCACCACAGGAGGACGTAGCGCGCCTCTCACCAACGGCCGCGACAGAACCCGGAAGGCCGCACCCACTTCCCCGAGGAGTCGCCGCGGGCGCAGCAGCATGCTTGCGGGGATGCCCACGGCCCCTCTTCGGCAGCAGCAGGTCTAGATCCTTCGGGGCCTTCCCCTTCTCCGCGGCGGACGGCTTCCTCGGTGGCGCCATGGAGATCTCGCAACAAGAGGGAGAGCGAGGAACAAACAAGGAGGAAGATGTCGCTGGCTTGAAAATGGCTTGGGGGCTTCCCCCTAGTCCCATTTATAAGGTAGAGGAGCCCAACCGCCAGCCACTGGCATCACAGCCATAACAGCCCCGTCGTCAGCGCCGAGGAGTTGTCAAGTCACACGATACCAAGACTGCGTGGGGAGCGGTGTCGCCACGTCCCATCCAACCGTCGCACGCCAGCCTGGCCTGCAGCCTTTGGGGCCCGCGGCGCTTCATCCTCGACTAAGGCTTCGCCTAGAAGCCAACTCCGCGCGCGTCTTGGGCCTGAGGGCTACTGTCGGCGTCCTGGGAACCAGGGTACCCAGACTTACTTGTCTGCGGGCCGCGACACGCTCCTACCACGGCCTGCTACGGCCCAGCTGATCGACCAACTACCCAAGACCCTCACGAGGGGGCTAGGCCTCGCAAGGAGAACAATGTCAAGACCCCCTCAGGAGCGGCCTCGGCAAAGGTGCTCCGGAGGGGCGGAGAATCCAAGGCCAAGCCTGCCTCAGTAGTAGGCAGTGACGTCAGCAATGACGCACCGCACCAGCAGGTGCCATCGCTCGCCAGCGGCGCAGTTTCCTTTTCGGTGCAAAGGAGGCAGCGCAGGCGCAGGTTCTCGAGGAGCGGGACAAAGGTTTCCCCATTGGTGCAACAAGACCGAAGGCCGCAAGGACGACTGGGAGGATGTCACCACCGAGACACCACTGCGTCACCACCTGGTCCTTTGGCAGGCGAAGACTTCTTTTGTCAGGGTAGGAACGTCCTTGTGTTCCCGCTCGAAATGGCCGTTGTGGGATCCCTTCCCGACTAAACATTTCGGGGGAAGAGGACCCTGGCTGCCTTTATAAGTAGCTAGGATCCCCACTATGAGGGGACGAGAGAGAAGTAAATCCATAAACTCTGCCACCACGCAAAGGAGCAAGAACACTTGCCTCCTGACCCGCCTGAGCTCAGGAATCACTGTACTAGTTCATACTCCAGCCCTCCCGAGGCCAAAGCATCAAAGCAGGAAGTAGGGTTTTACACCACAAGGTGGCCTGAACCTGGGTAAACTCTTGCATGCTTCACTTGTTGTTTGCTTGAATCTCTTTACTAGGCGAGAGCGAGACGCTAGGTAGACGTGAGTGGGAGAGATCTTCATTCACGCCCCTTTGTTCGAACTTCTTGGGTTTTGCGGAGCCCGAAATCCGACAGCGATGGCTTTTGGAAACGTTGCCTAGTGAGTGTGGGTGATAGGGGAGTCCTTCACACACGACCCAGAAACCATCCGTGATATGCCCTCCTGGCACAGACGCTCGACAAAATGAGGTCATGTGTGACCGACGAGCGCTCAGATACGGAAATACGTACAGGAGGGCCAAAAAACAATTGTATAGGCGAATTTTTTTCCGATCGCAAGTACATCCCCCACAGTCAGTCCCCGCTAAACGTTTCCATTTGTATGTACATCCCACACGTTGATCCAAGGAAAACGTCTCCGTTCACAGGTACATCACACACAATTTTCCCCGTTATATCGTTTGTGATAGCGTTGCCATTGTACAGTATATTAACAATTTTATCGTTTGCGTTATTGAATGCATCTCGCACGGTGCATAGAAGAAACTGCGTGGCAAAGGCTGTCCCTCATACACAGTTTTTATGAGGATGTCGTGTGTGAAGTGGAGATAGATCGCACACGTAGTGAATCCTAGAAATGTTTCTGATATCCACGTCGATCGCAGACGTTTCGCTTTCGTAAACCATGTGCGGTGTAATCCGTAATTAATCCATAATTAACCCCTAATTTAAAAATCACATGTTCTGAATTTGAAAGTATGCTATCACTTATTTCATATCCAACCATGTTTATTACAAATATATGTTCAACCACGAATGCATAATTCGATGCGCAGGTACATATACTGAAGAACTACAGAAGCACCCAGTAAAGAATAAGGAATCACAGTTGTATTAAAGACTGTAAAGAGAGACGCAAAAGACATTCTGGTTGCTGGAGAAGGTGAAGAGGAATGCCCACATTGTGCTCCATGCATAATGCGCGCACGACTCTAGGCTAACCCCTTGTGATGGCTGCCCGTCCATCCTTCACTGTCTTCATTACGACTTCTCGATGCTCATTGTAGTCTGGATGAAATACTTTAACCTTCATTGCATGTCCGCGAATCATGTACTTTGCGAGGTAATCTTGAGTGAACTACTTAGGGAACCACTGGGAAAGAAAAAGATTCAGACATTATTGTCTAACAACTCATTATGGGCAGTAAAAAGAGAAGGCTACAGAGTTTGTAGTTACCATCCTACTACTCACTATTGTGTTGGATAGAGCATAAACAAATAATTTGCTTGCCACCATTCATATCTTTTTGCTAATAATATTTATTAGTTCCCTCACTTGATGCTTATTCATCAATATCTCATTGACCCATACGCAAAAACGGTCGATGCGTGGTTCCCTGCCAAGGTCTTTTGTACCTATAAGAAACAAGTCAATATTAAAAGCTAACAAGTGTCCAGGCCTGGATCTATAAGCACAACATTATGGAATAACGGGGGGAGTACAAGCCGAGGGATGAAACTAACCTCAGCGGAAAATGGTGGCCACTCCTATTGGTGTCCTTCATAAGTAGTGGAAATGCATGATAAGTACAACAACCTTAACATCAATCAAATACAGCAAAGGTAAACAACATCATCTCCAAATGGAAGGCAATGTTACCGACAGCAGGCTTAACAACAATCAAATATTGCAATTCAAACTGGTATTGTTGAAAATGAATAGAACGTAGGTAATATTTAAACATCACACTTGATAAATGTGTAAAACTGAAATAAAGTTCATGTGTTAACTACACCAGGAATAACTAGAACCAAATATAGCCATTCAAACTGGTATTGATGTAGTTGAGCGGCACAATTCCGACTTGCACATAATGAACAACACATTGTGAATTACTGAAATAAACAAGGCATAAATGACCAGTATAACAACCAAATATAGCCATTGAAAACTAGACAGAGTCTCACTGCAACCCACGTAACAAGCAAATACACATAAACAGGGCATATGTTTGAAAAGTGGACAAATGTTCACTGCAACCAACCTAACAAGCAGATGAAGATAAACATGGCATCTGCGTGATAACTGGACAAATGCTAAAAAAAGAAACCTAACAACCAAATACAGATAAACAAGGCATCTGCATGATAACTGGACAAATGCTAAAAAAGCATCCTAACAACCAAATACAGATAAACAAGGCATCTTCTTGATAACTGGAGAAATGCTCACCACAACCAAACTAAGGACCAAATACATATAAACGAGGCATCTGCTCGATAACTAGAAAAATGCTCACTCCAACCAACCTAACAACCAAATACTGATAAACAAGGCATCTACTCACTATATACAACCAAATATAGCCATTCGTGAAACTGAAGTGGACAATTCATACTTAAACATCACATAGCCCTATTGAACAATACATTTTTCATAAATGAAATAATAAAACATGACACAGTTAAAGCTGATAGAATGTTGCCTCACATTTCATGGACGGGATCCTTCCAGTTGGAAGGGCACAGACCCATGGTGCGCCCTCTGATGTCATAGATGGTCTGTTTCACCTTGGAAGAGCCTTTGTGGGTGCCCTCCTCGTGGTCGTGGTTGTGGTCGATGAGGTCTGACATTGAAATTGAGGATCCCAAGTCGCCGCCATAGAACGTGTCCTTCACAAATGACAAAATGGGCTCAATGGCGTATAAATCTCGCAAATCCTTGACTGCCAGGCGAAGAAGATCAGCGGCAGGGCCGTCCAAGAGATCGACGGTGGTTGAACCAGAGGGGATGGGCATGAACCACTTAACCCGTGACACGACCCGCGTGAAGGGGTCGCTGTGGACGATATGATGTCGTAGCCAGCTTTCCCCGAGATACAGTAATACGCTAGCCCGCTGACATGAAGCCTTCGGCATGGCAACGTAGTCAACGTCTTCACCGGATTCCGCGGCGATGTGTTGTTTTGAGATCGATAGGTCGGGGCGAACGGCGGCCACCTCGCCAATGTCAGCCGGAGAGGCTGTGATAAACCTCTTCTTGGCCAAACGCACATCGATCTCCCCTGGATACGTGTTCGAACTTAGGCTGTGACATTCTGGAGTATAGGATGTGGATCTGGCAGGGAGGGACACCGCATGCCTCATATAACAACTTAGGGGAGTGGGGTGACGGTATGGGAATCGCTGGGTAACCTGAACTTTATTATCTAAGATAGGATGAACGGGCAGATCTATAGCGGTTGGCGGCGGCGCCGGCGGGGGCCGCGAGCTAGGGTTCGAGGGGGGAGGGGGGCGGTTGGGGGACTGTCGAGGGGGGTTGATGTTTGAGGATATGCCGCAGCTATTGAAAATTTTAGTAATGGTGCGTGGAGATGGTGGTGTACGGGGGAGGGCGATGGTTCAAATGCCTCGGCTACTACAATTTTACTATAAGGTAGGTGCTGGAGGAGTGTGGGTGACAGTTGAAGTACGGCGGCTACTAAAAATTGGGTAAAGGAATTGATGCAGGGCGGGAGTGCCGGAGTGCCCAAGATCCCGCACGGTACAATAACAATATGCGTGTATGATAATAAGGAAAAGTGGCGCGGAACCGCTGATTTTTACGATGCTCAAGGTGGGCATTTTGTTTTTATATTTCTAGCTAGCTGGTCTATTTCACACGGTTCATCCTAATTTCCAAATAAATTTACCCCCCTTTAGCTTGCACAGTTGGTGGTTTTACAGCGCACTTGCATCGCACACGCTTAAGCCAGTACCTCCACCCTTTGCTCATGCTTGCTTGGTCGTGGTGATTTTACAGCGCACTTGCATCGCACACAGTAGAGCCAGTACCTCCACCTTTGCTAGGTCTTGCGCAGGCGTGGTGATTCACGCTGGTCACCCTATGGGACCTACTCCCTCCTATCACACACATTAGTGCTTTTGGAAACTATGTTGGATATTTTAAATGGCCGGTGTGCCGCTGCTAACCTTCAATGAGCAATGACACTAGTAGCGGGAAAAATATGGGAGAAGAGGCGGGAAACTGATGAGAGGAGTGGTGAGAAACAGTAGCCTGTTTTGAAAACCTAGTAGAGAAGGAAGCTCTTCAGGTGTTGTCGAAAGGGCTCAGGGTTGCCATTCGTTCTGGGAGCATCCAATGGTGGACACGTACGATCCGTGGGGTTTGGATTCTGGCCAACCAGGTCGCACAACTCAGATTGCGCGCGCAACAGGGGGGGGGGGGAGAATATCATACGGAAACGAACATTCGGTGGAAACCACTGAAAACCACGAGAAAAAGGATGTTTTGAAGTTTCAAAAAAATTAAAAAAATGCGGGATGTTAAGAGGATGATGTTTTATTGCCACACAAAATTTCAAGTTGAAACACATTACGAGATGTGAGCTATGAAAAAGACAATATCATCGTTGAATAAAGCCGAATAGTAATGTCACTATTCAAGGCTGAATTTGTCTTTTTCATAGCTCACATCTCGTAATGTTTTTCAACTTAAAATTCTGTGTCGCAATAAAACATCACATTCTTGACATCCCACATTTTTCAGATTTTTATGAAACTTTAAAATATGGTTTCCACGAAGTTTTCGTTGAATATCGGCTTTCGTGAGTGAACCGTATGCTATTTGAAAATATTTCTTGAGAGAATCTCTATTTTTAAATCCCCAAAAATCCAAAACTAAGACGAAATCATGAAACATGGCATGGTGTCATGACATGGCACTTATTTGTCGAGGAATTTTTTTCGTCCATTATGGCGCAAGTTTTATTACAAGCCTCTTACAAACCAGAGCTTCTCTCCATGAAGCCTCGTGGTTCCGATTGGGAAACGTGTCCCCCTTGTGGGGGAAACGTAATCACTGCCTCTTTTTCGCCTTGTATTTTCTTGTATGGGCAACATGGAACGACAAGATATCCGTGCTGAAATTTAAACTTATTCAGGGTTCATTTGGCCTTTTATACACTAAATGAGTTTCCTAGGCATTTAATGTCCATAATTCAAATCTTAACAACAAATACATGTTCTAGTTCACCAAAATGGCTAAAAAAATATACATGTGTCCTTGGGTGCATGTTTATGTCCCATGCCAGGAATGGGAACGAATTACAACCGTACCTGCGTCCTGGCTCGTCCTCGAACATTTTAAATGTTGGTTTTTTAAGTCCCCATAAATCCAAAACTCACCGGAAAGCCATCAAAAGGTGGCATGGTGTCACGTCATCGCACGTATATGTCATCGTAATTTGTTTGGAGATAGGCCCTAGAGGCAATCGTGTATGATGATATTTCCTATGTGTTTATGAATAAAGATAGTCCTTGGATGTAATCAATGATATTTGTTGGCAAGTACGTGACTTGTCTGTGAGATCTTGTGTTGTATGATATATCCTAAATGATCCCTAGTCGTAAATGTTGTGTGGGCACACGTCAGACTAGACTAGCATATGACACGGTGGATGGCTCGGTCTCACTAGTCATGGGGCATCGGATGCTGACCAGATAATATGGACTTGGAAAGGTCTGGTCGGATTCGACGTGGTCGGATCCGAGTCGAGATAAGGTCCGAGTCGGACAGACCCAACTATGAGACGCAACGATATGTCATATGTGAGTCTCTAGTAAAACATATGTTCTATGTACTATGACCTGAGCTAACGCATGTACCTGGGATGGTGACAGACTTGCTTTGGGCCGACCAAATCCTACTCCGTGACTGGGTAGTTACATAGGTAGGTTTCGTGCTTATCCAGACCCATGCTGCGAGACGTGGTCGAGCAATATGGGATTTTCCCCTCTGATGAGAAGATATATACTTTGGGCCCCTCCTGTGATCCGACCACGATAAGCATGGCCATGCGACAATGACTATGAGATAATCCGGTTTGGGTCAGCATCATTGGAACGAGAAAGAGATTGGGCTAGCACAAGGATGACAGACTCGCCTTGAGCTGGACAACATATATCATGTGGCAAAGGGAATGGAAGTGTGACGTGTTGTACAGGTTCGCTAGCCAGCTTCATAGTCTGCTTGGTGGTCGGCATGCCTTGCTAGAGGCCGCTACCAACCGTACAGGTCAGAGGTGATCCGACGTGCAACCAAGTCGACTTGAACTTAAGGGGTCGCGCGCTTAAGGGAAGGAAACTGTGAGTTGGATCTAATTCCACGAGTCAGACTTGGTCCTACTCGGACCCGGATATAGACTGAATAGACTTTGGGATTTAGGGTCCGTGCGAGGCCAAAGTGTTGATCCCGTGACAGATGCCTATATATAGTGGATGTGCGACACATTCATTTGGTTGATCGCTTCGGCACAGTCATTAGGGTTTGCATGTGTTGCGACTAGCCACCTCCACTCGCTGCCGATTGTGTGATAGGACCTAGCAGTCCACCGCATGATGTTCCTCCTGCACGCACGGATATCGTCAAAGGTAGTGCACTTGCGCTGCTCCGGCGAACCTGCTCGCGGGATCCGATCGGCTACGTGGGAGATCGATGAGGAGGAGACGACTCCGGGAATGCGCTTCCCCAACTCCACTTCCGCTGCACGGCAATATGCATCTAGTGGTAACGATCTGTGATCCATCTCCCTTAGCATGTTCTACGCGTCAGATTTTTTTTAATCTGCAGTCAGTGCATCCTATGGTAGAACCTAAAGTGGTATCAGAGCCTCAGCTATAGGATTTGGATTCAGATTGTACGCACATTAGATATGACAAGGCGACAGATGAGATATGTTTTCGTTTATGAGTTCGGCTATGTGCACGGTTGATGAGATCAACTACATATGGGAATTGTTGAGGCTATGTTTTCTGTCTATCGGGATCGATGAGGTCGTGCCATGATCTACCCCTGTCGGTCGGTTATCCTCCATCGGGGTTGACAGTGAAACGTAAATCTGAACCGAATTCGCGATGATCGATGAGATCGGTCAGATTAGAAAATTCGGCATGAACGGAGTACAGATACGATCTATGATTTCCGACAACGTCGGGACCGCCGTGTGCGTAGCGCCGTGTATTTCGTACCCAGCACACAAACCGGTAGAATGCGATTCTATGCACGATTTTGTTTTGTTAGTTTGATGTGAATAGTATGGCTCATGTGTATGTGATGCATGTGTGTAAATTATACATGGCATGCGTGTCAGGTTTGTCAGCCGGCAGGAGCCAAAGTGTTGTCATTATAATGTATAATGACATGCGTGTCGGCTTGAGATTCTATGTAAAATTGATTACTAGTTGTAGTAGTTGGATAACACAGATCAGGTTGGTGGCTTGGCATCCCGGCGTGAAAAACAATATGGAGTTCCAAGATGTTCATCGGAGTTTGAGCCGACATTTAAGAACATCCATGAAGGAGCCATACTATTTCATAATATATGTTTATTTGTGATTGTTGTGCTTATTACTTTCTATGCATGTTTGTATGGTAGAAAGACCCCTCATGAATATCAAGTAAATTTCCATTCCCGATGTTGCACCTTCGCACGTCAAGTACGTCTAGTAGTGGGCTCATAAAATTGGGGTACTGCTAGGTGTCCTTGAACTGAAGGGTTCGTGTCGGACACGGACATGCACTGCATCAGGTTAACTTGACAAGGCTATCAAATAGGTTTTGGGCCTTGTGGTAAAAGAGGTCGGGATCTAGGGTATGATATACCTATTCGACCGAGAGGAGTTGTATGGAGATACGATTAGCAAGGACTTGCTTACCGGATAGTCATGTTGGCTAGCAGTGATGCTAAAGCTCACTAGTCGCATGTGCTAGTCGGATTCTGAATCATTGGGAGTTTGCTGAGGGATGCTAACTAAAGTGGGAGTGTTTCTGTTTAAGGCTTGAATTACTCTTGTCGGGGTTTTGGTGCGACATAGGCCAAAGGATGGCTTATCATGCATGGGGAGAAGAGTACGTCGCCGGGCCCTGGAAGCGGGATAAGGCGATACTTAGGACGCCTACGATTCTTACCCAAGTTTGGGGCTCTCCGTGGAGATAACACCCCTAGTCCTGCTCTGCGGGGACTCCGCATCATAACTAATGTCAATATGGTAGCTACAAGGTTGCTCCTTGAGTTGTGTCGTCTAGAGGAGGAAGAAGGGCAAGGCTAGCTTTCTTCTTTCCCTCTAGGGAGCGTGAGTTATCGCTAGGGTTTCTCCCAATCTTTGTATCTCTCAAAGTCTAACCCCTCTACAAGGAGGGCCCTGGGGGGTTTATATAGGCCTATCCCCAGGGCTACAATGGTAATCCGGCCGAGGCGGGCCCCGGCCGTCAGCGTCTCTAGGCGCCGGATTCTCCGCTGGTTGCTGGAGAAGGTGAAGAGGAATGCCCACATTGTGCTCCGTGCGTAATGCGCGCACGACTCTAGGCTAACCCCTTGTGATGGCTGTCCGTCCATCCTTCACTGTCTTCATTACGACTTCTCGATGCTCATTGTAGTTTGGATGAAATACTTTAACCTTCATTGCATGTTCGCGAATCATGTACTTTGCGAGGTAATCTTGAGTGAACTACTTCGGGAACCACTGAGAAAGAAAAAGATTCAGACATTGTTGTCTAACAACTCATTATGGGCAGTAAAAAGAGAAGGCTGCAGAGTTTGTAGTTACCATCCTACTACTCACTATGGTGTTGGATAGAGCATAAACAAATAATTTGCTTGCCACCATTCATATCTTTTTGCTAATAATATTTATTAGTTTCCTCACTTGATGCTTATTCATCAATATCTCATTGCCCCATACGCAAAAACGTTCGATGCGTGGTTCCCTGCCAAGGTCTTTTGTACCTATAAGCAACAAGTCAATATTAAAAGCTAACAAGTGTCCAGGCCTGGATCTATATGCACTACATTATGGAATAACGGGGGGAGTACAAGCCGAGGGATGAAACTAACCTCAGCGGAAAATGGTGGCCACTCGTATTGGTGTCCTGCATAAGTAGTGGAAATGCATGATAAGTACAACAACCTTAACATCAATCAAATACAACAAAGGTAAACAACATCATCTCCAAATGAAAGGCAATGTCACCGACAACAGGCTTAACAGCAATCAAATATTGCAATTCAAACTGGTATTGTTGAAAATGAATAGAACGTAGGTAATATTTAAACATCACACTTGATAAATGTGTAAAACTGAAATAAAGTTCATGTGTTAACTACACCAGGAATAACTAGAACCAAATATAGCCATTCAAACTGGTATTGATGTAGTTGAGCGGCACAATTCCGACTTGCACATAATGAACAACACATTGTGAATTACTGAAATAAACAAGGCATAAATGACCAGTATAACAACCAAATATAGCCATTGAAAACTAGACAGAGTCTCACTGCAACCCACGTAACAAGCAAATACACATAAACAGGGCATATGTTTGAAAAGTGGACAAATGCTCACTGCAACCAACCTAACAAGCAGATAAAGATAAACATGGCATCTGCGTGTTAACTGGACAAATGCTAAAAAAAGAAACCTAACAACCAAATACAGATAAACAAGGCATCTGCATGATAACTGGACAAATGCTAAAAAAGCATCCTAACAACCAAATACAGATAAACAAGGCATCTTCTTGATAACTGGAGAAATGCTCACCACAACCAAACTAAGGACCAAATACATATAAACGAGGCATCTGCTCGATAACTAGAAAAATGCTCACTCCAACCAACCTAACCACCAAATACAGATAAACAAGGCATCTACTCACTATAAACAACCAAATATAGCCATTCGTGAAACTGAAGTGGACAATTCATACTTAAACATCACATAGCCCTATTGAACAATACATTTTTCATAACTGAAATAATAAAACATGACACAGTTAAAGCTGATAGAATGTTGCCTCACATTTCATGGACGGGATCCTTCCAGTTGGAAGGGCACAGACCCATGGTGCGCCCTCTGATGTCATGGATGGTCTGTTTCACCTTGGAAGAGCTTTTGTGGGTGCCCTCCTCGTGGTTGTGGTTGTGGTCAATGAGATCTGACATTGAAATTGAGGATCCCAAGTCGCCGCCATAGAACGTGTCCTTCACAAATGACAAAATGGGCTCAATGGCGTATAAATCTCGCAAATCCTTGACTGCCTGGCGAAGAAGATCAGCGGCAGGGCCGTCCAAGAGATCGACGGTGGTTGAACCAGAGGGGTTGGGGATGAACCACTTAACCTATGACACGGCCCGCGTGAAGGGGTCGCTGTGGACGATTTGATGTCGTAGCCAGCTTTCCCCGAGATACAGTAATACGCTAGCCCGCTGACATGAAGCCTTCGGCATGGCAACGTAGTCAACGTCTTCACCGGCTTCCGCGGCGACGTGTTGTTTTGAGATCGATAGGTCGGGGCGAACGGCGGCCACCTCGCCAATGTCAGCCAGAGAGGCTGTGATAAACCTCTTCTTGGCCAAACGCGCATCGATCTCCCCTGGATACGTGTTCGAGCTTAGGCTGTGACATTCTGGAGTAGGGGATGTGGATCAGGCAGGGAGGGACACCGCATGCCTCATCTAACAACCTAGGGGAGTGGGGCGACGGTATGGGAATCGCTGGGTAACCTGAACTTTATTATCTAAGATAGGATGAACGGGCAGATCGATCGCGGTTGGCGGTAGAGCCGGCGGCGGCCGCGAGCTAGGGTTCGAGGGGGGAGGGGCGCGGGTGGGGGACTGTGGAGGGGGGTTGATGTTTGAGGATATGCCGCAGCTACTGAAAATTTTAGTAATGGTGGGTGGAGATGGTGGTGTACGAGGGAGGGCGATGGTTCAAATACCTCGGCTACTACAATTTTACTATAAGGTCGGTGCTGGAGGAGTGCGGGGGATGGTTGAAGTACGGCGGCTACTAAAAATTGGGTAAAGAAATTGATGCAGGGTGGAAGTGCCGGAGTGCCCAAGATCCCGCACGGTACAATAACAATATGCATGTATGATAATAAGGAAAAGTGGCGCGTAACCGCTGATTTTTACGACGCTCAAGGTGGGCATTTTGTTTTTATATTTCTAGCTAGCTGGTCTATTTCACACGGTTCATCTAATTTCCAAATAAATTTACCCCCCCCTTTATCTTGCACAGTTGGTGGTTTTACAGCGCACTTGCATCGCACACGCTTAAGCCAGTACCTCCACCCTTTGCTCACGCTTGCTTGGTCGTGGTGATTTTACAGCGCACTTGCATCGCACACAGTAGAGCCAGTACCTCCACCTTTGCTAGGTCTTGCGCAGGCGTGGTGATTCACGCTGGTCACCCTATGGGACCTACTCCCTCCTATCACACACATTAGTGCTTTTGGAAACTATGTTGGATATTTTAAATGGCTGGTGCGCCGCTGCTAACCTTCAATGAGCAATGACACTAGTAGCGGGAAAAATATGGGAGAAGAGGCGGGAAACTGATGAGAGGAGTGGTGAGAAACAGTAGCCTGTTTTGAAAACCTAGTAGAGAAGGAAGCTCTTTAGGTGCTGTCGAAAGGGCTCAGGGTTGCCATTCTTTCTGGGAGCATCTAATGGTGGACACGTACGATCCGTGGGGTTTGGATTCTCGCCAACCAGGTCGCACAACTCAGATTGCGCGCGCAGCAGGGGGGAGAATATCATACGGAAACGAACATTCGATGGAAACCGCTGAAAACCACGAGAAAAAGGATGTTTTGAAGTTTCCAAAAAATTTAAGAAATGCGGGATGTTAAGAGGATGATGTTTTATTGCCACACAAAATTTCAAGTTGAAACACATTACGAGATGTGAGCTATGAAAAAGACAAAATCATCGTTGAATAAAGCCGAATGGTAATGTCACTATTCAAGGCTGAATTTGTCTTTTTCATAGCTCACATCTCGTAATGTTTTTCAACTTAAAATTTTGTGTCGCAATAAAACATCACATTCTTAACATCCCACATTTTTCAGATTTTTATGAAACTTTAAATATGGTTTCCACGAAGTTTTCGTTGAATATCGGCTTTCGTGAGTGAACCGTATGCTATTTGAAAATATTTCTTGAGAGAATCTCGATTTTTAAATCCCCAAAAATCCAAAACTAAGACGAAATCATGAAACATGGCATGGTGTCATGACATGGCACTTATTTGTCGAGGAATTTTTTTCGTCCATTATGGCGCAAGTTTTATTACAAGCCTCTTACAAACCAGAGCTTCTCTCAATGAAGCCTCGTGGTTCCGATAGGGAAACGTGTCCCCCTTGTGGGCGAAATGTAATCACTGCCTCTTTTCCGCCTTGTATTTTCTTGTATGGGCAAGATGGAACGACAAGATATCCGTGCTGAAATTTAAACTTATTCAGGGTTCATTTGGCCTTTTATACACTAATTGAGTTTCCTAGGCATTTAATGTCCATAATTCAAATCTTAACAACAAATACATGTTCTAGTTCACCAAAATGGCTAAAAAAATTATACATGTGTCCTTGGGTGCATGTTTATGTCCCATGCCAGGAATGGGAACGAATTACAACCGTACCCGCGTCCTGGCTCGTCCTCGAACATTTTAAATGTTGGTTTTTAAGTCCCCATAAATCCAAAACTCACCGGAAAGCCATCAAAGGTGGCATGGTGTCACGTCATCGCACGTATATGGTGTGGTAATTTGTTTGGAGATATGCCCTAGAGGCAATCATGTATGATGATATTTCCTATGTGTTTATGAATAAAGATAGTCCTTGGATGTAATCAATGATATTTGTTGGCAAGTACGTGACTTGTCTGTGAGATCTTGTGTTGTATGATATATCCTAAATGATCCCTAGTCGTAAATGATGTGTGGGCACACGTCATACTAGACTAGCATATGACACGGTGGATAGCTCGGTCTCACAAGTCATGGGGCATCGGATGCTAACCAGATAATATGGACTTGGAAAGGTCTGGTCGGATTCGACGTGGTCGGATCCGGGTCGAGATAAGGTCCGAGTCGGACAGACCCAACTATGAGACGCAACAATATGTCATATGTGAGTCTCTAGTAAAACATATGTTCTATGTCCTATGACCTGAGCTAACGCATGTACCCGGGATGGTGACAGACTTGCTTTGGGCCGACCAAATCCTACTCCGTGACTGGGTAGTTACATATGTAGGTTTCGTGCTTATCCAGAGCCATGCTGCGAGACGTGGTCGAGCAAGATGGGATTTTCCCCTCTGATGAGAAGAGATATACTTTGGGCCCCTCCTGTGATCCGACCACGATAAGCATGGCCATGCGACAATGACTATGAGATAATCCGGTTTGGGTCGACATCATTGGAACGAGAAAGAGATCGGGCTAGCACAAGGATGACAGACTCGCCTTGAGCCGGACAACATATATCATGTGGCAAAGGGAATGGAAGTGTGACGTGTTGTACAGGTTCGCTAGCCAGCTTCATAGTCTGCTTGGTGGTCGGCACGCCTTGCTAGAGGCCGCTACCAACCGTACAGGTCAGAGGTGATCCGACGTGCAACCAAGTCGACTTGAACCTAAGGGGTCGCGCGCTTAAGGGAAGGAAACTGTGAGGTTGGATCTAATTCCACGAGTCAGACTTGGTCCTACTCGGACCCGGATATAGACTGAATAGACTTTGGGATTTAGGGTCCGTGCGAGGCCAAAGTGTTGATCCCGTGACATATGCCTATATATAGTGGATGTGTGACACATTCATTTGGTTGATCTCTTCGGCGCAGTCATTAGGGTTTGCATGTGTTGCGACTAGCCACCTCCACTCGCTGCCGATTGTGTGATAGGACCTTGCAGTCCACTGCATGATGTTCCTCCTGCACGCACGGATATCGTTAGAGGTAGTGCACTTGCCCTGCTCCGGCGAACCTGCTCGCGGGATCCGATCGGCTACGTGGGAGATCGATGAGGAGGAGACGACTCCGGGAATGCGCTTCCCCAACTCCACTTCCGCTGCACGGCAATATGCATCTAGTGGTAACGATCTGTGATCCATCTCCCTTAGCATGTTCTGCGCGTCGGATTTTTTTTAATCTGCAGTCAATGCATCCTATGGTAGAACCTAAAGTGGTATCAGAGCCTCAGCTATAGGATTTGGATTCTGATTGTACGCACATTAGATATGACAAGGCGGCAGATGAGATATGTTTTCGTTTATGAGTTCGGCTATGTGCACGGTTGATGAGATCAACTACATATGGGAATTGTTGAGGCTATGTTTTCTGTCTATCGGGATCGATGAGGTCGTGCCATGATCTACCCCTGTCGGTCGGTTCTCCTCCATCGGGGTTAACAGTGAAACGTAAATCTGAACGAAATTCACGATGATCGATGAGATCGGTCAGATTAGAAAATTCGGCATGAACGGAGTACATATATGATCTATGATTTCCGAAAACGTCGGGACAGCCGTGTGCGTAGCGCCGTGTATTTCGTACCCAGCACACAAACCGGTAGAATGCGATTCTATGCATGACTTTGTTTTGCTGGTTTGATGTGAATAGTATGGCTCATGTGTATGTGATGCATGTGTGTAAATTATACATGGCCTGCGTGTCAGGTTTGTCAGCCGGCAGGAGCCAAAGTGTTGTCATTATAATGTATAATGACATGCATGTCGGCTTGAGATTCAATGTAAAATTGATTACTAGTTGTAGTAGTTGGATAACAGAGATTAGGTTGGTGGCTTGGCATCCCGGCGTGAAAAACAAGATGGAGCTCCAAGATGTTCATCAGAGTTTGAGCCGACCTTGAAGAACATCCATGAAGGAGCCATACTATTTCATAATATATGTTTATTTGTGATAGTTGTGCTTCTTACTTTCTATGCATGTTTGTATGGTAGAAAGACCCCTCATGAATATCAAGTAAATTTCCATTCCCGATGTTGCACCTTTGCACGTCAAGTACGTCTAGTAGTGGGCTCATAAAATTGGGGTACTGCTAGGTGTCCTTGAACTGAAGGGTTCGTGTCGGACACGGACATGCACTGCATCAGGTTAACTTGACAAGGCTATCAAATAGGTTTTGGGCCTTGTGGTAAAAGAGGTCGGGATCTAGGGTATGATATACCTATTTGACCGACAGGAGTTGTATGGAGATACGATTAGCAAGGACTTGCTTACCGGATAGTCATGTTGGCTAGCAGTGATGCTAAAGCTCACTAGTCGCATGTGCTAGTCAGATTCTGAATCATTGGGAGTTTGCTGAGGGATGCTAACTACAGTGGGAGTATTTCTGTTTAAGGCTTGAATTACTCTTGTCGGGGTTTTGGTGCGACATATGCCAAAGGATGGCTTATCATGCATGGGGAGAAGAGTACGTCGCCGGGCCCTGGAAGCGGGATAAGGCGATACTTAGGACGCCTACGAATATTACCCTGGTTTGGGGCTCTCCGTGGAGATAACACCCCTAGTCCTGCTCTGCGGGGACTCCGCATCATAACTAATGTCAATATGGTAGCTACAAGGTTGCTCCTTCAGTTGTGTCGTCTAGAGGAGGAAGAAGGGCAAGGCTAGCTTTCTTCTTTCCCTCTAGGGAGCGCGAGTTATCGCTAGGGTTTCTCCCTATCTGTGTATCTCTCAAAGTCTAACCCCTCTACAAGGAGGGCCCTGGGGGTTTATATAGGCCTACCGCCAGGGCTACAATGGTAATCCGGCCGAGGCGGGCCCCGGCCGTTAGCGTCTCTAGGCGCCGTATTCTCCGCTGGTTGCTGGGTCCTGCCGCCTCGTGGGTCCCGTCAGAGAGGGAGTGGCTATAGTACCGCCGCCTTGCGGTCATACACTGTTGCCATGCCCCGTCTTGTCATCTTGATTGGGTTCAGACTCCAAGGGAATGGTTAGCTCCCTTCCACAGGGCGGCCCGTTCCCCAGGCCGTCTACCACAGACCGGCTGCTTCTGGGTGGCTCGCTGACGGGTGGGGCCTGCTGCTTGCAGGCCACTCCACCTATGGGTAGTGGGATCGTGGCTTCCTCTGACCAAAGCTAGGTCATTGGTAACATGGCTACAGTGATTCGCCGATCAGGGATTGTCCGCAAGGTACACTCGCACTATAGCCATGCTTCTTTGGATTCTGGGGGTGCAAGCTTGACTGTAGCTATGCTTTAGTCTCGGATCTCTAGCGCACACTACAAGGGGGAGGCACGGGGCCGTCTCCCAGATGCTAACCGCTGGGCAGCCGCCTGTTAGAATTCTGCCACCTGCTGGTAGCAGGCTCGTAGGCTTGGCGATCCTAGGAGACAGCCTGATGCACAGGCGGTCAAAGGATGGCATGCGGCCTTTTTGTCTTGAAACGCCATGGGTGGTCGATGGAGACACCCATGGTCAATATCTCCGACAGTAGTCTTCGAAGCTGGCGGAGTTCTGCGGTCCTAAGCGGGACTACGGGGTTCCAGCAGCTTCCCTCTCTAAATGATGATTGGTAGTTTTTCCTGTCCGTCTTCCGGAAAGGACGGCTTTTAGCGTCTGGGCACTCATCTTTGTATGTTCGGGGGAAGGTACCGCACGGCTTGCGGGTCGTAACACCGTCTTACCGCCCGTTGGCGGTATGCCACGCGTCGGCATTATGCCGAGCCGGCCTGCCAGCACACGCGAGCGATGTGACGCAGCGGCAGGCTTGGGCCCACAACTACAGGGCCTCGACGCGTGCGCGGATCTATTGTGACCGAGGCACTCGATTTCCCTTCCCACGCGCATCAAATGCGCGCGGTTTGGGCGCAAAAAGGGCGGGTTTCGCGAGGTGTGGCGCAGTTAATCCCACGCCCCCACCCCCTCAGCTTCATCGTCCTAGGCCTGTAAGTAGGCGTGGGAGGGGGGGCGTAACGCACGCGCACACCCCAACTCCATCTTCCTCTTCCTCACATCTCCTTACGCACTCGCCACCGTCGCCCACATCGCCCCGCCGGAGCTCGTGCCTGCCTTGAACCATGGCTGCTGAGGCGCCAATCCACCGCTCTAGCAAATGGGACGGTAGTGAAATCCTCGAGGAGCACGTGGAGTTCCTCCGCTAGTCGCGGTGGTTGCCCCCCACCGAGAAGGTCAGAGTACGCCTCGCGCCGGCGGCCAAGCTTAGGCCGGCGCCGCGGCGGGGCGAGCGCGTCGTCTTCCGCTCGCACTTTCTCCACGGGTTTGGTCTTCCTGCGAGCGGGTTCTTCCGCTCATTTCTCGATTTCTACGGCGTGTAACCCCACCACCTCACGCCGAACACGGTGGTGACGCTCACCGCTTTCGTTGTCCTCTGTGAGGGATACCTCGGGGTGCTCCCCACACTCGAGTTGTGGGGGGAACTGTTCTATCTGAAGCTCGACACTGCCCTCAGGGGCGAGGCGGCCCAGTGCGGTGGGTGTGTCGCCGTCCGGCGCACCGGCGCCAGGAACTACTTCCCGAAGGTTTCCCTTATGCACTCGGCGAAGTAGTGGCAGAAGACATACTTCTACGTCTCGAACGTCCGCTCGGAGCAGGACTACATCAACCTACCGGACTACGCCGCCGGTCTGCCTGCCGAGCCCCGCACCTCCTGGAAGTTCTGGCCCACATCCCTCGCGCATGCCGCCTCCATCGCCGTGACTTGTCTTCGGGAGATGAAGAAAATGCAGGGCCTGGTTTTTGCGGACTTCCTGGCCACCTTTGTGCAGCGCCGCGTGCTACCGCTGCAGTCTCGGCCCCGCCTGATGTGCGACATGAGCGGGCCCCGGTACCCAAGCCGGACGTGCACCAAGTGGATGCCATACGTGGAGGTGGCCCAGCTGGTGAACTCCATCTCCAATTGCAAGATGTCAGATTTGGGCTAGGCGCTCGGCATGCCGCCGTATAGCCGTAGCAACCCACCGCCTGTGGTAAGCTTCTTTCTCTTTTCTCTTTTCTTTCCTCCGCCTGCTCCTGCCGCCTGACCTTCGTGCCGTGCTACAGCTCTTCCCCGGCCAGCTAGAGCCGGGCTCGGGGAAATCGGCCCGCCCGCTGGTGCCAGATCGCTCTCAGAGTGACACGAGCGACCCCGATCTGGGGGCGGCCGCCATGGAGGACGATGAGGTCACAGGCGTCGGAGGTGTGCCAGTAGGCGGCTTGTCCGGAGGCGGCGGCAGGGACTAGCCAGATGACGACGAGGATGATAAAGCGCCACCTTGTATCCGGGAGGCGGACCCGATGGGGGGCAGCTCCTCGATGACACCGCCAGCAGCAGCCGGCGGATCGAAATGTCGGGCTACCGGCGGGCTGCATGGCAGCCGGCCCAAGAAGCCCAAGACCTTAGCCGCCACCACCAAATGCCAGGAGGTGGCCGCCAATGCGGTCCTTCTTAGGGTCCGAAAGCAAAGGCCGACCGTATCCACGTAAGCGCCCTGCATTTCTTTTTGTTTTTTGTACGTCTTGCTCTTTTGCCCTTTATGTGAATGACTTCACCGTCTTCTTGGGCTCTCTTGAATAGGGCCCTACTTTCCCTCTCGCGAGCCTCCGTCGGCTTGGTGGTCGGAGGCCTGGACACCTCTTCCGCCCCACTTTGCGTGGACCCAGCTGCCGACCTCCGAGAGGCCTGGACAACCAGGATCAAGAGAATTAAACCATGTCTTAGCATCACCCTTTAACGAGAATGGAAACAACTTAAGGATATAGTAATAACGAATCTTTTCATCGTTGGTAAACAGGGTGGAAAGGATCAGATTCAACTTAGCAAGATGTGCCACAACAGTTTCAGATTCAGGGCAATGGAAAGGATCAGATTCAACCAAAGTAATTAACTCAGAATCAAAAGAGAAATCATAATCCTTATCAGTAACAAAGATAGGTGAAGTAGCAAAAGCAGGGTCATATTTCCTTCTAGCATTCAAAGACTTTTCTTTCAACTTGGCTAATAATTTCTTAAGATCATATCTATCATTGCAAGCAAGAAAGTCTCTAGCAGTTTCTGCATCCATAACATAACCATCAGGAATAACAGGCAATTCATATCTAGGGCGAGAAGCTTCATCATCACTTTCATAGATATTATCAGTTTCAATAGTTGCATTCTCCCTAACCTTAGCAATTTGTTCATCTAGAAATTCACCTAGTGGCACAATATTATCAAGCATAGAAGTAGTTTCATCATACATAGCAGAAGTATCATCATCATGAATATACGACATATCAGATTCAATAGAAGGAGTAGGTGTCGCAAATTTACTCATAACAGAGGGTGAATCAAGTGCAGAGCTAGATGGCAGTTCCTTACCTCCCCTCATAGTTAAGGGAAAGATCTTGGTTTATGAGTCCTTGAAGTTCTTCATACTGATCAGCAGATATAAATCCCATGTGACTTAAAGAATATAGCTATGCTCCCCGGTAACACCGCCAGAAAATAGTCTTGATAACCCACAAGTGTAGGGGATCACAACAGTTTTCGAGGGTAAACTACTCAACCCAAATTTATTGATTCGACACAAGGGGAGCCAAATAATACTCTAAAGTATTAGCATCTGAGTTGTCAATTCAACCACACCTAGAAACAACAAGGTAATATGGAAATAGTGGTAACAGCAATAAAAGTAACGTTAGTGTTTTTGTAGTTTTTGTAATAGCAGCAGCAGAAATGAAAATAAGCAACAAGCAATATGTGAAAAGCTCGTAGGCATGGGATTGGTGATGGATAATTATGTCGGATGCGATTCCTCATTTAATAGTTATAACCTAGGGTGACACAGCACTAGCTCCTGTTCATCAATGTAATGTAGGCATGTATTCCGAATATAGTCATACGTGCTTATGGAAAAGAACTTGCATGACATCTTTTGTCCTACCCTCCCATGGCAGCGGGGTCCTAGTGGAAACTAAGGGATATTAAGGCCTCCTTTTAATAGAGTACCGGACCAAAGCATTAACACATAGTGAATACATGAACTCCTCAAATTACGGTCATCACCGGGAGTGGTCCCGATTGTTGTCACTTCAGGGTTTCCGGATCATAACACATAGTTGGTGACTATAGACTTGCAAGATAGGATCAAGAACACACATATATTCATGAAAACATAATAGGTTCAGATCTGAAATCATGGCACTCGGGCCCTAGTGACAATCATTAAGCATGGCAAAGTCATATCAACATCAATCTTAGAACATAATGGATACTAGGGATCAAACCCTAACAAAACTAACTCGATTACATGGTAAATCTCATCCAACCCATCACCGTCCAGCAAGCCTACGATGGGATTACTCACGGACGGCGGTAAGCATCATGGAGTTGGTGATGGAGGAAGGTTGGTGATGACGATGGTGACAATCTCCCCTGTCCGGAGCCCCGAACGGACTCCAGACCAGCCCTCCCGAGAGAGATTAGGGCTTGGCGGCGGCTCCGTATCATAAAATGCGATAATTCTTCCTCTCTGATTTTTTTCTCCCCGAAAGTGAATATATGGAGTCCGGGGGTACGTCGGTGGAGCAACAGGGGGCCCACGAGGCAGGGGGCGTGCCCAGGGGGAGAGGGTGCGCCCCCCACCCGCGTGGACAGGGTGTGGGCCCCCTGGCATGGATCTTTCCACAGGTATTTTTTATGTATTCCAATATAATTCTCCGTTGAGTTTCAGGTCATTCCGAGAAATTTTATTTCTGCACAAAAATAACACCATCGCAATTCTGGTGAAAACAGCGTCAGTTCGGGTTAGTTCCATTCAAATCATGCAAGTTAGAGTCCAAAATAAGGGCAAAAGTGTTTGGCAAAGTAGATACGTTGGAAACGTAACATTAAGTTGAACCATTTCTGCTGTGGTCACTAAACGAAAACAGGTCATCTGAGTGAACCTATGCCCTATATCACACACAACTTGATCTCGCTAACTATTTCTGTTGCACTCCCTAATAGCAAACAGTTCATCAGAGCGAACTGTATGCCGTATATCACACACACATTGATCTGGCTGCCCGTTTCTGATGTTCTCCCTCATCGCAAATAGTTCGAACAGCTCAACCGTGTGCCCTGAATCGCACACGCAACTACAATCTGAACCGTGTTTGATGTATCATTCATCGCAAACGTTTTGCACCTTTTTGACGGGTTTTTGACATCCCCGTTTGTGATTAATGCATCACACACAGTTTCGTCAAAGGGTCTCTGATCGTAGTGTCGCGTTAGCAGCAACCTGCAGTAGTGTTAGGGGGGACGCACCTAGGGCTTGTTGCCCCCTCGTGGACCCCCTGTCCCCATTCCTTAGCATATATATTCTCAAATATTATCAAAACCCTAGAACAACAGACCAAAATACTTTTTCATCGCCGCGAGTCTCTATTCCCTTGAGTTTCCATCTGGATGCCTTTTTTGGTAGTTTGTGGTAGGGGGATTCGGTCACAGCGGGCATCTACATCAACCTTGATGCCCCTCCGATGATGCGTGAGTAGTTTACCACAGACCTATGGGTCCATATCTAGTAGCTAGATGGCTTCTTCTCTCTCTTTCATCTTCAATACAATGTTCTCCTCGATTTTCTTGGAGATCTATTTGATGTAATATTTTTTGCGGTGTATTGAATTGTTGGTTTATGATTAGATTATCTATGGATATTATTTGAGTCTTCTCTGAACTCTTCTATGCATGATTAAGATAGCTTTGTATTTCTCTTCGATCTATCAATTTGGTTTGGCCAACTAGATTGGTATTTCTTGCAATGGGAGAGGTGCTTTGTGATGAGTTCAATCTTGCGGTGTCCTCACCCAGTGACATAAAGGGTAGGGATGCACGTATTATATTGTTGCCATTAAGGGTAACAAGATGGGTTTTATATCATATTGCATGAGTTTATCCCTCTAGATCAGGGCATCTTGCTTAAGGTGTTACTCTGTTTTTAACTTAATACTCTAGATGCATGCTGGATAGCGGTCGATGAGTGGAGTAATAGTAGTAGATGCAGGGAGGAGTAGGTTTACTTGTCACGAACATGATGCCTATATTCATAATCATTTCCTTGGATATCATCATAACTTTGTGCTTTTCTATCAATTGCTCGACAGTAATTTGTTCACCCGCCTATGCTTTCTTCGAGACAGAAGCCTTCTAGTGAAAACTATGGGCCCCGGGTCTATTTTCCATCTATTATTTTCAGGTCTATAAAACCAAAAACCCAAAAATATCTTGCTACAATTATTTTGTGTTTATTTCATTTAGACTTTTATTTTTGTTTTAAATCTATCTTTATCAGATCTCACTCTTGTTTGTGACCATGAAGCGATTCACAGCCCCTTTTCCGCGTTGTGTGCAAGTGTTTGTTAGTTTGTGCATGTGCATAGATTGGATACTTTCTTGTGCCTCCTTCTGGATTGATACCTTGCTTCTCAACAGAGGGAAATACTTATATCTACTTTGTTGCATCACCTTGCATCTTCATGGGAAAAATCAATGCAAGCTCAAGAAGTAGCAGGAAGAATTTCTGGCACCGTTGTTAGGGAGGTTCTACATAAAGCCTACGAAGAAATTGTCATAAACTCTCATCTGTTGCACTTACATTATTTGTTATTTGCCTCGCGTTTTCATCTCCCCCACTTCTAAAATGTTTTCAGAAAAGACACAAAAATATTTGCCTCCTTTTCTTCCTTCTTTGCACTTTTCCTTCTTGTGGTTTTGTTATCATGAGTGATTTTTGTATGCTTGAACCGGATGAGGAAAGGACTCCCAATATTGTATCTCCTGTTAATACGGATTCTAAAACTTTTTTTGTGGGACAAGGGAACATTAGTAAAGGTGCTATACAAGATTTCTTCAACTATATTGGGACTTTGTCTCATAAGGATGCACATATACTAAAGAAAACCAAAACTTACGTGGAAGCTATTTATGCGCTTGGTCATAAACTTTAGAAGAAATTTATTCGTACCCATCCCACCTTGCAAAGATTGTCTTACGAATTTCTAGTCATAAAGGACCCCGGATCTAAAAAGATAGATGCACTTGTCTTAATGGACGAATTTGATTTCATAATACTAGAAGCTGGAGAGATCTTTGAATTTGATGGTATGAACCATGAAAAACCGATCATAGATGAGATCCTCTACAATAGCGATTACTTATTAAGGCATTTTCTTGGAAATAATGAAATCTTGATGAAAATCTGAAGAAGCGGATTCCCGTTCTAGACATGATCCAGCAAGTTTACAATAATGGGAACCAACAATATTCTTGGATCGTAGCCGGTAACAGAAAGGGGTTTGCGGAAGGACAACTCAAGAATGCTAAGGTTTATATGGATAATGTTTCAAGTTATATTTGGAAAACCTAATGAGAAAATCACATCTATGGACATTTTAGTCAAAGATGACAATACCTAGATTGTTTCTTTTTGCCTAGCTAGGGGCGTTAAACAATAGCTCTTGTTGGGAGGCAACCCAATTTTATTTTGGTCTTAATCTTTTTTCTAGAGGTTCTAGAATACATTTATCATCTAGCCTCTGGGTAGATGAGTTTTCATGTTCGAACTTAGTGTTCGTGCCAAGTAACACCTTTGGGATGATTTGGAACAAAGTACATTGGTTTTTCCAGGAAAACAGAAACTTTTGCGTCCAGTGTCAGAATTTTTTCTGATTGCTGGAACGTGAAAAAAATCTGCATTTTTACACGTTTCTGACCTACAAATTGCCCATGTTTCCTAAGTTTTTATAATTGTTAGAGATACATAGGTTTCACCTTAATTCGCATCTTTACAAACTGTTCTGTTGTTGACATATTATGTTTTCATTGTGTTGTTTGCTTATTTTGATGCATCTATGGCTAGTATCAGGGGAGGGTACAAACCATGGAAAATCTGGAATATTGTATATATTACACCACTATAAAATAATAATGAGTTCACAACAGTAACTACAAGTAAGGATTGAATTTTTTTTACTAACGGATCTCACGAGTTCTTTGTTGAGTTTTGTGTTGTGAAGTTCAAAAAATTTGGGTAAAAGATTTGATGGACTATAGAACCAAAGCATTGGGATTCCCCAGGCACCCCAAGGTAATATTCAAGGAAAACCAAGCATCTAAGCTTGGGGATGCCCCGAATGGCATCCCCTGTTTTGTCTTCAATCCATCGGTAAATTAACTTGAGGCTATATTTTTAATCACCACATGATATGTGTTTTGCTTGTAGTGTCTTGTATTATTTGAGTCTTTGCTTTTTAGTTTTCCACACGAATCCTTGCTGTACACACCTTTGAAGAGGAACACACATTAATTGTGTATTTATTAGAATAATCTATGTCTTCACTTATATCTTTTGAGCTAGGGTAGTTGCTCTAGTGCTTCACTTATATCTTTATGAGCACGGGGGTGATGTTATTTTGAAGAAATTGAGTAACTTTCATGCTTCACTCATATTATTATGAGAGTCTAATAAGAACATGGTAATTTTCTTGGGTTATGAATTTAGTCCTAGTATGATATGCATCCAAAGGGGATAATATTTTTTTTAATAAAGAGCGTTGAATATATGAGAATTTTAATTCCTTGTAATTGTTTTGAGATATGAAGATGGTCATATTAGAGTTATGCTAGTAGTGAATTTTGTAGTTAAATAAATAATTGTGTTAAGGTCTGTGATTCCTGCAGCATGCACGCATGGTCTTCTAGTTATATGATGAAGTTGGAGCACAATGTATTCTTGATTGTCTTCCTTTGCGTGGAAGTTGGAGCGATCGATGGTGAACTCCTACTAACCCTTCCCCTAGGAGCATGTGTGGTAGTACTTTGCTTCGAGGGCTAATAAAATTTTGCAATAAGTATGTGAGTTCTTTATAACTAATGTTGAGTCCACTGATCATACACATCTCACCCTTCCAACTTGCTAGCCACTCTAGTATCGCGCAACTCTCGCCGGTGCATTAAACCCACCTAAAAAACGCCACCATACCTACCTATTATGCCATTTTCATAGCCATTCCGAGGTATATTGCCATGTAACTCCACTGTTCCATCATATTGAGTTTGAGTCACGTTGAGTTGTAAGTAAATAAAAGTGTGATGAACATCATCATTAGAACATTGCCCCATGTGAGGTTATAAATAAAAGAGGCCAAATAATAAAATAGGCCAAAGAGCCCAAAATAAATAAAAATATAAAAAAGTCCCCCAAAAAAGAGGAGTCTAAAAATATAAAAAAGACAGAAAAAGATAAAAGGGACAATGTTACTATCTTTTTCCACACTTGTGCTTCAAAGTAGCACCATGTTCTTCATGATAGAGAGTCTCCTATTTTTACACTTTCATATATTACTAGTGGGAATTTTTAGTTATAGAACATGGCTTGTATATTCCAACGGTGGGCTTCCACAAGTTCCCTAGGTCTTCATGAGCAAGCAAGTTGGATGCACACCCACTTAGATTTCTTTTTGACATTTCATACACTTATAGCTCTAGTGCATTCGTTACATGGCAGTCCCTACTCACTCACATTGATATCAATGACATCTCCATAGTCCATTAATTTTCCTAGTTGATGTTAGACTTTCTCCCTACTTTTGTCTACTACCACCTTCTATTCCACCAATAGTTCTATATCCATGGCTCACACTCATGTATTGCCCGAAGAGTTGCAAAAGCTGAAGCACATTAAAATGTACGAAACAATTGCTTGGCTGACATCGGGGTGGGCATGATTTATACTTTGTGCTCAGAAGAGGGAGCATAAGAAGACTATATGATTTTGTACGGATAACTTTATTTAGCCATGTTATTTTTGAAGATTCATCGTTTTTCTTTCCACTATGCTTGAAGTATTTTTGTTTTATGTCAATGAACTTTTGTTTTGTATCATTTGGATACTAACATTCATGCCAAATAGAGAAGAAACACATTGCTAAATATGTTAGGTAGCATTCCACATCAAAAATTCTGTTTTTATCATTTACCTACTCGAGGACGAGCATGAATTAAGCTTGGGGATGCTTGATACGTCTTCAAGGTATCAATAATTTTTTATTTTTCCAACCTATTATATTATAAACTTTGGATGTTCTATATGCATGAACATGCTATTTTATATTATTTTTGGGACTAACTTATCAACCTAGTGCCTAGTGCCAGTTTCTGTTTTTCCCTGTTTTTGAGCTTCGCGGAAAAGGAATATCAAACGGAGTCCAAATGGAATAAAACTTTCGCAATGGTTTTCTTGGACCAGAGGACATCTAGAGGATTTGGAGACCAAGTCAAAACATCGCTGAGGCGGCGACAAGCCAGGTCAGTTTACAATGAAGGACAAATTTTGCCTATTCTTGGCGTGGAAGTCACACCACGACGCTGGAGCCTCCTTATCCGATCATGGATTGGTACTCGGGCTTGGCTGCACGGTAGCCCATGAATCCATCCCAGTCATGATAGGCTAGCAGTCTGAGGACCCCTAAATCCAGGATGCTCTCAGACAGGATTACGAAACGTCGGACCATCGTACCAGTGTCATACAAGATAACCATCACACATGCTATTCTGTGGTGCAATGTTTATGATGCATACTACATCAGAAATAGTTCACGATTTTAAAGTGTGTACGATAAGGTGACTATCACGAACATTTAGTTTGCTCGCACCATTTGTGATATTTTTTTACATCACACACGCCTTGTAAGCTGCAACTGTGTGCATGGTCACACACGTTTTCTTTCTGTGAACCATGTCGGATTATGATGTATATTGCACACGCTGTGCTTTACAAATCGTGTGCGCCGTAAGGACCCGCATTGTGTATTTTCACCCGAATTTAACAACTACTGTTTAAATTTTTATAGAATTTGAATTTGAAAGTAGGCTAGAACTTTATTCATACCCTTTAGGTTCAATAACCAATGCATTATTTGATTCACATGTACATATGTTCAAGAATTGCGTAAGCACCAAATAAAGAATGATGAACCAGGGTTGTATACTTGTACTATTATAGACGGTAAACAAAGTGGTGAAAGACATTCTGGTTGCTAAACAAGGTGAAGCGGAATGCACATATTGTTCCATCCTCCATGTTGAAGGCACGAAAGACTTTAGTCCAACTCCTTGTGATAGCCGACTGCGCATCCATCACTATCTTCATGAGGACATCTAGATAGTTGCTACTTCTTAATCTTGCATTGCTTTTTCCCATGAAGAGCAAAGGGTGTTGCAGCAAAGTAGACATAAGTATTTCCCTTAGTTTGAGAACCAAGATATCAATCCAGTAGGAGAAGAACACGGAAATTGCCAAAACATGCACACAAACAATCAAACACTTGCACCCAACGCTATAAGGGTTGTCAATCCCTTTACGGTTATTTGCAAAAGTGAGATCTTTAAAAGAAAGATAAATAAGAGATACAATATTTTTAGGTTTTTGGTTTGTATATATGAAAGTAAAAGATTTCAAAGTAGTAGATTGGAAACTAATATGCTAGAAAATAAACTCAGGGCCATAGAGGTTTCACTAGAGGTTTCTCTCATGATAGCAAATAATAGGTCGGGTGAACAAATTACTGTTGAGCAATTGATAGAAAAGCGCAAAGTTATGACGATATCCAAGGCAATAATTATTTAATATAGGCATCACGTCTGAGACAAGTAGACCGAAATGATTATGCATCTACTATTATTACTCCACACTTCGACCAACTCTTGCCTCCATCTAGAGTATTAAGTTCATGAAGAACAGAGTAATGCCTTAAGTAAGATGACATGATGTAGAGTAATTAACTCAAGAAATATAAAGGAAACCCCATCTTTTTACCGACAATGGCAACAATACAATACGGGCCTCGCTACCCCTAATCTTTCACTAGGTGAGGATATCGCAAGATTGAAGCCAAAGACAAGTACTTCTCCCATTGCAAGAAAAACTAATCTAGTTGGCCAAACCAAACCGATAATTCAAACAGACGTACAAGGATATCAAGTCATGCATATAAGAATTCGGATAAGATTCAAATAATATACATAGATAAACTAATCATAAATCCAAAATTCATCAGATCTCGACAAACACACCGCAAAAGAAGATTACATAGAATAGATCTCCAAGAACATCGAGGAGAACATGGTATTGAGAATCAAAGAGAGAGAATAAGACATCTAGATACTAACTATGGATCCATAAGTCTGTGGTAAACTACTCACGCTTCATCGAAAGGGCAATAGAGTTCATGTAGAAGCCCTCCATGATCGAATCCCCCTCCGGCAGGACGGCGGAAAAGGCCCCTAGATGTGATATCACGGGCATAGAAGGTTGCAGCGGCGGAAAAGTGGTTTCATGGCCTGTTCTGTTGGTTCTGGAATATATGTCAATATATAGGAGGAAGAGGTAGGTCAGGGGATTCACGAGGGTCCCACTATACAGGGGCGCGCCCACCCCCTAGGGCGTGCCCTCCCCCTTCTCGCCACCTCTAGGCTCTTCTGACTTGGTTCTCGAGTCTCCGGGGTGTCTTGTGGTAAAAGAAAAATCATCGTAAAGTTTCATTCCATTTGGACTCCGTTTGTTATTCCTTTTCTGCGATAGTAAAAAACAAGGAAAAAAAGAAACTGGCACTGCGATCTAGATTAATAATTTAGTCCCAAAAATATTATAAAATACCATATTAATGCATATAAAACAGCCAAACAGATAATATAATAGCATGGAACTTTCAAAAATTATAGATATGTTGGAGATGTATCAAGCATTCCCAAGCTTAATTTATGCTCGTCCTCGAGTAGGTAAATGATAAGAACAGAACTTTTATGTGGAATGCTACCTAACATATTTATTAGTGCAATCTCTTTTATTTGGCATGAATATTCAGATCCATATGATTCAAAATAAAAGTTTATATTGACATAAAAACAATAATACTTCAAGCATACTAGAAAGCAAATCATTAAGCTTGAAAAATAACATGTCTAAAAAATTTGTCCCTACAAAATCATACAGTCTTGTTATGCTCCCTCTTCTCAACAAAAAGTATAAATCATGCCCACCCTGGTGTTAGCAAGTCAGTTGTATTCATACTTTTACATTCCTAAACTTTTTCAACTGTTCACGCAATACATGAGCGTGAGCCATGGACATAGCACTATGGGTGGAATAGAAGGTGGTAATAGAAAAAAGTAGGAGAAAGTCTCACATCAACTAGGCAAATCAATGGACTATGAAGATGTCCGTCAATTGATATCAATGTTAGTGAGTAGGGATTGCCATGTAACGGATGCACTAGAGCTTTAAGTATATGAAAGCTCAAAAGAAAACTAGTGGGTGTGCATCAACTTGCTTGCTCATGAAGACGTAGGGCATTTGAGGAAGCCCATTGTTGGAATATACAAGCCAAGTTCTAGAATGAAAATTCCCACTAGTAATATATGAAGGTGACAAAATAGGAGACTCTCTATAAAGAAAAACATGGTGCTACATTGAAGCACAAGTGTGGAAAAGGATAGTAACATTGTCCCTTCTCTCTTTTTCTCTCATTTTTTAGGCTCCTCTCTATTTTTGGACACCCTTTTCTCTTTTTTTGGAGACTCTTTTGGCCTCTTTATTCATAACTTCTCATGGGACAAGGTTTAATAATGATGACCATCACACTTTTATTTACTTACAACTCGATATTACAACTAGATTCTAGAAGAAAAATATGACTCTATATGAATGCTTTAGGTGGTGTACCAGGATGTGCAATGACCTAGTGTAGCAATGACATCAAAACAAACAATCCATGAAAACATCATGCTGGCTATCTTACAATCATGCAAAGCAATATGACAATAATGGTGTGTTTCATAATAATCAGAATGGTGGAGTTACATGACAATATATCTTTGGAATGGCTATGAAAATTCCATAATAGGTAGGTATGGTGGCTGCTTTGACGAATGATATAAGGTGGTTTGATGCACCGGCGAAAGTTGTGTTGTACTAGAGTGGCTAGCAAGGTGGAAGGGTGAGAGTGCGTATAATCCATGGACTCAACATTAGTCATAAAGAACTCACATACTTATTGCAAAAAGTTTATTAGCCCTCGAAGAAAAGTACTACTACACATTCTCCTAGGGGATAGGATGGTAGGAGTTAACCATTGCACGCTCCCGACCTCCACGCAAAGATAAACAATCAAGACACAGTGCGCTTCAATTTGGTTGCATAGTTAGGAGACCATACGTGCATTCTACGGGAATCAAAAACCTCAACACAATTATTTCTTCAACTCCACAATTTACTACTAGTATGACTCTAACATCCCCATCTTCATATCTCAAAACAATCATAAAGAATCAAACTTCTCATAATATTCAATGCTCTATATATGATTTTTTTATTATATCTCCCTTGGATGCCCATCTTAGTAGGACTAAATTCATAACCCAAGCAAATTACCATGCTGTTTTAAAGTCTCTCAAAATAATATAAGTGAAGCATGAGAGTTCAACTATTTCTATAAAATAAAGCCACCGCCGTGCTCTAAAAGATATAAGTGAAGCACTAGAACAAAATTTCCTAGCTCAAAGATAGAAAAGGTGTGTACAGAAAGTATGATTGTGGAAAACTAAAAGACAAAGACTCATATCATACAAGACGCTCCAAGCAAAACAAATATCATGTGGTGAATAAAAATATAGCCTCAAGTAAATTTTGCGATAGATGAAGTCGAAAGAGGGGATGCCTTCCGGGGCATCCCCAATCTCAGGCTCTTGGTTGTCCTTGAATATTACCTTGGGTTCCCTTGGGCATCCCCAAGCTTAGTCCTTTGCCACTCCTTATTCCAGAGTCCATCGAATCTCTACTCAAAACTTGAAAACTACACAACTGAAAACTCAACAGAAAACTCATGAGATCCGTTACTGAAACAAAGCAAATAACCACTCAAGGTACTGTTGTGAACCCATTCTTATTTTATATTGGTGTAATATGTACTATATTCCAACTTTTCCATTGTTCATACCCCCCGATACTAGCCATGGATTCATCAAAATAAGCAAAGGACACATAGAAAACATAACCTGTCAAAAACAGAACTGTCTATAGTAATATGAAAACTTCGCATACTTCTTCAACTCTAAAAATTCTGAAAAATAGGAAAACGTGGGGAATTTGTATATGCATTTTTTGTTAAACATTTCAGAAAATTATCACGCTCTAGTGAATTATTGAATTTTTGGCACTGGACGCAAAAGTTTCTATTTTTTAGCAAAATCAAATCAACAAGCACTGTAATCCATCCCAAAGGACTTACTTGACTCAAACACTAATTAAAACACCAAAACAAAGATACTACATAAGTAATAATGTGTATTTATTTTAAAACAGAACCAAAAAATGGGTTGCCTCCCAACAAGCGCTATTTTTTAACACCCTTAGCTAGGCATAAAGTAACGATCTAAGTATTGTCATCTTTGGTATGCAATCCATAAGTAGCTCTTATAATAGTTTCATAAGGCAACTTGATTTTATTTTTACGAAAGTGTTCCATGCCCTTCCTTAATGGAAATTTAAATCTAATGGTTCCTTATTTCATATCGATAATTAAACCAATCATTCTAAGGAAAGGTCTACCAACAATAATAGGACATGTAGGATTGCAGTCTATATCAAGAACAATGGAATATACGGTCACATAATTCCTACTTGCAATAATAAGAACATCATTAATTTTTCCCATAGGTTTCTTAATAGTGGAATCCGCAAGATGCAAATTTAAAGAACAATCCTCAAATTCAGGGAAACCTAGCACATCACATAAAGTTTTTGGAATCATGGAAACGTTAGCACCCAAATCACACAAGGCATTGCACTCATAATCTTTAATCGTAATCTTAATACTGGGTTCCCACTCATCATAAAGTTTTCTAGGGATATAAACTTCCAATTCAAGCTTTTCTTCAAAAGATTTCATCATAGCATCAACGATATGTCTAGTAAAAGCTTTTATTTTGATTATAAGCATGAGGAGAATTCAATATATAATACAACAAGGAAATACAATCTATTAAATAACAATTGTCATAATTAAATTCCTTGAAATCCAAAACAGTGGGTTCATCTCTACTTAAAGGTTTAACCTCTCCAATCCCACTTTTATCAATTTTTTCATTTATATCTAAAAACTCTGAATCATGGAAATGCCTTTTAACTAAAGTAGACTCATCCCTAGTCCCATATTTATCAAGATTTATATTGGAAAACAAAGATTCAATAGGACTCACATCAATCACTTTAAGATCTTCATTATTATTATCACAAAAACTAGAAGAACAAGCTTTTTCAAACCAACCTCATTTAGCACGCATCTTAGCGGTTCTTTCTTTACACTCATAAATGGAAATTATCATAGCCTTTAGAGATTCATTAATATCTGAGTAATAGATCTAAGTTTTAAAGAATCAATCTCAAGAGAAATTATATCAACGTTCGTAGCCAAATCATCAATCTTAAGCAATTTTTCTTCAACCAAAGCATTGGAATTATTTTGTGAACTCATAAATTCTTTAATACTACTCTCAAGACCAGAGGGCATCTTATAATAATTTCCATAAGAATTGTTGTAGGAGATACCATAATAGTTAGAGGAATTACTAGGAAACGACATAGGATTAAAATAACCTCTATACGTGTTATTACCAAAATTGTTCCTACCAACAAAATTCTCATCCATAGATTCATTATTATTCTCAATCAAAGTAGACAAAGGAAAATCATTAGGATCAATATAAGCACTATTGCTAGCAACTAATTACATAACCTCGTCCATCTTTCCCCTCAAAACATTAATCTCTTTAACCACATGTACTTTTTTACCAGCGGAAGATCTTTCGGTATGACATTGAGAATAATTAACTATAATATTGTCTAGGAGTTTAGTAGCTTATCATAAAGTAATTTCGATGAAATTACCTCCCGCAGCCGAATCTAAAAGATTTCTAGAAGAAAAATTCAATTCGGCATAAAAGTTTTGTATAATCATCCATAGATTCAAACCATTAGTAGGCCAATTTCGTATCATCAATTTCATCCTCTCTCAATATTGTGCAACATGTTAATGATCAAGAATTAATTCCGCAACGTCTGCTCCCCCTAGCCTCTCCTCCCCCTGGCACCGGTGGCCACTCCGGCCCCAGCGGCCACCCACGCCTCCCTACCGGTGGCCACTCCAGCCTCGGTAGCCACTCCACACAAGGAAGATGGCGCCCTATGCTCTACACTTTGATCATGCCAAGAAGTTTAAAGCAAATATGTGATCCAAGTTTGGTAACACGGTAGTTTTCTCTTCAGGCTTTCATCAAAAGTAATTCACATTGGTGGTAACTCTCACTAGATCATCTTTCAAACTTGATGCACACATGGTTAGTGTTTCTCTCCTTGCAATGTTTGGTGGATATGCCTAAGGTATTCGAGTTCGTTTCTTAAGAGACGGATCATACAAGTTGTTGGTTGCCTCAAAGTCAGTTGAATTTGAGATCTATAATGCGGGTAGAATTGTTGAAAAGGAGCTTGAGATGGTTTTTAGCCTTTGGAATTTGGGTGGTCCAACTTGGCGTAGAGAAGAAGCTAGTTATTATGTCGAGGTTGATAAGGAATGTACTCTAGTGGCTAGAAATGGTAGAGCCATGGTTCCTCACTCCGGTGATTGCTGCGGTTACAGTACGGTGGTCAGAGATGGCAGATTAGTCTTCAAGCGGTTATCGGTCCTATTCATGAGGGCGATAATCAAGGAGTTATCTCAAATTCATTGCAGTTTAATTCTGCAATCAATAGGCTATAATTTGAGCCCCAAGTCATTCCACGTATGCATGTGGCAACGTACGTAGTGTGCCATGCATTTGGAGCTAATGGTCACTTTGCTCATAATTACCCAACACCAAATTTACCTGGGCTCTGGCCTCTTATGAGATTTAGCTCAATCCCTAGTCCACCAGAGGAGGCGTGAGCCGATGGAGAGGTTGAGGCCTGGTTCCGCTACATTGTGCTTGCTCCCCGGATTAGGTAGGTCTCGTCATTTATGGACCTCGTCAAGGATATTTTTCCAAACTTCTAGCCGAGACTGTCGCTTGCCTCCTCGCATTCCACTACACTTACCAACTATGCTCCCTCCTATGCTCCTGCCTCGACAAGCTCGCCTACGCAGTCAACGTCACCGGTGAGGGCATCGGTCTCTCCCTCGTCGGATCCTTCTCCAATGGCCAATCCCCATCGACCCGCTACCCTTCGTTCCACATGGGTTCTAGATACAAGAAATCCCAGGAAGAATTGGAGTTTCCAAAGGAATCCTTCCTCATTGCCCTAGAAGACACGAAGATTGGGTGATTGCTTCCATCCACCCGCATCCAAACGAGGTGTTTTTTCACAATGTCTGAGAGGTCCTGGAGGAGTTTCTACAAGGAGTTGAGCAAGTAGGGTTTAGAGAAATCCAGTCGTGTCCTTTTGGAGAGGCATACGTCCAGTTCATGCATGTCCATGATCGAGATAGGCTCAATAGGCAGAGTCCATATGATTTTGGAGATGTCTTTATCTCATTTACCAGGCACAATGATGGCAGAAACTGGCGCCGGGTTCATTTCAATAGAACATGTTGGTTACTATTTGTTGGTCTCCCATTTGATTTCTTTAAAACTGAAGACATTGCTGCGGCCATTTCCAAATGGGGCCGAATTATAAGTTGGGAAGAGAAGATGCAATTAGAGAAAAAATTCTTGGTTAAGGCTAGAGTGACTGAGTTCGTTGACATTCCAAAAAGCATTAGGTGGTCTGAGGAAGAATGCTTTGAAGAAGAATCTTGGACCAGTTCTTTTGAAGTGTTATTGGAAGAAATGTTGGGTGGTGGGCCTATTGATGAAGACCCTATTCCACCTGATGTGGTGGACGCACACCCTGTTCCACAACTTGCAAATGATTTCCCATGATTTCAGCCTTTGCCAGTACATAATATCCATGCAAAAAATGAAGATTGGGATTATTGGGAAGAGCAGGAGGAGCAAGAGCAGCACTAGGCATTCCCTCAACCCAACCAATTGAGCCACGGCAACAACAAGTTGAAATTCCTATAATGCAAGATGATGGGGCTCCTAACAGCAGCATCACTACAACTGTATCTCTGTTAGATGGTATTTTATCAATTACTCACTCTGCTAGTGAAGAGGTGAATCAGGGTGTTCAAAATCAACCCATGGGCATGGTGCTCCTTAACATTGTTATAGCTTATCATGCTGAGGAAGAGGAGGAAGATCTCCAGTTGGCAGGGAACAATGTGGAGAATTTGCTGCAACAGAATGATGTTGGACAGTTACCTGCTCCAGTTGTAGAAGTTGGTTCAGAGCCAAACCAACAAGATATAGATATGTCACTTTTACCCAAGGAAGGGGGATACAGTTCTGCTGGTGACCCTGTAACTCAAACGAGGAGCACTGAAACAAAGGATGGCAATGCAACTACTGCAAATAGTATGGGTACAGTGCCAACTAAAGCCACATAAACTATTGAACTGACTGCTACTGAAGTTGCACATGTAACACAACCTCATGCTATAACCTCAACATATAAGGGAAAAGAGGATGTCCCAATTCCTCAGGTGGGAACGTCTTTTAACTTCAACAAGAAAGGTACTGATGGACCTCAATATATCCCAGGTTCTCCTCACATGTTTGATTTTCATACCATTGTTGAATATCATGCCTTGGAAGTTATTGACGGCTCTCATTTCTTTCTAAAAAGGGATTGGACTTATGGATACAACACTTTACCCCAGCAACTCGGGGAGATACCAACACTTTCAAAATTGAAATCCCAGTAAGTTGGTTTAACTTCATAATTCATCTCCTGTTGACTCCTGATAAATTTGGGTGGACAATGCATCTACTGAAATATGATCTGTGGAAATTATTTACTGCAAACTTTGATTGTGAAAAAGCTATCCTTTTTCATATACCTGATGGATGTTCTACTTCTCAGGCTCCCACTTGTAAGGAGATCATGCAGGGTTTAGGCAAACAAAATGAAGGAATTAGCCCAGCTACGCACTCATCAAGTGGGGCTGGCAGCTCCTTAAAGCAAATGTCTCCTAACAAAGTAATTCTGCTTCAACTTGGAGAAGCTACTTCCAAGAAAAGGAGAGAAAAAGAGCCTTTGTTGGAAAATTAGGTAAGAAGAAGTGACAGCGTTAAGAATGATAACATTGGTTATAGAAGAAAAATTTGTGATACTAAATCTTGTTTTCCCTGTAATGCTATACCACCAGTTATTCAAAATAAAGTGGTAAAAAACCTGACTAAATCTTTCTATAAGGTAGCTGAGGATGATCTTGAAGGGAAGCTATCCAAGATGCCCAAGAAGAAGGAACAGGAGGATCTGGCCATGGTGTCCAAGGCCAAAGGATCCACAAACCAACCCAAGATAGTTTAATGATTGGCTTGCTTCCTAGCTACAACCACAACAGCAGAATGTTACATTGCTCTAGTTTGGAGATTGCTTGCTTTTTGTATGATGGGGTTGTTAAATTCAGACTATGTAAGATGCTAGATTTGGCCAAGAGAGGCACCTTTTGTATGCTGCTTCCTTCATCATTGTGGATGACTCTTGGATCTGTTGTCTCTATGAGAATGATGATACTTATCTATTTGTGAATGTTTTATTTCCATCAACTATGATGTTGCTGCAATGGTTAGCTTTGATGCTTTCTTGCTGGTTGCTAATTCTCCTTGTGAGAATGAGATGTGTAGATTATAACAGTTCATAGAATTCGCAGCTTCGGTCACATACCAAGGCATGATCCTTGGTACATCAAATAAGAAAAACAAGGGGTTATCAATGAATAACAATAGATCTTGGAATATACTGAACTGGAATGTTAGAGGTATAAATGCTCCAGATAAGTGGATGGCTATTAGGCAAAAAGTGGAAGAAAGTGTTGCTGGAATTGTGTGCATTCTAGAAACAAAGAGAGAGTTACATATATTCACAAATTTTGTCCTCAGAAATTTAATAAAGTTGAATATTTACCTTCCATTCGGGCCTCTGGAGGAATTCTTACATCATGGAATGGAGCACTATTCACAGGTGAAATGATATTTCAGAACAATTTTCATTATCATTACAGTTCACTTGCAACACTATTTCCAAAACCTGGATTCTCACAAACATCTATGGGCCTTGCAATCATGAGGACAAAATTGAATTTATAGATTGGTTTAGTAATATTCAAATGCCTAATGAAGTGGATTGGATAATCATGGGAGATTTTAACCTGAGGATAGAAATAGACCTGGAGGAGATGTTGATGAGATGCTTTTGTTAAATGAAGCTATAAGTAATCTTGGACTAATTTAACTTCCAATAAAAGGTATACAATTCAGTTGGAGCAACATGTAGGAAAACCCTCTCCTTGAGAAGTTAGATTGGTTTTTCACTTCTGTAGCTTGGATGACAAGTTACCAAGACTCACTGCTCTTCCTTTAGCAAAGCCAATTTCTGACCATCTTTCATGCATGATCAAAATTGGCACAAATATTCCCAATCTAAGGTGTTCAGATTTGAAAATTACTGGTTAAAACACAGCTCATTCAAGCAAGTGGTCTAGGCAGCTTGGAATATATCTGTGGGCTACACTAATCCTGCAAAAAAGATCAATGCCAAGTTCAAAAATCTCAAAAGACCACTAAAGTTGTGGACCAAAAGGTTGTCATGTCTGAAAAAATAGATTGCGGATTTAAATGCTTGCATCTTCCTATGGGACTTGATTGAGGAATACAGAGACCTATCAGTGTTCGAAGGTAACTGTAGAACCTTGCTTAAGGAGTTTTTGCTGATAGTTCTCAACAATCAAAAAATTTACTTGAAGCAAAGAGATAAAATTAAAGGAGTTAAATTTGGGGATGAAGACACTAAATTCTTTCATACCAAGGCTTCTATTAATAACATGCATAATAAAATTGCAATGTTGTTGAATGAAGATCAAGTGGAAGTTACAAAATCATGACGAAAGCTGCCATTCTTTGGGAGGCATTCAAAAAATGATTGGAGCAATCTAATGGACATACAATGCATTTTGATTTAAATGACCTGTATGAACACACAGTGGACCCTCAAGTGTCCCCAGACATGGAAAACCCATTAACACATTTGGAAATTGATGATGTGGTAAAAAATCATCCAACTGATAAATCTCCAAGTTCTGATGGTTTTAATAAAGAGTTCATCAAAGCTTGTTGGGATATTATTAAAGAGGATGTTACTGAACTCATCATGGCTTTTCATGCTAGCAATGTAAATCTTGAGAGCATTAACACATCATTCAGTACTGTGATCCCTACAAAATAAGTGCCACTCTCACCAAATGACTTCAGGCCAATCTCTTTGCTCAATGGAGTGCTTAAGATAATTACAAAGCTACTGGAAAATAGACCTCAAAGAGTTATACTAAGGATGGTGCACATTAACCAATATGGCTTCCTAAAAAACAGAGTGATTCAAGACTATCTAGGTTGGGCATATGAGTGTATTCATCAATGTCACAGTCAAAGGAAGAGATGCCAGTAATTAAACTGTATTTTGAAAAAGCTTTTGACACAATTGAACATCAAGCAATAATTGATATTTTCAGAGCAAAGGACTATGGAGAAAAACGGATTTCATGGATGAAACTAATCTTCTCCTCTGCTTCTTAAGCTGTCATGTTAAATGGAGTGCCTGGGAAAAAGTTCTACATCAGAAGAGGAGTGAGACGGGGAGATCCTTATTCTCATTTAATATTTGTACTGGCTGCTGATTTGCTAAAATATATTCTCAACAAAACCATGAGACTAAATCTTATCACTCCACCGCTTCAAGTTAATTCATGCCCTGATTTCCCAATAGTACAGTATGCAGATGACACTCTGGTTCTAATGCAAGAAAATGCTAGGCAATTGATATGCCTCAAAGCACTGTTAAATACTTTTGCATCAGCAACTAGACTTAAGGTCAACTATGGAAAATCAATCATGGTTCCTGTTAATATTTTTGAAGACATAATTGATCTTTTTACAAACACACTTCAATGTGCCAGAGGGCATTTCCCTTTTACTTATCTGGGACTTCCATTGGGAAAATACAAACCAACTGTGGAACAATGTCTCCCTCTTGTTAACAGGATTGCAAAGAGATTAGCTGGTATATCTACTTTCATGACTCAGGCAGGAAGGCTGTTGCTGGTTAAATCAGTACTTGCATCACTATCAGTCTTCTTCATGTGCTATTTAGTCATTCCTATTACCATTAAGAAAGAAATAATAAAGGATTAAAGGCATTGCCTTTGGAGAAGCCCTTACATGGAGGATCGTAGACCAGCACTGGTGGCTTGGCACACAGTATGTAGACCCAAAAGTCAAGGAGGATTGGCGGTCATGGACATTTACTCAAAGAACAAAACTCTTCTTATGAAAAAACATACACAAGTTATTCAATAGACATGATATACCTTGGGTCAATTTAATTTGGGAGACTTATTACAGTGATGGGCAACTTCCAGGAGGTAATAAGGTAGGCTCTTTTTGGTGGAAATCAAACCTGGCTCTCATTGATCAGTTCAAAGCAATTTCCAGATGTAATGTGGGTGATGGTAAAAGTGCATTCTTCTAGGATGATCTATGTCATGAATCAATCCTCAAATACAAATTCCATCACTTGCATTAGTTTGCCAAGAATCCAAAATTACATGTCCAACAAGTGGTTAACACTGAATATCTTCAGGACCTGTTCTATTTACCTCTGACAACACAAGCATATGAAGAATTTTTGGAAATGGAGGATATATGCATCTCTCTGAGACAATATGATTATTTGGACTCACTAGACACATGGAGCTACATCTGTGAAAATAAATTATACTCCTCCATCGAAGCATACAATGTACTGATTGGACACAAACAAACTCCACCCCACTTCAATTGGATTTGGAAAAGCTCATGTCAGCCCAAACATAAGGTATATTTCTGGATGATGTTACATGATAGAGTTAACACAAGGAACTTTTTTAGGAGAAAGAGCTTTGAGCTAGAAGCATACAATCATGCAGTAAGGGATTGTCAACTGGAGAAACACCGCATCATCTTTTTGGGGGATGCCCCTTGGCAAAGCAATGCTGGGATTCTATCTTCCCAACAAGAACACCCAATTTATCAGTGTTAGAAGCATTTCAAGATCTGAAAGATAAGCTAAATTACCCTTTCTATATGGAGGTCATCATTCTAGGGCCATGGGCCATTTGGATAACGAGAAATAATAAGATATTTGAAAATATAGAACCCTCATTCCAAGGTTGGAAATTCCTTCCTGGAGGAACTCAAGCTACTCAAATACATGATGAAATAGAAGCATGAAAGACAGTTCTGTATTTGGTTGGAAGCTATGTTGTAATTTATTTTTCTTAGTTTTTTCTGCCTTTTTTAGCTTTTTCCCTAGTTTTTCCTTAGTTTTCTCTATATTTCTTTTTGTCTTTGTTTTGTTCTAGGGCTTACCTCAGGCCTTTCGGACTACTATTGTTAGTTTATTTTATTTATTTAATTACTAAAAGTTGTAGTGGGGTTTTACCCTACTATTTATAGTAAAAAATGTTCAAGTTGTTTAAAATTAATAATATGGTTCCTAAGGGAGATGTTCTTAGCGGGAGGAAAATACTTGGAAATAAAAGCATCTTTACACTTATTCCACGAATCAGTACTATTTTTAGTAAAAGATGAAAACCAAGTTTTAGCACGATCTCGTAATGAGAACGGAAATAACTTTAATTTAAGAATATCAATATCCACATCTTTCTTCTTTTGTATATCGCACAACTCAACAAAATTATTTAGATGGGATGCGGCATCTTCACTAGGAAGGCCAGAAAATTGATCTTTCATAACGAATTTAGCAAAGAAGCATTAATTTCATAAGACTCCGCACTAGTGGCGGGAGCAATCAGAGTACTAATAAAATCATTATTATTGGTATTGGAAAAGTCACGCAATTGGTATTCTCTTGAGCCATCGTGACAATGAAAGCAATCCAACACATGAACAAACAAAAAGACAAACGAAAAGATGAATGAGAAAAAGGTAGAAAAAAGGCAAATCATTTTGTGTTTTTCTGAAAACCATTTAGAAGTAGGGGAGAGGAAAATGAGAGGAGAATGGAAAATAATTTAAATGCAAGAGATGAGAGTTTATGACAAGTACTTAGTAGGCTTGATGTAGATTTTAACTTGGCATAGGTCTCCCCGGAATTGGCGCCAGAAATTCTTCCTGCTACTTCTTGAGCTTGGTTGGTTTTTCCCTTGAAAAGGAAAGGGTGATGCAGCAAAGTGGAGACAAGTATTTCCCTCAGTTTGAGAACCAAGGAATCAATCTAGTAGGAGAAGAACGTGCAAATCGCCAATACCTTCACAAACAATAAAACACTTGCACCCAACGCTATAAAGGGGTTGTCAATCCCTTAACGGTTATTTGCAAAAGTGAAATCTAATAAAGAAAGATAAATCAAAGATAAAATATTTTTGGGTTTTTGGTTTATTGATCTAATATTAAAAGATTGCAAAAAAGTAGATCAGAAACTAATATGATAGAAAATACACTTGGGGGCCATAGGTTCCACTAGAGGCTTCTTTCATGATATCAAAGAATACAGTGGGTGAACAAATTACTGTCGAGCAATTGATAGAAAAGCGCAAAGTTATGACGATATCCAAGGAAATGATTATGTAATGTAGGCATCTCGTCCGACACAAGTGGACCGAAACGATTCTGCATTTACTACTATTACTCCACACATCGACCGACTGCTGCCTACATCCAGAGTATTAAGTTCATGAAGAACAAAGTAATGCCTTAAGTATGATGACATGATGTTGAGGAATTAACTCAAGCAATATGAAGAAAACCACATCTTTTCACCTTCCATGGCAACAATACAATACGTGCCTCGCTACCCCTACTTTGTCAGTGGGTGAGGACACCGCAAGATTGAACCCAAAGCCAAGTACTTCTCCCATTTCAAGAAAAACAAATCTAGTTGGCCAAACCAAACCGATAATTCGAAGAGACTTACAATGATATCAAATTATACATATAAGAATTCAGAGAAATTTCAAATAATATTCATAGATAAACTGGTCATAAATCATAAATTCATTGAATCTCGACAAGCTCGCCGCAAAATAAGATTGCATCAGATAGATCTCCAAGAACATTGAGGAGAACCTGGTATTGAGAATCAAGGAGAGAGAAGAAGCCATGTAGGTACTGGCTATGGACCCGTAGGTTTGTGGTAAACTACATGCTTCATTGGAAGGGGAATGGAGTTGATGTAGAAGCCCTCCGTGATCGAATCCCCCTTCGGTAGGATGCCGAGAAAGGCGCCGAGATGGGATCTCTTGGGTACAGAAGGTTCCGGCAGCGGAAAAGTTGTTTCGTGGCATGTTCTGATGGTTATGGAATATATTTGAATATATAGAAGGAAGAGGTAGGTCAGGGGAGTCACGAGGGGCTTACAAGGCAGTGGTGCGCCCACCCCCCAAGGGTGCGCCCTCCCCCCTTGTCGCCGCCTCGTAGCTCTCATGACTTGCTTCTCAAGTCTCCAGGGTGTCTTCTGGTCCAAGAAAAATCATCGTAAAGTTTCATACCGTTTGGACTCCTTTTGATATTCCTTTTATGCGAAACTCAAAAACAAGGGAAAAACATAAACTTGCATTAGGCTCTAGATTAATAAGTTAGTCCCGAAAATAATAGGAAATAGCATATTAATGCATATAAAACATCCAAAACAGATAATATACTAGTATGTAACTGTCGGATTACGGGCTCCGCAAACCCAAGAAGTTCGAACAGAGGGGCGTGAATGAAGATCTCTACCACTCAGTCTACCTAGCGTCTCGCCTTTGTCTAGTGAAGAGATTCAAGCAAACAACAAGTGAAGCACGCAAGAGTTTACCCAGGTTCAGGCCACCTTGTGGTGTAAAACCCTACTTCCTACTTTAGTGGATAGGCCTCAGGAGGGCTAAAATATGAACTAGTATAGTGGTTCCTGAGCTCAGGAGGAGAGCTCAGGAGGGTCGGAAGGCAAGAGTTCTTGCTCCTTTGCGTCGAGGCAGAGTTTATGGATATGCTTCCCTCCCCTCCATAGTGGGGATCCTAGCTACTTATATAGGCGGCCAGGGTCCTCTTCCCCCGAAATTTTTAGGCGGAAAGGGATCCCACAAAGGCCATTTCGAGCGGGAACACAAGGACGTTCCTACGCTGACAAAAGCAGTCTTCACCTGCAAAAGGATCAGGCGGTGACGCGATGGTGGGCTCGGTGGTGACATTGTCCCTGTCGTCCTTGCGGTCTTCGGTCTTGTTGCACCAATGGGGAAACCATTATCCCGCTCCTCGAGAACCTGCGCCTGCGCTGCCTCCTTTGCACCGAAACGGCAACTGCGCCGCTGGCGGGCGCTGGCACCCGCTCGCGTGGTGCGCCACTGCTTACGTCACTGCCTCCTCCTGAGCTCCTTACCGAGGCCGCTCCTGAAGGGGTCTTGATGTCGTTCTCCTCGCGAGGCCTAGTCCCCTCGCGAGGGTCTTGAGCAGCTGGTCTATCAGCTGAGCCGTACCAGGCCGTGGCAGGAGCGCGCTGCGGCCCGCGGACAGGCAAGTTTGGGTACCCTGGTTCCCAGGATGCCGATAGTAGCCCCCGGGCCCAAGGCGCGCGCGAAGCCTTAGTTGAGGATGAAGCGTCGCGGGCCCCAAAGGCTGCGGGCCAGGCTGGCGTGCGACGGTTGGATGGGACGTGGGCGACCCCGCTTCCCACACAGTCTTGGTAGTCATGCGTTTTGCCAATCTCATAACCGATAGACCTTCTTGCTGCCGCCCCTGCCTTCTGCCCTCCAATTGCTTTCTCCATTTTCTTGCCTTCTCTGCCCCTTCCTTTCTTGCCGCCATGCCGCGCAGGGCGAAGAAGAGGGGGACAACGAGTTTGCCGCGCCGCCGCTGGTGCTCGAGCCAGCGCTGGGCCGTTCCCTCGTGGTGAATCAGGAGGGTCTGAACAAGGTGTGTCGTGCCTTGGCTGATGCATCTAATGATTGGGGGCCGACCCGGGTCTGGCTTGCCTCCCGACCGACGGCGGAGCTAGGCGCCAACGACATCCACCTTCATCTCCACGCCATCTTCGGGGGTCTCCTTCCCCCTTTTTCCGCCTTCTTCTATGCAGTGCTCACGCATTACCGGATTCGGGCGCTGCACCTGGACCCTGGGTCCATCATCCTCCTCTTCGGCTTCGTGTTTCTATGCGAAGCTTTCATTGGCATTTCCCCGTCTGTGGCCCTGCTTCGCCTCTTCTTTGCCCTCTCCTTGGTCGACAGGGGGTAGCGCTCGGGGTGCATGTCGCTGCACGTCGTGGAAGCGACAGCTGCCTCCGGAATCGACTTCTCGCTTCATCCGACCACATCAAGATTTCGCCAACAGTGGGTGTACATTGATGCTGCTACGTACAGCCCCCAATTCCACCTTCCCGATGCGCCTGTGGTGCCGAACTCGGGCTGGGGGAACGAGGCCCTCTCAGATCCTCGGGCGGAGCCAGTTATGCCTCGGCTGGCCAGCCTGAGGAGAAACGGATTGACCCTAGCGATGGTGGTGAGGGACTTCCTTGTCCTCCGTGTCGCCCCACTTCAGCGCCATTCACGCCCAATGTGGGCCCTCTTAGGTCTTGATGATCGTGTGCGTCTTCAACAGAAGCAGCTCCCTCCTGAGACGTTCCAAGGGCTGCTGCGGCTGCTCGTCAGTGGGGTGCCCGAAGCACGCCCTGTCTACTAGACTCCCTTGTACTTGGCCCCTGTGGCCGGAACAACTTTCGCTGAAAAGATGCCCCGCTACGATGCATGGGGACTATTGTCGGGGGGCGCCTCTGATCCTCATGACGATCCCTTGGTGGTGGTGTCGGGTCTCGCGAGCCCATCCTTCCCTTCCGGGGCGGACGCGTCAAGCGGAGCCCCTGGTCTAGGGTCCACTCCGCCCTTGGAGCAAGCGGACGAAGGACGGGCGCAGTGTCGATGGAGGTGGGGGAAGGTATCGAGGCGCCGCTGGCTCCTGAAGTGACTGAAGGGGAGGCGCAGCAGTCTCCGGTCGAGGCGAGTCCGGAGGACATCGCATCGGGGAACGGGGCGACGGCCGCGGGCGTCCACCGCAGCCCTGGCCCGGGCCTAGGCGCATCTGCCTCAAGCGGCCTCCTGTCGTCCTTTGCGGCGCTATGCAAGAGGTGGAGGTTGAGGAGCAGCTACGGCCCTACCCCGAGGGCTTTGAAGAGGATGAAGCTGACTGTACCTGGCAGGTGCGTGTCCCTCAACTCTTCCTGTCTTTCCCAATATGGTTCTCCTGACCCCTTGCTCTGCAGGGTCTCCTCTGGCTTACTCTCGAGCCGCTCGGCGAGGCTCGCAGGAGCCTCTGCTCGCAGGAGCCTCTACCCGCATGCCTCCTCCGAACCATGCTGGGTCTTCGGGAGGCCTCGCGCGGGTTCTCGAGGCCGCGCTCGGACCTTATTACGTAGGTCATGCTCCCAGCCCCCGAGTGCTTCAGGGGCAAAGCAGCTCTTGGTGCGTCGGGGGCCCATCCCGTGTCCTGGGGCTTGTCTTCACCATGGATCAGCAAGCTCTTGAGGCAGCCCGGACGGCTGACCGCCCATTATGACCACGCCTGCCCCTCACGCCGTTTGCAGCGCGCGCTCCTGGGGTTAACCCCGAAGAGCACGCTGAAGGAGAGGGAGAAGGGGAGCCCCCTTTGGGCAGCACAGATGTCGAGGACGATCCCGGTCACCTCCAAGAACTTGCGCTGCGCAGGAGCACGGTCCATCATGATCTTGTGCGGGAGGTGGCAGACACCCTGAAGCGTCTCGAGGTCGAGGTTGCTGAAGTGGATAGGCGCGTTGAGGCCGAGGGTCTGCTTCTGGCGAAGGGCTAGCGCCAGTTGAGGACCAGAGTTAACCTGAGCCAGTTGCAACACGAAGCCGCCGTAAAGAAGGCGGAAGCGTCCGCCGCCGTGGCTCGGGAGGGCTTGCAACCACGCCCTGAAGGAGGCCCGAGACGCCGACCGCTGCCGCCCAGCAGCCGAGGAGTGTGAGCGCGAGCTTGAAGCCTCAAACACCACGCTCGAGCATCAGGTTCGCACACTAAGGGCTGCCCTCGCCTCACCTGCGGCCAATGATGACAGCCCGGCGGGCCTCTCGGCGCGAGAGGAGGCGCTGGCACTCGAGGCGATGGAGCTGAATATAGAGCGCGAACGCCTGGAGACGATGGAGCGCCAGATAGCCGAAGCCGAGGGCAACCTTGATGATCGCGACGTCATCGTGAGGTAGGCTGCGAGGCAGGTAGAACGTCTTCGGAAGGATTACCGCGAGAAGTTGGTGCTTCACGAGACTTGCTTTGCTGATAAGCGCAAGGAGCTCCAGAAGGATGTCACGGCTCTTAAGAGCGAACTGGCGAATGTCGAGCGCCGTCTGCAGGTGTCGGAGAAGGCTCGTGCCACAGCCGAGCGTCGTGAGCAGGTGTCGAAGGAGGCCTGTGCCGCGGCAGAGCGCCGCGATCGGGTGTCAGAGAAGGCTCACGCCACTGCCAGGGCGGAACACTCCTGCTTTCACAAGCAAGTGGAAGACATTTCCACCCTCGCGGCCCGAAATTCCGAGGAGGCCGCGCGAGCCCGTGGAATGCAGCACACACGCTCGAAGATGTTCGAGGCCCTGCGGCACCGGGCCGGTTGAGCCGTAAGTGAGTTTCTTGACTCGAGGGTCAACAACCATCTGGTTGATGATGACGCCGGGTATCTCGGGTTCTTTACCAGAGTGGTGAGTCGTCTTGAAGGCGGGGTCATGAAGGCTCGGCAGCTTGTCGAGGAGTAGAGCCGCGGCGTCCCCAGGAGTGCGGTCTCCCGCATCTTTGGCAACTTGCTCCGTCTTGACCCTCATACGGACTTCGGGGCCTTGCTGAAGCCTGTGCCTGAGGTGGTCACTGGCCCCTTGGAGGGATGGATGAGCGATCACGTGGACGTGTTGGTGACGGAGCTCGTTCCAGCCATCGATGACGCGCTGGTGCTTGAGGAGGGCGATGTCGATGGTTCTGACGAAGATGTCGATGCTTAGTCTAGCTCATGCTATAAGTTTGTTTTTGGTTGTGGCTCCAGAGCCGGGTAAGATGAATGTCACAAGACTTAAGCTTTTGATGATGTAAAAATGGGTTTGAGCACTATAAGGATGGGTTTTAGGCACTCCCTTGTGACGTTTGTCCCTGAGGCTAAGACCTCAGGCCCTTGTTGCATTTTCGAGAGGAGCGTCTACTGACCTCGTCCGGGCGCGCCTCGTGAGTACCTGTAGTGAGCGCAAGAGTGATTGGCGGTCCGGCCGTGGACCAGACAGAACGTGCGCCCGTGCCTCGGCCCCTACTCGCGAGAAGTTATAGGGCGGGGTCGCGGACATAGCCCGGCTCAGCCAAGCAAGGCGAAAAATGGACTTGGCGAAGGAAAACTCAGCAAAAATCATAAAACACGAACAAAAACTCTCCCCCTTTATTCAAGAAATGAGTCGCGCAGCTGTGGGATCGGCTTGAAAAGCAGATACAGAGGAGGCAAAGGCAAATGGCAAAAGGAGGGGCCGCGTCCAGCCCCTGAGCAGGTCTTCGGTCTTTTCCCCAGCGCGGAGCGTAGGGCTACCACCGGCGGGTGTGGGCATAGCCATTGGAGGGCAGTGTCGACGGCCAGCCCGGAGCATGGTGCATCCACTAGGACGTGGGAGGAGCCCCCGAGGCCCTAGGGCGACGCTCCGGGGACTCCGGGGCGTGTACATCTCCACTCATTATTACGTGAGAGTGTCACGAGCGGAGATCTTCTGACGTGCCCGCCCCATCGCATAGAGGGCCCCGCCCCACGCTATTCCGCTCCCGCCATGAACTCACCAGAAGGCGGCATTCATGAGGTGGGACACTGCGCATGATGGGGGATGGCACCTTGGCCATAGGCCCCCCTGCCGAGCACCAGGTACACCGCTTATGCGATCTCCGAGCGCGCTTCGCCCCTGGGGGCTAACGTCGTCCGAAGATGCGGTGTCCTGAGGTGCGAGGGGGACCCCGCCCTACCCACGCTCCTAATGGCCCTTGAGCCCTTCCTGATAAGGGTCGGGCCCAGTGGGTATGGGATTTCGTGAGCAGGGGGTCGGAGCTGCGGTCTTGGGCCCTCCTGGTGTGCATAGGACGGGCTGCCGTGTCGCCTCCAGACGCACCCTCCGCAGCGCGGGGGATGGTGCACTGGGAGGCGTGGCTTCTTGAGGATGAACGGAGGGAGACAAGGCCCCTCCCCACGCGCATCATACCCGCTGCCGGCGAGCCCCTGGTGAAATCCAGGGCGGGCTCATGCGCGACGGGTCACGCTTGGGGAGACGAGGGCCTGACCCGAGCCTTCCCTTCCCTTTCTGTCTTGACGCGGTACCTGTAGTGTCTCCTTGGCCTGCCGAGGCTCCAGGCCAAAGATGCTGGCAGCCCGAGGCCTACGGCCAGTGCTGCGTGTGTTGGCCCTTGCGGGTACCCGCGGTGCTTCATTCACGCTCCATGGCCGTCGGTGATGACAACGGAGGGTCCAGGGCTAAGAGCAGGGTGTCTGTCCCTCGGCCTTCTGCCCCTGACCCCCCTCATGCCTGCGCCTGATTGCATCCGGCGTCAGGCGTACTCCTGCAGTTGTCTCCTGATGGATCCTCGACGGGAGCGGTACCTGAGTACAAAGGGCTTTGAAGCAGAGGGTCGGCGTCATACGCAGGGTTCAGCAGATCATATCCCATGTCGCCCTCGTAGGTCGCCGCAGGTCTTGACCATACAGGCGACCGGGCGCGGCCGACGCGGCACCCGGTTCCTGGCGTCGTTGTGTGGAAGCAGAATGGCTCAGCTCCGGTGCTGGTGGCATCGAGGAGCTCAGCCACCCTGAGGAGCAGCGCGTCGTGGCCGATATCGAGCAACCGGCACCTTAGCAGCTCCCTCGCCACCAATAGCACGGCCCTCATGTTTGCCATTTCGCGCCGGTCCCGTGAGCTTGCTGCTGCATGCTCGGCGGCCCGCGCCGCTGCGGGGCTTTGGCGTCGTGTGGGCGGTGGGTGCTGCCGGTCCCCCGGCAGCGTGTGGGTGATGCTCATCGTGTCGTCGGCCCTGATCAAGGCTGGGTAATGGCGAGTCCCGTAGCCGAAGGGCGACGCTCGAGCGGCGCGGGCGGAACGGGCTTCCATGCATGTCTGATGCGCTTCTGCCATCGGGGTGGTGATCTATTGAAGTTGGGCGACGCGGGGTCGATGGAGGAGAGCGGGACGAGGTCGTCGGAGATGCGAGATTTTGACACACCCCCTACCTGGCGCGCCAAATGTCGGATTACGGGCTCCGGAAACCCAAGAAGTTCGAACACAGGGGTGTGAACGAAGATGTCTCCCACTCACGTCTACCTAGCGTCTCGCCCTCGTCCAGTGAAGAGATTCCAGCAAACAACAAGTGAAGCACGCAGGAGTTTACCCAGGTTCAGGCCACCTTGTGGTGTAAAACCCTACTTCTTGCTTTGGTGGATTGGCCTCAGGAGGGCTAGAATATGAAATAGTACAGTGGTTCCTGAGCCCAGGAGGAGAGCTCGGGATGGTCGGAAGGCAAGAGTTCTTGCTCCTTTGCGTGGAGGCATAGTTTATGGATCTGCTTCCCTCCTCTCCATAGTGGGGATCCTAGCTACTTATATAGGCAGCCAGGGTCCTCTTTCCCCGAAATTTTTAGGCGGGAAGGGATCCCACAATGGCCATTTTGAGCGAGAACACAAGGACGTTCCTACCCTGACAAAAGCAGTCTTCGCTTGCAAAAGGATCAGGCGGTCACGCAGTGGTGGGCTCGGTGGTGACATCCTCCCTGTCGTCCTGGCGGTCTTCGGTCTTGTTGCACCAATGGGCAAACCTTTGTCCTGCTCCTCGGAAACCTACGTCTGCGCTGCCTCCTTTGCACCGAAACGGCACTGTGCCGCTGGCGGGCACTGGCACACGCTGGCGCGGTGCGTCACTGCTTACGTCACTGCCTCCTCCCGAGGCAGGCTTGGCCTTGGATTCTCCGCCCCTCCGGAGCACCTTGCTGAGGACGCTCCTGAGGGGGTCTTGACGACGTTCTGCTCTCGAGGTCTAGCCCCCTCGCGAGGGTCTTGAGCAGCTGGTCGATCATCTAGGCCGTACGAGGCCGTGGCAGGAGCGCGTTGCGGCCTGCGGACAGGCAATTATGGTTAATCTGGTTCCCAGTATGCCGACAGTAACAACCAATAATTATAGATACGTTGGAGATGTACCAACAGTCATAGTGTTCTGGTAGAAATACTTTAACCTTTGCATGCCCACCAATCATGTAGTTTGAGAGGTATCTTTTGTAAACTGCTTTGGGAACCACTTCAAAGGAAAGAATATTCAGACATTGTCATCTAACACAACTCATTATGGGTAGTAAATAGAAGGCTGCAGAGTTCTTACTTACCATCTTGCAGTTCACTTTGTCTTGGATAAAGTTTAAACAAATAGTTTAATTGTCATATTTTGACCCACTTTACTAACAATAATTATCAATTTCCTCACTTGATGCTGGTTCATGAATATCTCATTGCCCCATACGTAAAAAGGGTCGAAGCGTTGATATTTACCAAGGATATACATACCTAAAAGCACCAAGTTAATATTAGAAGCTAAACAACATTTGCACAATGATGTAGTACAACACTCCCTCTGTCCCATTATATGAGTATATAATATCAAATTAAATCCAATATACTCACATATTGGATGAATTAACATCTTATATTCTTCATAAGATAGCTTCAGTGTGCATATGAATTAAATCCTCTGCCATATGTAATAAACTCCCTCTGCCATATGGATTAAATCCCTCTGCCATATGGATTAAATCATGGACTGTGAGTATATATAAGCCGTGGGATGTAGACAACATAATATCCAAAAGATAGCTTCAGTGTGCATGCTTAAGCACGCTAGTAAAGAAAAACAAGAAGTGGAAAGGTGTGGTAACTGCAACAGGCCTAACATTTAACTAGAGGCAAATATAATCACCGAAACTGGTATTTTGCAGGTTTAACTACACTAGTTATTGTTAAATACGAAACTAAAGGCGTGTTAACTAAAACATGATTAACAATAACCAAATGTAGTCATTCATAGTGGTATCGTTGAAACTGGTATAGATGAAACTAAACTGCACAGCACATACTTCCACATATAGAACATCACATTGTGAATAACTGAAATAAAAATGGCATACTACGAACAACCAAAGATAGTAGTTGAAACTGGACATATGCTAACAATGAAAAACTGAACAACCAAAATCCGTTAAAAGAGGCATATGCTCGCTACAATAGGCTTAACAATAACACAATATAGTCATTTGTATTGGTATTATTGAAACCGGTATTGATGAAATTGAACTACATAGTTTATACTTGCACATATAGAGCATCACTTTGTGAATAATTTAAATAAACAAGGTATACTACGAACAACCGAACACAGCAATTGAAACTGGACATATGTTAATGGCAAACAACCAAACAACCTAAAAATGTTAAAAGAAGCATATGCTCGCTACAACATGCTTAAGAACAACGAAATATAGTCATTCCTACTGGTATTGTTGGAATCGGTATTGATGAAATTGTAGTGAACAATAAATAGTTGCACATAGGGAGCATCACCTTGGGAATAAAATTAAATAAAAAAGGCATACTACACACAAACAAATATAGCAATTGAAATTGGACATGTGCTAATTACAAACAACCAAGCAACCAAAAAACATTAAAAGAGGCTTATGCTAGCCATAACATGCTTAACAACAATCAAATATAGTCATTCCTATTGGCATTATTTAAACTGGTATTAATGAAATAGTTGCACATATAGAGCATTACATTGTGAATAACTTAAATAAATAAGGCATACTGCAAACAACCAACTATAGCAATCAAAACTGGACATATTCTCAATACACTGCAAAAGGGACTCGGCAAAACAAATCATGGTTTCCCCCCTTTGAAGAGGCATGGCAAAACAAAGCATGGGTTTCCTCACTTGTCGCAGATGGACTCGTTCCCATGGGAAGAGCACGGACTCTCGGTGTGCTCCACGTTGTCATAGATGGGTTGCTTCCCCTTGAAAGAGCACGGCCGTAGGGTGCCCTACCTGATGTCGCCGATGGGCTCTTTACTTTCGGAAGAGCCGAAGAGGGTAACCTCCCCATGGTCACCATGAATGAGTTCTGATTAGGCAGCTGAGGCTCCCAAGCCAATGTCACAGAATGTGTCCTTCGGAAATGACAAAAGGGGATCGATGGCGAGGTAGGATCGTAAATTCTTGACAGCGAGCTAGAGGAGATCAGTTGGAGGGGCATGGATGTGATCGATGGTGGTTGAACCCGAGGAGTTGGGGATGTGCCACTTAACGCGTGAGATAGCCCATGTCAGGCCATCGATGACGATGACCTCGGTGTCATAGCCGGCGTCTACGACATACGAACATACTCTAGCCCACAGATTGAGAGCCTACGGGTACTCATCATTGTCAGCTTCCTCGCCAGACACCTCGACGATGTTGGGCGAAGAGGCCATGATTAACCACTTTCGGCAATTCACGGCTTGAGCAACACGGGAAGCGTAGCTGGGCTTAGGCTGCAATGCTATAGAGTGGGGGTGGGGATGGGGATGGGATCTATGGGAAAGGGGGCGTTTGGAAGGCGTCATCTAAGAAACTTAGGGCGGCCAGGGTATGGAAATCGGTGGGTAAGATGCACAAGGAAACCAGCAGATGTTCACGATGGAGACCTTGTGGTGGTGTCGACCTTGCTACGGTTTCGAGCGAGGGAAGGGTGGTGTGTGCATGTGTGTGGAGTGTGTGTGGAGTCTGTGTGTGTGTGTGCATGCACGCGAAGTATTTTGGGGGTGTGGAGGGGTGGCCAAGGTGGTGTTTGAGGAAATGACGCGGCTACTTCAAATTTTACTAGGCAGGAGGAAAATGTTGGGGCTATTGAAAATTTGGAAAACATCGCACACAGTCCTAAACTAACAACTATGTGGTAGAAAAACCTTCCAACCAGGTAGATATTTTCGAAGGATGCAGGCGGGAACGGGAACAACAAAAATCATACATGACCAAAACATAATAACTATGTGTTATTAAACAGAAAAAACCTCCAGGTGGCTAGATATTTTGAGGGATGCAGGCGGTCGTGGAGCAAACAACGTCGCACACGATCCATATGTAATAAATGTGTGCTATCATTCTTGAAACCCCTCCAGGTGGGTAGATATTTTTGAGCGATTTAGCCGGGAGCGGGGGCAACAAACATTGAACACTGCCGAAACATAATAATGGTATCAAACAAAAAAAAACCTCCAGGCGGCTAGATAATTTTTATATTGCGAGCGAAGCCTTGTGGAGCTCAATGTACTGTGCTAATGTGAGTGAAAGGGGGACGGGCTTGGCATATGGGCAGTCTGAGGGAACCATGTCTGTCGTGTCATCTGATTTGTCTACTATTTATAAATTTGGCAAAAATAACGAGGGAAAGGGTCAGAGCATGAACACACTTGCACGTCGACCAAAAATATGTATGACATGGGTAAGTTTGATGTTCAAATACCCAATGCACAACTTTGATATGGCACCTGTCCAAAAAGCGCACCGTATTGCTAGCCCCCCCTTCAGGTCGACGGAACGGGAATCCTAGCTATGAACGCATGCCCCAAATTTCTAGTCACCATACCGTAACCCTAAACTTATAGGAGTCCATTATGGTCAACCCTCGATGTCGGTGTGGAATGACCATCTATGGGACTATCAAGACCCTTTTCTAGTTCAGCAAGGGAGATGCACCAAACGCAAAGAGCAGAATCGATAGACGACGCGAGGAGATTTACCCAGGTTTGGGCGACCCGGTGGGGTAAAACTCTTCTCTTGTCTTGGTGTGTTAGAAATGAGTGTGTCTGTGTGTATGTGTGCACAAGATCAAGGAGCGCTTCCTCCGGCAAGGTGACTAGGAGAGCAGCTACGCATGCAAGTTGTGAAAAAGGTACGTCCTTGTAAATGTTGCCCTGGGCCTTCTTTTATTGCTTAAGGGGTCACTATAGTGGCAAAATAGTTATTAATTACCTAGTGATTAGATAAAAAATAATGCTATCATACCTAACTCTGCCAGTTAGGACAAAAAACATTAAATGCACCGTTAGGTGCCGCGAGGAGGAGGAGCCCGGGAAAAGCTGCTGCACCACTTCCATAGCTAACTCCTATTAGCTTGACACGCCATTTCGGTGGGTGTCAATAAAGGTAAAAAAAATCCTCCCGGCGTGCTGACACATGTCCGACAAGCCTGACCAAACTACCTACGGGCTCGACACCTGACTAATCAGTGACTAGCTGCTCGATGAGGTGGAGCGCTAACAGCTGGCGGGGATTTGTCGGTGATACGTCTCCAACGTATCTATAATTTTTTATTGTTCCATGCTATTATATTATCCTTCTATGATGTTTTATGGGCTTGTATATACACTTTTATATGATTTTTGGGACTAACCTATTAACCCAGAGCCCAATGCCAGCTTCTGTTTTTTCCTTGTTTTTGAGTTTTATATAAAAGGAATAACAAACGGAGTCCAATTGACGTGCCAATTTTTGATGATTTTTATGGACCAAAAGTAGCCCCCGGAGTAAAAGAGTTGGGCTAGGAGAGTCCCAGGCTGCCCACGAGGGTGGGGGGCGCGCCCCCCTATCTCGTGGACAGCCCGAAGACCCTTCTGACTTGTGCCCTACACCAAAAAATCCTATAAATACAGAAACCTCCAGAAAATAACCTAGATCAGGAGTTCCACCGCCGAAAGCCTCTGTTCCAACCGAAAACCAATCTAGACCCGTTCTGGCACATTACCGAAGGGGGGACTCCCTCTCCGGTGGCCATCTTCATCATCCCGGCGCTCTCCATGACGAGGAGGGTGTAGTCCACCCTCGGGGCTGAGGGTATGTACCAGTAGCTATGTGTTTGATCTCTGTCTCGTGTTCTTGAGATGGCACGATCTTGATGTATCACGAGCTTTGCTACTACAGTTGGATCTTATGATCTTTCTCCCCCTCTACTCTCTTGTTATGAATTGAGTTTTCGCTTTGAAGTTATCTTATCGGATTGAGTCTTTAAGTATTTGAGAACACTTGATGTATGTCTCGCTTGTGCTTATCTGTGGTGACAATGCGATATCACGTGATCCACTTCATATATGTTTTGTTGATCAACTTGCGGGTTCCGTGATCTTGGGAATCTATGCATAGGAGTTTTCACAAGTTTTCGTCCTGACTCTCCGGTAGAAACTTTAAGGCACTCTTTGAAGTTCTTTGTGTTGGTTGAATAGATGAATATGTGATTGTGTGATGCATATTGTATAATCATACCCACGGATACTTGTGGTGACAATGGAGTATCTAGGTGACATTAGGGTTTTGGATGATTTGTGTCTTAAGATGTTATTCTAGTACGAACTCTATGATAGATCGAATGGAAAGAATAGCTTCGTGTTATTTTACTACGGACTCTTGAATAGATCGATCAGAAAGAATAACTTTGAGGTAGTTTCGTACCCTACCATAATCTCTTCGTTTGTTCTCCGCTATTAGTTACTTTGGAGTGACTCTTTGTTGCATGTTGAGGGCTAGTAATATGATCCAATTATGTTATCATTGTTGAGAGAACTTGCACTAGTGAAAGTATGAACCATAGGCCTTGTTTCCTATCATTGCAACACCGTTTATGCTCACTATTACCACATGCTACATTGCTGTTTTTATATTTTCATATTACAAAAACCTATATCTACCATCCATATTTCACTTGTATCACCATCTCTTCGCCGAACTAGTGCACCTATACAATTTACCATTGTATTGGGTGTGTTGGGGACACAAGAGACTCTTTGTTATTTGGTTGCAGGGTTATTTGAGAGAGACCATCTTCATCCTACGCCTCACGGCGGATTGATAAACCTGAGGTCATCCACTTGTTGGAAATTTGCTACTGTCCTACAAACCTCTGCACTTGGAGGCCCAACAACGTCTACAAGAAGAACGTTGCATAGTAGACATCAAGCTCTTTTCTGGCGCCGTTGCCGCGGAGGTTAGTGCTTGAAGGTATATCATCAGATCTTGCAATCGAATATTTTAGTTTCTTGTTTTATCACTAGCTTATTTTATAAAAGAAAACAAAAAAAAGTGGAATTAAGGTCACCCCATATGCTTCATCTTTTAATATCTTTCATGAAAATGATGGGAAGGAAAATTGTGCTCAAGTACTAGAAGAAGAATTACATAGAATGCTTGGCATAAAATATGTGAATGATGAGCATGATTGCAAAGTTGTTAGTATGAATTATTTGAATACCTGATACGTCGCCAATGTATCTACTTTTCCAAACACTTTTTCCCTTGTTTTGGACTCTAACTTGCATGATTTGAATGGAACTAACCCGGAGTGATGCTGTTTTCAGCAGAATTGCCATGGTGTTATTTTTGTGCAGAAATAAAAGTTCGCGAAATGACCTGAAATTCAACGGAGAATTATTTTGGAATATATAAAAAATATCTGCGGAAAGAACCAAGCCAGGGGGCCCACACCCTGTCCACGAGGGTGGGGGCGCGCACCCTCCCCCTGGGCGCGCCCGCAGCCTCGTGGGCCCCCTGTTGCTCCACCGATGTACCCTCGGACTCCATACATTAACATTCGGGGAGAAAAAAATCAGAGAGGAAGAATTATCGCGTTTTATGATACGGAGCCGCCGCCAAGCCCTAATATCTCTCGGGAGGGCTGATCTGGAGTCCGTTCGGGGCTCTGGAAAGGGGAGATCGTCGCCATCGTCATCATCAACCTTCCTCCATCACCAATTCCATGATGCTAACCGTCGTGCATGAGTAATCCCATCATAGGCTTGCTGGACGGTGATGGGTTGGACGAGATTTACCATGTAATCGAGTTAGTTTTGTTAGGGTTTGATCCCAAGTATCCACTATGTTCTAAGATTGATGTTGCTATGACTTTGCCATGCTTAATGCTTGTCACTAGGGCCCAAGTGCCATGATTTCAGATCTGAACCTATTATGTTTTCATGAATATATGTGTGTTCTTGATCCTATCTTGGAAGTCAGTAGTCACCTACTATGTGTTATGATTCGACAACCCCGAAGTGACAACAATCGGAACCACTCCCGGTGATGACCGTAGTTTGAGGAGTTCATGTATTCAGTATGTGTTAATGCTTTGGTCCGGTACTCTATTAAAAGGAGGCCTTAATATCCCTTATTTTCAACGAGGACCCCGCTGCCACGGGAGGGTAGGACAAAAGATTTCATGCAAGTTCTTTTCCATAAGCACGTATGACTATATTCGGAATACATGCCTACATTACATTGATGAACTAGAGCTAGTTCTGTGTCACCCTAGGTTATAACTATTACATGAGGAATCGCATCCGACATAATTCTCCATCACCGATCCAATGCCTACGAGCTTTTCACATATTGCTTATTGCTTATTTACTTTTCCACTGCTACTATTACAAAAACACTACCGTTACTTTTATTGCTGCTACCACTATTTCCGTATTACTTTGCTACTAAATTACCTTGATGCAGATACTAAGTTTCCAGGTGTGGTTGAATTGACAACTCAGCTGCGAATACTTAAGAGTATTCTTTGGCTCCCCTTATGTCGAATCAATAAATTTGGGTTGAATACTTTAACCTCAAAAACTGTTGCGATCCCATACACTTGTGGTTTATCAAGACTATTTTCTGGCGCCGTTGCCGGGTAGCATAGCTATATTCTGTAAGTCACTTGGGATTTATATCTGTTGATCGCTATGAAGAACTTGAAGGACTCAAAAACCAAGATCTTTCCCTCAACTACGATGGAAGGTAAGGAACTGCCATCTAGCTCTGCACTTGATTCACCATCTGTTATGAGTAAATTTGCGACACCCACTCCTGCTATTGAATCTGATATGTCGCATATTCTTGATGATGCCACTTCTTCTATGTATGATGAAACTACTTGTATGCTTGATAATACTGTGCCACTAGGTGAATTTCGAGATGAACAAATTGCTAAGGTTAGAGAGAATGCAAATATTGAAACTGATAATATTTATGAAAGTGATGATGAAGGTTCTCCCCCTAGATATGAATTGCCTGTTATTCCTGAGGGTTATGTTACGGATGAAGAAACTGCTAGAGACTTTCTTGCTTGCAACGATAGATATGATCTTAAGAAATTATTAGCTAAGCGGAAAGAAAAGTCTTTGAATGCTACAATGAAATATGATCATGCTTTTGCTACTTCACCTATCTTTGTTACGGATAAGGACTATGATTTCTCAGCTGATCCTGAGTTAATTACTTTGGTTGAATCTGATCCTTTCCATGGCTATGAATCCGAGACTATTGTGGCACATCTTACTAAGTTGAATGATATAGCCACCCTGTTTACTAACGAGGAAAAGATTCGTTATTACTATATCCTTAAGTTATTTCTGTTCTCGTTAAAGGGTGATGCTAAGACATGGTTTAATTCTCTTGATCCTGCTTGTTTGTGTAGTCTCCATGATATGATTTATTACTTCTTTGCTAAATATTTTCCCGCTCATAAGAAACAAGTTGCCTTATGGGAAATATATAATTCTATGCACATTGCAGAAGAGAGTCTCCCACAAGCTTGGGGGGGGGGGCTTCTCCAATTACTTAATGCTTTGCCTGATCATACGCTTCAGAGGAATGAAATACTTGATGTCTTTTATAATGGACTAACCGATGATTCCAGAGACCACCTGGATAGTTGTGTTGGTTGTGTTTTCAGGGAAAGAACAATTGATCAAGCTGAATTATTATTGAATAATATGTTGGCCAATGAAAATAAGTGGACACTTCCTGAACCAGCCCCTAAGCCAACTCCGAAGAAAAGAGGAGTTCTATTTCTCAGTCATGAAGATATGCAAGAGGCAAAGAAATCTATGAAAGAAAAAGGTATTAAAGCTGAAGATGTTAAGAATTTACCACCTATTGAAGAAATACATGGTCTTGATAACCCGACACAGGTAGTAAAGGTAAATTCTCTTTATAGTTTGATGAAGGTGATATTCCTCGTTATAAGTCTGCTAGCCAATGCTTAGATGAGTTTGATAATTTTATTGTGAAACAAGAAAACTTCAATGCTTATGTTGGTAGACAATTGCAACGTAATACTTATATGATTGAACGCTTGATTGATGACATGTCTAGAGTTAAAGGTGAATTGAAACTCGTTACTAAACATGCTTCTATGGTTACCACTCAAGTAGAACAAGTACTTAAGGCTCAGAATGATTTGCTCAATGAATTAAATAGTAAAGAAAATGACTATGTTGTTAGAATTGCAACTAGAGGGGGTAAAGTGACTCAGGAACCTTTGTATCCTGAGGGCCACCCTAAGAGAATTGAGCAAGATTCTCAAAGAGCTAAGTTAGATGCACTTAGTTCTTCTAAGAAGAAGACAAAGAAAAATGATAGGACTTTGCATGCTTCTAGTGAACATGTAGCTGACACACCTAAGAATCCCAATGATATCTCTGTTTCTGATGCTGAGACACAATCAGGTAATGAACATGAACCTAGTGATAATGTTCATGATGATGGTCAACCTAGTAATAATAATGATGTAGAGATTGAACCTGCTGTTGATCTTTATAACCCACAATCAAAGAATCATCGTTATGATAAGAGAGACTTTGTTGATAGGAAGTACGGTAAGGAAAGAGAACCGTGTGTTCAGAAACCCATGCCTTTTCCTCCTAAACCATGCAAGAAAAAGGATGATGAGGATTTTGAGCACTTTGCTGAAATGATTAGACCTATCATTTTGCGTATGCGTTTGACTGATATGCTTAAAACAAATCCTTATGCTAAGTATATGAAAGATATTATTACCAATAAAAAAAGGTACCTGAAGTTGAAATTTCCACCATGCTTGCTAATTACACTTTTAAGGGTGGAATACCTAGGAAACTAGGAGATCCAGGAGTACCTACTATACCTTGCTCCATCAAAGGAAACTATGTTAAAACTCCTTTATGTGATCTTGGAGTCGGTGTTAGTGTTGTGCCTCTCTCTTTATATCGTACAATTGACTTGAGTAAGTTGACACCTACTGAAATATCTTTGCAAATGGCCGATAAATCAACTGCTATACATGTCGGTATTTGTGATGATGTACCTGTTGTAGTTGCAGATGTTACTATTCTAACAGACTTTGTTATCCTTAATATTCCCGAGGACGATAGTATGTCTATTATCTTTGGTAGACCCTTTTTGAATACTGTAGGGGCTGTTATTGATTGCAACAAAGGCAATGTCACTCTTCATGTCACTGGTAATGAGCATACGGTACACTTTCCGAGGAAACAACCTCATCCGTAGTATCAATTCTATTGGAAAAATTTCAACTATTACTATTGGAGGTTTTGAATTTCCTCTTCCTACTGTCAAGAAGACATATGATATTCTTATTGTTGGACATACATATCCCCATTGAGGTAACCTAGTGTTATTCAAAAATTCTCCAATTTCATGTTATTCGGAAAGAGTTTGTTAACAAGACCTGATCAACCTTGTTAATGGATTCCTTTTGATGAGCATGAGATGGGTGAATCTAGATAGCACAACCTTCTGTACCCTCCTTTTACTTTCTGTTAATTGGACTAAATAAAGCAAAAAAGAGTATTTTCTATCTGTTTCCAGACTTATCCGTGCAATAAAAAATACCCCGAAAATAAAAGTTCTCCAAATGCCCTGAAAATGAAATATGATTTTTTTCCAGAATATTTGAGAATATTTGGCACAGAGAACATGGCAAGGGGAGCCAGCACCTGGCCAAGAGGGTCCAGGGCGCGCCCACCCTCACTGGGCGCACCCCCTGGCTCGTGGGCCCCACGTGGCCCCCTCCACTTATTCCTGCACCCACAGACTCGTTCTTCCTCCCAAAAAAATCACTATCCAGCTCAAGCACGAGTTCTAGCTCATGTTGCTGCCATTTTCGATCTCCTTGCTCAAAGCTCCATTCACAAAACTGTTTGGGGAGATTGTTCCTTGGTATGTGACTCCTCCATTAGTCCAATTAGTTTTTGTTCTAGTGCTTTATTTATTGCAAATTTTTGCTGATGTGGTGACCTTGTTCTTGAGCTTGCATGTTAAATTTCTTTGGTCCCAAGTAGTTCTAATGCATGATATAGTCTCTAGACACTTGTAGGAGTTGTTGCTATCAATCTTGTTAAGTTTGGTTCACTTTTATTTTGAGTTACTAAAAATTTCAGAAAATTTCAGAAAAATGCATAGGAAAATGTTCCAAGGTGGTTCCTAAAGGAAACAAGAACCATGGCTCGCGATGCGTGAGCCGGACGATGAATTGTCGAGGGAAGCTGAAGTGCAGCCTTGTGAATGGACATCGGCGGAATTTATGGTTCGGGCAGGCATTAAGGAGGAGTTTGACGCATATGTGCGTAATGCTGACCTCGAGGGCTTCATGCAAGATAAGTGCCCTCAATACCACTACTTAACTGATACCTTTGTGAGAAGGTTTAAATTTTCATCTTCACGTAACTCTCACACTGTCCTGTTTAATCTATATGATAAATCTTATACCATGGATCTAGAAGATTTTAATGATGCTTGTAAGCTCACGCAGTGGGGAAATATTAGTGATCCTCACAAATCTGAATATAAAGACTTCCTTGCTAGTATCACCGTTGAGGAATCTAGAGAGATCACACAAGCTACAATAGGAAGCATTCTTTTTCCAGCTATACATTATTTTGCTCTCTTTATTGGTAGATGCATCAATGGTAAAGATGAGGCTTGCCATATGTGCGTCCCAGGCACGTAGGCTACATCATAATGGTTTAGATGGATATTTATTTGCTGGGATTTATGCCACTCGCATAGCCCGTCGTCTTGGTGTGCCTATACATGAAAATGATGAACTATTACCGCCCGCTTATTTAGATTATAATGCTATGGTCAGCCATCGGTTTATGGAGAGGGATGAACAATCCCTCCAGTATCGACTAATCTTTGACAGGCATCACACTGTCCATATTGCTCTCCCTGCTCCTACTTTCTTTGAATTTCAGGCAAAAGGGAGGTATATTATAACCAGGGAGGAGGCAAATGAGTATAAGGAGACAATGAGAGCAGCTCATCTCCAGGATGCAGCTCGCCAGGCAGTAGCTGCTGCATCTTAGTACAACCCCAACTACAACTTTGGATATCCGTCAGGCCAGTACTGGCCATAGACCAACTTAGGGCAAAAGCCTAAGCTTGGGTGAGTACGTATTTCTCACCGACATTACATTCATGCTCGCACACTTATTCTAGTAGTCGGTGCTCACACTCTTTATTGTACTATCCATGCTAGTTTCAATTCTTTTCTTAGTCTTTTTCTTGTGTGTTAGAAAAACCTTAAGAAAAAAAAATAGTTGTAGTTTTTAGCTAGTTTGCTCTCTATGTCTGTAGTAGTAGTAACTAAAAGAAAACCCAAAAATATTTATCATTCTTCTTTTGCTTGTTGGGAGCTTTCCCGTGTATATAGTTTCTTTTCTTTTCTTTGGGGGTCAAGAAGAGAAGACCATGATTGAAAATGTTTAGTGGCTCTCATATGCTCTATTGTTGATTTAACCTTGAGCCATATTACCTTGTCTTCTCTCTTGTATTAAATGCTTGCAGATTCCAGCTTAGTCCAACACATGTGCACTATTATTATTATCCACACCGTTCGGTTGTGCGAGTGGAAGGCAATAATGACGATATATGATTAACTAATTGAGATGAGAAAAGCTGGTACGAACTTGACCTCTCTTATTTTTGTAAATATGATAGTACATCGTTCCTGATTCAGCCTATTATGAATGAAACATGCTTGCGATGACAATTAGAGATCATAGCTGCTCATGCCATGCTTAATTAGCTAAGAGTTTATAATGGTCTATCTTACGTGCCAACATGATATTAAAATGGTTTTGATGTGGTATGTTAGGGTGGAATTGTCCTTTGAATGATGCAAGTGGTCTGAGCTGGCACATGTTCAAGCATGTATTTGAAACAAAATCAACATAGCCTCCACGATATTTATGTTCATGGTGATTTATACCCTACTCATGCTCGCATTCATTGTTGATTAATTTTAATGCATGTTCATGACTGTTGTCGCTCTCTAGCTGGTCGCTTCCCAGTCTCTTTCTAGCCTTCACATGTACTAAGCGCGAATACTGCTCGTGCATCCACTTCCATAAACCCCAAAGTTATTCCATATGAGTCCACCATACCTTCCTATATGAGGTATCTACCTGCCGTTCCAAGTAAATTTCTATGTGCCAGACTCTAAACCTTCAAATGAAATTCTGTTTTGTAGGCTCGAACAGTTCATGTATCAACTAGGGATGTCTATATCTTCCATGCTAGGTGGGTTATTCTCACGATGAGTGGACTCCGTTCATCATTCATGAGAAAATGGCTGGTAACCGGGATGCCCAGTCCCATGCTCAAATCATAATAATTAAACAAAACTCCCCCAGGGCTATTGCTGGTTTGGACAATACCCGTTGTTTCGGGCTAGCCGTGGAGTGTGCTTGTTGGTGGTTGGGGGAGTAAAAACTTTACCATTCTATTTGGGAACCGCCTATAATGTGTGTAGGATGGAAGATATCGAGATTCTTGGTTGTTATGTTGACAATGAGAGTATACCGCTCAAAATGTTATTCATCTCTATTCCAAAATCGAGCTCTAGCACCTCTACAAATCCCTCCTTCCCTCTATGAAGCGCCTATCCATTTGCTTTTATGTTGAGTCACCATTCTCTTATTAATGAGCACCAGTTGGAGAGCACCTCTATCATTTGCATGTATTGCTACTAATTTTCATTGAGTGATTCTGACTGGATCTCTTTCACCATGAATTTCAATGTCTAGTCAGTCCTTGATCTTTAAGGGTGCTCTACATTTATGTTTTGCGGTCTCAGAAAGGGCTAGCGAGATACCATCGTGTTATATCATATTATGATGGTTTTGAGGATGTGTTGTCATCCGAGGTTTATTATTATTGCTCGCTAGTTGATTATGCCATTGATATGAGTAGACATGAGACCTGAAAGTTATTGTGAATATGGTTAGTTCATGATCTTTGCTGAAAACTTGAATGCTGGCTTTACATATTTAGAACAACAAGAGCAAACAGAGTTTGTCAAAGTTTTTCTTTATCACTTTCAATTTATCTACTGAATTGCTTGAGGACAAGCAAAGGTTTAAGCTTGGGGGAGTTGATACGTCTTCAACCTATCTACTTTTCCAAACACTTTTGCCCTTGTTTTGGACTCTAACTTGCATGATTTGAATGGAACTAACCCGGACTGACGCTGTTTTGAGCACAATTGCCATGGTGTTATTTTTGTACAGAAATAGAAGTTATCGAAATGACCTGAAATTCAACAGAGAATTATTTTGGAATATATAAAAAATATCTATGGAAAGAACCAAGCCAGGGGGGGCCACACCCTGTCCATGAGGGTGGGAGCATGCCCCCTCCCCCTGGGCGCGCCCCCTGCCTCATGGCCCCCTGTTGCTCCACCGACTTACCCCCGGAATCCATATATTCACTTTCGGGGAGAAAAAAATCAGAGAGGAAGAATTATCATGTTTTACGATACAGAGCCGCCGCCAAGCCCTAATCTCTCTCGGGAGGGCTGATTTGGAGTCCGTTCGGGGCAATGGAGAGGGGAGATCGTCGGCATCGTCATCATCAACCTTCCTCCATCACCAATTCCATGATGCTCACCGCCGTGCGTGAGTAATCCCATCTTAGGCTTGCTGGACGGTAATGGGTTGGATCAGATTTACCATGTAATCGAGTTAGTTTTGTTAGGGTTTGATACCTAGTATCCACTATGTTCTAAGATTGATGTTGCTATGATTTTGCCATGCTTAATGCTTGTCAATCGGGCCCGAGTGCCATGATTTCAGATCTGAACCTATTATGTTTTCATGAATATATGTGTATTCTTGATCCTATCTTGCAAGTCAACAATCACCTATTATGTGTTATGATCCGGCAACCCCGAAGTGACTACATTACATTGATGAACTGGTGCTAGTTCTTTGTAACCCTAGGTTATAACTATTACATGAGTAATCGCATCCGACATAATTCTCCATCACCGACCCAATGCCTACGAGCTTTTCACATATTTCTTCTTGCTTATTTACTTTTCCACTGTTGCTATTACAAAAACTACAAAAACACAACCGTTACTTTTATTGTTGTTACCACTATTTACATATTGCTCCCTCCGTCCGAAAATACTTGTCACCAAAATAGACAAAAAGAGATGTATTTAGAACTAAAATACATCTAGATACTTCCTCTTTTTTTCATTTTGATGACAAGTATTTCCGGACGGAGGGAGTACTTTGCTACTAAATTACCTTGCTGCAGATACTAAGTTTCCAGGTGTGGTTGAATTGACAACTCAGCTGCTAATACTTAAGAGTATTCTTTGGCTCCCCTTGAGTCGAATCAATAAATTTGGGTTGAATACTTTACCCTCGAAAACTATTGCGATCCCTTACACTTGTGGGTTATCAATACCCATGATGCTAATGATATGCAAAGCCACAAGCTTTGGGATACTATGTTTGATGAAGATGATATGTTTAGTCCCCATGTTTTGATGAGCAAATTTATTATGATGAAAGCATGCCTCCTATTTATGATGATTATTATGATGACACGTATGCTATAAAGAATAAAGATAACCATGAAACTTGTCATCATGATTTCAATTTTCAATTGGATTATGCTTCACCAGATAGTTATTTTGTTGAGTTTGCTCCCACTACTATTGACGAGAATAAATTTTCTTATGTGGAGAGTAGTAAAATATTTATGCATGTAGATCATGAAAAGAATGCTTTATGTGCTGCTTATATTGTTGAATTCATTCATGATGCTACTAAAAAATATTATGAGAGAGGATCATATGCTTGTAGGAATTGCAATAATATCAAGTTTCCTCTCTATGTGTTGGACGTTTTGAAGCTATGCTTGTTTTGCTTTCCTATGCTAGTTGATTGTTGCTCCAATAAGTTGTTTGCTCACAAAATCCCTATGCATAGGAAGTGGGTCAGAATTAAAAGTGCTAGTCATATTCTTCAAGATGCTCCCTTTATGTTTCAATCCTTATCTTTCATGCGAGCATCGTTGAAATCATCATGCCTAGCTAGGGGCGTTAAATGATAGCGCTTGTTGGGAGGCAACCCAATTTTATTTGATTTGATTTTTCTTCTATTTAGGGATAAATATTGCATCTAGCTTCTGTTTAGATGTGGTTTTGTGTTTTAATTAGTTTTTGTGTCAAGTAGAACCTTTGGGAAGACTTGTGTGAAGTTTATGCGACCATGTTGTAAAAAAAAGAAACTATAGCGCTCACGAGATTAGCTACAATTTTTTTACTAGAGAGTGCTTTTTAGTTGATTCTTTTTGCAGATGATTAATAGATAAATTCCTCATGTCCGCCAATTTATTTGAGAATTTTTAGAGTTATAGAAGTATTCGAAAGTTACAGATTACTACAGACTATTCAGTTTTTGACAGATTCTGTTTTCATTGTGTTGTTTGCTTATTTTGATGAATCTATGAGTAGTATCGGAGGATATGAACCATGGATTAGTTGGAATACAGTATATATTACACCAATATGAATTTAGAATGAGTTCACAACAGTACCTAATTGGTGGTTTTATTTTCTTATACTAACGGAGCTTACGAGTTTTCTGTTGAGTTTTGTGTTGTGAAGTTTTCAAGTTTTGGGTAAAGATTCGATGGACTATGGAATAAGGAGTGGCGAGAGCCTAATCTTGGGTATGCCCAAGGCACCCCACAGTAATATTCAAGGACAACCAAGAGCCTAAGCTTGGGGATGCCCTGGGAAGGCATCCCCTCTTTCGTCTTCGTCTATCGGTAACTTTACTCGATGCTATATTTTTATTCATCACATGATATGTGTTTTGCTTGGAGTGTCAATTTGTTTTATTTTATTTTCTTGTTTTTTGAATAATATCCCAAGATCTGAAATTCTTAAATGTTAGAGAGTCTTCACATAGTTACATAATTATTCAACTACTCATTGATCTTCACTTATATCTTTCGGGGTAGTTTGTTGTTTGCTCTTGTTCTTCACTTATATCTTTTTAGAGCACGTCGGTGGTTTTATTTTGAAGAAATAGATGAAATCTCATGCTTCACTTATATTATTTTGGGAGTCCTTTAGAACAGCATGGTAATTGACTTGGGTTATGAATTTAGTCCTAATACGATAGGCATCCAAGAGGGATATAATAAAAACTTTCATATGAAGTGCATTGAATACTAGGAGAAGTTTGATGCTTGATGATTGTTTTGAGATACGAGGATGATGATATTAGAGTCATGCTAGTAGAGTAGTTGTGAATTTGAGAAATACTTGTTTTGAGGTTTGCAAGTCCCGTAGCATGCACGTATGGTAACCATTGCGTGACAAATTTGTTGAGCTTTCATACATTTATAGCTCTAGTGCATTCGTTGCGTGGCAATCCCTACTCACTCACATTGATATCTATTGATGGGCATCTCCATAGCCCATTGATATGCCTAGTTGATGTGAGACAATCTTCCTCTATTGTCTTCTCCACAAACACCACTCTATTCCACCTATAGTGCTATGTCCATGGCTCACGCTCATGTATTGCGTGAAAGTTGAAAAAGTTTGATTTTTTTAAGTATGAAATAATTACTTGGCTGAAACCGGGGTTCTGCATGATTTGAGTATTTTGTGTGACGAAGATGCAACATAGCCAAACTATATGATTTTGTAGGGATGAACTTTCTTTGGCCATGTTATTTTGAGAAGACATAATTACTTTGTTAGTATGCTTGAAGCATTATTATTTTTATGTCAATATTAAAATTTTGTCTTGAATCTTTCGGATCCGAACATTCATGCCATAATAAAGGAATTTACATTGAGAATTATGTTAGGTAGCATTCCACATAAAAAGTTCTTTTTTTATCATTTACCTACTCGAGGAGGAGCAGGAATTAAGCTTGTGGATGCTTGATCCGTCTCCAACGTATCTATAATTTTTTATTGTTCCATGCTATTATATTATCCTTTTATATGATTTTTGGGACTAACCTATTAACCTAGAGCCCAGTGCCAGTTCCTGTTTTTTCCTTGTTTTTTTAGTTTTACAGAAAAGGAATACCAAACGGAGTCCAATTGATGTGCCAATTTTTGATGATTTTTATGGACCAAAAGAAGCCCCGGAGTAAAAGAGTTGGGCGTGGAGAGTCGCGGGCTGTCCACGAGGGTGGGGGCACGCCCCCTATCTCTTGGACAGCCCGGAGACCCCCTGACCTATGCCCTACGCCAAAAAATCCTATAAATACATAAACCTCGAGAAAATAACCTAGATCGGGAGTTCCGCCGCCGAAAGCCTCTATTGCCACCAAAAACTAATCTAGACCCATTCTAGCACCCTGTCGGAGGGGGGAATCCCTCTCCGGTGGCCATCTTCATCATCCCGACACTCTCCATGACAAGGAGGGAGTAGTCCACCCTCGGGGATGAGAGTATGTACCAGTAGCTATGTGTTTAATCTCTCTCTCTCCCTCTCGTGTTCTTGAGATGGCACGATCTTGATGTATCGCGAGCTTTGCTACTATAGTTGGATCTTATGATGTTTATGCCCCTCTACTCTCTTGTGAATTGAGTTTCCCCTTTGAAGTTATCTTATCGGATTGAGTCTTTAAGGATTGGAGAACACTTGATGTATGTCTTGCATGTGCTTATCTGTGGTGACAATGGGATATCACGTGATCCACTTGATGTATGTTTTAGTGATCAACTTGCGGGTTCCGTGACCTTGGTAATCTATGCATAGGGGTTGGCACACGTCTTCATCTTGACTCTCTGGTAGAATCTTTGGGGCACTCTTTGAAGTTGTTTGTGTTGGTTGAATAGATGAATCTGAGATTGTGTGATGCATATCGTATAATCATACCTACGGATACTTGAGGTGACAATGGAGTATCTAGGTGACATTAGGGTTTTGGTTGATTTGTGTCTTAAGGTGTTATTCTAGTACGAACTCTATGATAGATCAAACGGAAAGAATAGCTTCGTGTTATTTTACTACGGACTCTTGAATAGATCGATCGGAAAGAATAACTTTGAGGTGGTTTCGTACCCTACCATAATCTCTTCGTTTGTTCTCCTCTATTAGTTACTTTGGAGTGACTCTTTGTTGGATGTTGAGGGCTAGTAATATGATCCAATTATGTTATCCTTGTTGAGAGAACTTGCACTAGTGAAAGTATGAAACCTAGGCCTTGTTTCCTATCATTGCAACATCGTTTATGCTCACTTTTCCCACTTGCTACCTTGCTGTTTTTATATTTTCATATTACAAAAACCTATATCTACCATCCATATTTCACTCGTATCACCATCTCTTCGCCGAACTAGTGCACCTATACAATTTACCATTGTAATGGGTGTGCTGGGGACACAAGAGACTCTTTGTTATTTGGTTGCAGGGTTGTTTGAGAGAGACCATCTTCATCCTACACCTCCCACGGATTGATAAACCTTAGGTCATCCACTTGAGGCCCAACAACGTCAACAAGAAGAAGGTTGCGTAGTAGACATCAGCCGGCCACGGAGCTTGTCGGGCCTTTGTCTTGACGGCAAGAACTACTTATATTGCTCATCTTGGCGGCTGTCTTGCTCTTCTCCATAGCCAAGATGGCCTACTTGGGCTTGAATCTTGGTTTTTTTGATGCACTCCTTAATCTTTCAAAGAGTGGCTTACTTGGTATAGGAATCTTCAGTTAGCTTACCAACTTTGGTCACGAGCTAATTTCTGGCAAGCCTCCTTGCCGAGGAGCTGCCACTTCCTTTGCATAAGTCTAGGGTACTAAGGGCCCAATTCTTAGTGCACCTAAAGGAGCCCCCGGGCCTGGGACACACGCGCATGCAAGGCATTTGTCGGTGTTCTGCGATAGGGGGTACCCAGACATGCCTCCCGTGGCCTAGCGCATGGCTTAATCGATGGCCCGGTACGACCTAGCTGCAAGACCCTAAGGATAAGAACCTTGCGAGGGACCTTGGTCTCGCGAGGTGAACGAAGCCAAGACCTCCCAAGGGGTAGCTTCCCGAGCATGCCTCCCGAGGAGCGGAGATCTCTATGCAAACTCATGCCTCATGAGGCGCGAGATGATGTGAGCCATGATGACCAAGGCCTGGCGGGCGCCAACAGGCGTAGTCCAGGACAGTTTCCACTTTCGTGCTAAGGAGGCAAGGACATATGCTGGTTCCCGAGGGATCCGCCAAAGGTTTCCATTTCAGTGCAACAAGACCAAGACCACGAGCTTAGCAGGATGGAGGTGATCGCCGAGCCCACCTGCGTGTCCGTGACCAGAAGCTTTGTAGGCGAAGACCACCATTAGTCAGGATAAGATGTACTATTGTCCCCCTTCAAATTTGGCCGTTGTGGCAGCCCTTCCCGCTTTGTGCTCCGAGGGGACGGGGAGAGAGAGAATGGATCGTAAGGATCGAAGACATCGGGTCCTGAGCGCCCCCGAGGCATCACACTTGTACTAGCACTACAAAAAAACACATCCGTGACATTTTGGGCCAAACGAAAAAAATTGTCATGCTTATGAAACTTCTATGATGATAACTACGACAAAACCCGGTATCATCATATATGTGGTGGGCTCCTACTTCTATGGAAAAAATGATGATAGAAAATAGGATTTTCGTCCTGGGCCGGGCCGAAGGTGCAACTGCATGAATTTCTTTGGGCTATCCATACGGAAAAAACCATGGTAGAAGCGAGGGCGAGCAAAATATCGAGGAGTTCCCGGTTAAGGTGGGTGGTCGAGGCCGAGCAATGCACGGAGGGATTGCACATTTCTCTCGTACATGCACGTGCGTGTGTGCGAGGCGTTGGGCTCTAACTGAACCCAAGAGATTACACTGCAGGCTATGCATTACGGAACCTGAGCGATCGATCGATCTGGCTATTAACTAAACCCAATCAAGTGATTCCTTCGCTACTGCTGCTAACTGAAGCCGATCGAACCTGCTACCTCATGATCGAACCTGCTACCTCATGATGAACAGGACCCCATGGTAGTAGCTAGCTAGAGACCGTTGTCGCTAGATGAACACGACCGCGATCGAGCCGATTGGGGGTGGATGAACAGGACCACGTGGATGGCTGGTTGGACAGTAGCCGGTAAAGGGCTGGAGGAACAGTAGCCAGTGGAGGGGTGGTTGAACAGTAGCCGGTGGAGGGATGGTGGAGGCTGGATGAACATGAGCTGGTGGAGGCTGGAGGGAGATGCCATGGATAAACAGTCGCAGGTGGAGGCTGGAGGAGTTGGAAAGTGGATGAACTGTAGCCCGTGGAGTCCTGTTTTGTGGTACGCCACACCCCTACTGATGAATAGGACCCCTGTTTCGACCGTAGGAGGTCTAAGAGAAGTCCGTTTCCTTCGTTTGAAGGTACGTCACGCCCTTCCCGATGAACATGACTCCATATCGACCATACGCGGTGGAATAGAAGCCCCATTTCCTCCGTTCTGTGCTAGTGAACGAGTGGGTAGGTGGCGGCAGCAGTTCGTTTTTCAGCTCTTAGGGAACTAGATTCAACTGTAAACTCAGTGTGTACATGCAACAACAGTTAATACCCCTCCCTCGCACGCTGCACGCTCAGCAGAATGCGCACCCTTGGCGCATTCAAACGCATCTATTACTTCGGAGTAAGAAACCTTTTCCGTCCACACGTTGGTGCACGAGCGGGTTTGTATTGGTACTGTAATAACAAGTGTTAGTGGTCACTTTACTTAAATTTAATAAGCTTGAATTAAAAATTATTCTTAAAACAAGCAATGCATTGGCTCGTTCTATCAGTGCCACGGGATCAATGTGCACAATAATTAGAATTATTATCCTCAGGATGCACACAATCAAAACATTTGTCGCACTCTCACACAGATAATACTACCAAGTTTGAACTGCTTGTTATGGTTGTTGTCCTTTGCATCATCATGTCATGTTTCCTAGCTTGCAAGATTCAGAGCCAACAAATAAGATTCAAATAATAAGTACAACAAAGACGCCTACACATATCATTGATTCCCATCTTGCAAGATTCAGAACCAACAAATAAGATTCAAATAATAGGTACAACAAAGATGCCTACACATCTTATTGATTCCCCGCTTGCAAGATTTAGAACCAACCCATATGAGCCATTTTATAAAGTGAATGTCGGGATTAAATCCATCTTGGCTAGCCGTGTCATACAACCCAAGAACTTGGCGAATGCTCTTGACTATCAAAACATCTGTAGTTGAGTATTCCTATTTGCATATCACAGATAAGAAAGAGCATGATTACTATAATAGTGGCACTAGTTGAAGTCAACCTACATCTCCACTCAATGATTCAATACATGCAACTTTTTCTGCAGTTCACATGAAATGAAGCAAAGATTGCATCATTCAGCTAGCAAGAAGTACTTGCTCTCATGAGCTGGCAGGTTCTTCTTTAGTAGTTGCACAAAAATTGAGGAACATTATGGTTGGTTGTCCTGCTCATGTAAAGTGGAACAATAATTTTCTTATCCTTTTGTGCAGTTACACTAAAATAAAGTGCCATTGTGGTGATAGTGATCTTGCAAAGTCTAATAAAATGTTGCACGAGATTACCAGCAGAATTTGATGGATATTTTTAAAACTCCAATCACCATTTTGTGCAGTTCCACCAAATTTGAGAGATGTTGCCCACGTGACATTTTAGTTGAACTGCACAAGACACTCATTCCAAAAAAGTGTTCTATGTAGTTCACCAAAAGGTCGCAATAGCAACAAGGTGCAATGGATATACCTATCTGCACAAAAAGATAGAAAAAATAGTTTTTGGTCAATAACAAGATACAAAACATACACGAAATAAAAAGAAGCATCTTGATTATTTTGATGGCAATCACGCAAGTACAGTGGAAATTTTAAAACGTCAGCAATGCTTCATGTTACCGAAAGCATCATGATCAACAATGACATTCGTCAAATATGGGATTACTTTAATGGTGGCATTGCATGTTTATGATATACAGTAGATCAACATCAGCTAAAGAGTTGGTTTAAGGGCATGGGACTGTCGGGATAGTGGACGCATGAAGTAGTGGTTGGTCTAAGGACATGCGATAGTGGACACATTAGCATGATGTACCCACAAGGAGGCATAAAGTGGTGATGCCGAGTATGTTCATACTTTGTGAGGGCAGCAAATCTAATCCTGGAGACCTTTTACTATGTGAGGGCAGCAAATCCATTCCTGGACGTACTATGTTGACTCTTCCACCGGCCGCCACTTTCTATCATTTTTTCAACCAATAATAGATATGTTCCTTATCCAGTTTGTACTGCGTTTTCTATTTATTTCCCTTCTCAACCAAGAGACCGGTTGGGTATCCGGTCTCTACTACTTCCCCCATGTTATTTCCTCTTTGAATCAAGTCCTAGATTCATGCTATGACTTTCCCCCCTTTCTTTGGTGTTTGAACCAAGTCCTAGATTCGACTACATGAAGTAGCTTTACCTCTAATAATACTAAAAGTTTAGGTGGCTTTGGAAGAGCTGATGGAAGTAGATAAAGATGCACATGCAGACACATGTGGAGTTCGGGCAGTAGAGCAAGGCCGCTTTCGAAGAACTTATACCTGAGTGTCGTCGGGGTGTCGGCAGCGTTAGGTCGGATCTACGTACAATATGGCAGGGTGGAAGAAGGGGTCTGAGGACCTCCCAAGTCGGTGCTGTGTTGGAGAGAACGGTACAGGCAGATGACCGGGACCCGCCGGTAGCTATGGGTTTCCCCCTCACCGCCGATGACCGTGTGAATGATGCACCTAGTCCCATACATACCCCGGCCGAAGGGACCCAGTCGTATCTCTGACCAGCGGTGAGCTAAGAGAAAATGTTGCTCTCGCTCTCTTGTTTAGATCTGGAGAGGATGAGTGAATGAAGAGAGCAACCCTAGAAAAGCAAGGGCTCAGGCTCCTGCCTATGTATATAGTGGAGTGATTATCTTTTTCTCTCGAGAACAAGCATTTCAATTTGTGTATGTGGTATTAAAGAAATGAAACTCTTTGTTTAACGTGACTTCCTGGACGTCGCACTTTGTACTGTACTGAATTATAAAAAACATGCACGGTTTACATTCCGAATCACTAGCTAGAACTTGAACTATATTTTTTTACATGTACTGTACCACCTTTTTGTTTTTTGCTCCATGGCGCAATTCATCGATAAAAAATTTTACTCCCTCCATTCCTAAATACTCCCTCTGTTCACAAATATAAGAAGTTCTAATTTTTTTAGTGAATTGGTTGTATATAGACACATTTTAGTGAGTTTCTCCAATCATTTCAGGCTATATATAGTCCATGTTAAAATATCAAAAACATCTAATATTCATGAACAGAGGGAGTATTTGTCTTTCTAGAGATTTCAACAAGTGACTACATACGAAGCAAAATGAGTGAATCTACACTCTAAAATATGTCTACATACATCTGTATGTTATAGTCCATTTGAAATGTCTAGAAATACAGATATTTAGCAAAAGAGGGAGTAGGAGTATCTAAAAGTCGAGGGCGGGGCTTTTCCCAGGTAGTACGCGCGGTAGTTTCTCCTAACCGGTTTGACAGAGACGGGGGTGAGGGACTATCGGATTCAACTTACTGCTGGAAAGGTAGGGCTGTGTGATTGGACGGCTCGTTACTACTGGAAAGATGGGGTCTTGTGATAGACACCTCATAATAGTAATTATCACGTCAGGAGCAGTGCGAAACACGGCAGCCCAGTGAACAAGCAGGGGATAGCCATAGAAAACAATGTGGTGATATGGCCATAAAAATAACTTACGTCCTCCTCTCGGTTCATCGCCATCTACTTTCACCATTCATGTGTTTTCAGTATCCTACGATTAAAAGAGGCCCTTAGACTGGTTTAGGTCTGACCTTTTTTTTAATATGTTATGTCAAAATTTAATGAATGTGCTCTGGTTTGAATGAAAATAATCCGGTTTGCATGTAGTAATTCATTTATTTATTTATTCTTCTACGGGGACTTTGCATGTAATTCGTTAGGTCTGAAATGTAAAGTACGCCGGCATGGTTTCATATGCACCGAGTCGTGCATGCACGATGACCCAGATGCTATATGTCCCATGTGTTGGAGAAAGGAAGCACATGGAACTAACATAGGAGTACCTATAGGAGGAAAAATGCGAGGAAATATATCTGTACTCTTATACTCCCTCCGTTCCTAAATATAAGACGAAAAATGCGGGGAAAATTATGTACTATGAAATCGCATGCACCCAACTAGTGGTGCTCTTCTCCCTCGTTTCTCTCTCCTTATTTTAACTCAGCCGACGCGCGGTAGGCGGGGTGGGGATTTGCGAAGGTACTAGTAAACCAGGACGTAGGTAGTAAACCAGGACGAAGACAGTGATACGTCATACACTCATATGTGTACTACATATAATTAACACCACCAAACAAAAGCAAAGGATCACACATGTCATTTACGACTGGAATAAAAATGCCATACACTAACACATTAAGGCCACCAGGTGATGCGGTGCTGGTTATAGGAGGCAGGAAGAAAGATGCATCCATCCACAACCTCCTTGTCCTCGACTCAGGGCGCCTGTGCACCGGACGACGGCATAGTAGCAGCGGCTTTCGTGGCCAGGTCCACGTGCTTCTGAACAATGGCGTCCAAAGATTCCTGCCGGTCGAAGAAGGCCAACGTTTTGCTATCCTCCTTGGCCTAGTAGTGGCATATGTAGATGATTTCCTCCTAGATGTGGATGTGTAGGTCAACGGTTTCTTGCATGGCAATGCATTGCGCTGCGAGCGCGGCCTCGAGGTGCAGATTCTTCGTCGCGAGCTCCGGCAACTGGAGGGCCACCAGTGTTTGAAAGAGTTTGTCACCATGTAGGCCAATGAGGGTGGCAGGCAACGAGGAGCCTGGGCGCGTGGGCTGGAAGAGTATGGCAAGGTCGCCCGCGCGCTTCTTTACAGCGGTTAACTTGTGGATGGAGCAGACAATCATCTCGTCCACGCGAAAGGCGAAGCCGGCGTCAACGAGGGCTATCACGCCGGCGGTCGCAAGCACCATTTCGAAACGCTGCAAGGTGTGGGGCCGCAGCTGGCGTCTTGGATGATCTGGCATAGTTGACTGCCACTTGCGTTCATCGACACCATGGGTTCTTGTGGCTTCTGGTCACTGGTCTTGGTCTTGGATTGGACTGAGCAGTGTTGCGTAGAGACTAGGAGTAGATGGATTGGAGTGGTGTGGCGCTTTTATATGAGGGTCCAAACTGCATTGTATTAACACCGTGATGGCTCCATTCTGCTTACCCTATTAATTCCCTCTGTATGCTAATTGAATGAGGATGCACCATTGACCTTTTAACTTTTCGGGAACCGCTACCCGCCCCCTCGTTGGCATTCAATGTTTCAAGCCGTATCAACAAAAATGTGTGTCAAAAAGAGACTACTGCATTGTGCACCGTGACTAAGGTGGAGTGGAAAACAAGAGAAATTAATATTATTTGCTAATTAATATGATTGCATGCAATGAACTCACCGCTGCATGCGGTGCTAGGTAGTACTAGTATGTCTCAAGGATTTAAAAAAACCGAATAAGAAAGGTGGTCGGGTTTTTTTGGAACATTTGATTTTTGTAAGATAACTACTCCCTCCGTTCCCAAATATTTTTCTTTCTAGAGATTTCAACAAGTGACTACATCCACTCAAAATGAGTGAATCTACACTCTAAAATATGTCTACATACATATGTATGTTGTATTCCATTTGAAATGTCTCGAAAGGCAAATATTTGGGAACGGAGGGAGTATAACTGTAAGATCTGCATCCGACGGTGGCACCTATTGGATGCAAATAGCAATACTAGAAAATAATTGCCACAAAACTACCACACCACGCCCTTCCCCTACACATAAGACTGTAATGCGAGTGTTCGCAACTGCCACGTTTGGGTTGCGCTCGGCTCTTTGCATCTTCGAGAAGTTGAACAATGTTACTTCTACATTACCGAATCAATTGTTGCATGTCCACCACGTGGGGGAGGGAGAGCTTCTTGTTGTAAGCAAAAGCTTCTCCTCGTCTACAAGCCACCACGCGCATGGGAAAGGGAGAGGGCATACTAGTAATCAAGCTTCTCCTTGTTGTACGAGTTGACGCGACACATCATAGCACGGTTCTCTCAAAAACTTGTGTTTACAAATAAATGCATGCCGTGAGTTTCCTGTTGATCCTTGCATCTGTTGATTTAATGCACCTTGAAGTATGAACATGTGATTATAAACATGTCATGGTGGAGAGCACCTCCAGTGTTTGGAGGCAGCACCACCTCAAACACCGGCCCCATATGCATGTAAACTTGTCTAAAAGACCCGCATTGTATACTAATATTTGTTGCAGCCTCTAACATTTACCCCACCACAAGTTAAAATATATATTCATCTCTTGACCAGATTAGCATACAAACATCAATCAACAGGATGACAGGTAGGGCCAGAAGATTATTTGAATCGAAAAAATGCTTGTAGACGGCCTAGTATGGAGGCAACTCCAACGATTTTAAGCTTAGAGGCATCCGATCGACAATGTCTGGCATCGGGATTAGACCTTACACAATTAAGCGTCTACCTTCTACAAATAAGCAGCGGTGCCTATTTTCGCAAGAATATAGTTTATTTGTTGTAGCCAGCTGACTCAGCTCTATTGTACTCCTTATGAAAACCAAATAAACCCAAAAAAACTTAGGCATAGTGCATTAAATCTCACCTTCGTTTATTGTTTTTTGACATGAATAAGTTAGTCAACCAATAAAATAGGTGGGGCGTGTTTGCTTTCAGTGACTTGAGAATACCAAACACGACATGCACTGGTTAGTTCATTGCATGCAATGCTATTAATTACTACCTATGTCCTAGTTTATTAGTCCCCTTTGTAGTTTGTGCGAAACTTTGACCAGCGATTTAACTAACAAAATGTTAATGCATGGTAACAAAAAATTATAATATTGGATTTGTACTTGAGCATAGTTTTCAATGATATAATTTTTTGTGACATGCACAAACATTTTGTTAGTTAAATTTATCATCAAAATTTGGCACAAAATACAATAGGGACCAATAAACCAGGACGGAGGTAGTAGCAAATAAACATTAAGTTTTCTCCTTTTCCCCTCCTCCTTGGTTGCGATGCACAACCTAAGATGACTTATTCACCTAGATGGACGGAGTAACTTTATACTACGTCCCCTACACAAGATAATGCCACGCGAGCATTTGGGTTGCGCTTGGCTCTTCGTCTCTTCGGAAAGTCGAATAGTGATGGTACTTTTACAGTCGCTTCTCACCATCTGACACCGACTAAAGTGCTGCATGTCTATCACGTGCAGGAGGGAGAGCGTGTAGCAAATTTTTCTCCTCGTCCTGCGAGCCACCACCCTCAGGGGTGAGGGAGAGGGCGAGGGTGTTGTAATCAAGCTTCTCCTTGTTGTACGAGTTGACGCGACACATCAATATGTGATGGTAAAACTTAATATGCCTCGGCCCTAAAGCGAGAGATGGTTGTGCATGAGGAGGGCGAGATCATGATGATGGAACAGGGCCGGACAATGGAGGTCTATATCGACCTCACCTTGCTCCAGTGCCCCTTGTGCCTCCGCCCCTTGAAGCCTCCAATTTATGAGGTTTGAATACATCTCGTCCGTTCGGCTGATCGAGAAAGGTGCGGGTTTCTTGATTGATGTGTTTTTTGATTGATTTGTAAAGTGCTAGGGAGGGCACCTAGCCTGCGCGGACTGCCGCAGCGAGCGCCCCGGGAAACAGCGGCAGTGCCAGAAGTGCGAGCGCAGCGGTGGCTTCGACGTGCGCAACATTCCGATGGACGATGTCCTCTCCTTGGCGAGAGTTGAGTGCCCGCACGAAGGGTGTGGGATCTACGTCACTTACCCAAAGCTTGCTAATCATTAGAGTGTGTGTCCGCTCGCGCCCTCCAAGTGCCCCGTGCCCGGCTGTGCCTACGAAAGGCGACCGCCGGTGCTCACCCGCCACATCAACACCATGCACCCCATGCCCGTGCATATGATTCAGTACGACAAGGTGCTCCAGCTGTAGGTTTTGGTGTCGGAGCCGAGGCGCTTGCTGTTCGCGGAGGAGGATGGTCGCGTGTTTTTTGTGGTCATCTAGGCGCACGACATCGGCATGCCTATCGCCGTGTCGGTCGTCTGCATTAGAGCGGGGGCGTCCGCACCGCCGCATTATGCGACCAAGATGTGGATGAACAGGCCGCCGGGGTCACCCAAAGGCACGACCGACGCCGTCAAGGCGGAAATAGAGGTGACAAGCTGCAAGGAGCCCGGCGCCATTGCCGTGGAGGAGCTCACCTACTTCACAATGCCGCCCAAGCTACTCGTCGGGGCTGGGGATTCGAGGACGGTGTCCCTCGACATTCAGATTGACAAGCTCACCTCCTAAATGATTCCATGGTGCCTTATATTTATCTTAGTACTAAGATGATAATATACTTTAATATCAGATGAACAGTTGATGTAGGGTTTAGTATGGTCTACTTTAGATTAAGAGATGGAGGATTTTGGTGGCGATGCAGCAATCACTTCAACATCAGATCAGTAATTGAAGTAATTTCCAATGGTCGAAGGGATATTTTGTGCCCGTTGGATATAATATCCTTCATGTGAGAAGTAAACCTAAATAGAAGTTGTTGATAAGCTTGTTTGCTGAGGAAGTGTTGCATACTTCTGCGAGTTAGCGCGACACATTATTGTAGTACTACTAGTAGTAGTACTCACCCAACTACGCAGCAGACCAAGGCACCAAGCTCATGCGTGTTTGTGCCGTGTGCAAGAGATGGTGTGTGCGAGAAGTCCCGAGAGACTCATGAGTGTTGGTGTGTGTGTGGGAAAGAGGGAGAGTGTCGATGTAAGGTGTGTGAAAAAAAGACTAGTCAATGCCTCACCACAAGGTTATTCCTGGAGAACGCACCAACAACTGTAAGGTATGCATCCGACGGTGCGACCTATTGGACGAAAACATCAGTAAAAAAAGAAGGGCCATGGAATTTAGCAAAACTTCCATGCCACGAGCTTTGCTACACACGCGGGCATATTTTTTTACTGTGTTTACAGGGTGGCTTAGCTGGAATAACATGAATGGAAGAAATAAGTGTGAGGGCCCCCACACCCCTGAAAATCAGGGGGGCAAAGATTAGCTAATGAAGGAGTCCGTAAACACCCTGTATTACTCTGTGCGTTAGAATCCGTATTAGTCCATGCGTTTTAGAATTTTCGCAACACCACGCCCCTCCCCTACCCATGAAACTACCACACGAGCGTTTGCAACAGCCATGGTCTGCTCCTATGTGCGATCTTCATTTTTTAAAGCGATCTACAATAAAAGGCCGACCTTTTGGCGCGTGGTAGGTGAAGGAGCTTGGCCTTGTCGGTTTGCTACTGCTCATGTGCTGTCGAACATAAGCGATGTACCAAGCTGATGCGTGTCGCTTCGGTGAGTAGCAGGCTGGACATATCGTCTGTTCATGCTAAGCGGCGTGCCGGACCGACGGTGTGTTGGTGCTACTGCTTCCATGCAGTCGCACGTGTAAGTGATGCACCAAGCCGATGAGCGTCCCTTTGGTGAGCGGCTGGCCGGACCAACCATGTGTTGGGGCGATACCAGCGTGACTGGCTGTAAGTTTACTGCCTAACTTAATTTGTATGTAAAGGGTGACGCCCGCAACCTCAAGGAGCAAAAAATTAGTAATGCTTACAACTACTAGTATTATACACGTTTTCTATATGGTTCACTATGTATGACATGGCAACATGTTGTTGGATATACTATTAACCATGCTCAAAGTACTAGGGCCATGTCCTCTAACAAGTCTTTCAACATGCGTCAAATTATCAATAGGGCTAACACTCCCTCGAGAAATGTGCTCCACCATGTACACGCGCGTGGGTGTGACGGGATGCAGCACGTGCGTGCGCGCACCTCTTCTCTTCACTAGTCAACGTGTATGTGCAATTTGGAAGTATATTAAGTGCATGCGGATATTAAGTAGGATATTATTTGCGTGTTATTATGTGATTAGCACTATATTTGGCTGCATGCTAAACATGTTGAGCGCTTGACATTCAACCTATCTAGATCGTTGGATTTACATGATTTGATGGCCAAGATTAATTGGATCTGCCTATGTGTGTCTTTTTTATAGTGGTATAGATGGTATACATAGAGATATAGATATAGATTCATGTCCTCCATGACTCCACCTAGTGGGTGTGTTAGAGAGAGAGAGGGAGATGGTGTGTCCAACATGCCTCTATACATATGTTTCTGTCAAAGAGAGTCCTAAATACATAGTATATGTATGTGGAGTGGGCGATATAGGAGAAGAGCGGGGAAGGGGTCGTTTATGCACGTATCGATAGATATGGAAAGAGGGAATAACTTTACGAACGTACGAGCTCTAGGAAAGAGTGGGGGTGCATGTTGGGAGATTATGTGAGAGGCCAACCAAGTGAAGACAAGGAAGGAGTACAAGAGCAAGATCGATAATTAATGAGAGAGGATGATAATGTGCGTTGGCGCGCTTGTCTGGTCGGAAGGCATGGATGATGAGACAGGGAGGGCAATTAATGTGTGTGTGGCAGGCGGTCCTATGTAGCTAGAGTGGTCGGGGTTTGGTCGATGTGTGCGTGGGTGAAGAGGGGAGACTTAACTAGAGATATATATCGGACATTTTGTGTGGGGAGATGGCAAGTGACCTTGCTGCACATAGAGGTAAATCAATTAGTGCACATGCATGCATGTGTCAGAGATAAAGAACATCTCGAGTTACAAAGAGAGGGAGATGTGTGTGTGGTGCGGTGGGGAGGGGGTACAACAACTAGCTTATGACACCGTTAGAGTGCAAGATGGATAACAACAGAGGGGGTGCAACTAGCTTGAGACACTGTACGAGTGCAAGATGGATAACAATGGACCCGGGGCGAAAGTGCCCGCGTGCCTCAGAATTAGGACGAGAGGCATGGATGGTGAGAGGAGGGGACGGACTATGTGTGTACATGTTTGTGTGTCATAGGCAGGCCTAGCTAGCTAGAGGGTATATCGATCGGCGTGTGTGAAAGATGGAGACGTAGGGAGATCATGGGAGACCGACCTAAGGAACAAGAACGTGTGTGCACGATGTAGAGTATGCAAAGTGGCGGGGACTGCATGTGCATATATGCCCGCACAATATAGGAAGTTATTGGATATCCACAAAGGGAGGAGGAGTGTGTGTGTGTGTGTGTGGGTGAGTGTGCGTGTAAAAGACTCGCAAAGACGATAATCAGTACAAGAGTGGATTCAAATATTTGAACAAGAGCTCATGATGTTTATAAGTCATGTATGCTTGAATATGACGCAGACATGCCTGGCATGGTTTTGAATCAAACATGCTACATACTATACTCACATCGAACAAGCACTACAAGAATCGGGATCTTTGCCGTCTGCCATGGCTGACAAGAAAGGCATGCCTAGCGGACGGCAAAGGTCTTCGCCGTCAGCCAGCAGACGGCAAACCGTTCGGCTGAACAAACTATGACAAAAGGATCTTTGCCGTCTGCTGGCACACGGCAAAGATGCAAAGGTCTTTGTCGTCCGCTGACAGAGGGCAAAGGGCATGGATGGCACATGTGTCAGGTTAGTTCCATTAGGGTGTTAACGGTGTGTTTTGCCGTCTGCTGGCAGACGACAAACTGATCAAAGAGGCCAGCCACAGTGCCCCCAGGTTGCACAGGTAGCTGCCATGTGGCAGCTTTGCCGTCTGCTGGCTGAGGGCAAAGCTCTTTGCCGTCTACTCACAGATGGTAAAGATCTTGGACAACCCTTGTTTTTTCTGTCTTTTCTATATATATACGTGCTAAGAATAGGTCCTTTTCACCTAACCTAGGTAGTTATGCCATTTTAGAGCTAACTAAGCATATTTATTCATTTTGGAGGACAAGATGGCAAGTCTAGGTCGTTTTAGAGCTATCCTAGTTAAACTCGGTTATTTTGGAGCTAGGTAAGGTTATTTTGTTGTTTGTAGGAAAATAAGCTAATTATATGATAGTTTGGAGCTAAACCAAGGTTATTATGCCATTTTGACCTAAGGAAGCTAATTATGTCATAAATGAATTAGGTAAGCTAAGTATAGATCATTATTGAGTTATCCTTTGTATTTATGCCTGTTTTTAGCTAACTAAGCATATTAAGCCATTTCGTAGGAAAAGATAATAAGTATATGTCATGTTACATATATCCTAGGTAAAGTATGTCAATTTGGAGCTAAGTAAGGTAATTATGTCACTTGGGAAAACTTACCATCATCATGGAGTTTAAGGACCACTCGGGTATGCGCTAGTGCCAGCCGGAGAAGAACCGATCGGGGTTGCGCAATTGCAAGACGAAGAAGGATTGGTCAATGTGTGTCGGGAGGCATGATGCACCAAAGATCATTTGCAATGTCTCGTTAGCATGATGCAACTGAAATGTGCATACTAGTAACTAATGACCATTCAATTGAAACTCACCTTGTCCGTTATACGAATCTCGGGCATCAGTGGAGGGGTCTGACCATTTTTCTAGCACACGGACTGCACATTTTGTTTTCATGAGTCAGTCATATTAGTTAGTAATGAAACAAACATTACATGCATGATTTGGCTAATATGTAGGAGAAAATTATGACGAGGACCTATTTGCCTCCTAGTCGTCCTCTCCTCCAACTCCTTCTCCCTCTGTGCTGCCTGCCTATTTGCCTCCGCCAGAAGCTCCTAAGTTAGACAAGAGAAATTTCAACGCCACGCCTATGAATCAAATCACGAAAACTAAGTACAAGGCCTTAAGAATAGGTAATTACCTTCATGTACTTCTCCTTACTCAGATACTTGGCGCGACACTTCTTCTTCTCCCTCCTAATGCGACTAGAGGCGTACTAGTCTCGAACGGCCTGCACCCGAGCCTTGTGCCATAAGTTCTGAAGTAGGCGCTTGCACTCGACTTCGACAATCTTAGGCGCGTCCGCCTCGTGTTCCTCAGCACACATGCACAAGGTCTGCAATCAAAGAAGACAACACTGATTAGTAAAATCACCAGGTACTGTTGATTTTTAATCCTATAAAGGAGAAATTACCAAAAACCACTTGATCACAATGTCGGCCACTGTCTCGCACAAGACACCGTGGACCCTCTCCTCCGGTGGGGCCGGGGCAGCCACGTAGAGCTCCCAGCTCAGTGCTAGCTGTGGTACCTCACCCTCATCGGGCAATGTGATCCACCCCGAGAACTGGTGCCGGCAAAGCACACCAAGGACCTGGTTGGACCTGCGGATACCACGGGCGTTTACTTAACCCCTGTAGTATGACAAGGCCAACACATTACATATTAATTTGAATAAACATGAAGGCAAAATGTTAAAAAAGAGGCAATGCACTTACTTCTCCTTGTTAGTCATAATCAACCACCTTTGATCGCGGATCAGCAGTACAGGCGGGAGCTTTGTACGACCACGCTGGTAGACCTTCTTGCCCCCTCAACCAGCTCGCCCTCACTATAGCTATCGTCAGAAAACGTCTCCTCACCATCAACATGGTCACTAGTCTCCGGAGTCACATGGGACGAAGACTCTGGGACCTGAGTCTCCTGGGATGAAGACTCTGGGACCTTAGTCTCGTAGGATGAAGGCTCCTCGACCCGAGGCTCGTTGAACTGAGGCTCGTTGGCCCGAGGCTCATGGACCAGAGTCCAAGACAGTTCCATCTGAGACGGAGCACTCTGGTGCTCCGGTGAATCAGCTCGGGGTGGTTGTGAGGAAGGTGCAGCAGCGTTCCTGTCTCTCTCGCCTCCACGTCCACCTCTAGTAGCCCTCTTCGACTTCCCACAACCTCTCCCGATCGAAGAAGAAGCGCCCGCCGGTGTCTGCATACTGTCATCTAGCGCTCTCCGGAGGTGCTGGGCTAGAATAATAGCACCCCTCCCAGCACACGCCAAGGAAGGAGGCTCGGAGCGCTCTTGAGACGGGCCCACCATCTGTCAACACCTGCAATGACAAAGAGAAATGAAATTAGTACAACATAAACATAATAAAAAAATAAGTGTGTATCATAATCATTAACATAATAAAAAAAATACCTAATACCATGAAGTAATTAATAATATATATTTATACATAGTAATAATACATGTGTCCGGGGTCGGGTTGTCGGTGGTGTCGTGTCGGGGTGCTATGTCGGGGTCGGGGGGTGTCGTGTCAGGGTCGGGCTGCTGTGTCGGGGTCGCGA
>LR738712.1:406364774-406385653 GCA_902687465.1 Secale cereale
GGTGTCGAGGCGGGGTCGGGGTGTCGTGTCGAGGCGAGGTCAGGGTGTTGTGTCGGGGTGTCAGGGACCGGTGATCTTCTTCTCCTCCTCCTCCTCCTCCTCCTCCTCCTGCTCCTCTTCTTCTTCTTCTTCTTCTTCTTCTTCTTCTTCTTCTTCTTCTTCTTCTTCTTCTACTTCTCCTCCCCTTTTTCTTCTTCTCCTCCCCTCCTCTTCTCCTAATAATTTTTTTTCAATAACTAACCTAGTCTAAAGATAACTAACCTAACTAACATACAAAATCAAACTAACCTAGAAAATCAAACTAACCTGGAAAATCAAACTAACCTAACTAACAGTACTATCTAACCTAATTACTAGCAGTAGAAAAAACAAACAGTACTAACTAACTTATTTACTAGCCGTAGTAAAAAAAACAAAAAAAGCAGGGGTAGATCACCGGAGTGGGTCGGCGGGGCACCGAGGCGGCAGGGTGTCGCGGCGGCTAGGGTGTCGGGATGGCGGGGCGCCTAATTGCTCAGGCGGTGGGGCGACGGGCCGGTGGGGGCGGCGAGGGCGTCGGGGAGGCATGGGCACCTGGTTGTCGGTGCGGCGGGGCGGTGGACGGAGAGACCGCGGGGTGGTGAGGGCGGCGAGGGCGGCAGGGCGGTGAGGGCGTCCGGGCAGTGGTTGCAGGTGTCGCGCGGGCGCTGAGGACCGCGGGGTGGTGGGTGTTGGACCGGCGCGTCTGGGCGGCAGGGGGGTCAGGGGCGGCGAGGGCGGTGGGGGTCGGTAGCGCCGGCGGTGGTTGGGGTCAGGGTCGGCACAGTGGAGTGAGAGAGAAAGAGAGATGGAGAGTGGGAGGTGGGTTGGGCCGTACATAGCCGTTAGCTACCGTTCTCTTTGCCGTCTACTAGTGGACGGCCAAGAATGTGGCCGTTAGGGTGGTACTTGTTAGTGGGCCACCCTCCCTCTTTGCCGTTTGCTAGAAGACAACAAAGATTCTATGTCGTCCGCTAGCGGACGGCAAAGAGCTCGCTAACGGCAAACATGATATTTGTCATCAGCTCTTTCCTTGCCGCCCGTTTTCTATAAGCTGATGACCTTGTTTGCCGTCAGCTAGCTGACGGCAAAGATCCCGATTCCAGTAGTGAAGGCCAAATCGATTTGAATTTGGGATACCGATGGCAGACATCGTCTAAACACCACTGCTCACCACATTGCATCCGTGCCTGGCCATGACTATTCTAATCTTTGATAATGTCTGGCTTTCAAAGCTAACATCTAAATGTTGTGTGTGGGGGCTGGGGGGATGCATTGTTGTGAGAGTTGAACACATTAGACATGTGAAGGCAGGGTTTAGATTATTCCTAACATCTTGCTACCTAGAACAATGCACTATGATTGGAATTTAACATAAAATGGATACTAATATTTGAATTGGCGACCGTATGGTACATCTAGTACATACCTTCATATCAGATGGAAGATCAAAATGTAGGACTACATCCATTATAAACCGCAAGGTCACCTAACGATATATACGAACTCAACATAACGTAGATTCAAACACTGAAATTCGAGATCCTCTCATTCATAATCGTATAAAACGGGACATGACTCTTTCCGGTGGTGGGAATTCATTAGTTTTTTATTGTTGGTGAGGGAACTGCGGATTGATTTGGTATTGTATAGGTTAATCTTGTTCTCCCTATTTCTTTTAGTTTTTTCTTGTAGTTTTTCATTGGCATTTGTAGCAATATAGTAAAAGGGGCCATCCTCGCAATAAAAGACAATAAAAAGTTAAAGGGGACATGACTCTCTTGTGTCTTGTATGATCTTTTTCTTATACACGTTAAGTTTGTTCTGCCGAACATGGAATCTGCGCCTTGTTATTCCGAAATTTTCGAAGCTAGTGTATCTTTGTCTCTTCTGATGCGAAACTCCCGCCTCTTCAACCTGCACCACACCTTGTTATCCTAAGATTTCTACGCGCGCGAAAACTCCCTCCTCATCCGAAATCGATCGCGCAGCCCAGACATGCGAAATCCCCCTTCTAACCCTCAGCCGAAAATACCACCTCGATCTTGCGTGGTCAAAACCGGTGAGGGTACATTCGTAACATGCCACCCATTTCGGACAAGCATGTCCCTAAGACACGGCTCCCTCTACCTTATCTTTGGTTCCCCCCTCCCGAGGCCGCCAAAACACGCGAAACACCCGCTCCTCCGTCGGCCTCCCGACTGCCGCCCAACTGGAGCCTCTTCCCCGACGACATCATCCACAGCAACAGCTCACCGTGCCATATCCACCGGACCAGATGAGGCTTCGTCGTCGATATCTTCGTCCCACTGGTTTAGTCGCTCCATCCTGCACCTCCAAGGAGCTGCCCCGACGTTCCCCTCGTCAATCACGCCAGCTCCATCCCCACAACGCCATCTTCACCTACCCGACAAGAACCGCAGTGCCCTCACCAATTCTTCCGACGAAGCTGAGGCCTACTCAGCGCCACCAAGGAGGTTATGCTCTCACTGCTGCATTTTTATCGTTTATTTGATCTCACGGGGCTACCGGTGCTCGATGCCGAGCAGCAATGGCGGGTCTCCATCGAGGGTGCCGTCTCCGGCCACTCCGTCCATGGCGTCCCTCCCCCATGTCGTTTCTCCCTCGGTAGAGATGTCCACACCAGCAGTAGCTGCTGCTGCTACTTCTCCGGCTCTAGCTCATGATGTTTCTGTAGCGATGTCTCTTGCTCGCGCTGCAGATCTGGTCTGGTTGTCGGTCGCGCTTCTGCTCTGCTCTTGCTCTCATTCGTGCTGCTGCTCTGCTCTTCTCTTCTCTCGCTCGCGCTACTGCTGATTCTACATGGCCTCCTGGAGCTGCATGAGTTGCTGATTTAGCTCTCGGTCGCGCTATTGATCCGGGCGCAACTACTGCTGCGGCGCGAGCTGCTCTCTGCTATTGCGTTCCCTGCTCGAGCGGCTGCTGATTTAGATCACCGGTTCTCTGCTACTACTGGTCGAGCGGCCTAAACTTCTATTGCAATGTTCTAATACTTGTGCAATTAGTTTTGTCAGTGAAATTCAGTTGCGACAGTAAAATTCAGTTTCTTCTGTTAAGTTCAGAGTCAACAGTATTTAAAACATATGTTGGAGCCGCCGCGGCGCGGCTGATGCATTCTACATCTACCACTTTTTGTTGATTTATTTTACATCATCAATTGCAGATGCTATTAGAATCCCACTACAGATTAATGCTTCATGTCTTGTCCTGCTTCACCCTTGTGGTCGTACACCTCACCGGAGCTGCTCCAGCAACGGAACCGTCCTTCACATCAGAGAAATACCCTCGGCGCCATCTCCAGATGCCCTAGATCTTCTTCCCCGCTTATGATAGTCACATCAGCTGCACCATCCTCCACGTCCAACCCAATGATGCTGAGGTCGACAAGGCTATGCCAAAAAGGTTGTACACTCGTCGCATCACTTTTTTACTCTACATTCATGTCGATTCCGTAGGGACCCTTTGGTTCAAGGAAGTTTCATATCTAGAAAGAAAAGAAGGGTGGTCACAAAGTTAATAGGGAGAAAACTAAATGCCCTTTTGTACCACAATTTGAATCAGTTTAGCAGTTGCCAATCTAGAAAGAAATTCCTATGCATGAAGAACATGCTAGGGGGTTGTTTGGTTTCTATGCACACCTTCCTATACTTTGCCACACCTCACCTTAGGCAAGTTTCACCAAGTTAGGTAGGTGTTTGGTTCCAGCCATATTTAAGGCAAGAATGTTTTTTATCAGAAGTGAACCCCACCTGTCATAGACACAAAAAGTGTGGCAAGATTCCCTCAGGCAAGCCAAAGTGTGTCTAACAATTTGAGCAACTCAAGGTAGGCAATTGTGGCCAAAATCATGTGCCAATATATGGCAAAGGTAGTCATAATCCATACAGCCCGTAAGTGCATTAGTGGCATATAATAAGATTCTTCCTTCACATTTTCATGTGGTTTGACTATAATTTGATCATGTTTCTCTCCATTCCCTCGTTCTTCCAATTCATGTGAACCAAACACCCTGGTTCACAGAAATCCTCTGTTTGCACATGCTCTGTTTTGTACGTGCATTCCTATCCCATTCCTGTGTTTTTTCTGTCCCTGCGTTTTTAGAATCCTCCAATTCTTAGGAGCACTTACAGATTTACTTCATTTACAGATAGGTGTCAAAGACAACTATGTGCGTTTTGTCCCACTCCTACCGTGTCGTCGTCCATTCCACCTGAGGTACACCATCGATGGAAGCATCCACCTCAGCAGAGATCACCCCCGCAGACCCCCTTTCGCCGCCTCAGATCATCTTCCCCATTGTCGGTAGCCATGCCAACTGTATTACCATCATCGACTGAGAAGATGAACTTGAGGACTACACAGTTTTGGAAGAGAGGTCGCACTCTTTCCTGTTTGCTTACGTTATACATCGATTATTATTACGTGCTACTTTATCGTCCATTGCACCTCTTAGTCTCCGATTTACGTCCAAACTAATGTTAAAAATTGATTTTTTTAATATGCATGTGGGCACATATTGAGGCAACTATAAATAATATCTCTGTCTACTACCTGGTTCATCTCGGGTCATCTATATGGTTCATGTTGGCTGGGCAACAAATAGTTGAGGCGCCATCGTCTGTGTTTTTAAACTGAAGCTATCATCTTCCTGCTATCATTAGTTTTGGATGTATCGACTCGTTGCTACAATTTGTCTTGATTTCTCAATGCACCCCTTAGGCCTTACGTAATCTAACTATGTTTCTTTATTATGCATGTCAGTTATTGAACCCAATCGTTCCGAACATGTGGAGAAAAAGATAAGACCGTCACGTGGGAATATAATGTCATGCAGACGCGGCTCCATGGTGGTGCAGTGCCCCCTCCCCCGATTTCAGATTGTATTCTAGAGGAAGATAATTGTTCAGAGGGGGATTCAGAGGGAGCCGACCACTCCTATTTACCTCCTGAGGTGTTTACTCTAACCCGGCATGCGGATGTTAGTCATATCATGCATATCGAGCCTCACATTGCTTACTTTATGCTCCCTTCGTCCCAGAATAAGTGAATCGACTTTATACTAACTTTGTACTAAAGCTAGTACAAAGTCGAGTCACTTATTTTGGGACGGAAATACTAAATCTTATATGTCATCAGCTTAGTTTAGATTTGCTTTGTGTGAATGCCATATGTTTGGTTTCCATATCATATATGTGAATTATGCAATGTCGTCTTGTTTCACCGGGTAACATATATGTGAATCATGCAATGCCATCCTGTTTATCTAGTCATTGTATATGTGAATTATATCATGCCACACTATTTTTCCACAATGTTTGTACATTCATCTACTCTTCCTGTGCATCAGCCATTTGAGTCAGTGATGGGAAAATATGGAGTGAAAACAAGGTCCTTTGAGCAGTCAGTGCTACCTCTCGATGCAGAATTCTTTTGTTCTATCCCCTCAAGAAACTTACCATGGTTGCCTCCGCAGACAGCTGTACGGATCATCAAAACTTGCATCTCTTTGTAGTACTCATCAACTGATTTTGTACCTTGCACTACACGATGTAGTCTACTATGAAACTGACGAGTGTAATACGCCGGCAAAAAACGTTCCATCTTGATTCACTTCAGGTCAGTCCATGTTGCTGGTCACTAGTTAGTACGGTTCTTATTATCCCACCATACAAGAGAATACTCTATAAATCCCATTGATGCAACAAGAACCTTCTTCTCTTCGAAGTAGTTGTGACCATCAAACATCTGATTTGCGCGCATCTCCCACTCCAAATATTTCATCGGGTCAGCATAACGTCCAGATAATTCAGGTATGGTTATCTTGATTCGACCCAAAGCATCATCCTCGTTGGCACCATTGCCGCCATAGTCATGGCACCGCCCAGCATGACGGTGAGTCCCAGCATCTTGCCGTGATCGATGAGGTAAGCCTCCACGGGCAACATAATCCTCAGAAAATCACCATCATCGCCATTGTCGCAGTCACGACATCGTCGTGGTGAGCGGGACTGTCGGGGTGCCACATCTCTCGCCTGAAGGCGCTGAACTACTGCGGTGAGCCGATTAAGACTCTCAGTCACCACCTGTAGACTATCAGTGCACTGTCGGTTGCTGGCAGTCAAACGCTCGTTCAACCTGTCCTCGACGCCTACAATATTTGCCGAGAATTCCTCAACCCTTGTCCCAAGCTTCTTGTTGGCTCCGTTGATAGCCATGAGATGGATACGTAAATCATCACTTATCTCTAGATCCTCTGGAAGTTCATCGCCGTCCTCATGATCATATTTCTCTTGCTGTGAGTTCACCATCTTTCAAACAATTGAATCAAATAGCAGAAAAATGTACCGTGATCAACCTTGCTCTGAATACCACTTGACGCGACCGTTGACAGAAAAACAATGGAGCGAATAATTTGCCCAATCTTCCACGGTACGATGTCACCTGAAACAGCGTGGCGCTCGTGATTTTGTAGATGCAATCACCACGAAAACAACACGCACACCCTAGAAAGGAAGTACGTGGATGCTCCTCAGCAGATCAGCAGAAATTGAAACTCTACAATCAATCTCAGACCAAAATCACAAAGCCTCAATAGCTATCAACAAATATTCAGCGGCGGCTTGGAGATACCACGAGTTGCCGATCTATCTATCGATGGAAAAATAACCTAGCCAAAAAAACTGACCCTCATTCATGGCCGGCCTGGGCTTTAAAATAGTGCTCGCAGGCATGCGGGCTAGCCCGAGTCGTTTCCTAATTTCCAAGATGACTTGGACTCTAACAACCACGTAACAAACTAGGTACGCTAAAAAACTATAGTCTTTTTTCAATCTAACAAACAAGATTTAACTAATTTAATTATCCAGCAAGCTGATCAAAAACGTCCAATCTTTCCTTGTAGCTTCTCTAGTAGAACTCAAACTTGGACATTAGTTGCCCCAATCATCATATCTGTGCATGGTGTCCTGAAACATGGCCTCACTTCATCTTGTGGAAAAATATCAAATGCCATTTTTCCAAAAAGAAGTGCGAAAGAATTTTTAAACTAGCGCCCAAATGTTTTAAGGGTGTTAACCTCATTTTCACTCTGTGTCGTTCCATTCCAACGGACTCTCTGGTGAATATTTTGTGTATCTTTTCATTGGCACAGTGCTGGAACAATATATTTTGATGTTTCATAAGCAGCTTGCAAATGGTCATTGCGAAAATTAGACAAGGGCATATACCTTCGCCGCCAGCGTTCGAGGCCCAGATCCGGCCCGCCCCGAGGCCGAACTGGGCCGCACTGTGACTGCGTCCGCGGCCGCCTCCGGCCCGCGCCCCCGCGCCTCTGCCACCGCCGGCCGCGTCGTCAAGCCACCGCCTCCAACCGGACCGACCTCCACCGTCTTCGCTGCCTCGCCGCCTCTTCCGTCCGGCGCGCCGCCCAGCCACCGAATCTTCTCGCCGACGCCCATCAACAGCCGCCACCACGACGCCCGCCGCCGCACGCCTCTGCTCCGCCTGGCACCGCTCGAGGTCGCGTCGCCGCCCGAGCCAACCTGCATCGCAGCCGAGTCGCCAAGCTCCACCTCCGACGGACCATGTCGCGCCGTCGCCGTCCGCCTCTCCTTCGGCCGGATCCGGGCAGGACCGCGCCGGATCCGCCCCATCCCGCTCGCTGCCGGCGACCTCTGGCCAGCACCGCCACCGGTCGTCCTCGACCTCCCACTTGGATGACCTCGTCCCTCGCCGTCCCCGATCCTCATCCAAACGGGACACATCCAGAACCGCACTGCCCCGTCCCATTTTTCTCTGAGTTTGATTTTCGGCCAAGTCTTTTCTTGTCTGAAAAATCGTCATGTTGCCATGTTCAACTACCTGTAACTTTGTGCTCATAGATCCATTTCGCGTGCATAATATGTCGTTTTGTTCAACTTAGAGTGCTCTACATGTTGGTCTGGTTTGCATGAATATTATGGTTCATCTAGATGTCTTAATCTTTGTTGCAAAACTGCTGGTGATGTTACTATTTCAGCCTTTGTTGTCTATCAATAGCATGTAGGCATGTTTAACATGGTGTAACTTTGTGCATGTTGGTCCAAATTAAGTGTATGATATGTCAAATTGTCCAACTTAGAAAGCTCTTCATGATGGTTGCATTTGCATACATGTTAGGATGTATTTTGACATGTTAATCTCTGTTGCAAAAGTGCATGTTGTTGTTAAGTGCTGAAAACTAATATAACTTGCTCATTTGCCTTTTTCATATCGTTTTGTGTGATTTTTGTTTGAGCATCATGTCAACATGTGTTAGGAGCAAAATCATGTCATCCTTGCAATGGTGTAATTGGTTTGTGATGCGTCTCCAACGTATCTATAATTTGTGATTGTTCCATGCTATTATATTATCCTTCTAGGATGTTTTACGGGCTTTTATATACAGTTTTATATGATTTTTGGGACTAACCTATTAACCCAGAGCCCAGTGCGAGTTTCTGTTTTTCTCCTGTTTTAGAGTATCGCGGAAAATGAATATCAAATGGAGCCCAATTGACCTGAAACTCAACGAAGGTTATTTTTGGACCAGATGAAGCCCGGAAAGTGCCGGAGGGGGGCCAGAAGGTCCACGGGCTGCCCACAAGGGTAGGGGCACGCCCCCCTACTGGGCGCGCCCCCAGCCTCGTGGACAGCCCGGAGACCCCCTTTACTAAAACCTCCGGAAAGTAACCTAGATCGGGGGTTCCGCCGCATAAAGCCTCTGTTGCCACCGAAAACCAATCTAAACCCATTTTAGCACCCTGCCGGAGAGGGGGAATCCATCTTTGGTGGCCATCTTCATCATCCCGGCGCTGTCCATGACGAGGAGGGAGTAGTCCACCCTCGGGGCTAAGGGTATGTACTAGTAGCTATGTGTTTGATCTCTCTCTCTCTCTCTCTCTCTCTCTCTCTCTCGTGTTCTTGAGATGACACAATCTTGATGTATCACAAGCTTTGCTATTATAGTTGGATCTTATGATGCTTCTCCCCCTCTACTCTCTTGTAATGGATTGAGTTTTCCCTTTGAAGTTATCTTATCGGATTGAGTCTTTAAGGATTTGAGTACACTCGATGTATGTCTTGTGTGGGATACCTGTGGTGACAATGGGGTATTCTATTGATTCACATGATGTATGTTTTGGTGATCAACTTGCGGGTTCCGTGACCTTGGGAATCTACGAATAGGCGTTGGCACACGTTTTCGTCTTGACTCTCCGGTAGAAACTTTGGGACACTCTTTGAAGTTCTTTGTGTTTGTTGAATAGATGATTCTGAGATTGTGTGATGCATATCGTATAATCATACCCACGGATACTTGAGGTGACAATGGAGTATCCAGGTGACATTACCACTACTAGGAAAAGGCCTACTAATGGCACACCTAATTTGGCCATTAATGGCGCATTAGTGGTTCGCCATTAGTGCCACGCCATTAGTATATTTTACTAATGGCGCACCTCTGGTGCGCCATTAGTATCTGGTATACTAATGGCGCACCTCAGATACGCCATTAGTATATACAACAGTGCGCCGTTAGTATGCCTCCCAGGGGGCCATGTATACCCAGGTGCTTTGGCATACTAATGGCGTACAACAACAAGATGCGCCATTAGTAACTTCGGCATAGTAAGGGCGCACTGTTTAATGATGCGCCATTAGTATCCTTTGGCATACTAATGGCGCACTGTGATGTGATGCGCCATTAGTTTGAATATTAGGTTTTTATTTTTTTTTTATTTTCTGTTTTTTGCACAGGTTACAAAATGTATAATTGGACAGAATATAGACATCACACATCAACAACAGATTCATCGAATACAATAGAAGATTAGTCTCTGAATACAATTCATCATATTAGTCTCCGAATACAATTCATCATATTAGTCTCCGAATTGAAAAGACCGAACAAAGATAGAACATTATATTACAAGTCTCGAGACCGCGAGTAGCGAGTTTGTCATCACATTACAAGTCAATATCGATCATCTAAACTACCATCACATAGAAGAGAGTTGCGGTCATCACGATGAGCATCATCACGATGAAACTCGTCTTCATCCGGTTCCTCCAACGCTCCCTCCCCTCTCCCGCTAGATAGCGGGCGTATCTAAATTCGGCCTCAGCCCTAGTGGTGTACCCTTTGTAACTGTTACCACTGAATCGGTGAACCTGTCTCCGACACTCCTCCCAGTCGTCGTAGACTCCGGGAACCTTACCCTTGTACACGACATACGACGGCATCGCTATGCACTAGCCAAACAAAACGTTAGTACCAATTCACAGACAATACATAAGCAATATATAAGTATGCAATAGAACGATCGGAAGAGAAAAGCAAGACATTAATAGCATCGATTACATCTAAGTTGAACGACTCTCGAAACCAAAGAGACATACTACAAGTTCATTAAAGTTTAATTACAACATGAGCCAATCGATGTTTTAGATCTAGACACATCATCACTGCTTTCGACTCGACTCAATGGAACGGAGCGTGGATGAAGCCACCGTCTATCATGGGAGTCATGAAATCACGGGCGTTGTCAGCCTGCATTTGTAGCATTGTGTCGATGTCACTGTTGGACGGTTGATTTCTGAGGTTGAACTGCCCCGAGGTACGAAGGACATCTTGATGGATGATTTCCGCAAACTCCGACTGGATGCGAAAGAATTCTTGTCTGATGTCCGCATCCTGGATTGCCGACACGCTCGCGGCCCAATCTTTGAGTTTACTCGGTAGCAGAAGTTGATGATGGTCCCGTACGATCGCCCGCATGTGATGGATGGCGTAGTAGGAACCCTTCTGACCGCCAGGAGGCTGCTTGACGCTCAGAACGTCGTATTGTGGGAGAACACGTGCTTGCCGTACTTACGAATAGGCCAGGTGAAGGTGCCTCCAGATTTGGCCTAGCCGGGGAGAACATCATCAAGAACCTTCTTGACATTTGTGTAGTCTACGTTCGACAGACGGTCCGGGTCGAAATACGTGGCCATGGAATATTTGGGGTTTAGGAGGATGAGCGTGCAATGTGTGTCACTGCAGAAAACACGAAATGTTAAAAGAAAAATGACCGAAATCTAAGAATTCATATGTTATGGGGCGGTTGAGGGGAGGACTTGCTCGGGAAAGTAAGGCACGATGAAGTTATCCTTATCTCGGTTTGCCAGAATGACGCCTTCGAGGTAAGAACTCACGACTTGCCGGTCCACAGCGCTGCCCAAGATCTTGGCCCGCATGTAGAAGGGTCGACTATCACGATGTCCGGGGTCTTGTCGCGAATGATCCGCATCTCCATACTCAGCGAAAATAGCCGAACGAAGGTGTAGTGCAGCGGATGAAGGTTCAACATAGCGTGGATGTCATCAAACCGCAGGACAATCGTACCCCCGATGGAGTTATCCACAAAGCCCTTGCCCTCTGGCACCTTAGCCGCGAAAACCGGGTATGCCACATCCTTCTCTCTGAGATGCCGCTTGTCAGGACCCCGATCCTAAGTCACACCGATCTAGCTGTAACACTTCATATCACTTTGCGGCCTCACGCACGGTAACCCCACGGGTGCCACCTTACCTGGCCCGAGACCGTTTGCGCATTTTGGCACACATATATGACAGTGTCGCTAGCATCCATATGACAGAGAACCCGGGCCGACATGGCTAGTAATAAACCAAAAGTGGCACTAGATTACAGAGACAGACATCCATGACCCAGCAACGAACGTGTCGGTCAACAACGTATGAACCCAAGTAGTAGCAAGCTACATGGACTTAAAGGAGCAACGCGTGACATTTCCCCTAAGGGACAGACACAGGAATGAAGAAGGACACATGACGGCCAGCCTACGTGTTCCGAGCAGTAGCAAGCTACCAAGGCTCATTGGAATCACTAGGAGGCATTTCCCTGTAAGGTAGGCTACCAAAGGAAAACAACTAGGTGTCGGATCCCACACATACCAAGCATTTCAACCATACACACAATATGCTCAATATGTGCAAATACAACATTGCATCACAACAGAACTCTATGACTCAAAGTACTTTATTTAAGAGGCTCCAAGAGCCATACATAACATATCCATACAGGTAGGGGTCACATGACCCAACACTCAAGTCATACAGTCATACAAGCACAAACGGAAGCTACATGTCTGAGTACAGACAACTTAGAAAATAAAACAGGTTTGGTGTAGCCTGACTATCTACAAGGCCCTTCACAAGCTCCAGATCTCCATCTGGGTGTCAAGCTACTCGTCGACGTCAACGTCTATGCAGAACCCATCAGCAGGGGAAGGGTTCTCCTCTGCAACAGTTATTAAGCAAACATGAGTACAAAGGTACTCAGCAAGTCTTACCACAGAACCTATCATACATGCAACATTATCAAAGGGGGTAGTGGAGTTCATAGCAGAAATCCAGCTTTGACTCTTGGCTAACCTATACTACAACTCTCAACAGATTGCAAGATGTTATTACGAACACGAGTCCTCTACTCACCACAACAATACATTACCGAGGATCCTCTTCCGTCATCCTACGGAAGGGCCATCCACGGCACTCAGACTTATCTTGAGGCTTTTAGTAGAATCCATCAACTTGTCTATGAACTATAAGAGTAACCAAGTAGTCCGTACCGCGAACAATGGCTATTCGAATAGATTAATAACCCTGCAGGGGTATACCTCTTCACACACGCTTCCACCACTTATCGCCGTTTACTCGACATGTACTCGGCAACCTTGAAGCGGAAGCCTAGCGAGGGTGTCGGCCACGACCTGACTAACTACTCAAGTCTCTCGTCCAGGTTTATCGCCTATTTGGGTTCCATCCGCGGGGAGATCCGGCCGGGGTGTCGCTCAGGGCCCCAAACGATGTGTACAGGGTTCCCGAGTCACCAAACGGGCAACCGGTACACCGTGCCACGTACCTGTCGCATCACAACCCACCCCGAGGAGGGTCCATTGGTTTCGGGCCCAATGCATGGTAGTAGCTGGAACTTGAACCACACATACAGATCTCGGGTCCTATAGACGGTTCCAATGAAACAACCCACCACGTACACCTACATGGCCTTTCATCGATACCTTTACCAAGCGTATTCCACACTTCCTTCTCTTTATCGGTATGATCATTTCACTCTGATCCATCACCCAGATGAACCAGACCAGACACAACTCTAAGCATAGCAGGCAACATAAACAAATATCATGGTGGATCACACATCACATGGCTCAATCAACTCCTACACATGCTAGTGGGTTTCAACTATTTACTGTGGCAATGACAGGTCATGCAAGGGAATAGGGTTCAACTACCACAGCAAGTAGCAGTTCACACGCTGTTGCCTTAATGCAGTAAAAGAGAGCAGGAACGAGAAGTTTGGGTTTGTATCGGAATGATTAATGATTGCTTGCCTGACAAAGTGGTTGTCGGGTACTGCTCTTCAACTGGATACGCAGCAGTATCCTCGGGAGCAGGACCTAACACAGAGAATACCGGCGATACAATCATTAAACAAAAAAAATGCAACAATATGATGCATGCTCATGACATGGAAAGATGCATGTGTGTTGGGCTAATGCAACTATAACCAGAGGGGTTTGAGCCTATTTGAATCAAAGATTCAAATTGGCACTTTAGCTATTATTTAAATAAGTGTATTATCATGTTTTAATGTATACAGCAAGGTTAACTTGCTCAAACATGCATGAAACCAGTGCCATTGGAAAGATTGGATTTTTCTGATCATTTTTCATATATAAATCTTTTCCATCGAGCTACTGTTGAATTTATATGATTTTTTGAAGTTTAGGCATTTTCTGGAATTTCCTGAATTATTTTTAAATCTAAAAATCCCAGAAAATCCTTTACTGCGTCAGCATGACATCATGCTGACGTCAGTAAGTCAACAGGGCTAGTCCAAGTCAAACCTGACCAGTTGGACCCACTGGTCAGTGTCACAGTTAACTAATTAACTAATTAGAATTAAATTAACACCTAAACTAGGTTTGATTTGCAGGCAGGGCCCACATGTCAGTGACCCAGGGGGGTCAAACCCGTGGTCAAACAAGTCAAACTCGCCGGCGAAGTGACGCCGGCGAGGCCAGACACGGCGGCGTGCTTCGGAAAACGGCCACAGGGCTCGGTTCGAGCCGCGGTCGGGCGCTTTGGAGAGCCCTCGTCGTTGCGCGTCGAACGGTGGTGGTCGCCGGACCTGTGGGGGCCGGAGACGACGGCAACGAGCTCGACGGCGGCGCCGGCGTTCGGGCGTGTGTGGAGACGCGGCTGCAGTGGCCTAGGCGATGCGTGCATAGTACCTAGCTCGTCTACGTGCTGCGGTGAGCGAGATGGACATGTGCCAGTGACCAAATGGTCACCGGAGCATCGCCGGCGGCGAGCACGGCGGCGATGAGTTTCGGTGATCAACGGAGCGGCGGCTACACGGCGCAAACGAAGCGGTGAAGAGAGGGGTTCGGCGTAGAAGCTCACAGCGGTGCTAACGAGCTCGACGGAGAGGTCGGGGACGCCCTGCAGCTTCTTAATCAACGGCGAGGTGCTCCGGCGATCCGAGGTTGGGGACGGCGGCGTGAAGGCGTTGCAGGGCTCCCGGCGATCCGTGGCTCAGCGAGGAGGAAGAGGGCGTCGTGGCGAACCTTTTGGACACGGTCACGGGTCGAGGGGGAGTGTCTAGGTGCGGCAATGGCGAGCGGCGGCGACGAGCGGCTCGGTGGTGAGAGGGAGAGAGCCAGGGGAGGCGACGGGGACGAGGGGAAAGTGCGAGAGGGGTCGGGGCAGCTGCGTGGCGATGCCAGGAGACGTCCAGGCCGTCGGGAGGCAGGCAGGCAGGGTGGAGGTGGCCGGGCGCGCGTCGGCGTGCGGCGGCCACGCGCGATGCCGACTGGCGCGAGGAGGAAGGCGACAGAACGGGGCTGGTGGGCTGGGCCGGCCAGCTACAGTGCTGGGCCCGAGGTAAGTCCTTTCTCTCTTTCTTTTCTTTCCTATTTCTTTTCTGTTTCATTTGTTTTGCAACTTTGTTTAATTAATTAAAATGCCGGAGCATTTTTATAACTCATGAAACTTGTCATGCCCACTGTATATAATATGAACATCATGGAACATTATAGTTTATGATTATTTGAGCATTTAAAATATTTTATAGCATTTAAATGCCCAAATTCAAATACCATATGATTTAATCCAGAGCCCTTAGATGTCCTAAAAAATTGTGCACCATTTTTAGCAAAGGTTTGAGACCAAGGCAGAAATGATGAACATTTTTGAAGGGCATTTTGGGTACATTGGAAAAGATTTTATCAAACCCTAGTTTTTAGAAGAGGGGTGCTGGGGTTTCTGTCATTCCCATTTCAAGTTTCTTTGATAAGTAAACATGATGCACACTCTAGCTAGCCCTAATGCAAGTGCTTAACTAGGGATGTGACACCGCTTGTCCAAAGAAAGAACAATGTCATGCAGACTCCGCATAGCACCGGTTGCAGCATCGAGCATATTTCTCGGTAGCATCGGCCTACCCGCCACATGCACCCTCCTCATTACATCCTCATGTGAAGGTGGATTGTCCTGAGCACGGATCGTACTCGGTGCCGGCTGGCTCGCACCCTTGTTAGTCTTTCTTTTGCGTGCCTTCTTCTTCTCCTATAATGGGACCGAGTTCTGCTTACAGACCGCCTTCTTGAATGTGTTGGGGCTGATAATATTTCGCACCTCGCCTATCTGAGGCTCGGTGAAGTCGACAGCTGGAGGCGTCTCCTGAGAGCTGAACGGCAGACGACGCCTGTTGCAACTTGGCTTCTCCGTGGTACCAGCTAGATCGCGCACGTCTTTTGTTGGGTTGGGTTCTTGAGAAGGAGGCCCCATGAAGTCGCCACCGTACCCATTATCGGCAAAGTACTGATCAACGTTGGCAAATGTATCGTCGTCGTCGTCGTTCTGATCCTGTGCCATATGCATGTTTGGATCCAGTGGCATAGGGATGTTCGGCACCGTTGCGGCGGTCTTGCCATGGGGCCGTCTTGGCGCCAGCACGACTGGCGGTGTTGTCTTTGGGGTGGTGTCCCCCGCCCCCAAACGAATCTGGCTCTTCAGCCAAAGCAGGGGCCAGCTCAGGCAGGCGCTGAGGGTCATCACGTCATCATCGTCGGCCCCGACGGGTCTAATCGGAGGTAACAACTCGTCGCAGCCTGGCAGCACCTGAACCAGTTGAACCCTAAACAAGTTGGGTGGCATCTGGGTACCGTGGAACAAGGGGTTTCCCGGTTGAACGATTTTTCCCTTGGCGACATCGACCAACTCGTTGTTCACGAAGTGCAGGAGAGTGCACGGAACGTCGGCGGCGCCCTGCGAAAACATGTAGGGCGTCAGGGATGCCGAGTCAAAGGCAAGGAGATGAAGTCCTCGGCTGAGAGAGGCTTAATTAGTTACCATGATGATGGCGTCGAGCTCGGCTATTGTCAAGGCACCGCCAACGGCAGGCGTGCAGTTGACGGAGGGGCCGCTTGCTGCAGAGGTGTCGGCCGGCGTACACCTGGGTGCATTAAACTCCCGTGCCGGCGTCGGAGACACCAATACCGCCTCCGCCGGAGACACCAATAGCCCCGCCATCGCGTTCTGCGAGTTGCTGGCCGTGAAGCTAGGAATCGGGGGCGGCCCCTGTTGGCCGCCCGCAATCCACGCACTCAAACCCTCGATCAAGGTAGGCACAATGGCGGTGATCGTCGCTCTGAGCTGTTGTTGCACTTGCTCTTGGACAATCTCCGGAATCCGCGCCACCTGTGCCTTGAGTTCTTGATCATCGCCCGCCTGGCTTTCCGAGCTGGTCTTTTTCTCCTTTCGCCCACCAGCGTTATAGTATGACGACCATTTTGTCGACAAGCCTTTGCCAGCCACACGACCAGCTGACGACGGCTTACTGAGCTTATCCTTGTTCTTCATTACATTCAACGCCCTATTTAGAGTCGTGTCCCAAGGGTTGCTCTTAGTCGACCCCGCGCTACTGCTTTCAGTCGCCTGGGGAAGGAATGTGAACCATTTAGAAATTTGGCTTCATTAATTAGAATGCAACCATATGGAGCTAATTACTCGGGGGTGTATTCCTTACCAGAACAAGCTCAAGCGCCCTGGTCTTCGGATCCGTGGTAAGCTCCTTTGTTTTCGGGTCCTTCTTGTACCGGGGCCTGACAAAGTTCCTGGCCTTGCTCGGCATGGTCCGCCTCCTCCTTGTCCCATATAGGCTCCGCCACTCTGTAACCGCCGGGACCAAGTGTGTGTTCCCCTAAGTTCAGCTCCCGCATTTCTTTCCCCCATTGACTTGATTCGGAGTTTGCGGTGCTCGAGCAATTGATCTTGAAGTCGTTGTAGTCATCTTCGGTGATCGAAGGATTTTTCTCCTTGATCTTCTCATAACTCTCACCTTTCTCGATCATTCTCTTCACATTGCTTTTCCAAGTAGACAGGGCCTTGCTCATCTTCGTGAGGGCATCATTTTTCACTTTATTCCCTTTGAGGCTTGTGTTTTCAAATTCAGCGGGGAACTTGTATCGTTCGTGCAGCTTCGTGAAGAGGAGGTTGCGCAAATTCCCTCGGTCAGGATGCCTCAGGTTCTCGGTGTTGATCGAGACGGTGCTTCGGAGAATGCACCCGAGCTGAAGCGAGTACCCCTTGACTATTCGTTCGGGCGCCGTTGGATTCCCGTCGGAGTCCACTTCAGTAACTTCCTCCTTGAGGGTGCGGAGCACGATCGGGCGCCGGTCCTTCCGTTGCCTCTTCGGTTGGCTGCCATCTGTGCGTGCGCCGCCATCATCAGTGGTGGCATCCTCGGCGGCACCATCAGTGGTGGCATCAGTGGGGTCTTCCTCGGCGGCACCATCAGTGGTCTCAGGATCGGTGGGGAAGGCGGCGTCCTCATACAAGTGAGGTTGTTCCTCGATCTCCTGGGATAGCTCCCAAAATGCCTTGCCGCCCGAACCCCTGGCCTCATCGTTGTTGGCCATGTTTCTCTCTAAATAGGAACAAAGTTTGGTCAAAAAGTTGGTTATTGTAAAGGAACAACATCATGGTCTCATCATTTAGGGTTTGTCGACACCGAGGCATCCTAAAAGCTAAGCTTTTATCATTGAGGGTTTTTCGACGCCGAGGCACCCTAAAAGCCTAAGCTTTCATCATTTCAGTTTTTATCGACACCGAGGCACCCTAAAAGCCAAGGTTTTATAATTTATGGTTTGTCGACACCGAGGCATCCTAAAAGCTAAGCTGGGAAGGAGAATTCTAAGTTGGGCCTAATCACTTGGCTCTATTGCCGCCTATGGTTTAATGCAGCTAGAATAAAGGGACACTTGATCCTACTTAATTAACTACTAAGATACCCTGGCCCATGCATTAGTCACAAGTACCCCATATGTCCTATTTTTTAGCAAAGTCATGCTAAAATTCACGGAAAATTTCAGCATTACCTTTGCTGAAAATAGGACATATGGAGTACCCGAATTTGCCGGAACGGAAGTTAATCGACATTCCAGAAAACTCAAGGGCCTCTCGGATGGACAAGGCCAAAAAGGCCTCCATCACAACATGGAAAATACATTGGCATGTGAAGAGGTGAAACAATATATGCATCTCCAAGCAGTATCATTCAACATTTTGGACAAACCACTACAAGCAATATTGGATCAGATACAAGAAGAATGTGAGAAAATGCAGACAAATACTAACAGATTGAGGTTCTATGCTATTAACATTTCAAGTCAAAACCTTTTCTGGTTAGTAAGTGTTTCTTGAGCATATGTATGTAGTAAGTGTTTCTGCTCTCAGTGTTTCAAAACACATATTTTAGCTACCTAGTACCAGTGCTATTACCCAGCAGTTAATTAGCTTTTGCTTTTGCTTTTCAGTGCCAAATTCTAGCTAGTACCAGCAAATTAACATCTAGGAGCAATCATTTTCAAATATATATACACTGGACATTTTTATATTAACCTAAGGAAAAATGAACTAGCAGTACTAGTAGTTTTTTTTCTTCTTCATTAACTGTACTAGCAGTTTTTTTTCTTCTTCATTAACTGTATTAGCTATTTACTAGCAGTACTAGCACTTGGATCATATGCTAATGCTACATTGATACATCATCATGCTAGGTAATATTAAACCCAAGCAACTTTATAATCAACCCAAGATACATCAACTACTGCACTGTCCTGCCTAATAAAAACAGTCATGCCAACATATAGTATATAAATCTGAATTTGTGTTTACAAGAAGAGTGCCCATTGCAATGTAAACCTGAGAACACAACTCACCTCAAGTGCAGGGTATAGCAGACACCTACTTCTTCAGTCAAGTGCAGTAAAAGATCGTTTGCAGAACCTGTTTAGTCAGAGTTGAACATTAGAATCCATACTATGCTCTACTATGCTTGTAAAGGAACACTATGACCTCCCTACCATTTGAGTAAGCTGAAGCTTGGCTTCAACTACTGACATCACCAATTAAAATTCAGATAAAGAGTAAGGTCCTAGAACTCACAAATTATGCATGCATATTTAAGTGGAGGAAACTCCAAGCTTGTATCCAAGGTTATCTATCTCCACGTTTACATAAGTAAGATCATGCAAATAGCAAAACTCTGCTCTTAAAAGATGCTGGACTCCAACCTTTCAGTACATTGGTAAAGCACTCATCATACATATGCCTTCTAAATCTTCCATGCTTCTAAATGAAGGTCAATATAGAATAATGCACACAACATCAAAACAATAATTATAATGGGAAAACTAAATGCACACAGCAAGTTCATAGACGAATGAAACTAAATGTTTACAAACTAGAATCACCCGGGTGAGAAGCAAAAAATTGTACCGGCTTCACAGGTAGCACTACTTGGAAATACGAAAAATAAAATAAAAAGAAAAATAGACACCAAATGGGGACTACGGGAAGATGAAAAGATGAGAACTCTACATAACTAATATTGGTATGACAGATAGAAAACTGAGAATGGATAAAAAAACTAAGCATGGCAGCAAGACGCTGATGCATCTTCTGTGTCGCCAACTTTCAAAACAGAACCGGAATTCTGTTGATAAATGGAAGCATTTTTATAGTCCCTCGAAACAAAATAATCACAATACAGAAGCACCTAGGTAAGAAGCTGGAAAATAATACCATGAAACTTCAATAACAGAATCTGTGCCAATCCTGAGAATGGATAAAAAAATCTAAGCATGGCAGCAAGACATGAGTGTTATTGTGCCGCCCCCTTCAATAGCAGCAATGACCTAGATGGCTTAAGTTGCATCCAAGGCGATGTATCGAAAGATGAGTGTTTCCTGTGTCCTCATAGATCTGTACTAGCAATACATGGTTTAAATAAGCAATAAAATACTACCAGAGGAAGTCATAGCTGCAAAATTTGCATGGGCTGCAAAATTTGTATGTGCTCCTCCCTCTCTCTCTCTCTGGTAACTAACTAAATAAATTGACCACAAAATAAGTGGACTTGTTCATCTACACCATGGACTTGTTCGCGTACTAGCAAGAGCAGAAATTTGTTCCAAAAGGTTGGGCTTGTGCTAATGAGAGAGAGCAGATGGGAGTGGAAGGGGATGGGGAGAAGGCCAAACCTTGAGGAGGACAGATCCTTCGTCGACGGCGACCGTGGGAGCGGAGGAGCGGAGGAGCGGAGGAGCAGAAGACCGTGGGACCGTGGAAGACGGGCGGCGGTGAGCGCTAGGGCTCGTGGGCGCGGCGCTGGTGCTCCACGGGAAGGCGGCGCGCGTCGGGGACGGGGAGGCAGCGTCGAAGCGAGCCGGGGG
>LR738712.1:406386645-406493775 GCA_902687465.1 Secale cereale
CATCAAACAATAATGCCGGTGGAGCGGGGGAGGGTGCGAGGGGTGCGGGGGGCCGGCGGCGGCGATTGAGTAGGGGAGGGGTGCAGGGGGTCGGTGGCGGCGGTTGAGTAGGGGAATCGAGGTGCGGGGGGTTGGCGGCGGCGGCCGGTGGACCGGGGGGTCCTCGGTGGCGAGGGGGACCGGATCTGGCGAGGTGGGGATAGCGATCGAGATGGAGGGGGATCGAGATCGAGTGCCCATGAAATTTAAAAATATTCATGATAGTTCAAAAAGTGCCCATGAAATACAATCGAGAAATGAAGGCTACGATTTAAATACAATCGATCTTAGCTAGCTATCTGTTCACAATCTTCTTGCCCTTCTTTTTCGCAAATGGAGTTCTTCTGTGGAACAGACGTCCTTTAGGTAGGGTGGTCCTGCTTCTTCTTGTGGTGTATGCTGCTACTTCATCATCGTCGTCATGTTCGATCCTCGGGTCGCCGTACTTGTCAAAGTCTTGCTCATTGGCTACTCCATCCATTCCGATGATCTTCCTTTTGCCTCTCCTCACGACAACACGACTGAGCTTTGACGGGTCGGTAATGAAGAAGCATTGGTCAACTTGGGAAGCCAGTACCCATGGCTCATTTTTCGCGGTGACGTTTGCGCCCGCGGTCTTTGATTTGGCTTCGGGTATAACCATGGTGGTGAAATATCGGTCTTCTTTTAGGACGCTCTTGGCCCATCTGACACGGAACATCGGGACCTTCTCTCCAGTGTAGCTCAGCTCCCATATCTCCTCGATCCTTTCGTAGTATCTGTCCTTGTCATTACCGGTGTAGGATTCCATCGTTACCCCGGAGTTATGATAACCATCGCTCTTCATGTCCTTGGCCTCGGTGTAGAATGTGTAGCCGTTGATATCGTACGCCTCATAGGTCATCAGATTGTTCTCGGCGCCCTGTGACAAGGCGAATATGAATTGTTCTTCCGCGGAAGAATCCTCATGTAAAGGGTACGACAGAAGCTTCTTCTTGAACCAACGCGTGAAACATGAGTTGTGCTCTTTGATTATATCTTCGTCCGTCCTCTGTTGGTCTTGGTCATTGTACGTCTTCTCAATAAAGGTTTTGTGCTCTACCACCCAAGGATCGACCACGTCTATGTGTTGTAGCACGACTAGGTTTGCTCTTTCAAAGTCGGCGAGTCGACCCTCGAAGTCGACATGCATTTCACGGCGACCCTCACGGTGACCCCATCCAGCGAGCCTGCCGAGGTGCCTGTTGACGGGCAGACCAACGGGGTTCTCAATGCCTAGATAATTCATGCAGTAGGAGATGCACTCTTCGGTCAGAAAGCCCCTGGCTATGCTTCCCTCTGGACGTGACATTTTGCGAACGTATCCTTTGATGACACCATTCATCCTTTCGAACGGCATCATGTTGTGCAGGAACGTCGGCCCGAGTTTTATGATATCGTCCACGATATGGACCAGCAGATGCACCATAACGTCGAAGAATGCGGGCGGGAAGTACATCTCAAGCTCGCATAGTATCACCACGATCTCTTCCTGTAGCCTTCTGAGTTGCCTCACGCTAACAGACTTCCGAGAGATGACGTCAAAAAAGTTGCATAGGCCAAATAGGGTTTCATGGACGTGCGCGTCCATGATCCCACGGATTGCAACTGGAAGTATCTGCGTCATCAGCACGTGACAGTCGTGAGACTTCATCCCGCTGAACTTCAGCTTCGCTGGGTCTAGGTATCTGCTTATCTTCCCCGCATAACCGTAAGGAAGTTTTACTCCTACGAGGCAGGTGAAAAACTGCTCGATCTCCTCCTGACTTAGAGTGAAGCACGCGGGAGGGTAGTCATTTCCGGTCTTCTTGGCCTTTTTGCCTTTGCGATGACTTTCGGTGTCCTGCTTCACCTCATCATCATCATCATCATCATCATATATAGTGTGAAGCTCCTGCCTGATGCCCATTGATTTCAAGTCTGCCCTTGCTTTCGGCCCATCTTTGGTCCTCTCTGGCATGTTGAGCAGAGTACCAAGTAGGCTCTCGCACACGTTCTTCGTGATATGCATTACATCAAGGCTGTGAGGCACACGGTGGATCTTCCAGTACGGCAAGTCCCAGAAAACAGACCTCGTTTTCCATACCTTCAGCAGCGGCTCTGGCGCCTTTCACTTCTTTCCCGGCTCTGGCGCCTTTTCCTTATTTCCCGGCAGTGGGCAATCTTTCCAATTTTTCAACAGCTTGTCTATTTCCTCGCCGCTCCTCGTACGAGGGCGTCCTCGGGGTTCGGTTTCACCATCGAACAGATCCTTGTGTTTTCTCCATAGGTCATCGTCGCGAAGCCACCTTCGATGTCCCATGAACACGGTTTTCGAAGACCCGGGATCTCTATCTAGCTGGCGATACGTTGTGTCATCCATGCACCTCACGCATCCAGAAAATCCGTGGACCACCTGCCCCGCGACATATCTGTAACCAAGATAGTCGTGCACCGTCGTGAGTAGCACGGCTCTCATAGGGAAATATTCTTTCTCTGCAGCATCCCACGTATTGGCTGGCGCTTTCCACAGCGTGTCAAGCTCCTCTTTCAGCAGCCCCAGATACAGATTGATGTCGTTCCCTGGTTGTTTCGGTCCTTCAATTAGCATACTCATGTGAATGTACTTCCTCTTCATGCACAACCAGGGGGGAAGGTTGTACATCCACACAAACACAGGCCAGGTGCTATGTGTGCTTCTCTGGCTGCCAAACGGATTGACTCCATCGGTGCTCACGCCCAGCACGATGTTCCTTGGATCGTTCCCAAATTCTAGGTCTTCGAAGTTCAACGCTTGCCACTGGCTCGCATCCTTAGGGTGACTCAGCATCTTGTCTTTTTTATCTATCTCCGGATCATTTGCGTCATCTTCTCGCTTCTTCTCCTCCCTATCCGCGTGCCAACGCAGGAGCTTTGCTACCTTAGGGTCAGGGAAATACCGCTGCAGACGAGGAGTGATCGGAAAGTACCACACCACTTTTCGAGGAGCTTTCTTCCTCTTCTTGTATCGAGTGATGGCGCACACCGGACATATGGTAGACTCCGCGTGCTCGTCCTGATAAATGATGCAATTGTTCATGCACACATGGTATTTCACGTGCGGTAAATCCAGAGGACACACGATTTTCTTCGCCTCCTCCAAACTGGTCGGGCACTTGTTCCCCTTGGGAAGGCGTTCGTGCCAGAGTGACATGTTCTCGTCGAGGCATGCGTCGGTCATTTTGTGTTTTACCTTCATCTCCAGAGCCATGAGCATTACTTTCAGGCGGGTATCCTCGGGCCTGCATCCTTCATACAATGGAGTAACCACATCTAACTCAAGTTGATCCATCTTGGCTTTCTCTTGGGCGGGAGCTCTTGCGTTATCGGTCTGCTTGAGAAGCAGCTCTTGAATATGAGGGTTCTGCACCCAGCCCATCGATGGTCCAGCGTCGTCTGCTCCACCGGCATCATCATCTTCATGATCATGCCCGTTGTCTGCTCCGACATCTTCCTCATCTTCATGTCCTGCATCTTCTACATGATGACTGTGTACAGCATCACCGTCATGATCATCTCCTTGGGATTCTTCGTCTTCTCGCCCGCCCGAGCCGCGGTGGTTATCTTGCTGCCCTTCCTCATTTCTTGCCCGGCCCCCATGGACGACTTCGTAGTCATCTTCATCACCTTGCCACCGATAGCCATCCATGAATCCGGGTCCGCAATAAGGCTCTTTAGCTTGCATCTTCGACACGGACATCTTATCTCCGTCTCATTCTTTTGAAGCATCTCGGCCTTCGCGGATCTCAAAAACCTATTCACGATGCCTTCGGTCATCGTGCGCACCATGGTCGCCTGGGGGGTAGAGAAAAATGATATTTTAGAACCAAGAAAAAAATTTCCATGACTTTCCCTAAAAATAGGACCAAAAATAATGCTTAATGCCAAAATTCTCACCGAAACGGAAATGAATCAACATTCCGGAAAAATATTGGCAACTATCGCATTTCAAATACCGGTACACCTCCAAACACAAACACATATGCAACACAACAAACATATGCAACACCACGAACATACATAGATCTAGCTAGGCCATAAAAAGCGCATGTGCACATTGTTGTAGGGAGAACAACATAAATATAGCTTCCTCCTTACTTACCTATGAAAACAAGGTAATTTAACCACTTAATTTCAATGAATCTATGGTGGAAATGAGGTGAAAAAGAGGAGGGACCCGAGACAAGGAGGAGGTGGAGAGAATGAAGTGTGGAGAAAGTGAGTGTGGGTAGCAGAGGTTGTCCAAAATATCTTGTTGCTGCCAACTTACTAATGGCGCACAAACTCTAAATGCACCATTAGTAATCCAGGTTACTAATGGCGCATCTTCTGTTAGTGCGCCATTAGTAGTTTTGAAAAAAATATTAATGCCGCACTGTTCCACAGTGCGCCATTACTAGTTTAAACTAGTAATGGCGCACTGTGGAACAGTGCGCCATTAGTAGTTTTACAAAAAAAAAAAGAATAAAAAATATAATAAAAAACAACATTAGTGGCGCACTTCCCGACAGGTGCGCCATTACTAGTTACAACTAGTAATGGCGTACTGTGTCTGGATGCACCATTAGTATGTTTGGACAGGTGCACTAGTTCAAAAAAACTTTTTGATACTAATGGCGCACCCTGGGCCAGGTGCGCCATTAGTAGTTTGAACTCTAATGGCGTATCAGAAGGTGGTGCGCAGTTAGTATATACTAATGGCGCACTGCTTGTCTGGTGCGCCATTAGTATCAATTCCATCTATAGCCCTTTTTCTAGTAGTGTACGGTTTTGGTTGATTTGTATCTTAAGGTGTTATTCTATTACGAACTCTATGATAGATCGAACGGAAATAATAGCTTCGTGTTATTTTACTACGGACTCTTGAATAGATAGATCAGAAAGGATAACTTTGAGGTGGTTTCGTACCCTACCATAATCTTTTCGTTTGTTCTCCGCTATTAGTTACTTTGGAGTGACTCTTTGTTGCATGTTGAGGGATAGTTATATGATCCAGTTATGTTATTATTGTTGAGAGAACTTACACTAGTGATAGTATGAACCCTAGGCCTTGTTTCCTATCATTGCAATACCGCTTATGCTCTCTTTTATCTTTAATTACCTTGTTGTTTTTATATTTTCAGTTTACAAAAACCTATATCTACCATCCATATTGCACTTGTATCACCATCTCTTCGCCGAACTAGTGCACCTATACAATTTACCATTGTATTGGGCATGTTGGAGACACAAGAGACTCTTTGTTATTTGGTTGCAGGGTTGCTTTAGACAGATCATCCTCATCCTACACCTCCCGCAGATTGATAAACCTTAGGTCATCCACTTGAGGGAAATTTGCTACTGTCCTACAAACCTCTGCACTTGGAGGCCCAACAACGTCTACAAGAGGAAGGTTGTGTAGTAGACATCAAGCTCTTTTCTGGCGCCGTTGCCGGGGAGGTGATTGCTTCAAGGTATATCTTTAGATCTTGCAATCAAATCTTTTAGTTTCTTGTTTTATCAATAGTTTAGTTTATAAAAGAAAACTACAAAAAAATGGAATTAAGGTTACCTCATATGCTTCATCTTTTTAATATCTTTTGTGAAAATGATGGAAAGGAAAATTGTGCTCAAGTACTAGAAGAGGAATTACATAGAATGCTTGGCACTCAAAACTTGAATGATGAGCAAGATTGCAATGTTGTTAGTGTGAATTCTTTAAATATCCACAGTACTAATGATGTTTGCACTATTCATGATGAAAATTTCTCATATAAGCATGTCGATTTTTGTGGAATGCATAGAGTTTGCAAGTACATACCAAATAGGGAAGATAGATTTTGCAAGAGGCATAAGTATTTAGAAACTAAATGGTTGCTAGAAAGGCTAGATGATTGTGCTGAAAATTTAAAATTTCTTTGTCGTACTTGTGAACTTTGCAATGAATGTGGTCATTTCATTCTCCAGTGCAAACTGTTTCATGATCGAATCGTGTCCAAAAATTGTGACGACTTGATTTCCCTTGCACATCATAATGAACTTAGCTTGCTTTTGGGTTATGAAGAAATCAAATGTAGAACTAAGCATCTTCCAGGATTTGCCCTTGATAAACTTCTTGATTTTGATTCAGAGGAAATATATATGTATTGTGCGGTGAATTGCATTGAAAATCCTTATATTACCAATTACCTTAAGACAAGAAAACAAATATGAGATGAAGAGAATACTGATGAAAGGGAAGAGATTTCCCAATATCCTCCTATTATTTCTTATGATGAATCAGGTAACGAGGAGGAGCCTTCTATTCAATCATTCTCATTAATAAAGAGCTCCAGAAAGAAGATTAAACCCACACATAATGTGCAGAAGAAAAAGAAAAGACGGAGAAGCAAAGATAAAAAGGTATCCCTTCCAAATGATGTGCTTCTATTACTCATTGTGATGATGATACTTGCTATACTATCGGTGCTATCCATACTATTAATGAAGAGAGTGATTATGCTTATGATATGCAAAGGCCCAAGCTTGGGGATGCTATGTTTGATGAGAATGATATTTTTGAGAATTTATTTTCTGCAATTAAAGTTTGTCCCAAGCTTGGGGAGGCTATGTTTGATGAAGATGATATTTTTAGCCTCCCAAGTTTTGATGAGCAAAGTTATTATGTTGAAAGCATGCCTCCTATTTATGATGATTATTGTGATGACACTTATGCTATAAAAAGTAGTGTTGATTATATTTATTAAACTTGTCATGATTATGATTACCCCTTTTCTGAACATTACTCTTTTAATGTGGAAACAATCTATAGTATCCAAGTCCCTTATGATACTCCCACTATTCCGAATGAGATGAATTTTGCTTATGTGGATAGTAATAAAATTTATATGCTTGGGGATCATGACAAGAATGCTTTATGTGATAGTTATATTGTTGAATTCATTCATGATGCTACTCAAAATTATTATGAGAGAGGATCATATGCTTCTACATATTGCAATAATATCAAGTTTCCTCTCTATTTGCTTAAAGTTTTGAAGCTATGCTTGTTTTGCTTTCCTATGCTAGTTGATTATTGTTCCCATAAGTTGTTTGCTCACAAAATCCCAATTCAGAGGAAGTGGGTTAGACTAAAATGGGCTTGTTATAATCTTCACGATGCTCCCTTTATGTTTCAATTATTATCTTTTATGAGAGCATCATTGAAATCATCATGCCTAGCTAGGGGCGTTAAACGATAGCGCTTGTTGGGAGGCAACCCAACTTTATTTTTGTTATTTTCTATTGCTTCTGTTTAGGAATAAATATTGCATCTAGCTTCTGTTTAGATGCGGTTTTGTGTTTTAATTAGTGTTTGTGCCAAGTAGAACCTTTGGGAAGACTTGTGTGAAGTATATGCGATCATGCTATAAAAAACAGAAACTTTAGCGCTCACGAGATTAGCTACCATTTTTTTACTAGAGAGTGCTTTTTAGTTGACTATTTTTGCAGATGATTAATAGACAAATTCCTCACCTTTACCAATTTATTTCAGAATTTGTAGAGTTACAGAAGTATTCAAAAGTTGCAGATTGCTACAAACTATTCTGTTTTTGACACAATCTGTTTTCTATGTGTTGTTTGCTTATTTTGATGGATCTATGAGTAGTATCGGAGGGTATGAACCTTAGAGAAGTTTGAATACAGTAGATATTACACCAATATGAATTTAGAATGAGTTCATCACAGTACCTAAGTGGTGGTTTTATTTTCTTATACTAACGGAGCTTACAAGTTTTCTGTTGAGTTTTGTGTTGTGAAGTTTTCTGTTGAATATTATGAGAAGTGTGATACTTGATGATTGTTTCAAGATATGAGGATGGTAATATTAGAGTCATTCTAGTGGAGTACTTATGAATTTGGTAAATACTTGTGTTAAAGTTTGTGTACCGTAGCATGCATGTATGGTGAACCGCTATGTGATGAAGTTAGAGCATGATGTATTTATTGATTGTCATCCTTTGTGTGGAGGTCGGGATCGCGCGATGGTTAACTCCTACCAACCCTTCCCCTAGGAGCATGCGTTGAATATTCTGTTTTGATGACTCGTAGATTTTTGCAATAAGTATATGAGTTCTTTATGACTAAAGTTCCGTCCATGGATTATACGCACTCTCACCCTTCCACCATTGCTATCCTCTCATGTACCGCGCAACTTTCACCGGTACCTTACACCCACCATATACCTTCCTCAAAACAGCCACCATACCTACCTATCATGGCATTTCCATAGCCATTCCGTGATATATTGCCATGCAACTTTCTACCGTTCCGTTTGCTATGACATACTTCATCATTGTCATATTGCCATGCATGATCATGTAGTTGACATCGTATTTGTGGCTAGGCCACCATGCATAATTTTTCATACATGTCACTCTTGATTCATTGCACATCCCGGTACACAGCCGGAGGCATTCATATAGAGTCATACTTTGTTCTAGTATCGAGTTGTAATATCGAGTTGTAAATCAATAGAAGTGTGATGATCATCATTATTAAAGCATTGTCCTAAAGAAAAAAAAAAGAAAAAAAAAAGAAAAAAGAAGGAAAGGACAAAGAAAAAAAGAAAGGCCTAAGAAAAAAGAAATGAAAAAAAAGAAAAAAAGATAAAGAAAAGAAAAGGGACAACGCAACTATCTTTTTCCACACTTGTGCTTCAAAGTAGCACCATGATCTTCATGATAGAGAGTCTCTTGTTTAGTCACTTTCATATAATAGTGGGAATTTTCATTATAGAACTTGGCTTGTATATTCCAATGATGGGCTTCCTCAAAATGCCCTAGGTCTTCATGAGTAAGCAAGTTGGATGCACACCCACTTAGTTTCTTTTGTTGAGCTTTCATACATCTATAGCTCTAGTGCATCCGTTGCATGGCAATCCCAACTCACTCACATTGATATCTATTGACGGGCATCTCCATAGCCCCTTGATACGCCTAGTCGATGTGAGACTATCTTCCTCCTTTTTGTCTTCTCCACAACCACCACTCTATTCCACCTATAGTGCTATATCCATGGCTCATGCTCATGTATTGCATGAAAGTTGAAAGGTTTGAAAAATTTTCAGTATGAAAACAATTGCTTTGCTGAAACCGGGGTTGTGCATGATATGAATATATTGTGTGATGAAGAGGGAGCATAGCCAGACTATATGATTTTGTAGGGATAACTTTCTTTGGCCATGTTATTTTGAGAAGACATGATTGCTTTGTTAGTATGCTTGAAGTATTATTATTCTTGTGTCAATATAGACTTTTGTCTTGAATCTTTCGGATCAGAACATTCATGCCACAATAAAGGGAATTACATTGAGAATTATTTTGGGTAGCATTCCACATCAAAAATTCTGTTTTTATCATTTACCTACTCGAGGACGAGCAGGAATTAAGCTTGGGGACACTTGATACGTCTCCAACGTATCTATAATTTATTATTGTTCCATGCTATTATATTATCCTTCTAGTATGTTTTATGGGCTTTTATATACACTTTTATATTATTTTTGGGACTAACCTATTAACCCAGAGCCCAGTGCCAGTTTTTGTTTTTGTCCTGTTTTAGAGTATCGCAGAAAATGAATATCAAACGGAGCCCAATTGACCTGAAACTCAATGGAGGTTATTTTTGGACCAGAAGAAGCCCAGAAAGTGCCGGAGGGGGCCAGAAGGTCCACGGGCTGCCCACGAGGGTAGCCCCCCCCCCCCCAACTGGGCGCGCCCCTTGCCTCGTGGACAGCCCGGAGAGCCCCTTTACTTGCCCCCGACTCCAACACCTCCTATATATATTGAAACCTCCGAAAAGTAACCTAGATCGGGAGTTCCGCCGCCGAAAGCCTCTTTTGCCACCGAAAACCAATCTAGACCCATTCTGTCACCCTGCTGAAGGGGGGGAATCCCTCTCCGGTGGCCATCTTCATCATCCCGGCGCTCTCCATGACGAGGAGGGAGTAGTCCACATTTGGGGCTGAGGGTATGTACCAGTAGCTATGTGTTTGATCTCTTTCTCTCGTGTTCTTGAGATGATACGATCTTGATGTATCACGAGCTTTGTTATTATAGTTGGATCTTATGATGCTTCTCCCCCTCTACTCTCTTGTAATTGGTTGAGTTTTCCCTTTGAAGTTATCTTATCGGATTGATTCTTTAAGGATTTGAGAACACTTGATGTATGTCTTGCGTGGGATACCTGTGGTGACAACGGGGTATTCTATTGATTCACTTGATGTATGTTTTGGTGATCAACTTGCGGGTCCCGTGACCTTGGGAATCTATGCATAGGGGTTGGCACACGTTTTCGTCTCGACTCTCCGGTAGAAACTTTGGGGCACTTTTGAAGTTCTTTGTGTTGGTTGAATAGATGTTTCAGAGATTGTGTGATGCATATCGTATAATCATGCCCATGGATACTTGAGGTGACAATGGACTATCTAGGTGACATTAGGGTTTTGGTTGATTTGTATCTTAAGGTGTTATTCTAGTATGAACTCTATGATAGATCGAATAGAAAGAATAGCTTTGTGTTATTTTACTACGGACTCTTGAATAGATCGATCAAAAAGGATATCTTTGACGTGGTTTCGTACCCTATCAAAATCTCTTCATTTGTTCTCCGCAATTAGTTACTTTGGAGTGACTCTTTGTTGCATGTTGAGGGATAGTTATATGATCCAGTATGTTATTATTGTTGAGAGAACTTGCACTAGTGAAAGTATAAACCCTAGGCCTTGTTTCTTATCATTGCAATACCGTTTATGCTCACTTTTATCTTTAGTTACCTTGCTGTTTTTATATTTTCAGATTACAAAAGCCTATATCTAGCATCCGTATTGCACTTGTATCACCATCTCTTCGCCGAACAAGTGCACCGATGCAATTACCATTGTATTGGGTGTGTTGGTGACACAAGAGACTCTTTGTTATTTGGTTGCAGGTTTGCTTGACAGAGACCATCTTCATCCTACGTCTCCTGCGGATTGATAAACCTTAGGTCATCCACTTGAAGGAAATTTGCTACTGTCCTTCAAACCTCTTCACTCGGAGGCCCAGCAAGGTCTACAAGAACAAGGTTGTGTAGTTGACATCAGTTTGCCATGATATGCCTTGTGGTGAGGGCAACAATCTGGCAAAGTGACCTACTCACTGTTTGCTATTTTCTGAAACTTAGTAAAATTGCTATGTCTCAATCTGCACTATTGTGATGACATGTTTGATTGATGCTACAGTCAAATATATGCATAGTTGGAGATGTCCAATGGGCATGGCTTGAAGTCCATGCATCTCAACTTGCTCTCAACTTGCTTGAAAATGTTTCTGTCAGCCTGTTAACAACATGTTCAATTTGGCAAAGCTTAGTGTAATCAATCCATGCATATAATGGAGTTGTGCCAATGGAGTTATTTGGAGTATGCCATGCCTACTACATGTTCATGACCTTTACATGCATATTAGGATTGCTATGCTTGATGTTATGTTCCTCCAAAGTCAGTATCATGATGTGCTTGGTTGCATACCCAGATTTTCACAAAGTCTGAGAATCTACTATTTCATGTTTCCTTATTGTTTTGATGAAGGCCATGAACCTATTGCTCTCATGTATATGCCATGCTGTGTTCCTTGAGCTACATGTTATGTTCTAGCTTGCCATGCTTTTTCTTGCCATGTTCTTGTTCTGTAGCTTAATTATTTCTTGCCTCCTACATTTCAACATATTAACTCTACTCATGTATATGCCCAGTTTTTCACCAAGTCATAATCTGTGATATAAAGTTTGCTTGCTGCCTTGATCATGTTAATTTATTATTGATGCATATGGACCTGATAGTTGATGATATTGGAAGCATGTGATATGTACTTTGAGTTCACGCCATGATGTGCCTATCTTGTACTTGTAGCATGTTGTTTTGATGCTTGTAAGATGCATTGTTGTTGTTTTGGACAGCTTGTCCTTTAATCTTGTTTCGTGTGTATGTGTTGAACCGTGGCTCCGTTTGTGGCATGCTCTATATGAAACTTGCTTGGTTTTGCATGTAGATGCATCATGTCATGTTGCATCCATGTTTTGAGTGTTGTTCTTGATGTTTGAATGCATTTTGCTTCAATGCCATGCTTAACTTGTTTTGCTCTTATCTTTTAGCCGTAGCTCCGAATTAAATAAAATTTATATGTAACTTGACTAGAAATTCATGTAGATGATCATGTTGCATCCTAACTTTCCTTTTAATAATTTTAACATAAGGTTTGTTCAGATCTGGACCAATTTCGAAATTTGCATATGAGGACTTACATAAATTGTTATATGTTGTTTCCGGCCTCATTTAAACTTGCCTTGTTTTGTTGTTCTTGTATGCATAATCCCTTACCATGAGTTGCATCATGTAGCATTGTCATGCATCATACTTGGTTGAGCATCATGCCTGGTTTATATGTTGGGTGTTTACCATGTTGTTTGCTTCTTCTCTTTAGTTCATGTTTTGTTGTGATCGTGAGGATTCATTCGACTACGCTTGTTCGTCTTGGTGGCTTCATCTTCTTCATGGACTCGATCTTATTCCTTGCAGGATTTCAGGAAAGATGACCCTCACCTTGGATCTCATTACTATCATTGCTATGCTAGTTGTCTTGGTGCTATCGCTATATGTCGTGCTACCCACCACTTGTTCATCAAGCCTCCCACTATGCAATGAAACAACCTCTAACCTTTGTTCCCATGATCCTAGCAAACCATTGCTCGGCTATGTTACGCTTGCGCAACCCCTCTTATAGCGTTGTTAGTTGCAGGCAAAGATGACGATTGCTCCATGTCGGATCTTGGATTTTGGAATATCACAATATCACTAATTGAAATTAATGCACATATATACTTGGCAACTGGTGGAAGGCTTGGCCTTTTTCCTGGTGTTTTGTTCCACTCATGCCGCCTTAAGAACCGATAAACCGATGCTATGTTCCTTGAGTTTGCATTCCTAACACGGTTGGGGGTTATGGGACCCCATTAACAGTTCGCTTTGAATAAAACTCCTCCAACAAGGCCCAACATTGGTTTTACCTTTTGCCTAATAATTAAAAACTTGCATAGGGACTTTCCGAACCCCGAAGACTTAATTAACAACACCGGGCCAATGCTCATCATGAGTGCTGATCCAAACTAGAGCCCCATGCAGCGCCACCACGAGGAAACTCAAGGACTGGTTTTAGTTGTACATACTGCTTATCCGGTCATGGCCTGAGATGAGATATGCGTGGCTACTATCAAGGTATCGGCATGCTGGGAGGTCTTGCTGGACTTGTTTTACCATTGTCGAAACGCCTTGTGCACCAGGATTCCGAGTCTGATCGGATTGTCCCTAAGATAAGAGGTTTTACCTCTTCTTATCATGAGAGCTTGTGATGGGCTAAGTTGGGACACTCCTCCAGGGTTATGATCTTTCGAAGTCGTGCCCGTGGTTATGTGGAAGATTCGAATTTGTTAATTTATGGTTGTAGAAAACTTGAAAGATGATCCGAAATAAAATACACCAACCATGTGAGTAACCGTGACCGTCTCTTTTCATTTTGAGAAGAGAACACGGTGGGGTTATGTTTGACTCGTAGGTAGTTCAGGATCACTTAGCGATTATTACTAGTTTGCGACCATTTTTGTAGCTTCTCATCTTTCTCTCTAATCATAAGTTAGCCACCATACAAATGCTTAGCCACTTGTTGCAGACTCACCACTTATCCTTTTCATACCCATTAAGCTTTGCTAGTATTGATACCCATGGTTATGGGATTCCTGAATCCTCGTGGATCACAGATACTACAACACCAGTTGCAGGTATAGGTTTCCGATGACTTGAAGTGAGAGTGATGCTTATTTGTGTTGGAGTTCTTTCTTTTTCTTCTTCTTCGTCAGTCTTGGGATAGGTTCCTGGTCGGCAGCCTAAGATAGCAGGATGGATGTTGCGTGCTTTCATGTGTTTCCATACGTAGTCCGATGTCTTGTATATGATGTTGATGTATTCATGTGGCAGTTGTATGACTTGTATATATCCCCATCTATTTATGTAATGGTCCGATGTACTGATATCCATCTTGCTAAGCGCCTGAAATGCGGTTGTGCCCCAATCACGAAGTTATCACATGATCAAGATAAAATCGCATCTGGGCGTGACACGGGGTCCTTGGTGCCTTGTCCTCGCATGAGCTAATCACGAGTGGGTGAGTATGGGTGCACGGCCCGGTTCGTTCAAACTGCAGTCCAGCGCTTCAATGTCAGGGAAGCTGTCGTGGAATTGGCACGGCAGATGTCCGGTTTAGAGGACTTAGGTGTGGAGCCATCGCGCGGGTTAGCTTGAAGAGGTTAAAGCACACAAAGAACACAAAGGGTTTATACTAGTTCGGCCCCTTCGATGAAGGTAAAAGCCTACGTCTTGTTTGGTTTGGTATTGCTTGGGCGTCGATGAACAGGGAGCGGATTGCTTGCCTGTGTCTCGACGGGTTGTTGCTTGTCCTTGAACCGTCGCCGGGTCGTCCCTTTATATAGGAGGCGACGCCCGGTCCGGTTTACAGAGTCCCGAGGCCGGCTCATAATAGTGTCCGCCTCGGTCTCTACTCTTTCTACCTTATAACTCAAGTTACATGATAGGACGGTTCATAAACCGTAAGCTTTACATATGGGCCCTAAGCCTCCACGGGCCGTAACCTCTAACTCATAACCTACTGGGCTTATGATAACACAACTACATTAACGTAATACGGATCTCCCTAGCCGGTTTATACCTGCTAGTAATATCCCTGACATTAGGCCCCAGAGTGATTTGAACTTGTTCATCTCAGTCTTCTAAGTCTTTGCATAAATTTCCTCTCTGTAGCTTCTCTACTTTGTAAACCGGCTATGACGTCATCTCCGGAAATCATCTTAATCTGTCGTGACATCACCTCTGCATTTATTGCTCACCTTTGTTTGTTACCTTTGTATAAATTCTATCCCGAAGATCGAGGCGGCAACGGAATCTTTATCTAATCTCTGACCTCCTTGATTCCCGGGCTTGCCGTTTCACCTCACCAGCTTCATAAATACCGCTGAGCCCTGTCCTTTTCCTTCCTTCTGCACTTCTTCTTCCTCCATCGCCCGAAGGTCCGCCACCGTATTCGAGCCCCTCGCCGTCGTCAAGCCAGGCCGCTGCATCACCCTGAACCGTGTCCAGAACACTCCGCCGCCGCCTTCTTCTTCCTCAGGTACTTCTTCTTTCTCATTGTAGATCTCAATCTAGGGTTCCTCCATGGCTTCCGCCATGAAACCTCGAAGCTTGCTGTTCATCCCTGTAGGTTACACTTCCAGTAGACTCAAACCTTGGGTACGTTTCGAATGTGCTCCTGCTTCGTGGTTTAAGCTTAGATTCGTACCTTAGATTCAAACCTTAGATTAATTTGGTCTGTAGAAACCATTCGTGGTTCTTCCTATATAAGCAGAGCATATATTTCATCTTTTTCTTACGTCTCAGATCTATTTTGACTTTACCCTTCTGTAGAAACTTGTTTCTTCGTCTTGTAAATATGTAAGCCACTCACCAGTTTAACCAATCATATGCTCCTCTTGTAAAGAATTAGTCATAAGCCCGACGGTTTAGTCTTCTCTTTTTCCTGTTGTCATAAACCGGTAGCTCCTAACTTCACATTGTCGGTGTACTAAAGTAGGGGTACCTTAGTATCCCGAACTTGTGCACGGGCAGTCGCAGCGTCCCTTGGCAGGGCTTGCCGTGCGGCCGCCAAGGTCCACTGTGGTTCCTTTGGAGCCATTCAAGAACAAAGTATTCAAGTTAAAGAAACAAGGCCCCGGCAAGAGGAGCTTGCCGGGAAGGCCACCCAAGGCTCAAGACCACTTCTTTGGCACAAGACCCTGGCAAGGAGAGCTTGCCGGGAAGGCCAAACATGGCATTTCAAGAGACTTGCCACAACGCGCCACACGTCCCGGCAAGGCCCGGAGAGCGACAAGCTTCCGGGCGCGACAAGGTAGCAACCGCGGCAAGGCGCTTGCCGCGACAAACTTCCACTAGGTACCCGCTCTCCACCGCATCCACCCACGTGTCGCTCAGGGACCCTTCCAGACGCACGTGGCGGACGGTGGCAAGCTGGGGGTACACGGTGGCAAGCTGCGATGACGAAGCCACTGTCGTGGCGGACGGTGGCACCCTGATGGTCGCTTTTTTGCACTGTTTGGGGCGACGGCGACGGGCATTTAATGCCCTTGTCCCCTGCCGTCAGGGTTAGGTATAGAGCACTATACAAACACTGTTCCATCTACCACCAATTTTACTTTTTTACCCTCGACTGCGTTGCCACCTGTCGGTGACCCCGTTGACCTATAAAAGAAGGCCCATGCGCAACGTAGAGGGGGTTCCGATCATCGATCACTCTCGCGCTCGGTACTGCTAGCGATAAGCACTGTCGTTTTTCTCGCTCCCGAGCCAAGAACACAATACAAACCAAGGCAGGAGTAGGGTTTTACGCATCCGTGCGGCCCGAACCTGGGTAAACTGCTCGCATGTTTGCCTCGATCTGCTCTTTGTGCATCCTCCGCCCCCTTGCCGTACCGAAAAGGGGCTCTGGTCCCATAGGTGTTCGTGGGCGATCAGTTTCCTCGACATCTTTGGCGCGCCAGGTAGGGGGTGCGTCGAGGTTGTGTGAACCTGATCCGGCGTTCACGCGAGCGAAATCTCCACCAACTTCATCGACTTCATCGACATTCTTACTTATCGAAAACGCTGCAATAGATCCCTTACGGTTGTGGGTCATCAAGTACCGTTTTCTGGCGCCGTTGCCGGGGAGCGTAGCGCTATTGGTAAAGTGAAACTGGTAAGAAAGTTTTTTTTTATAATTCTGTTTTTGTTTTTGCTATTGCTGCTCTTTGTCCTTATGGATAACCCTGTTATTGGAGCGTTGCTTGCAGGAAGACGCCCCACACCTGTGGTGGTTGATCCTCCCCCTACTGAAATTGTGCCTTATAAAATACCAGCTGGTATTATCGATTATGTTTTGGCTAATCGGTACGCAGGAGACAGACATCCCGGTGAACACTTGCTATATCTGTCACAACTATGTTCATTATTTAAGCTTGCAGGTGTATCGAGGGAGTTTGTCATGAGGAAATTGTTTGTCGTATCACTTATAGATAAAGCTTCAGATTGGTATGGGCTTCTCGATAACTCACACTTGCTGGACTGGCAGGAGCTTATGTCTCTCTTTTATACTAAGTTTTATCCTCTTCATGAAATTCATCGAGACAGGAATTATATCTATAACTTTAGGTCTCGTGACGGAGAAAGCATTGCTCAAGCTTGGGGGAGATTGAAGTCCCTAATGCTCAAATGCCCTATTCATAAGCTTCCCAAGGAAATTATACTTACAAATTTTTATGCCAGGCTTTCTCGTCAGGATAAGGAGATGCTGGATGCCTCCTCTAGTGGGGTATTTCAGAAAAAGAGTGTTGAGGAAAGGTGGGATCTCATTGAAAGGATCCAGAGGAATACCGAAGATTGGGAAATTGCTAAAGGTATTGAACCCGCTATAAATTATGAACATGATTATATTGAGAGCTATGTGAAAACTGATTACTTCAATACTTTTTGCTCTAAGATTGGTCTTGATTCCCATCTAGTGATTGATTTGTGTAATAATTTTGCCTCTCACATTGATTCTTTTCAAAAGAAGAGAGACCAGCACCATGAACCTTTTAAAGAGTCACCTATTGACGTTTATGTTGCTGACCCTATTTTGCCTACAGTTATATATGAAAAGCCTCCTTTTCCCACGAGGATGAGGGAGCACTCTCTTGTGACAGGTATAATAAATAAAAGTGAGAGAAGAGTTGATGAGCCTGAGGACCAGATCAGGGTCGATCCTCAAGTTGCATTGATTAAAGACCTTGCTACTAATGATGTTTTGGATTCCAATATAAATTTTTGTGTTGTTTCCACTAACCTTGTCACAACCAAGAATAAAGGCCCAATTTCAGGTACTCCAGTGGTATCTGTTAAAATAGGAGATCACAATTATTATGGGCTATGCGATTTGGGATCGAGTGCAAGTGCTATCCCCTATTCACTTTATGAAGAGATTATCGGTGAGATTTCCCCTTGTGAACTTGAAGAAGTTGATGTTACTATTCATCTTGCAAACAGAACAACTATCTCTCCTATCGGAATTGTGAGGGACGTTGAAGTCCTATGTGGAAAGGTAAAATACCCTACCGACTTTCTAGTACTTGGTTCAGAGAGGGACAATTTTTGTCCAATTATTTTTGGTAGACCTTTTCTTAGAACTTGTGGAGATATAATAGATTGCAAGAAAGGTAAAGTTTCTATTGAATTCGATGGTGAGCCATATGAATTTAATTTTTCTAAGTTCTCTAAGCAGCCTCGTGGTACTGATTTACCTAGTGATGATAAAATTATTGAAAGTATTGCCTCTATTGCTATTCCCCCTAATGATCCTTTGCAGCAATACAAGGAGGACCACGAGAATAATTTGCATATGCAGGAAAGAAATGAACTAGATGAAATATTCTTGAGGCAGCCTGCTATCCTGAAGCACAACCTTCCGGTTGAACCTTTGGGAATTTTATCAAAACCGAAAGAAGACACGGTGTTCGATCTTAAACCTCTTCCCGATATGCTCAAGTATGCTTATTTAAATGAAAAGAAAGTATATCCTTTTATTATCAATTCTAACCTTTCACGATATGAAGAGGAGCGATTATTGGAAGTACTTCGTAAACACCGAGGCGCAATTGGCTACACCCTTGATGACCTTAAGGGGATTAGTCCATCTATCTGTCAACATACTATCAACCTTGAGCCTGATGCTAAACCAGTTGTTGATCATCAACGACGGTTGAACCCGAAGATGATGGATGTCATGAGAACTGAGATTCTCAAGCTTCTAGCCGCAGGTATTATCTACCCTATAGCTGATAGTAAGTGGGTAAGTCCGGTACATTGTGTTCCTAAGAAAGGAGGTACAACTGTGGTTCCTAATGAAAAAAATGAATTAATACCTCAGAGAATTATTATTGGATATAGAATGTGTATTGATTACAGGAAGTTGAACAAGGCAACCAGGAAGGATCACTATCCGTTGCCGTTCATGGACCAAATGCTTGAAAGGTTATCCAAAAATACCCACTTTTGTTATCTCGATGGTTATTCTGGCTTCTCTCAAATTCATGTTAACACTGCCGATCAAGAGAAGACCACTTTTACTTGTCCCTTTGGTACTTATGCTTACAGGCGTATGCCTTTTGGTTTATGTAATGCCCCTGCTACTTTTCAAAGGTGTATGTCTGCTATCTTTCATGGTTTCTGTGGGGATATTATGGAAGTCTTCATGGACGATTTCTCCGTCTATGGAACTTCGTTTGACCATTGTCTTCACAACCTTAATAAAGTTTTGCAGAGATGCGAGGAGACAAATTTGGTACTCAACTGGGAAAAGTGCCACTTTATGGTTAATGAAGGAATTGTTCTTGGTCACAAGATTTCCGAAAGGGGAATTGAAGTGGACAAGGCCAAGATCGAAGCTATTGAGAGGATGCCCTATCCAAGGGACATCAAAGGTATTCACAGTTTTCTCGGTAATGCAGGTTTTTATAGAAGATTTATTAAATACTTTTCTAAAACCTCGAGACCTCTCACTAATCTTCTCCAGAAGGATGTTCCTTTTGTATTTGATTAAAATTGTAAGGAAGATTTTGAAGTCCTTAAGAAAGCTTTAATAACTGCTCCTATAGTACAACCACCTGACTGGAATTTACCTTTTGAGATTATGTGTGATGCAAGTGATTTTGCTGTTGGAGCTATTTTAGGACAAAGAGTTGATAATAAATTGAATGTTATACATTATGCTAGTAAAACCCTTGATAGTTCTCAAAGAAATTATGCTACTACTGAGAAGGAATTCTTAGCTGTAGTTTTTGCTTGTGATAAGTTTAGGCAGTATATTGTTGATTCCAAAGTTATTATTCATACTAATCATGCTGCCATTAAGTATCTTATGACAAAGAAGGATGCCAAGCCAAGGCTTATCAGATGGTTACTCCTTCTTCAAGAACTTGATTTGCAGATTGTTGATAGGAAAGGGGAAGACAATCCGGTGGCGGACAATCTTTCAAAGATGGAAGATATACCGCACGACCCCATCCCAGTTAACGATAGTTTTCCAGATGAGCAACTTGCCGTTGTAAAAGTACAATCTCTTTCCGATCCTTGGTATGCAGATTATGCTAATTTTATTGTTGCAAAGTATTTGCCTCCAGGTCTAACATTTCAGCAAAGGAAGAAGTTCTTTCATGATTTGAGGCACTACTTTTGGAATGACCCACATCTTTTCAAAGAAGGTCCCGACGGGATCGTGAGAAGATGCATTTCGGAACATGAGCAGAAGGACATTCTCAGACGGTGTCATGATAGTCCCTATGGAGGACATCATGCCGGTGAGAGGACTGCACATAAGGTTCTTCAATCAGGTTTTTATTGGCCTACTCTCTTTAAAGATGCTAGAAATTATGTTTTAGCCTGTGATAAATGTCAGAGAGTTGGTAACATTAGTAGAAGGAATGAGATGCCTATGAATTACTCACTAGTGATTGAACCTTTCGATTGTTGGGGTTTTGATTTTATGGGGCCTTTTCCTTCTTTGCACAAGTACACTCACATTTTAGTAGCTGTTGATTATGTGACCAAGTGGGTTGAAGCAATGCCCACTAAAAGTGCTGATCACAAGACATCCTTGAAAATGCTTAAAGATGTAATTTTTCCTAGGTTTGGTGTACCAAGGTATCTCATGACCAATGGAGGATCACACTTCACGCACGGAGCTTTTAGAAAAGCTTTGGCCAAATATGATGTTAATCATAGAATTGCTTCACCATATCATCCTCAAACTAGTGGGCAAGTTGAGCTCACCAATAGAGAGATTAAGTTGATCTTGCCGAAAATAGTAAACAGAAATAGAAAGGACTAGTCAAATAAGTTAGGAGATGCTTTGTGGGCATATAGAACTGCTTACAAAAACCCCATGGGCATGTCCCCCTATAAGATTGTGTATGGCAAGGCTTGCCATTTGCCATTAGAGTTAGAGCACAAAGCTTTCTGGGCTGTTAGAGAGCTTAACGCTGACCCGAAATTAGCTGGTGAGAAGCGTCTCATGAACTTGACTTCTCTAGATGAATGGAGAAGTGAATCTTACGAGAGCGCTAAAATGTTCAAGGAAAAGGTAAAAAGGTGGCATGATAGGAAGATTCTGAAATGTGAATTTAATATTGGTTATAAAGTTTTGTTGTTCGGATCCCGTTTCAGGTTTTCTCTAGGTAAACTACTTTCCAGGTGGGAAGGACCGTTTCATATTGAAGAAGTTTATCGATCCGGTGCAATTAAGATTAATAATTTTGAAGGTACCAAACCTCAAGTTGTGAATGGGCAAAGACTTAAACATTACATAGCAGGAGACCCTGTCAATGTTGATGTGAATATAATATACACAACAAACCATGAAGAACATGTTGCAGCCCTGTTTCAGACACCAGCAGAAGCAGAATAAAGAAAAGGTATGTAGTACGGTAAGGAAACATCGCGAACCGCCATAAAAGTTCCGTATTACGAGTTTCTGCAAAATTAGTAAAATTCCGAACCTAAGTGGAGCCGGAGACGACCTCCAGGGAGTCCAGGCGCCCCCCTGGCGCCCCCCCTGGGCCGCGCCGGGAGGCCGCCTGGACACCCGGGAGTCCGCCTTCGACCCCACTTTGGTCCGTTACCTTTCTTTCTGTGCATAAATTTTTCCTATATATTTGCCCAGATTGTTCCGGCAATGTATCTTGCGATTTCGCGTGTTTTCTCTTCGGTCTCTTTCTGCCAGGGAATCTTTCAGCTGAATTTAGGTGCCATGGCTTCTCCAAGTTCCCCCAAGGACAAGTTCGTCGTCAACGTCATCAACCCTTACCTCGCTGAGGTGAAGAAGTACCCTCAGGTTGTTCAGATGAAGGACGGCGTCCTTCATCAAGAAGATCTGAAGGGACCTATCAAGGAGGGGAGCATCCAGGCCAGGCTGGAAGAAGTGGAGCAAGAAGTCTTCAAGTACAAGAAGATGATCGAGCGTGGTGTTGAAGCTAACTTTAACATCATCGACGAGCTGAAGACCTACTTCCTGAAGGAGATGAATGAGATGTGGAAAAGCATCACCGCGTCTGAAGAAAGAATTATAGAGCTCCAAGGGCAAATTAATGATCTACATAACCAGAACTGTGAGTATGAACTAAGGTTTATGCGCATGAGTTTGGGTGCTGAATGCAGGATTCAGGAGACGAGCTTCTCATATGAGACTGGAGAACCCCTTCCATTGAAGAGTTTCGCCAAGAACTACGTGATCAACACCAACAAGGATGATGAGTGAAATCTCCTGGGGTAATGGCATTCCCTTGGCTTGTTCCAAGCTTGGGGGAGTGCCCGGTATCATTATCTTTACCTTTTGTCTTTTAGAGTCAAGTAGAGTCGTATCATGTCTACGGAGGTTGTTATATGAGATAGGTGTGTGCATTGAGGTCTATCACTCCTTTGGTGAAGAATTGTATCTGTGGGTGTGGAGTCGTCTATGATGGAATATTAATGAGAAGTTTATCGGTTCCTTTTGCTGCACTCGGTATTCTCTTCACGCAATCGACCTTATATGATGATTCTTATGGGGAGTATTGACCTTATGTCAGGTATGGCTATGAAACTTTATTTAATCTTGGCAAACATAGCTTTGGTCATAACAACAAGCATGATTTTCTTAAAGTATCAACATAGCCAAAACCTTTATGTTATTATGCTTGAAGTGTTATGCTGACAAGGAAGACAACTTGATGTGTTATGCTTATTTCAATGTTCATGCTTTATATTGCTTTGCATCTTAGTCATCATCAGTTGTCTGCTCTCTCAAAACCTTTGCTAGCCTAACTCTGGACTAAGCGGTATTCTGCTTGTGCATCCATACCCTTAAAACCAATACCTTCCATATGAGTCCACCATACCTTCCTATTCGTGGTATTCCACTACCACCTCCTAAATTATATAATTTATGTGTTATCCTTAAATGTTCAAAATCTTTTGTTTTGTGCCTCTGTTTTAGCTCATGAGGAAGTAATAGCTAATTCATGGTCTTCTTGAGTTGGACAAGCTTCACCCCGGGATTGCATGTCTAATGTGCAAACCCATAATACGAGAAGGAACTGGCAAAGAGTGCGCCCGGCGTAAAAATAATATAACAAACAAACCCTCCTTCACGCTTTGTTCATGAGAAATCAGAAAACTTTGGCAGTGATAAACAAAGGAGAATAAGAGGATGTTATCGTCCTCGTGCGGGAGCCGTTCCTCGAAACTTGTCCAGCTCAAAAAGCAATTGAGTTATCCATTAGCATTCGTTGACAAATCATGCACCCCTAAAAACTTGTTTTCATTCTGTTTGATTTGAGGATAGCACATGAGTTTTCCCTACTACCCTAGAACAGGGCCTATCTTTTAATTTTAAGTTGAGTCAGTTACTTCTACTTCCTTCTGTTTCTCAAAGAGAGCAGACGTTTGATGTTGATAAGGATTCATTCATATAAAGTTGCATTAAGATTTGTCATATCATATCCTTGTTGACATTATCATTCGATAAGTAAGTTGTTTGTCATGCCCAGCTAAGGCAAACATCTTCCTTTGTGTTAACACTTTCACTTCTTGCCTATTAACATGTTATTTCAAAAAGCTTCAATTGATCTCATCAAAATATAAGAGCAAAAGTTAAATCTATTTGTGGTTCTTTGACCGAAGGACATGTTTGCCATGATATAATGAGTTTCCTTAGCCCTACTTTCGAATATAAGTGTTATCACTCTTTCATAAGGGCCTTATCAGTTGAAGATTGCTGTTGAGGATATTTGAGTTGGTAAAGAAACTATGATGCTTCTTGTCCGTATTCTATTTATCGACACTTCACTCTCTAAACTTGTGGACAGGTTTACCGAGTTCATATTCGCTTGGGGACAAGCGAGGTCTAAGCTTGGGGGTGTTGATACGTCCAAAATGCATCACTATTTTGTATCATAATTTCACGTTACGGTGATGTTCTTATGTTGTTTTGGTCTATTTTACATAGTTTGCAAACTTCCCGATGCCGAAGCAGCAGACGCAGGATTCAGCAGTAAAAAGTGGACGCTGAGTTGCTGAAGAAGAATACCTCCAAATTACCTGAAAATTGACGGGAGATATTTTTCAGACGGATCACGAAGGAACGCGAAAGGGCAACCAGAGGGGGGCCACAGGGTGCGCCGGGGGGTCGCCTGGAGCCCCTGGCCCACCTCTGGCCGCCCCCTTTTGCATATATGCTCTCCGTTATCCAAAAACCCTAGAGACGGGAATTTTTACGGAGTTTCGCCGCCGCTCCGTGGCGGAAACCTATAGAGAAGAAAAAGCCATCTCCGGCGGGCAGATTCCGTCGGGGAGATCACCTCCCGGAAGGGGAGATCGTCGCCATCGTCATCACCATCGTCACGGGCATCATCGAGATCATCATCAACATCATCCCCAACATCAACACCATCTCCATCTTCATCCAAATCTCATCTTACAATCGCAACTTGTGTTGTAACTCGTACTACCTATCCTCTTTGCTCCATCGGTGTTGATTATTACTTTGTGGTGAATGCTATTGAGTCTTGTTGGAGAAATACTATTATGTCCAGATTGTTTATCACATATTTATCCCCAGTGATCATGATCTCTTTTATGTCTTGTGAGTAGTTACCTTAGTTCTTGAGGACATGCGGAAAGTCTTGTTGTTAGTAGTCATATGCCGTTGAAGTAATATGTGTTGTTTGATACTTAAGTTGTGTTGTGATTCTACTAGTGGTGTTGTGTGAGTCGAACACCCAACACTTCGCCTTATTAAGGACCTAGGAGAATACATTGTGTATAAAGAATGTGTAACTCCCCGGACACACCCGCCGGTGGTCGTTACTCCTGGCGGGATCTAGACTGGCCTCACATATCAATACTAGTCTTTCCTGCGCACTTTGTCCTCACTCGTGCGCACCCGGGAGCAACTTCCCGGACGGTCACCCATCCTGAAACTACTCCAAGCTGAGCACGCTTAACTTTGGAGTTCTATCCGAATGGGCTCCCGGAAAAGAAGGAATTCCTTATTGATATGAGTAGTCTATCATCCCTAATAAGCCAGGCCATCACATACACCCTCACTCAGAGGAACCGACGTCCTCGTCGGGCCACAGGAACGTTCCCTCTTGGCACAACCGTCTGTGCTTTCAGGACAACACATGTGCCATGTCGTGTGCCACGACGGGTCACAAAGGTCATGCACAACATGACTGCAAACTGTCCGCAAACATCCGTGTAACCGCGAGGTCGGCTCTGATACCAACTTGTAACGCCCCGGACACACCCGCCGGTGGTCGTTACTCCTGGCGGGATCTAGACTGGCCTCACATATCAATACTAGTCTTTCCTGCGCACTTTGTCCTCACTCGTGCGCACCCGGGAGCAACTTCCCGGACGGTCACCCATCCTGAAACTACTCCAAGCTGAGCACGCTTAACTTTGGAGTTCCATCCGAATGGGCTCCCGGAAAAGAAGGAATTCCTTATTGATATGAGTAGTCTATCATCCCTAATAAGCCAGGCCATCACAGAATGCTTATGGTGGGTTGCCGGAGTGACAGAAACCTGAACCCCAGTTCGCACGCTTTTGCATAAGGGAATAATGGATCCTCGATCGTATTGCTATGGTTAGGCTTTTGCCTTAAATTCTATCTTGTATTTGCGGATGCTTGCAAGGTTTTTAATCATAAGAGTGCACTCATCTTAGTCTAGAGAGTGTACTAGCATAGATCCACCCACTCAACACTTACCAACACATAACATAGTATCGATACGGAATATGGTGAAAGCACATGACTACCTCTCCCGTGTGTCCTCAGGAACGCTTTAGTCTTTATAAGTTCAGTTGCTAGGTCTCTCCTTTGCTAAGAAAGGATTGGGCCACTTGTTACTCTCAGTGCCTTTTACATTGCTTGCTTTTACCTTCCTGTTGCCTATATCGAGAAAACCCCTAAAAAGTTATCTTTCAGTGCTTGCAGTAATTTCTTGCTCAGAATCGCTTATCAATACCTTCTGCTCCTCGTTGGGTTCGACACTCTTACTTATCGAAAACGCTGCAATAGATCCCATACGGTTGTGGGTCATCAAGCGCTCGCCAAGTTCATGGCAGCCTCTCATTATGCTTACAATATGCTCAAGATGCCAGGCCCGATAAGCGTCATCTCTGTCCCCGGCGAAAAGAAGGACGCCCTTATCTATGCCGACAAGATTTACTGGGACGCAGCAGCCGCAACATATAGCAAAACACTTGCCGCTGAAGCTCCCGGGGGGGAGAACAAGACCAAGTCCGGCAAAAGCTCTTGGGCACACTCCGGCAAACGCACCTCTTCGGAGTGCTGCGCTGCCGTCGAGGAGGCACCATCGAGCTCCACCGGCAAGTGCAAGAAAGCGATGGCAGCTCCACCCGCTACCAAGAAGGTGTCCGCCAAGGAGGACGGCACTGGTGGTACTTTCACCATCAGTGCCACGCTCGATCCCAAATAGGAAAGCACGCTCGTTGCTTTCCTGCGGGCGAACGTCGACGTGTTTGCCTGGCAACCGTCTGACATCCCCGGTGTTCCCAGGAAAGTGATTGAGCATAAGCTTGCCGTTTGTCCTCACGCGCGGCCCGTCAAGCAGAAGGTTAGAAAACAAGCGGTGGAGCGCCAAGAGTTTATCGCAGAAGAGATCAAGAAGCTGGAAGCGGCAGGCCTTGTCAGAGGTCTACTCCATCCCACGTGGTGGGCCAACCCTGTTGTCGTGCGCAAAGCGAACGGGAAGTGGAGGCTTTGTATTGACTTCACCGATGTGAATAAAGCTTGTCCCAAAGATCCATTTCCCTTGCCGCACATTGACCAGATCGTCGACTCCACGGCTGGATGTGAGTTGCTTTCGTTTCTTGATGCATACTCTGGATATCACCAAATCTTCATGGTTGAAGAAGATGAGGAGAAAACAACATTCATTACTCCATGTGGCACTTATTGCTTCATACGCATGCCTTTCGGATTGAAGAATGCTGGTTCAACATTTGCAAGGGTAGTCCATACAGCTTTTGAGCCACAGATTCACAGAAACGTGGAAGCATACATGGATGACATAGTGGTTAAGAGCAAGAACATGGCAACTTTGATACAAGATCTAGATGAAACCTTTGCGAATCTGCGCAAGATACAACTCAAGCTCAACCCCGAGAAGTGCGTGTTTGGAGTCCCCTCCGGCAAGCTCCTCGGGTTCTTTGTGTCCCAGAGGGGGATTGAAGCCAATCCCGACAAGATTAAAGCCATTGAGCAGATCGAAGCACCGAAGCACGTTAAGGATGTACGAAGGCTTGCCGGCTGCATGGCTGCTCTCAGCAGGTTTATTTCTAAGTCTGCAGAACGCGCCCTGCCGTTTTTCAAAATATTGAAAAGGGCAGGTCCAATGAAATGGACTCCGGAAGCGGAGGCGGCACTGCAAGACTTGAAGAGGTACCTGTCCTCCACTCCAATACTTGTCGCACCTAAGCCACAAGAAAAGTTGTTGCTGTACTTAGCGGCAACCAATCAAGTGGTTAGTGCTGCGTTAGTATCGGAGAGGGAGGCGGACGATGAGCTAGCAGCCGCGGCAAGCACATCCAGCGACAAGCAAGGGGCTTCCCCGACAAGCTCTGGCCCCAACAAGGATGGAACTGCGCAGATGCAAGAGGAAGTGCAGAAGAAGATGGTGTAGCGCCGAGTCTACTTTGTCAGCTCCCTTCTCCAGGGGGCTAGGTCAAGGTACTATGGTGCGCAGAAGCTGCTTTTCGGCCTTCTCATGGCCTCGAGAAAGATGCGCCACTACTTCCAAGCACATGAGATAACAGTGGTCACTCGCTTTCCGCTGAAGAGAATACCTCAAAATCCAGAAGCAACAGGCAGGATTGTCGAGTGGGCACTAGAACTGTCAAGTTTTGGCCTTAAGTTTGAAAGTACTTCAACTATCGAGAGCAGAGCATTGGCAGAGTTCATAGCAGAATGGATGCCAACGCCAGACGAAGAGATTCCAGAGACGAGCATTCCCGTCAAGGAAGCGAGCAAGGAATGGATAATGTACTTTGATGGTGCCTTCTCGCTGCAAGGCGCCGGCGCCGGCGTGCTGCTTGTCGCGCCCACCGGAGAGCACCTCAAGTACGTCGTCCAAATGCACTCTGCCAAGGAGCAATCAACGAACAATACTGCAGAGTATGAAGGTTTGCTTGCCGGCCTCAGAATCACGGCAGAGCTTGGGATCAAGAAGCTGATTGTGCGGGGTGACTCGCATTTGGTCGTCCGCCAAGTGAACAAGAGCTAACAGAGTCCGTTGATGGAAGCTTACGTCGACGAAGTGAGAAAGCTTGAAGAGCACTTTGAAGGCTTACAGATGGAGCACGTTCCAAGAGCTCAGAACGACATCGCAGATGGCCTATCCAAGTGTGCTGCACTAAAGCTACTTGTGGAACCAGGTATCTTTGTGCTCAAGCTAACTCAACCATCCGTAACACCCTCGACTGGACAAAGCAAGAAGAGGAAGTTGGTTTCTGGTGACTACTTGCCGCCAATAAGGTCCCCAAGGTCAACGACAAGATTGCTGAGGAACGGTCTGCTCCTGCAGACCCTAGGGTTTGTACAGTTGAAGCAGGCGTTCCCGACAAGTTTTGCTCCGGCAAGCTTGCCAGGGAACGTCAAGCTCCGGCTGAGCCGCAAGTTCTTGCCGTGGAAGCTGACGTTCCCGCAGCAGCACAGATGCCTTTAGTCCTTGTCGTCGAGCCACAGGGTCCGGCATGGGCGCAGCAAATCGTCCGTTTCCTCCAGACAAGAGAACTTCCCGAAGAGCAAGAAGAAGCTGAAAAAGTAGCCCGGCAGTCAAGTATGTACCAGTTTGTCGGCGATGAACTGTACAGAAGGAGACTCAACGGTGTGAAATTAAAGTGTATTCCCCGGGAAGATGGACAGAAGCTGTTGGCAGAGATACATGGAGGCATATGTGGTCACCACATTGGAGCGAGAGCACTTGCCGGCAAGGCGTTCCGGCAAGGTTTCTATTGGCCAGAAGCCCTCCAGGATGCAACTGCACAAGTAACCAAGTGTGAAGCATGCCAGTTCCATTCCAAACAGATACATCAACCAGCTCAAGCTCTCCAGATGATCCCTTTGTCCTGGCCATTTTCGGTCTGGGGGCTCGACATCCTCGGCCCCTTTCCCCGCGCAGCCGGGGGCTCTGAGTTCTTGTACGTTGCCATCGACAAGTTCACAAAGTGGCCGGAAGTGGAACCAGTGAGAAAGGTGACCGCACAGTCAGCAGTCAAGTTCTTTAGGTCGATTGTTTGCCGTTTCGGGATCCCTAACGGGATTATCACCGACAATGGTACGCAATTCACAAGTCGCACCTTCATGCAATATGTCCAAGACCTTGGCACCAAGGTCTGCTTCGCTTTGGTTGCTCACCCGAGAAGCAACGGTCAAGCGGAGAGGGCAAATGCTGAAGTGCTGCGCGGCCTCAAGACAAGAACTTTCGACAAGCTGCACAAGTGCGGAAGAAACTGGATCGAGGAGCTGCCGGTGGTTCTTTGGTCAATCAGGACGACGACAAATCGAGCCACTGGGCAGACACCCTTTGCTCTAATCTATGGAGCAGAAGCAGTTCTCCCCACGGAACTCGTATACGGGTCGCCTCCAGTTCTCGCTTACGATGAGCTCGAGCAAGAGCAGCTGCGGCAAGATGATGCGCTGCTCCTCGAGGAAAACCGTCTTCAGGCTGCTCTACGAGCTGCTCGATACCAGCAAGCTTTGTGCCGCTACCATAGCCGCAAAGTTAAAGCCAGAAGTCTCGAGGAAGGCGACCTTGTTCTTCGGCGCCTTCAGTCCGCCAACAATTCCAACAAGTTGACGCCGAAGTGGGAAGGCCCTTATCGGGTGAAACAAGTCACTAGGCCCGGCGCAGTCCGCCTAGAGACCGAAGATGGCTTACCGGTGAGCAACTCCTGGAACATTGAGCATCTTCGCAAATTTTACCCATAAGGCGCGGTTGCCGTGATCCGCTCTGGCAACCACCTTTTGTACAAGTCTTGCCGCTGTTGCATGTAAACCTTTGTACAAAGCCAGGCGCAGACCCTGTGCATCAGTAAAGCTTATGTGCCTCGCACAACTTGTCAATTCATGCCCTTTTTACTTTCTTGCATGTACTATCTGACACTTTGTGCAGCACCTATCCCCGGTAAGCAATAACGAGCCACAAGACTCCATATCTCTGTTTTCTCTCCTTTCTTCAATCTCAAGCAGAAAAAGTTTCCTCACGCACAAGTTTGCCGGGGGGGAAGGAGATAGTGGTATGGACCAAGTGCCGTTCAAGAGAGCCTTGCCTTGCTGGGAAGCAAATGACACAAAAGCTAAGTTGCCAAAGTTTGAGCGATCAAAATTTTAAATTTTTAAGTTATCTTCCTTGAACGACCTCGCTTAGTATGGAAAACCTGTGCGCGGAGGAACCACCTCGTGGCTAGCCGCGCCCTTACTTTGTTTCGAGCACACTCAACGACTTAAGTGTGCTGCGACCAATGTCGCGCCCTTGCTTTGTTTTCGAGTTCGCTCCACAACCTAAGTGTGCTGCGACTAGCTGCGACAAGGTTTCTTGTCGGCAACGGCATTGCCAGCAGGCTGCTGAAGTTCCGCACTCAGCGCTCGCGGCAAGGGTCCCTACGCCAGCAAGTTCCCTAAAAGCGTAGGGTAAAAGCATACAAAGCAAGGAAGTCAAGTAGAGGATGTAACATTCCATTCAGTGCCTAAGATAAAGTTATTTTACAAAGCAGCTTGTCGCAGTTCTAATATACTATTGTTCATAACATAGTTGGCAGTGACAAGGAAAGAAGAAAGTGAACAAGACTAATCCGCGCGGTCGCCCTCGACCCTCTTGATGCCGCCCACCTTGTTCACAATAGGCGCGACGAGGGCCTTAAGCGCCTCCTGGTCAACGTCCGGCGGCAAGGTCCTGAGGACGTTGGTGAGGTTGAGGCCTGGGTTGCGGTGCACTATCTTCATCAACACCTTCTCGAGGGCCCCCGCGCAGAGCTTGCGCGACTCGTCCGCCAGCTGCTTTGGGATCCTCTCCCAGAGCTGCTGGAGGGCCGGCGCCACCCCCCTGAAGAACAAACTCAACTTAGCGCCGTGAGGGAGATTCTCGTCGGTGGAGTACCCGAGGTGCTCCGCCAGCTCCTTGTCGACGTCGGCAACGGCGGCAACAAGACCCTCTATCCAGTGCTCCACCGTCAGCCTGAAGTTGTTTTGGGAGATGTCGGCGCTGTCCAACAGTGCCTTCTCGGCCCTGAGCTCCTCCTTCAGGTTCCCCTCCCGCTCTCTGGCGCCGTCAAGCACTATGGTGAGGGTGGACAGCTTCAACTCCAGATCGGCGACGGAGTCCTTGGCGACGACGAGCTCCTTGCCCTTGTCGGAGAGGCAGACCTGCAGCTCGGAGTGGCTGTGGGCGTCCTTCTCCCTCTCGAGCACAAGTGCAGCAACCTTCTCGTCGCTCGTCTTCAAGTTGGCCTCTAGCTGCGCCACCCTCATCTCCAAGTCCCTCTTGGCGGTCTCGGCAGCCGCAGCAGCATCCTTCGCTTCCTGCAGGGCTCCGCCAAGAGACTGTTCGCGCGCGGCAATCTCGTCCTCGTGGCTGTCGGGGTCGACCTTACGCTGCGTCAATTCGCCCTCTCACCGGGAGAACTCCTCGGCGGCGAGCCGTTGCTGCTCCTCTGCTTCAGCCTTCTCCAGAATGAAGGCCTGATGCGCCTCGGCAAGCTGCTCTCACTCCTCCGCCAAGGATAGGAGAGCTGCTTGGTTGCTGGCTCGGAGCTCTTCGATGCGTTTCTCCAAGTCGACACCCGCCTTGGCGGCCAGAGCCTTTCGGGACTCCAGCTTGGCCTGCCGTGCGCGGTACAAAGCCAGAAGCCTGCGCAGCAGCCGCTTATCCTCGGGCTCGCTGCTGCTGCTTGGCACGTCGACAAGCTTCAATCCGGCGGAGGCAAGGACCTCCCCGTCGAAGACCTCTCCCTCCGCAGGCGCCCTTGACGTGGACGCCCACGGGAGCTGGATGAAGACTCCGTTGCCGGCTTCCAGATAGGCGCTCGGCTCGGCCGCGGCAGCAGAGAGATCGGCAGCCGGCGCAGCGTCTGACGCTCCTGTGGCCTCAGGGCCATCAGTGCGACTGCCGGATCCCTCCTCAGCTGTCGCGCCAACAGCCCTGGCGGTCTCGTCAGCACAGGCCGCCTCCTCGGTAGCGGCGGCGTCACCAGTGTTGCCGCGCGCGTCCTCCTCGACGGCGAACTCCGTCTCCATCAGCTCTGGGGCGGATGGGTCTGACAAAAGAAAAGAAGAAGAAAGAAAAATAGTCAAGTGAATATCCAAAAAGAAGATCAAAAGGAGAAAAGTCCAAGGTTTTACCTGCGTGGGCCTCTTCCTCGGTGGGGTTCCTTGCCGGGGAGTTCTGCCTCGGCGGCGTGGTGGTAGTTCCCGCCGGCGGAGGGCCGCTGGCGCCGTCCCTTGGCGGCGTACTCGCCCTTGGAGGAGTACTCGCCCTTGGCGGGGTGCTCGCCCTTGGCGGAGTATCCTTCCTTGCCGGGGAGCTTCCCCTTGGCGGTGCGGTCGAGACGTTTGGCGCGTCGGGGGTGGTCTCCTGGCGCTCCTGATGCTGCTGCTCCGTTTTTGCACGAGTCAACAAACAAAACATCAACAAGGATAGAAGACCCACGCGCGCCCGACAAGCGGAAAGTGAACCACACTTACGCTGGGGGCTGCGCTGGGGGCTGCTCCGAAGAACAGTTGCCGGGTCCGGCAAGCTCGTCTCAGGCGCGCCCCTTGCGGACGCGGCGGGCTCGTACTCAATGACGATCACCGGGACCTTGGCCCTCTTCGCTGCCCTCTGGGCCAGAGTTCTGAAAAAAAAGCGTGACCAGAGTTAAGCAAAAGAGATACAAGACAAGAAGCAACAGAAAACCAAAGAGAAACAAGAATCGCGAAGACTTACTCTCCTTCCTCCTCGTCGTCGGAGCTGAGCGCCGAGAAATCAAAGTCTGGCTCGCGCGTCCTGGCGTGAGGAGCTGGGGGAGTGGGCTCCCTTGGCCGCTTGGCGGGAGCAGGGGCGGCGGTCTGAGAAGACCCCGGTCCGGTTGTCGCCGAGGCACGAGGGGCGGAAGGAGCGGTGGAGCCTGTCCGGGAAGATCCCCCTCCAGTTGCCGTTGAAGCACGATGCACTCCCTTGGCGGCCTTGCTCTTCGCGGTGGTGCGTGTCGGACGGCGCTGCGGCTGCTGGCCCGCCGGCCGCCCCGCCACGTCTGCGGCCTTGCGGAGGCGCCTCCTCGTCTGAGCCGGAGGACTTGCTGGTGCCGGTGAGCTACCCGAGGACGAAGAAGAGGAGTCAAGGCCCAGCGAGCCGCTCGAGTCCTCGGCAGGGTCGCTTGACCCGACGCCCTGCTCGGCGGGCCCGCTCGACTCGGCGCCTTGCTCGGTGGGCTCGCTTGTCTCGCCGAGTCGCCCGGCAAGTTTTCCCGCTTTGCGAAGCTCTTCCTCCTCGGCGAGGCTTATCGCCTCCACCGCCTCTGCCTCCTCCACAGTATACCCGAACTCACCCGCGGCCCTGGCTGCCGCTGCCTCTTCCAGCCTGGTGTCAATATATGCCATCTCCTGGTCGGTGGTGTCGTGGGTGAGGCCCCTATTCTCGTCGGCGTCAATTGGCAACTCCACCAGGTTGTCGAAGAACGTCTGCACGGCTTCGTCAGAAGGTTCCCGCCAAGTGGGGTCGATCCCGTGGGAATCACACAACGACATCGCCGCGCAGATGGCGCTGAGCGCGGAGCTATTGCATAATGGAACTACGCCCGACGGCAATGCAAACCACTCAGGATGGGCGGAGTCGTACTTAAATAGCGCTTGGAGCATTGCGTTGAGCTCCAGGACAGTGAAATTGTAATTGAGGCCCGGGCGCAGCCTCACGATGTCTGCCGCGTTCTCGAACTCCCAAGCAGCCCTCTTCCTCTCCTGCAAGGGAGCGATGCGGTGGCGGAGGAAGTCTGCCCCGACTGCACCTACAGTGAGCCTGGCTTGCCGGAGGCGGAGGATCCGAGTGGTGGCTATCTTCAGCTTGTCGTCCTCAGGGGCAAGGTCACTCCAGTCGTTGCCGCGTACTACTGCGACTTGGCGCCGGGAAGTGAATGACTGCGGGTCATCCTCTATAATCCAACACCAGTTGGCCCTCCACTCATCCCACTTGCCGCGGAGCTCCCCCTCAAGTAAGCCTCTTTCTTATGGGTCCTAAAAATCCAAGAGATCCCGCCAGACAGAGGTGACCCTGACTCGACTCGAGGTATGAAGTAATGGCGGAAGAGGGCTACATTGGGGTAAACTCCGACGAAATTTTCGCACAGATGTGCGAAAATGGCCATGGTCAAGACGGCATTTGGGGTGAAACCCGTAGGTATTCATGATGTCGCAGAAGAATTCCGAAAAGGTCGGGCAGAGCCCACAGTAGAAGAACAGAGCGAAGAAGGCATAGCCGTTCGGGAACATCTCGCAGGCCACGGCGGGGAGTACCTTGGTGCGCGGGTGCGCCTTCGTCTCCCTTGACCAGAAGAGGTAGAAGATGTCTTTCAGCTCCTTCGCATCAAGCCTTGGCGGGAAGACCACCATCTTCTTCCGCATTGCTACTAGCCGCAACGCCTTGGCGGACTTCGCGGCCTTCGCCTTATCGCCCTTCGGGGCCATGGCGGGGACGGTGGGGGAAGTCGACGGCGCTGGTGATGCTGGCGGCGGCGGAGGGGGGCGGAGCACTGCTCTCTTTCGACCTTCGGGGAGGAGGGGAGCGGCGGGGATTTCTGGAGGATGAAGAAGCAACGGGCGAATGGAAGGAACTGCCCCTGTTTCTCCTGCTTTTAAGGGGGGGGACGTTCCGCATTTCCCCATTAAAGAAACAGGCCATGATCTCTCCCATGACGCCGCGATTGACGCGTGCCGTTAGGGAGGGGCGTGGTGGATACGGAGTGGGATACAGCGTGCCGCGGGCCGCGCGTGCCCGTGCACTGTTTTGGGCCTGCCCCAACAGCGCTCGGCACCGTGTATGGCCCAGGCCCGGGGGCTCCTGTCGGTGTACTAAAGTAGGGGTACCTTAGTATCCCGAAGTTGTGCACAGGCAGTCCCAGCGTTCCGTGGCAGGGCTTGCCGTGCGGCCGCCAAGGTCCACTGTGGTTCCTTTGGAGCCATTCAAGAACAAAGTATTCAACTTAAAGAAACAAGGCCCCGGCAAGAGGAGCATGCCGGGAAGGCCACCCAAGGCTCAAGACCACTTCTTTGGCACAAGACCCTGGCAAGGAGAGCCTGCCGGGAAGGCCAAACATGGCATTTCAAGAGACTTGACGCGACGCGCCACGCGTCCCGGCAAGGCCCGGAGAGCGACAAGCTTCCGGGCGCGACAAGGTAGCAACCGCGGCAAGGCGCTTGCCGCGGCAAACTTCCACTAGGTACCCGCGCTCCAGCGCATCCACCCACGTGTCGCTTTGGGACCCTTCCATACGCACGTGGCGGAAGGCTGTACAGCCTGGGGTACATGGTGGCAAGCTGCGATGACGAGGCCACTGTCGTGGCGGACGTTGGCGCCCTGACGGTCGCTTTTTTTGCACTGTTTGGGGCGACGGCGACGGGCATTTAATGCCCTTGTCCCCTGCCGTCAGGGTTATGTATAGAGCACTATACAACCACTATTCCATCTACCACCAATTTTACTTTTTTACCCTCGACTGCGTTGCCACCTGTCGGTGACCCCTTTGACCTATAAAAGGAGGCCCATGCGCAACGTAGAGGGGGTTCCGATCATCGATCACTCTCGCGCTCGGTACAGCTAGCGATAAGCACTGTAGTTCTTCTCACTCCCGAGCCAAGAACGCAATACAAACCAAGGCAGGAGTAGGGTTTTACGCATCCGTGCGGCCCGAACCTGGGTAAATTGCTCGCGTGTTTGCCTCGATCTACTCTTTGTGCATCCTCCACCCCCTTGCCGTACCGAAAAGGGGCTCCGGTCCCATAGGTGTTCGTGGGCGATCAGTTTCCCCGACACACATCTGCTTCCGGGTTGTCAATGCCATTAGTCCCTTGTCTAAACCGTCGATATAATTTGATGTTACGCTCCGGTTTACACTTCAGTACTTAACAATCCGGATTTTGCACTGTACCTTCCAGCGTTTCCTTTAGTCCAGATGGCTGCCAAGTAGTTTGTTTGTTGGAACTGGACTCCTTCCCGCATTATGGAAGAGGACTTAACCAACGCCGCTTCAATTGGTCTTCTGGGCCCCCTAGCGGTTCAGAAATGGCGGGCCCCAAGAAATGAGTGTCCCCCTACTCCTAAAGAAGGAGAAATCATTGTTTTCTTTGATCATATGGCCCGGGGTTTTAGCCCTCCCGGTTCAAAAACTTTCTGGGATGTACTGGCCGCTTTTCAGCTCCATCCTCAAGATATAGGTCCGAATTCTATATCAAACGTCTGCAATTTTCAAGTCTTCTCGGAAGCATACCTTCAAGAAGAACCGTCAGTGGATTTGTTTCGGGACTTTTTCCAGTTAAACCGGCGGACAGAGTTTACTGCCGGACCGCATCAAGAGTTGGGCGGTGTTAATATTCAGAAGAGAAGAGATGTGACCTTCCCCCATGCTGCTCTCCATACACACCACAAGGAATGGAACCAATCATGGTTTTATTGCAAAGATACCTCGCCTGAAGGAGAAAACCCACTGCCGGGTTACCGTGCACATCGTCTACCTGAGGATCATCCTCTGCCGCAACGCCTTAGTTCTTCAGAACGGACCCGGTTTGCCCCTTAGCTTGCCAAGCTTAGGGCCTTTATGGCCAACGGTTTAACTAGAGTAGATTTTGTTCGTTGTTGGCTTGCCCTTCCCCTGAGCCGGCGCTCTGGCCTGATGTGTGAGTATACCGGAAAAACGGATGACCCTCAATGCCATATTGACATAATGCTTCCTGAGAAAGAAGTCACTAAATCCGCAAATAAAATGCTCAACATCTCTCTGGAAGACAGCAGTCAGACCGGATTGGCTCCATTCTATGAGAACAACAAACCGCCAGCAGTAAGTTCTTTCTGACCTCTTCTGCTTTTTTTGATCCGTCCATATCAATTGTCTTCTATTTATTTCTTATCTTCTGCATAGGCCAACGACCCCTTCTGGAAGAGAAAACCTCAAGATAAGTCAGGCAAACAGCCACGTCGGAAGACGTGTGTTATCAAGAAGGAAAAGGCGGCCGCTGCATCCGGTTCACATCCTGAGGAAGATGATCCAGATTTCGAGGTATGAATTGATACTGATGTGTTTTAATCACCCTTTATCCAAATTTATGTTAACAGGGTCTTTCCACAGGATTTGGCTGAAGGAAGTAAAGCGGCAGAAGTTGAGGTAATCTCTCTCTCTTCAGACTCAGAACCGCCGGCACACAAAATTCATCGGGTGTCCCGGAAATACCCTTTTTCTCATCCTTACGCTCAACTGGACCCCAAATTTCTTTTGAAGAAGCAGCAGCATGAAGCACGCCGGACTACGCGCCATAGTGGCCATGTAGTAGGATCCTCCGGAATATCTCTTATTCCGGCTTGCAGGCACCGCTCTGAGGTTTTACTTTTTACAACTCTTCTCCATCCAAAGGCCGGACTTATACGTAGACCGCTTAAACCGTCTGATCCTAACTATCAGGAGACTCCTTTGTCCTCTTCTGCTGAGTCGACTGCCACACAGGTCCCTGTACTGAAGACCGTGCCTGGGTAAGTCCCTTTCAACATCCGGTTTATATTTGTATTTGTTCCTTGATGATTCTCATTGTTCCTTTAATTTTCTTCAGCAAGCCCAAGCCTAGCAAGAACGGAAAGGCCACCAAAGCGGCTGCCGAGACTGCTACCGCTGAACCGGCGGCTGATCCGGATGAAGTCATCCCTCCAGAGAGCGATCCTGCAACTCAGTTTGATGATCCTGCTCCCATGGACCATGATGATATTGTTGCCCCGGAAGATACCAATGTGGAAAATGTAGTTGAACCGGCGAGTCCTGTCCGGGTTAGTCCTCCTCGGACTAACCTGGCTCCTGTTAGCTCGGCCCCTACTGTTGCCCCTTCTCAGCCAACCACTGCCTCTTCTCCGGATATTCAGATAACCGGGACAGGTTTTACTGCCCCTGCTGAGCCTATCATCTTGGCCAAGCATACTGCTAAAGAGGAGAAGCTTCAACAAGAAAAGGGCAAGTGGAGCACGGACTTGTCCAACTATGCCCAATTGAGTGCCCATGAACTTTATTCCGGGTATTTGAACCGGCTTCATACCAGCCGTGATTATGAATTGAGATTGGTTAATATGATGAAGGATTAGTATGAGGTAACTTCGTTCACTTGTCTTTGTTTTGTATTCTTTGTACTTCTGTCTTTATGCCATGGTAGCCCCCAAGTACCGGTTTAGCTTCGTTGTAGGTAAACCGGTACTTCCAATGTATGTAGAATGAACTTACATTAGCCCCCAAGTGCCAGGGGCATAACTTGTTTTATGTGCCTGGGACTTGTGTGAATTTCTCTTTTAATACTTAAACTACACATTAGCCCCCAAGTGTCAAGTGGATAACTTGTTTATATGCTTGAGACTTGTCTGAATTGTCTTTTACTCCACTTGATTTCCTTGTAGGCTGACTTGACCCGGAGGGCTGCAGAGGTAATTGAGCTCCGGAATAGACTTGCTACCACTGAAACTGTTTCTACCAAAGCCAAGGATGAGCTGGCGCTGAACTTGACCAATACTGAAAAATTGAAAAAAGATATTGAAGTGGAGCGGTCAGCCTGGGAGGTGCAGAGGAACGCTCTTGAGAAGAGAGCAAAGGATGCTGAAGAGGCCCTTAATCCGGTGACGCAAGAGCTGACCGGCTTAAGACAGCAAATAGAACTTATGACCTCTCCCATCTTTGGTGAGCACTTAATTTGCATATGTTTTCATCTCTGCAATCTTTATTCCGCTCCGGTTTAACTGTAATAATCATATGTAGGGCGGCGCATAACTCATCTTGGAGATGACGTTCGAAAGAAGCTCAAGGCCGCTTATACCTTGGTGGAGCAGCTGTCTTCCGGTGCTCAAAGGATTATAAGTGCAATGTCTCATCAAAAAGCGGCCCCCACTACTATCCAAGGTACTTTGAAGAAGTGAAGAAATCTACTGCACGTGCCGGTTCTCTTGTAGCACTGACTAGGGCCAAGGCATGGGTTCCGGACTTTGATCCGGAGGAAGCTATGAACGGGTACCCCAGTAACAAGGAAGATGGATCTGCCTTCTCTGGCAAGGACCTCCGTGCTTTAACCAAGGAGATGCGTCCTCTTGCCAGCAAGCTTGCTGATGAAGCGGACCTGACCAGGTATCATCCGGCATATGACTTAGAAAATGAACGGGTGGACCGGCTGGTTTATGATACCGAAAATCTGATCCCGCCAGTGCGTGCCCATACTTTCGCTCCAGATATTGATCCGTCCGATCTTATTACTAACGAAATGTACTTCCGTGCACTATCCAAGATCGACTGGCGTGTTCCTGACTTCCAGCCGCTTCAAGAAGACGAAGAAGTTCCGGAACAAGCCGACCCTCAGCCTTCACAACAGGAAGAAGCATAAGCCGCTCAGTTTAACTCTTAGCTGCTGTAATCTGTTGCCAGAAAACTTTAATCCGTTCAGGCCTGCAAGTGCCTTGTAATAGGATAGTTCGAAACATTGTATGTCTTAATCCGGATCTCACAGCTTGACTTGGCGTCTGCCAATTTTAATCCCTTGTCTGCTATGGTTGATCCTTTATATTATCTGTATCTGCATATACAACGCTAAGAAAATGTCCTGGCGGTTTACCACCGGACCTATTACATTGCTCCCATAGGCATATATATTGAAAGAGTATCTGTTTTATACCCCGAAAATACTTCATACCTTTGATTAAGTGTACCTGACCTCCTTAATCCGGCAGGCATCATTGAACGTGTATATTATAATGAGGCTCTTTGCTCACTTTGGAGTTTTGCCCAATAATTGTTTTGGGTTATGATAAGCGCCCGTTTAAATCATGCTGGTGTTCTATGACCCAGACTTTTGTAGATATGCGGTCAACTTTGAAGTTGCCCAGTTCCGGATCAAAAACCACAGAAAACTTTGAAAAATTCACAAAACACAAAACACTGTTGCAAATAAAACCATGTAGTCGAGGCTTTTTGCGAGCTGCCAGGCTCCATATTTGCCAATCAATGGATGCGACCCAAGGAGCTATGACTCATTTTGCCAATCAATGGACGTGATCCAAGGAGCTATGATTCATTTTGCCAATCAATGGGTGCAATCCAAGGAGCAATGATTTCTTTTGCCAATCAATGGATGTAATCCAAGGAGCAAGAACTTATTTCTTTTGCCAATCAATGGATGTAATCCAAGGAGCAAGAACTTATTTCTTTTGCCAATCAATGGATGTAATCCAAGGAGCAAGAACTTATTTCTTTTGGCAAACAATGGATGTAATCCAAGGAGCAAGAACTTATTTTGCCAATCAATGGATGTAATGCAAAGGGCGATGATTTCTTTTGCCAATCAATGGATGTAATCCAAGGAGCAAGAACTTATTTCTTTTGCAAATCAATGGATGTAATCCAAGGAGCAAGAACTTATTTCTTTTGCCAATCAATGGATGTCATCCAAGGAGCAAGAACTTATTTCTTTTGCCAATCAATGGATGTAATCCAAAGGGCGATGATTCGAAGACGATCATATAAACCGGACCAGAAGGGATTAAGCAAGGATTCGAATGTGATCCGTAGCCTCCTAGTGACCGCGGAGGTAGGGTACCTAGGAAAGAGTTGCGCTTGAAAGGCAAGTCCTGGTTGGTCCCTTATAGAATTGTCCTGCATAGCAAAATAGACTGATCAAAGCATGTGAGTTAACTCTCATAAGACACTTATTTAGAAGAAAAAAGGTTGATCCCCCGGTTTACCAGGGATGCCGGTTTATTTATTAATTATAATATATACAGGATACATGAAGCGGAGCTCATGGCTCAAGTGTAGTAAAGCCGCAGAAGGGCAATGTTCCACGACCTCTTCGTCTCTTCCTCTGCTGTCCGTGAGTCTTTGTGTTCTCGAACGTCCACCAGGTAGTATGAACCGTTGTGTAGGTTCTTGCTGACCACAAAGGGTACTTCCCAAGGTGGGGATAACTTGTGCATATCTGTTTGGTCCTGGATGAGCCGGAGTACCAAGTCCCCCTCCTGGAACGTCCTGGTCTTAACCCGGCGGCTGTGCTATCTGCGTAGGTCCTGCTGATAAATTGCAGATCGTGCCGCTGCTATGTCACGCTCTTCATCCAGCCGGTCTAAGTTTTCCTGTCTTGCTTTCTCATTGGTCACTTCAACATAAGCTGCCACCCGTGGTGAGTCATGCCGGATATCACTTGGAAGAACCGCTTCAGCACCGTACACCATGAAGAAAGGTGTGTAGCCTGTAGACCTGTTAGGCGTAGTATTGATGCTCCAGAGGACAGAAGGTAACTACTCAACCCAACACCCTGGTGTTCTTTGCAAGGGAGTCATAAGCCGGGGCTTGATGCCTCGCAAAATCTCTTGATTGGCCCTTTCAGATTGACCATTGGATTGAGGGTGAGCTATAGAAGACACATCTAGGCGAATATGTTCCCTTCGACAGAATTCTTCCATCTCTCCCTTGGATAGATTGGTGCCATTATCAGTAATAATGTTGTGTGGAAAGCCAAACCGGAAAATTACCTTTTTGATGAATTTAACCGCTATTGCCGCATCACACTTACTGACAGGCTCTACCTCAATCCATTTTGTAAACTTGTCCACTGCCACCAACAAGTGATTTTTTTTATCTTGGGATCGTTTAAAAGGCCCAACCATATCAAGGCCCCAAGTCGCAAACGACCAAGTAATTGGAATCATCCGCAGCTCCTGTGCCGGAAGAAGAGCACGCCGTGAAAATTTCTGACAAGCGTCGCATTTTCGAACTAGATCCTCCGCATCGGCATGGGCTGTTAACTAGTAGAACCCATGATGGAAAGCTTTAGCTACCAAGGACTTTGAACCGGCATGATGACCACAATCCCCTTCATGAATCTCTCGAAGAATGTCACAGCCTTCTTCTGATGATACGCACCGCTGAAACACCACAGAAACACTGCGGTGATGAAGTTCTCCGTTAACAATTGTCATGGACTTGGATCGCCGGATTATCTGCCTAGCTTCAATCTCATCATCTGGCAACTCTCCTCGGCTCAGGTACGCCAAGTAAGGGAGTGTCCAATCCGGAATAACATGAAGTGCCGCAACCAGCTGCGCTTCCGGATCAGGAACAGCCAAATCCTCCTCCGATGGTACCTGAACTGATGGACTATGTAGCTCGTCCAAGAAAGTATTCGGCGGCACCAGTTTACGCTGAGAACCCAGCCGGCTTAGAGCATCAGCCGCTTCATTTTTCCGCCGGTCTATGTGATCCACCAGATATCCCTTGAAACATCCTGCAACTGCTTCAACTTCTCGCCTGTAAGCTGCCATGAGAGGGTCTTTAGAGTCCCATTTGCCAGACACTTGTTGCGCCACTAAATCTGAATCACCAAAGCACTTGACTCGGCTCAAGTTCATCTCCTTAGCCATCCGCAGACCATGAAGCAGTGCTTCATATTCAGCCGCGTTGTTAGTGCAAGGAAACATTAGTCGGAGGACATAACAAAATTTGTCACCTCGTGGGGAAGTTAACACAACTCCAGCCCCCGAGCCTTCTAATTGCCTTGAACCGTCGAAGTGAATAGTCCAGTATGTATGATCCGGCTTCTCCTTTGGTGCTTGCAATTCTGTCCAATCATTGATGAAATCTACTAATGCTTGGGATTTGATAGGAGTACGTGGTACATACTTCAATCCGTGTGGGCTAAGCTCAATGGCCCATTTTGCTACTCTGCCAGTGGCTTCTCTGTTCTGGATTATATCCCCCAACGGAGCTGAGCTAACAACAGTGGTTGGGTGGCCCTGAAAGTAGTGCTTCAGCTTCCGGTTTGCCATAAACACGCCATACACCAGCTTCTGCCAGTGTGGGTACCTTTGCTTCGATTCAAATAGAACCTCACTGACGTAATAAACCGGGCGCTGAACCGGATATTCCTTGCCTTCTTCTTTGCGCTCCACCACAATTGCGACGCTAACTACACGGGCATTTGCGGCCACGTATAACAGCAGCGGCTCATTGTCAACAGGGGCAGCAAGGACCGGTGGTTCTGCTAATTGCCGCTTCAAGTCCTCAAACGCAGTGTTTGCAGCATCGCTCCATTTAAACCGGTCTGTCTTTTTCAGCATTTGATAAAGCGGAATTGCCTTCTCTCCCAAACGGCTGACGAATCGACTTAACGCTGTAATCCGGCCTGCTATATGCTGGACATCATTGATGCAAGCCGGTTTAATCAAGGACGTGATCGCTTTGATCTTCTCCCGATTGGCTTCTATTCCCCTGTTTGATACTAAGAACCCAAGGAGCTTGCCTGCCGGAACACCAAAAACGCACTTCTCCGGATTAAGCATCATCTTATAAACCCGAAGGTTGTCAAAGGTTTCCTTCAGGTCCTCTATCAGCGTCTCCTCCATCCTCGATTTCACAACGATGTCATCCACATAAGCATGGACATTTTTTTCAATCTTCCCCTTAAGACATTTCTGTACGCAACGCTGGTAAGTTGCTTGGGCACTCTTGAGCCCAAAGGGCATAGATACATAGCAGAAGGCTCCAAAGGGAGTTATGAAGGCTGTCTTCTCTTGGTCCTTAACTGCCATCTTGATCTGGTGATACCCTGAATATGCATCCAAAAAACTTAGCCGCTCACATCCTGCCGTAGCATCAATGATCTGATCAATACAGGGGAGAGCAAAAGGATCAGTTGGACAAGCCTTGTTTAGGTCTATGTAATCCACACACATCCTCCACTTTCCATTTTTCTTCAACACCAGAACCGGATTAGCCAACCACTCCGGATGGAATACCTCAACTATGAACCCTGCGGCCAAAAGTCTGGCCACTTCCTCACCTATAGCCTTGTGCCTTTCTTCGTTGAAGCGGCGCAGATACTGCTTGACCGGTTTGAACTTCGGATCAATATTAAGACTGTGCTCAGCGAGTTCCCTCGGTATACCTGGCATGTCAGAAGGTTTCCATGCAAAGATATCCCAGTTCTCACAGATGAACTCGATGAGCGCGCTTTCCTATTTGGGGTCAAGGTTAGCGCTGATAGTGAACTGCTTGGATGAATCACCTAGCACAAAGTCAATTTGCTTCGTTTCCTCTGCCGATTTAAACTTCAACGCGGATCATGCTCTGTAGTTGGCTTCTTCAACGGCGACATGCTCTACATAGGCTGCGTCTCCTTCCTCACACTCCAATGCAATCTTGCGACTTCCATGAACCGTGATAGTTCCCTTGTGACCCGGCATCTTGAGCTGTAGATAAACATAGCACGGTCTAGCCATGAATTTGGCGTAAACCGGCCTTCCAAACAGAGCATGATATGGGCTTCGGATTTTTACAACCTCAAAGGTTACTGTCTCTGACCTGAAGTCCTACTCATCTACAAAGGTGACCTCTAGATCAATTTTCCCAACTGGGTAAGCCGATTTACCTGGCACCACTCCACGGAACACTGTGTTGGACTGTCTCAACTTCTTGTCCGTCAACCCCATACGACGGAAAGTCTCGTAGTATAAGATGTTGATGCTGCTGCCGCCATCCATGAGTACCTTTGTGAATTTGTAGCCACCCACCTGTGGTGCCACCACTAAGGCTAATTTGCCCGGATTATCAATCTGTGGCGGGTGATCCTCTCTGCTCCACACAATAGGTTGTTCCGACCAACGCCGGAAACGTGGTGTTGCCGGTTCAACTGTGTTTACTGCCCGCTTCAGGATTTTTTGATCCCTTTTGCACAAACTCGTAGTAAAGACATGGTACTGTCCACTACTTAGCTCCTTCGAATTACTCTGATATCCGGATTGCTGCTATTGTTGACGCTGCTGATTGCCCTGGTTATTGTAGCCACCCTGACCATGCTGGTGGTTGCCTTGGTTGTTATAACCGCCCTGACCATGCCGCTGGTGGTTGCCTTGGTTGTACTTATTGTTTCCGCCATGATATCCTGATCCGGATCCATTACCCTGGTGACCCGGACCTTGAAAACCGGAACTCGAGCCGCCGCCCGGTGGTCCATTGTCGTATTTGGCTTGTCTCATGGCCTCTACCATGATCCGGCATTGCCCCCATGTATGTTTAGCTGGGTGTTCCTGTGTGCTATGTTTCGGGCAAGGCTCGTTCAACTGTTGATCCAGATTGATGGATCCTCCCCCGCTCCATGGAGGTGGCCTACCCTTGCGGCGTTGAAAATTCCCTTGAACATTGGTATTGGCCACAAAATCAGAGCTGTTCTCTGCCTTTCGCTTACCATTAAAACTTGTTCCTGCTGGATTAGCCTGCGCCTGTTTACCAGCCTTGTTCGCTTTCCCGGACTTGTCTCCATCTGCCTCTGGCTACTTAGTGTTATCAGAGTCCCCATACTTCACCAGAGCGCTCATGAGTGTCCCCATGTCATTACAATCCCACTTGAGCCGTCCCAACTTCAGCATCAGAGACTCAAACCGGCAATTGTTTTCCAGTGTCACTATTGCCGTACTGGGATTGATGCTATTGGAAGAGTGCAGGATTTCTGACACTCGCCGTACCCAGGTGCTCATGGGCTCCTGATCTCCTTGAACACATGCCGCCAAGTCCACTATTGACACCGGTTGCTTGCACGTGTCTTTGAAATTTTTGATAAACTGGCGACGCAGCTCACCCCATGATCCGATGGAGTTTGGTGGTAAGCCTTTTAACATGTCCGGGCTGTACCCTCAAGCATCATGGTAAAATACTTTGCGCATGCCGCTTCATCCACATCTAGCATCTCCATAGCCATCTCATAGCTCTCAATCCAAGCCTCTGGAGCCAGGTCTGCCGTATAGTTAGGCACCTTGCGCGGACCTTTGATGTCCTTGGGTAACCTTACGCTTCGTAAAGCAGGAACAAGACACTGTACTCCAAAAGAACTCGCCATGACTCATATCTCTGCTGTGGTTGGGTGAACCGGCGTCATTTGACGGATATCCTCGCGGGCAGTAGGTCTGTGTAATGCCCCGGATGTAATACTTTCCCTTTTGGGCATATAATATATCTCCGGCTTCATCTATTTCCATTCCGGGTTCTTTGTCTTTTGGGTTTTTCGTCGTTTTGTTGTGTGAGTGTGTGACATTCATTCATATCATGTAGACATGTGCATCGCATTGCATTTGTGTTGTCGGTTGCATCTGGTTCCACACGTTCCTTCCCGTTGTCCGTTTCGCGTTCCAGAGCTCCCTCACATGTCCGTGGCGTCCCGTAGGCCTACTTTGTTGTTTGGGCGTGTAACGTTACCGGTGTGCCGCGAGACTTGTCGTGCGTTGTTGTTTTGTTGTGTGCAACCCGCCTCTCAAGTCTCGTCGCGTTTGGACTCCGTTTGCTAGCCCATCAGTTATTCGTGTGGGTCCAAAGTGCCTTCACTTTGTGTTCTAGAAACACCCCCGCAGCAGCCCACTACCCTCTCCTAGGCCCATCTAAACTTTCCCCGCGATCGGATCCGTCGGATCGCGATCGAAGGGCTCCTAACACCCCCAAATCCCCAAACCCTAAAATCTGATATATATATTAGACCCTAGGTTCATTTTTTGGCATCCCTAGCCTTTCTCCACTTCTTCCCTAAAATTTTGGATCTGGCCAGCCTCTTGGCCCTCTCCTCGAGCTAGGCCAACGAGACTCCCGAGGAAACGATCGTCCAGCCGACCGGCGCCAGTTCCCTCGAGGAGCCTTGACCTCCCCCTCGATCCAGGTCAACGCCGGGCTCCCCAGTGAGCCTGGACCACTTCGCCCGAAGAGCTGGGCCCTCCGATCCGCCCAGCTGCAGGTCGCCCTCGAGACACCTGGGCCCTCCCCGCCGCAGGACCACTTCACCGCCAGCCTCCCTCGCGGCCCACTTCGCCGCTTCACTCCGCCGGGCCGAGCCCCGCCTCGTCCCTCTACCTCCGAGCCGCCGCTTCGCCTCTCGCCTCCCGCCTCCCGCCTCGGTGGGCCAGCCGCCTCCGCGAGGCCCACACCGCCGCAGCCACCGATCGACCGGGCCGCCTCCTTCCTGGGCCGCCAGGTCGCCTCCCTCCGGGCCGCGCCCCTCCGCACCGCTCCAGCGCCCCGAAGGCCTCCCTCCAGCGCCAGGCTCCCGCGGGCCGCGTCCACCGCGCAGCGGGCCAAAGCCACCGAGCCGGGCCAGGTCGCATCTCCGTCCAGCCCGCGTGTTTTTCTCAGATCTGAGGTTATTTCAAAAAAAACCCTAGATCTAGATGTTATTTTGTCACATCCCTAGCTAGCACTTGCATTAGGACCTGACTAGAGTGTGCATCATGTTTACTTTCAAAGAAACTTGAAATGGGATTAACAGAAACCCCAGCACCCCTCCCCTAACAACTAGGGTTTGCTAAAATATTTTCCAATGTACCCAAAATGCCCTTCAAAATGTTCATCATTTCTGCCTTGGTCTTAAACCTCTGCCAAAAATGGTGCACAATTTTCTAGGACAATCTAGGGCTTTGGATTAAATCATATGGTATTTGAATTTGGGCATTTAAATGCTACAAAATATTTTAAATGCTCAAATAATCATAAACTATAATGTTTCCTACTGTTCATATTATATACAGCAGGTATGACAAGTGTTATGATTTATAAAAATGTTTATGCATTTTTATTAAATGAACAAAGTTGCAAAAGAAATGAAACAGGAAAGAAAATAGAAAAATAGGAAGAACACTTACCTGGCGCCACCCGGCCCACCTGCCGGCCCAGCCAAGCTGCCGCTCCAGCGAGCTACTTGGCTCGGCCAGGCAGGCAGGCAGGTGCTCGACGGCGACCGCGCCGTGCGCCACGCAGCTGCCCGCCGCCTTGCTTCACCCCCTCGCCGTCCTGGAGGGATGGATCGAACCTCCACGACCTCCTCGACCCCCCAGACACCTCCACCTCCCCCAGCTCCTCTCCTCCGCTCTCCCCGCGCCATGGCCGACGCCGCCGTGATCGCACCGTCGTAGAAACCACGTCCATCGTCGTCCCTGAGCTCCGCCGTGATGTCCATCGTCTCCGCCGTCCTCGACTGCTTCGAACAGGCCGAGCCCCGAGCGCTCGCCCGCCCTGGAGACGCCCCCGACCTCTTCTTCCCCAACTCCGGCCGCGGAGATCCACCTCGCCGTGCTGCTCAGCTCCGACCACCCCTGAGCTCGCTCCGGTGCTTGCTGCAACCGCTGTGAGCCTAGCTTCCTCCTCCCCCTCTCCGTTGGCTCCCTTTCGCCCTGTAACACACTGCACGAAGCTCAACCGCACGCACCGCCGCCGTGCTCGTCGCCGGTGATGCTCCGGTGACCATTTGATCACCGGCACCCGTCCAACGTACTCACCACAGCACGTAGATGCGAACGGTGCTACGCACGCATCGCCTAGGCCCCTGCAGCCGCATCTCCACACACGCCCGACGCCGGTAGCCGCCGTCGAGCTCGTTGCCGTCGTCTCCGGCCACCCCAGGTCCGGTGACTACCTCCATCCGACGCGCAAGAGCAAGAGCTCTCCAACACACCCAGCAGCAGCTCGAGCCGTGCACCATAGGCGTTTTCCGAAGCACGCCGCCGCGTTTGGCCTCGCCGGCGGCTAAACGCCGGCGAGTCGGACCTGTTTTGACCACGGGTTTGACCCCCTGGGTCAATGACATGTGGGCCCTGCCCGCAAGTCAAACCTAGTTTAGGTGTTAATTTAATATTAATTAGTTAATTAGTTTAGTCAATGACATGTGGGCCCTGGCCCCACTGACAGCTAATTAGTTTTAGTTTAACTCTAATTAACTCAGTTAATTAGCTGTGACACTGACATGAGGGACCCACTGGTCAGGTTTGACCTGGACTGGCCCTGTTGACTGGCTGACGGCAGCATGATGTCATGCTGACGCAGTAAAGGTTTTTCTGGGATTTTTAGATTTAATAATAATTCAGGAAATTCCAGAAAATACCCAAAACTTCTAAAAATCATATAAAATCAACCATAGCTCAGATGGAAAAGATTTATATATGAAAAATGATCAGAAAAATCCAATCTTTCTAATGGCACTGGTTTGATGCATGTTTGAACAAGTTAACTTGCTGTATATATAAAAAACATGATTATGCACTTATTTAAATAATAGTTTGAACTTCAATTTGAATCCTTGATTCAAATAGGTTCAAACCCTTCTGGTTTTAGTTGCATTAGCCAACACACATGCATCTTGCCATGTCATAAACATGCATCATATTGTTGCATTTGTTTGTTAATGATTGTATCGTCGGTATTCCCTGTGTTAGGTCCTGCTCCCGAGGATACTGCTGCATATCCAGTTGAAGAGCAGTACCCGACAACTACCTTGTCAGGCAAGCAATCATTGATCATTCCGATACAACCCAATCTTCTCGCTCCTGCTCTCTTTTACTGCATTAAGGCAACAGCGCGTGAACTGCTACTTGCTGCGGTAGATGAACCCTATTCCCTTGCATGACCTGTCATTGCCACAGTAAATAGTTGAAACCCACTAGCATGTGTAGGAGTTGATTGAGCCATGTGATGTGTGATCCACCATGCTATTTACTTATGTTGCCTGCTATGCTTAGAGTTGTGTCTAGTCTGGTTCATCTGGGTGATGGATCAGAGTGAAATGATCTTACCAATAAAGAGAGGGAAGTGTGGAATACGCTTGGTAAAGGTATCGATGAAAGGCTATGTAGGAGTACATGGTGGGTTGTTTCATTGGAATCGTCCATAGGACCCGAGATCTGTGTGTGTGATTCAAGTTACAGTTACTACCACACATTGGGCCCTGAAATATGACCCCGCTCGACTTATTGACTACCCTTGTACTCTGTCCAGGAGTTGCAACTAGTTTCTGGTGTTTATAGTTTACTGGAGGTCGTGCACAGCGCTGACCCTCGGGGTGGGCTGTGATGCGACAGGTACGTGGCACGGTGTACCGGTTGCCCGTTTGGTGACTCGGGAACCCTGTACACATCGTTTGGGGCCGTGAGCGACACCCCGGCCGGATCTCCCCACGGATGGAACCCAAATAGGCGATAAACCTGGACGAGAGACTTGAGTGGTTAGTTAGGTCGTGGTCTACACCCACGTCGGCTTTCGCTTGAAGTCTGCCGAGCACATGTCGTGTGCAGACGCTAAGTGGTGAAAACATGTGTGAAGAAGTACACCCCTGCAGGGTTATCAAACTATTCGAATAGCCGTTGTTCGCGGTACGAACTACTTGGTTACTCTTACAGTTCATAGACAAGTTGATGGATACTACTAAAAGCCTCAAGATAAGCGTGAGTGCCGTGGATGGCCCTTCCGTAGGATGACGGAAGAGGATCCTCGGTAGTGTATTGATGTGGTGATTAGAGGACTCATGTTCGTAACAATATCTTGCAATCCGTTGAGAGTTGTAGTATAGGTTAGCCAAGGTTAAAGCTGGCATTCTGCTATAAACTCCACTACCCCCTTTGATAATGTTGCATGTATGATAGGTTCTGTGGTAAGACTTGTTGAGTACCTTTGTACTCATGTTTGCTTAATAACTGTTGCAGAGGAGAACCCTGCCCCTGCTGATGGGTTCTACATAGACGTTGACGTCGACGAGTAGCTTGACACCCAGACGGTGATCTGGAGCTTGTGAAGGGCCTTGTAGATAGTCAGGCTACACCAAGCTTGTTTTATTTTCTAAGTTGTCTGTACTCAGACATGTAGCTTCCGCTTGTGCTTGTATGACTGTATGACTTGAGTGTTGGGTCATGTGACCCCTACCTGTATGACTATGTTATTTATGGCTCTTGGAGCCTTTTAAATAAAGTACTTTGAGTCATAGAGTTTTGTTGTGATGTAATGTTGTATTTGCACATATTGAGCATATTGCGTGTATGATTGAAATGCTTGGTATGTGTGGGATCCGACACCTAGTTGTTTTCCTTTGGTAGCCTATCTTACAGGGAAATGCCTCCTAGTGATTCCAATGAGCCTTGGTAGCTTGCTACTACTCGGAACACGTAGGTTGGCCGGCATGTGTCCTTCTTCGTTCCTGTGTCTGTCCCTTAGGGGAAATGTCACGCGTTGTTCCTTTAAGTCCATGTAGCTTGCTACGACTTGGGTTCATACGTTGATGACCGACACGTTCGTTGCTGGGTCATGGATGCCTGTCTCTGTAATTTAGTGCCACTTTTGGTTTATAACTAGCCATGTCGGCCCGGGTTCTCTGTCATATGGATGCTAGCGACACTGTCATATACGTGTGCCAAAATGCGCAAACGGTCCCGGGCCAGGTAAGGTGGCACCCGTGGGGTTACCGTGCGTGAGGCCGCAAAGTGATATGACGTGTTACAGCTAGATCGGTGTGACTTAGGATCGGGGTCCTGACAGCGTTGGTATCAGAGCTGGACTACCTGTAGGTTTCTCAAGCCAAACTGGTCGATGTTGAGTCTAGAAAAATTCTTAGTTATATGTAGGGGAATTGATTGTGGAAGGGAACGTAAGGCTCTTTTTACTCCTTTACCTTATGCCCTTCTGATCTGAGTCAGTCTAATCTTTCTACGGGGATTTAGGACTAGGCCTCTTATCCTTACTAGGTTCACTGTTACTAATCCATAGACTCCTAGGATTGTTGGTTTCAAGCCTCAGTTCAGTTTCTATCCTTTTGAGTATGACGATTATTGAACCGGAACTTTGATTTGGAATTGTTGAGTGGCTATGCTATCATTTGTATGATGTCTCAAATCTTTGTTTGAGCATTTATAGTTGTTATGTTGCCCGATTTCTTCCAGAAACACTAATGCCTTTGCATTATTCCGTGTTTCAGATGTCTGGCCGCATCCCTCACCAAGTGGTTCGTTTGACTCGGTGCATTAATGTGCCCGGTCACACGGCCATGCTAGTCCGTGTGATGACTGAGACCGGGTATCGCTGGTATCCTGAATACACTGTGGAGGAACAGTATAGGGATTTCAATCAAAGTCAGTATTTCTGCACAGTCCGGATATACCCCTCATATCCCGGAGCTAATGATCCCATCCATTGGTCTTATGGACTCGGGATTACCATCGAGATGGCAGTACAGGATGCTGCTTATTCGATGATGACCATTCTCCGTGCTAGGCATGCCCTGTTGCTGAACACTGAGTTCTGTTACATGCCAGCTTCACTCCCCGGAGAAGAAGGCTACTACACTGGTCTGTATACGGATGCTGCTCATGAAGAGCCACTGCTTCAGACTACTGTTCAGATGTTGGAGGATAGGAACCGTGAGGTTCGTGCCCTCCGAATGGAGCTGTATAACACCCGAGCTGCTCACTGGACTACTTTGACACGGCTTGCACCTGCTGTGCACGCCGGATATCTGGACATGCGGGATCTGTATCCTGTGCGGACTCGTCTGCCTGATCGCATGGATTGGCGTGACGTTGGGGGTATTACACCTCAACGTGGGCGTCGGTTACCACCAGCATCGGGACCGAGACCACACCCATGCCCCTATGGTCCGCAGCCTTCGAGTGCTCGCGAGTTCCAAGATCCGTCTGTACCACTTCCAGGCTACGGTGGTAATCTTTACGAGGATTACTACGCGAATGTCTGAGCTAGTCCGTGGTAGTAGTAGTATTGTAGTAGTTGTATTTCCACAGTCCTGCGCGTCTTGTGGAATATGACTTAGTGTGTACTGAATTCCGGAGGTGTAGTTAAATAATGTATAGGAGCTTGGAATGCCTCTGATGGGATGTATCGCCTTTCACCGCAGTTGTACTTTAGCCTTGGCTTGTACTAAACTTTGTATGGTGTGTATGACCACTGGTGTATATATAGCAGTTCCTATATTACCATGTCGTACGGATGAACATCTCTGCATTCTGTGTCATCCATTACATTCTGCACTTCTATGTCAAATTTTTGCCATCCTTGTCTAAACCGTTGTTTTGTTTTCCTAGGATGGTCAACACTCGCAACACTCCTGCTGCTCAGGAGCAGGGTGAGGCTAGTGGGGCTAGAGATGGAAATCTGACCCAGCCACCCTCTTTGGCGGAAGTTATGCTTGAAGCAGAACGGAACAAGAGAGAGACCAACCGTCTGCTGGAACGCATAGAGCAAAACACTGGGTTCCGTCAGAGGAATGACGTGGTGTCAATCCACGATTTCATCAAGATGTGTCCACCAAAGTTCCATCACTCCACTGAACCTCTAGATGCTGATGACTGGCTACGTAGTATCACCCACAAGCTACACTCTGCCCGTGTGGCTGAAGCTGACAAGGTTATCTACGCCGCCTACCATCTTGAGGGCCCTGCCAGTCTTTGGTGGGAAAACTTTGAAGCTATGCGTCCTGCTGGCCAAGTCACTACCTGGGTTGAGTTCAGTGAGGCATTCCGTGAACATCACATTCCGGAAGGTCTCATGGATCGCAAGCGGGAGGAATTCTGCAATTTCACCCAGGGCCGTTTAACTGTGGACGGCTATAGTCGTGAGTTTGGTAATCAGGCACGCTATGCACCTGAGTAAGTATCCACCGATGCCAAGAAACAGGCGAGGTTCCGCAGGTTCCGCAGGGGACTCAGCCCTGAACTTCGTAGAGATCTACGTCTGCACGAGTGCACTTCCTTCCAGAAGTTGGTTAACAAGGCTATCAGTGCTGAGACAGGCCAGACCGACTTCGTGGCCACCCGCAAGCATACTCGAGACCTTGGTTCCTCATCCGGCTCTGGCTCTCACAAGCGCCGTGTATGGGTTCCTAACACTGCTCTGCCACCCAAGTATACACCGAGGCCATCCTATGAGGCGCCTCGTCCAACTCAACAGTTTGCACCTGCTAAGACCTATGGAGGTCCACCCTCCAACTTTGCTCCACGCACCACCACTGTGACATGTTTCAAGTGTGGAGAACCGGGACACTACATGCGTGATTGTCCCCAGAATCAGCCAGGAAAACCCGTTGGCCGTGGTAAGCCAACCGGCAAGGTGAACTATGTCAAGCCAATCCCCACAGCATGTGGTCATGTCAACTATGTTTCTGCCGAAGAAGCTTATGAGGATCCTAACGTCGTCCTTGGTACGCTTCTCGTAAACTGCCATCCGGCATCTGTTCTTTTCGATACTGGAGCATCCCATTCGTTCATATCTGAGAGCTATGCTCGATTGCACAACATGACTTTTTGTGACATGCCTACTTCCATGGTTATTCAAACTCCTGGTTCAAAGTGGCAAACCTCTAGGGTAAGCCATGGAAATGAAATCCTTGTCGATAGACTTGTTTTCCTTGCATCTTTAATCGCTCTCAAGTCCTCGGACATAAATATCATTTTGGGTATGGATTGGATGACAACCCATTACGCCAAAATCGATTGCTTTACTAGGACCATTCAACTTACACACCCATCCGGCAAGATAGTCAATGTCTTGACTCGAATGGCTGAACGTCAGCTCTACTCTCTTAATGCCAGCCCTCTACCAGAAATCGAAGATATCCCGGTAGTCTGTGACTTTCCGGATGTTTTTCCAGAAGAACTGCCAGGAGTTCCACCTGACAGAGATGTCGAGTTCGTGATAGATCTTATCCCTGGAACTGTCCCAATCTCTAGGAGACCTTATAAGATGGCACCACTAGAATTAGCTGAGCTAAAGAAACAACTCGATGAGTCTTTGTAAAAAGGTTTCATCCGTCCTAGTTCTTCCCCTTGGGCTTGCCCCGTCCTCTTCGTCAAGAAGAAGGATGGAACGGAGCGGATGGTTGTAGATTACCGACCTGTCAATCTGGTCACCATAAAGAATAAGTATCCGCTCCCCAGGATCAACGACCTGTATGATCAGCTCGCTGGATCCTCAGTCTTCTCTAAGATGGATTTGAGGTTGGGCTACCATCAAATCAAAATCAAGAACGGGGACATTCCTAAAACGGCTTTCGTTACTCGTTATGGCCAATATGAGTACACCGTCATGTCCTTCGGATTAACCAATGCCCCAGCTACCTTTTCTCGGTTAATGAATTCTATATTCATGGAGTATTTGGATAAATTCGTCGTGGTATACCTCGATGATATACTCATTTTCTCCAAGAACAAGGAAGATCATGCCGAGCATTTAAGGCTGGTATTGACGAAGCTTCGAGAGCACCGCCTTTATGCCAAATTCTCTAAATGTGAATTTTGTTTGCCAGAAGTAACCTATCTAGGTCATGTGATCCCTGGCAAGGGTATTGCTGTCAATCCCGAGCGAGTTCAAGCCGTACTTGATTGGACTCCCCCTGAATCGGTCAAGCGAGTTAGGAGTTTTCTTGGCTTAGCGAGCTATTGCCGACGTTTCGTCGAGAATTTCTCCAAGGTTGCTAAACCTCTAACCGAACTCCTCAAGAAAGATAAAAAGTTTGAGTGGACCCCACAGTGCGAGTCCAGTTTTCAGGAACTGAAAAGACGCCTGACATCTGCACCTGTACTGGTACCACCAGACTTTTCCAAGGATTTTATAATCTATTGCGACGCCTCGCGATAAGGACTAGGTTGCATTCTCATGCAAGATCGTCAAGTGATTGCATACGCATCTCGACAGTTGCGTCCACATGAGGATAACTATCCTACTCATGATTTAGAGCTTGCAGCTGTAGTCCATGCACTCAAAACATGGCGGCATTACCTCCTTGGTAATCGCTGTGAAATCTTCACTGATCACCAAAGTTTGAAGTATATCGTCACCCAACCGGATTTGAATCTCAGGCAAAGACGTTGGGTTGAGTTGCTCACCGACTACGACTTAGGAATCACTTACACTCCTGGAAAGGCCAATGTCATGGCTAATGCACTAAGTCGTAAGTCATATTGTAACAATTTAATGTTACAACAAAGTCAACCACTTCTCCACGAGGAATTTCGTAAGCTTAACCTTCACATTGTTCCTCGAGGATTCCTTTCCACCTTGGTGGCGAAACCTACCCTTATGGATCAAATCATAGCTGCCCAGAAGCGTGATAAAGGTGTATCACGACTCCAAGAGAACATTGCTAGCGGACTCGCTAAAAGTTTCTCCATGGATGATCGAGGTGTTGTTTTCTTTGAGAACCGTGTAGTGGTTCCCAAGAACCACCATCTACGGCAATTAATCCTTAAGGAGGCTCATGAATCTCCTCTCACGATTCATCCCGGTAGTACCAAAATGTATCAAGACCTACGTCAAAGATTCTGGTGGACTAGGATGAAGAGAGAAATCGCTCAGTTCATTGCTAACTGCGATGTTTGTCGTCGAGTTAAAGCAGAGCATCAACGGCCTGCTGGCACCCTTCAACCTCTAGCTATTCCTGAATGGAAATGGGATAAAGTCGGTATGGACTTCATTACCGGGTTTCCCAGGTCTAGGAAAGGGAATAATGTTATTTTCGTCGTTATCGACCGCCTCTCTGAAGTAGCTCATTTCCTGCCTGTTCGGGAGAGTATTACCGCTAGCCAGCTAGCAGACTTATATATCTCTCGAATAGTATCACTTCATGGTGTACCGTTGGAGATTAACTCAGACTGTGGAAGTCTTTTCACTTCACGATTTTGGGAAAGTTTTCAGAATGCTATGGGAACTCATCTCTCTTTCAGTACTGCCTTCCATCCGCAATCAAGTGGTCAAGTGGAACGAGTCAATCAAATTCTGGAAGACATGCTTCGAGCCTCTGTCATTTCTTTCGGTATGGAATGGGAAAAGTGTCTTCCATTTGCCGAATTTGCTTATAACAATAGTTATCAAGCCAGCCTGGGTAAAGCTCCCTTCGAAGTTCTATATGGACGAAGGTGTCGAACACCTCTTAACTGGTCAGAGACCGGGGAAAGACAATTCTTTGGCCCGGATATGATTCGGGAAGCAGAAGAACAAGTTCGCATCGTTCGTGAGAGATTGAAAACAGCCCAGTCTCGCCAAAAGAGCCAATATTATAGTCATCATAAGGCTGTGACTTTTGAAGTCAGCGATAAGGCTTACCTTCGGTTTACCCCTCTTAAGGGAACCCATCGCTTCGGTATCAAAGGCAAACTGGCCCCTCGTTACATCGGTCCTTTTCGCATTCTTGCCAAACGAGGAGAAGTTGCCTACCAATTGGAACTACCTCCGCACCTCTCCAGAGTTCATGATGTTTTCCACGTTTCTCAACTCAGGCGTTGCTTCTCGGATCCTATCCACGGAGTGGACCACGAAACGCTTGATCTCCAAGACAATCTCACATATCGAGAATACCCCGTTCGTATTCTTGATCAAACTGAGCGCACCACTCGACGCCACAATATCAAGTTTCTCAAGGTTCAATGGTCACATCATTCCGAGAGTGAAGCTACTTGGGAAAGGGAGGATCGTCTTCGACTTGAGTACCCCACCCTCTTTCCGGAGGAACCCGAATCTCGGGACGCGATTCTTTTAAGTGGGGGTGAGTTGTCACATCCCTAGCTAGCACTTGCATTAGGACCTGACTAGAGTGTGCATCATGTTTACTTTCAAAGAAACTTGAAATGGGATTAACAGAAACCCCAGCACCCCTCCCCTAACAACTAGGGTTTGCTAAAATATTTTCCAATGTGCCCAAAATGCCCTTCAAAATGTTCATCATTTCTGCCTTGGTCTTAAACCTCTGCCAAAAATGGTCCACAATTTTCTTGGACAATCTAGGGCTTTGGATTAAATCATATGGTATTTGAATTTGGGCATTTAAATGCGACAAAATATTTTAAATGCTCAAATAATCATAAACTATAATGTTTCCTATTGTTCATATTATATACAGCAGGTATGACAAGTGTTATGATTTATAAAAATGTTTAGGCATTTTTATTAAATGAACAAAGTTGCAAAAGAAATGAAACAGAAAAGATAATAGAAAAATAGGAAGAACACGTACCTGTCGCCACCCAGCCCACCTGCCGGCCCAGCCCAGCTGCCGCTCGAGCGAGCTGCTTGGCTCCGCCAGGCAGGCAGGCAGGTGCTCGACGGCGACCGCGCCGCGCGCCACGCAGCTGCCCGCCGCCTTGCTTCACCCCCTCGCCGTCCTGGAGGGATGGATCGAACCTCCACGACCTCCTCGACCCCCCAGATACCTCCACCTTCCCCCAGCTCCTCTCCTCCGCTCTCCCCGCGCCATGGCCGACGCCGCCGTGATCGCACCGTCGTAGAAACCACGTCCACCGTCGTCCCTGAGCTCCGCCGTGTTGTCCATCGTCTCCGTTGTCCTCGACTGCTTCGAACAGGCCTAGCCCCGAGCGCTCGCCCGCCCTGGAGACGCCCCCGACCTCTTCTTCCCCAACTCCGGCCGCGGAGATCCCCCTCGCCGTGCTGCTCAGCTCCGACCACCCCCGAGCTCGCTTCGGTGCTTGCTGCAACCGCTGTGAGCCTAGCTTCCTCCTCCCCCTCTCCGTTGGCTCCCTTTCGCCCTGTAACACACTTCACGAAGCTCAACCGCACGCACCGCCGCCGTGCTCGTCGCCGGTGATGCTCCGGTGACCATTTGGTTACCGGCACCCGTCCAACGTACTCACCACAGCACGTAGATACAAACGGTGCTACGCACGCATCGCCTAGGCCCCTGCAGCCGCATCTCCACACACGCCCGACGACGGTCACCGCCGTCGAGCTCGTTGCCGTCGTCTCCGGCCACCCCAGGTCCGGCGACCACCTCCATCCGACGCGCAAGAGCAAGAGCTCTCCAACGCACCCAGCCGCAGCTCGTGCTCGTGCACCGTAGGCGTTTTCCGAAGCACGCCGCCGCGTTTGGCCTCGCCGGCGGCTAAACGCCGGCAAGTTGGACCTGTCTTGACCACGGGTTTGACCCCCTGGGTCAATGACATGTGGGCCCTGCCCGCAAGTCAAACCTAGTTTAGGTGTTAATTTAATATTAATTAGTTAATTAGTTTAGTCAATGACATGTGGGCCCTGGCCCCACTGACACCTAATTAGTTTTAGTTTAACTCTAATTAACTCAGTTAATTAGCTGTGACACTGACATGAGGGACCCACTGGTCAGGTTTGACCTGGACTGGCCCTGTTGACTGGCTGACGTCAGCATGATGTCATGCTGACGCAGTAAAGGTTTTTCTGGGATTTTTAGATTTAATAATAATTCAGGAAATTCCAGAAAATACCCAAAACTTCTAAAAATCATATAAAATCAACCATAGCTCAGTTGGAAAAGATTTATATATGAAAAATGATCAGAAAAATCCAATCTTTCTAATGGCACTGGTTTCATGCATGTTTGAACAAGTTAACTTGCTGTATATATCAAAAAAATGATTATGCACTTATTTAAATAATAGTTTGAACTTCAATTTGAATCCTTCATTCAAATAGGTTCAAACCCTTCTGGTTTTAGTTGCATTAGCCAACACACATGCATCTTGCCATGTCATAAACATGCATCATATTGTTGCATTTGTTTGTTAATGATTGTATCGTCGGTATTCCCTGTGTTAGGTCCTGCTCCCGAGGATACTGCTGCGTATCCAGTTGAAGAGCAGTACCCGACAACTACCTTGTCAGGCAAGCAATCATTGATCATTCCGATACAACCCAATCTTCTCGCTCCTGCTCTCTTTTACTGCATTAAGGCAACAGCGCGTGAACTGCTACTTGCTGCGGTAGATGAACCCTATTCCCTTGCATGACCTGTCATTACCACAATAAATAGTTGAAACCCACTAGCATGTGTAGGAGTTGATTGAGCCATGTGATGTGTGATCCACCATGCTATTTACTTATGTTGCCTGCTATGCTTAGAGTTGTGTCTGGTCTGGTTCATCTGGGTGATGGATCAGAGTGAAATGATCTTACCAATAAAGAGAGGGAAGTGTGGAATACGCTTGGTAAAGGTATCGATGAAAGGCCATGTAGGAGTACATGGTGGGTTGTTTCATTGGAATCGTCCATAGGACCCAAGATCTGTGTGTGTGATTCAAGTTACAGTTACTACCACACATTGGGCCCTGAAATATGACCCCGCTCGACTTATTGACTGCCCTTGTACTCTGTCCAGGAGTTGCAACTAGTTTCTGGTGTTTATAGTTTACTGGAGGTCGTGCACAGCGCTGACCCTCGGGGTGGGCTGTGATGCGACAGGTACGTGGCACGGTGTACCGGTTGCCCGTTTGGTGACTCGGGAACCCTGTACACATCGTTTGGGGCCGTGGGCAACACCCCGGCCGGATCTCCCCACGGATGGAACCCAAATAGGCGATAAACCTGGACGAGAGACTTGAGTGGTTGGTTAGGTCATGGTCTACACCCACGTCGGCTTTCGCTTGAAGTCTGACGAGCACATGTCGTGTGCAGACGCTAAGTGGTGAAAACATGTGTGAAGAAGTACACCCCTGCAGGGTTATCAAACTATTCGAATAGCCGTTGTTCGCGGTACGAACTACTTGGTTACTCTTACAGTTCATAGACAAGTTGATGGATACTACTAAAAGCCTCAAGATAAGCGTGAGTGCCGTGGATGGCCCTTCCGTAGGATGACGGAAGAGGATCCTCGGTAGTGTATTGATGTGGTGATTAGAGGACTCGTGTTCGTAACAATATCTTGCAATCCGTTGAGAGTTGTAGTATATGTTAGCCAAGGTCAAAGCTGGCATTGTGATATAAACTCCACTACCCCCTTTGATAATGTTGCATGTATGATAGGTTCTGTGGTAAGACTTGCTGAGTACCTTTGTACTCATGTTTGCTTAATAACTGTTGTAGAGGAGAACCCTGCCCCTGCTGATGGGTTCTACATAGACGTTGACGTCGATGAGTAGCTTGACACCCAGACGGTGATCTGGAGCTTGTGAAGGGCCTTGTAGATAGTCAAGCTACACCAAGCCTGTTTTATTTTCTAAGTTGTTTGTACTCAGACATGTAGCTTCCGCTTGTGCTTGTATGACTGTATGACTTGAGTGTTGGGTCATGTGACCCCTACCTGTATGACTATGTTATGTATGGCTCTTGGAGCCTTTTAAATAAAGTACTTTGAGTCATAGAGTTCTGTTGTGATGCAATGTTGTATTTGCACATATTGAGCATATTGCGTGTATGATTGAAATGCTTGGTATGTGTGGGATCCGACACCTAGTTGTTTTCCTTTGGTAGCCTATCTTACAGGGAAATGCCTCCTAGTGATTCCAATGAGCCTTGGTAGCTTGCTACTGCTCGGAACACGTAGGCTGGCCGGCATGTGTCCTTCTTCGTTCCTGTGTCTGTCCCTTAGGGGAAATGTCACGCGTTGTTCCTTTAAGTCCATGTAGCTTGCTACGACTTGGGTTCATATGTTGATGACCGACACGTTCGTTGCTGGGTCATGGATGCATGTCTCTGTAATTTAGTGCCACTTTTGGTTTATAACTAGCCATGTCGGCCCGGGTTCTCTATCATATGGATGCTAGCGACACTGTCATATACGTGTGCCAAAATGCGCAAACGGTCCCGGGCCAGGTAAGGTGGCACCCGTGGGGTTACCGTGCGTGAGGCTGCAAAGTGATATGACGTGTTACAGCTAGATCGGTGTGACTTAGGATCGGGGTCCTGACATATTTGTTCTGTGATGCATATTTCAAACTGCTCTAACTTTTTGTGTGGATGTCCGTTTTGCGCAAATAGCATGTCCAGACGTTCGTGGTGAATAGCACTACGTTTTATATTTTTGTGTCATGCATGATAGAAGTCATCTAGATGCTTGTTTTCCCGTTGCAACAGTGCATCCCGGTATAATTGCTGCTATGTGATGTTTTTATGTCATCTTTGCCATGTGATATCTTTTAGCTCGTTTGTCCGAATGATGCAAATGACATGTCCACGTGTTCGTCTTGCCATGCTCTACATGTTGCTTGTGTTAGGTTGCATGATAGATTTATTCTTGCCATGTTTATCATCGTTGCAAAGTGCCATATGGCTGTGATGTTGTTTCACTTGTTATGAAATGCCATCTTGTTGAGCTCATTGCTATCGTTGTGTTTATCTCCATGAAGCATGCTTGTGTGTTTAGGAATCACCATCATGTGTACTTTGATGAGGTGCTTACCACTTGCCATGTTTAGTTTCGAGGTGACTTAAACTTGCTCTTTTAGATGCCATGATGAAACTGCTGTTTTAGGACTTAGTGGTTTTTCACTAAGTCTGAAATCTGTAACGTTCCGATGCCATGTTTGCTTGCTGCTCTAGGACAAACCATGATAGTTTTGGAGTTGATCTTGATTGTTACTTGTAGTATATATTGTTGGCTTTCCATTCATGTTCTCACATGCTTATTTGAGTGGCTGTAGCATGTTTAACTTTTGCTCCAAAGTTTCAATAAAATTCTGCTGCCAAAATTTTATTGTCAAGTTCAATATGTCCAAGCTTATTGCTATTGATCCGTGGCTCCTTTGGGGGTGCAACTTTGGACTTAATTGCTGTAGTATATGTCTAGTTTATGTTCATGTCCTTTGCCATGATGTTTGAGTGCTGTACCGGAATTATTTTGTGCTCCGAAGTTGCTATGTTGCTGTAATTTTCAGCTTTCGCTCATTTCTTGTTTCGGGCATAACTTTTAGCCCGTAGCTCCGATTTCAGCGAGTCTTATATGAAACTTGATTGATTTTCTGTGTAGATTCACAATATCATATTGTTATCATGTTTTGAGGTGTTTTGCTTGAGTGCTATTTTTCCGTGCTCCGTGTGCATCCTTAGTGCATCCATCATGCATCCATCATTTTTTCGAGTGCGCATTGCATCTTGTTGATTTGTGCCTTGTGTGATTGTATTGTTTAGAGCCGGAAGCTGAGACCGAGTATGAGTACGAGCACGAGGTTACCAACGAGGTTGAGCACGAGGACCCTTCTTACGATCCGAACGACTTCTCTTCAGGCAAGATGACCGAACCCCGATAACATTACTATCTTTGCCTATTGCTAGTAGTTCCGCTCTATAGTTTTGCCTCGATGCCCATGTTCTTCCTGTCAGCCTCCTACTTGTAACCATTGCCATGTTAACCACCCTACCTATGCAAACCGTTGCTTGGCTAAGTACGCTTCGCTCAGCCCTTCTTATTGCATTGCTAGTTGCAGGTGAAGATCGAAGATGCTTGCTTCATGTTGAAGTTTGGTTGGGTTATATCACACTATATAATTGCTTAAATGAAATCATCTATATATTGGCAAGGGTGGAAGGCTAAGCCTTTTGCTTGGTGATTTGTTCCACTCATGCCGTTAGGAACCGTATAAACCAGTGTTATGTTCCTTGATTATGCGTGCCTAACACGGTTGGGGTGTATGGGACCCCCTCGATAAACCACTAAGTGCTAAGTCTTTTCCAGCAAGTCCCAACATTGGTACTATTTGCCTAATAATAAACTAAACTTGCATAGGGAGTAATTAACCCTCTTTCTTAATCAACAACCCAGGGACAGTGCTCCACATGAGTGTTGGTCCGAAACGGGGAGTCTGCGGGGCCGCCTTGGGGCAACCCGAGGTATCTGGTATACACCCGTAGAATCGCCCATCCGGTCGCGTCCTGAGACTTAGATACGCGCGGCTACCATTAGGGTGTCGACACGCCGGGAGGATTTGCTGGATTAGCCTTACCTTAGTTCGGTATATCTTGAGCACGGGATTCCGAGGATACTCGGGTCTTCCCACTTTGGAGTTGCGACTCCGCGGATCGTGGGCTTGTAATGGGTCAAGTTGGAACACCCCTGCAGGGTTTTGAACTTTCGAAAGCCGTGCCCGCGGTTATGTGGCAGATGGGAGCTTGTTAATATCCGGTTGTAGATAACTTGACACAATGATTCTAATACACTACCAGCGTGTGTTCCGTGACTATCAATTTCCGAATAGGGATTCGGGAGTTGAACACTGAGGGGTTATGTTTGTTGAGCTTGTAGCTAGGATCACTTCGTGATCACTTCTCGACCGAGGCTTCTCTTCTCGCTCTCTCTCACGTAAGCTAGTTGCTAGTTGCTGCTGCAGACACTTATTCCTTTCTTCAGCCTTATCCTCTCCCAAGGCTTAAATAGTCTTGTTACCCGGGAACGGGATTGCTGAGTCCTCTGTGGCTCACAGTTACTTCACCACACCAGATGCAGGTCCAGCTGTGAGCTATCCAGGTGATGGCACCGAGCTGGATTGGGAGTTCGACGAGGAGGGTAGTCGATACTATGTTCGTTACCCTGATGATCAGTAGTGGAGACTTCTACTAGGATTCGATCCGCCTGTGGTTTATTTATTTAAGTTTGGTATCTTGAGATTTGGATTTTGCCCTTAGAGGGTTGTGATGTTCTTAATGTATGATGTTTGAGACATGTATTGTATTTGTGTGACGTGGCGAGTGTAAGCCAACTATTTATGTTTACAATTCCCCTCTTTTACATGAGATGTGCAAAGATTACCAAACTTGAGATCATTCTAGGATGGACTTATGCCTTTAAGTCGTGCCTCGACACGTAGGAGGTATAGTTCCATCCTGGGCATTACAAGTTGGTATTCAGAGCCTTCTCCGACCTAGGATCCCCCACTGATTGATCGAATCGTTGACGGTCGAGTCTAGGCACACACTGAAAATGTTTTGAGTCCTATATATTATATCGGAGAGTAGGATTTCTTTGCTTCTCATCCCCTTTCTCTCTGGTGAGGACTCCTGACGACTACTCTTGTCTCTTCTATCTTCAAAAATTGCACCAAATTTTTTTTAGGAATCTCGCGAGTATTCTGGGATTGTTTCGATGTTCTTGTGACGAGAGTATTGTTCTCGATGCCTCCTGACATTAGGGGTTGTGGCAGTGTCCCGGTGAGTTGAGCTTCGGGGTATTGTCGTCACAAGCATATCGCGGCAGTACTAAATACTTAAGACGGCCGACATCGAAAATATCTCCTATACGGCCAGTGGCAAGATAACCCCGACATCACCCAGTACTGGGGAGGTAGTTCGGGAGTATTGCCATAGCTTGTTATAGTGGATGCTTTTTGAAGGTCCGAGGTACACAGTTTCCGAGAAAGACTGGTTATGTGTTGAAGGATGGATACACCTGGATGTAGGTTTAGAGTTGATTGCGCGGTGCTTCCCGTGTATCCCCAACACCTGATTGCATAACTGGAATCTTTCGGAAATTTATAGGTGGGTTTATCCAGTAGATCGTAGGCATTCTTCCAGCGAATGCAGGTTAGCGAGTTCGGGGTTCTACATTGAGTGAAGTGGTTTATGACCGATGTTACTATCAGGAGTTGCATCTTAAAGGGTCCTTGGCTATGCTGATCCGGGGATCGCAAAACCTTTTCGTAACGCGTTCATATGCTTTCAGCACAAAGATGTTAGAACGAAACTCCTCTCTTGTGTTTGTTCCCTTCCGTACCTTGTTGTTTTCTTATTTTCATTTTTGTTCCCTATGTGGCTTCTCGTGAAGATTGATGTTATCATTTAACTGAGAATTTCATTCGTTCCTCTTGTTCGAATGATTTCATTCGTTCCTATTGTTCAAATGATTATTGTGAAGACTTGATGCAATTCATTCCATTTATTCAGCTTATACCTTCTGGCAATCAATTGCTGACTCGTGGTCATCTATTTCAGGATGGCTCCGAAAAGGGTTCCCAACGCTAACCTAGAGGCGGAAGAGGTTCTAGAACGTCCTCCTTCCCCTCCTCCTCCGTCTGAGGCTTGGAGAGCGATTATGCAGACTACAACTCAGAACACCCAGATGTTGATGCAGATGATGCAGCAGATGCAAGCTAATCAAGCTAATCAGGGTGTTCCAGGGAATCAAGGCAACTTCTTCAACCAGCAGCACCATGCTACTCTCAACCAGTTCTTGGCCAATAATCCAAAAGCTTTCAGTTACTGTGTCGACCCTCTTGATGCTGAAGATTGGTTAACCGACATTGAGAAGCATTTTGAGTGCAGTAACGTGAAGGAAGATGATTATGTGAAGTTCGCAGCATTCCAACTCAAAGATCAAGCAGCTGATTGGTGGCAGCAATACAAAGACTCCAGGCCAGGTCAAGTGATCTCTTGGGAGAATTTCTGCAAGGACTTTCGCTCTCACCACATTCCTACAAGTGTCATCGAGGGTATGCGTGAGCAATTCCGCAACCTGAAGCAGGGCTCTATGACAGTCTATCAGTATAATGTCAAGTTCCAAAACCTCGCCCGCTATGCTAAGCAAGACATTCCTGACGCCAAAAGCAAAATCTACCAGTTCCGTGGAGGTCTCAAAGATGAACTTCAGCTTGCTCTCACTTTGTTTGAGCCCGATGAATTCGACAAGTTCTATAACATGGCTTTGAAACAAGAAGCAGCTCAGCTAAAGATGGAGGCTTCTAAAAAGCGAATTCGAGATGCCGTTCACTCTTCCTCATCGTCTCAGATGGTCTCAAAGCAGCAGAAATTCAGGCTTCCTCCTCCTCCAGTGATTCGAGCTCCTTACAACAACTCCAACAACTCCAACACCAACAAGAACTCTAGTGGACGTGGTTTCTCCCACCCACCCAACCCGAGCAACCAGTCGAAGAAGCAGTTTCAGTCTCAAGGCTCCAAGTCAAGTGGCTCTCATTTCCGTCCTCTCTCAGAAGTGGTGTGCAACAAGTGTGGCCAGAAGGGTCATTATGCCAACAGATGTCCGAATCCGAAGCGTCTTCCACCTCCTCCACCTGTGAGTTCAGCTATTGTCAGGCATGATCCAAAGGTAGCAAGGGTCAATCTGATGAATGCAGCACAAGTGGAGAATTCTTCTGATGTCATTTTGGGTAACCTTCCAGTTAACTCTTTTCCAGCTAAAGTGTTATTTGATTCGGGTGCTTCATGCTCTTTCATGTCTCAACCATTTGCATCCAAGCACAATATTGTCACGTCAAATTTGCCTCAGAAGTTGCAAGTTGTTTCTCCGGGAAGGATTATGACTTCTAGTGTCTATGCTCCGGATGTTTCTATTCGCATGGGAGATTATCGCTTTCTGGCTAAACCGGCGGTTCTTGGTAATTCTGACATCGACCTCATCCTCGGAATGGATTGACTTTCTCAGCATGATGCTCACATTGATTGTGCTCAAAAGGAAGTCAAGATGACTCATTCTGATGAAGATGTGATTATCTTCGCCTCCACGGATAACACTATCAGGCTTTTCTCTCTCAATGATAAGGGCGAAATTAATGCCATATCTCAAATTCCGGTGGTAAACGAATATCAAGACGTCTTTCCTGAAGAACTTCCAGGCATGCCTCCACACCGTCAGGTGGAATTCGTTATTGAACTCGAGCCGGGTACTGAGCCAGCATGCCGGCGTCCGTACAAGCTCTCTCCGGATGAATTGAAGGAATTGAAGAAGCAGCTTGATAAACAGGAGAGTATGGGTCTCATCAGGCCTAGTACGTCTCCTTGGGGTTGTGGTGTCTTATTTGTCAAGAAGAAAGATGGCACGGAGCGTCTTTGTGTTGATTACCGGCCATTGAATAAGAAGACGATAAAAAACAAGTATCCGCTCCCCAACATCAACGAACTCTTCGAGCAGCTCAAAGGAGCTAAAGTGTTCTCTAAGCTTGACCTCCGAATGGGCTATCATCAAATTCGCATTCGCGAGGAAGACATTCCCAAGACGGCCTTCAGAACGAGCTACAGTTCATACGAGTATGCCGTCATGTCCTTTGGTCTCGCCAATGCTCCTCCTACCTTTTCGAGGATGATGCATTACATCTTCAACCCCTATACTGGCGAGTTTGTGCTTGTGTATCTGGATGATATTCTGGTGTTTTCCAAGAATGAAGAAGATCACGAAAAGCATTTACGTCTGGTTCTTGATCGACTCCGTGAGCATAAGTTCTATGCCAAGTTCTCAAAGTGCGTGTTTTGGCTCGATAAGGTTTTGTACTTGGGCCATATCATCTCAGCTGACGGTATTGCGGTTAATCCCGAGAAAGTTGAACCAATTGTCAACTGGGAAGCTCCTCAGAACGTCAAGCAGCTCCGCAGTTTTCTGGGTCTTGCCAGCTATTGCAGAAGGTTCGTTGAGAACTTCTCCAAGATTGCCAAGCCTCTATCCAACTTGCTTCAGAAGAATGTCAAATACTTTTGGTCTCCAGAGTGTGAAGTGGCATTCAAAACCCTCAAAGAAAAACTCGTCTCTGCTCCAGTTCTGACTCCTCCAGATGAGTCCAAGCCCTATGAAGTATTCTGTGATGCTTCTCTTCAAGGTCTTGGTGGTGTGCTTATGCAAGATAAGAGAATTGTGGCATACACTTCTCGTCAGCTCAAGCCAAGTTAGAAGAACTATCCCACACATGATCTCGAGCTAGCAGCTGTGGTACATGCTTTGATTACGTGGAGACATCTGTTGATGGGCAGAAAAGTCGACATCTTCACCGATCACAAGAGCTTGAAGTACATCTTCACACAGCCGCATCTGAACCTCCGCCAAACTCGTTGGGTTGAAATGATCCAAGAGTACAATCCCAGCATTGAATACACTCCTGGCAAGGCGAATGTGATTGCAGATGCTTTGAGCAGAAAGGCATATTGCAACAGCCTTCTTATCAAGCCGTGCCAGCCTGAGCTTTGTGAAGCATTCAGGAAGCTCAACCTTCAAGTTGTTCCACAGGGTTTTCTTGCAATCTTCAGATTGCTCCTACCTTGGAAGATCAGGTCCGTGAGGCCCAACTCAGGGATACCATGGTGAAGAAGGTGAAACATGCTATTGCTAAGGGCATTCCGAAATACAAGTGCTTCCGTGTCGATGAGAGAGATACCTTGTTCTCCGAGGACAGACTCGTTGTTCCCAAAGGTGATCTCAGGAAGATCATAATGGAAGAAGCTCATGATTCTCTCCTTTCCATTCATCCTGGCAGTTCCAAGATGTACCAAGATCTCAAGCAGTCGTACTGGTGGACACGCATGAAAAGGGAGATTCCCCAATTCGTGAATGAATGTGATGTTTGCAGAAGAGTGAAAGCAGAACATCAACGTCCAGCCGGTCTTCTCCAACCTCTTCCTATTCCTGAGTGGAAGTTCGACCACATTGAAATGGACTTCGTCACTGGCTTCCCTAAATCCAAGCGAGGAAATGATTCTATCTTCGTGGTGATTGACAAGCTTACCAAAGTTGCTCACTTCCTGCCAGTCAAAGAATCAATCAATGCAGCTCAATTGGCAGAGTTGTACACTTCCAGAATTGTGTCCTTACATGGCATTCCTCAAGTTATCTCCTTAGACCATGGAAGTTTGTTCACTTCAAGGTTCTGGGACTCCTTTCAGTCCGCCATGGGCACTAAGATCAGGTTCAGCACTGCTTTTCACCCTGAGACTAGTGGTCAAGTCGAGCGAATGAATCATATTCTAGAAGACATGCTCAGAGCCTGTGTCATATCTTTCGGCATGAAATGGGAAGACTGCCTTCCATTTGCCGAGTTCTCTTACAACAACAGCTTTCAAGCAAGTGCCGGCAAAGCTCCGTTTGAAATACTCTATGGCAGAAAGTGTCGTACCCCTCTCAACTGGTCTGAAACAGGCGAACGTGAACTCCTTGGCAATGACTTGATCTCAGAAGCCGAAGAAATGTGCAAAGTCATACGTGAGAATCTCAAGGCCGCTCAGTCGCGTCAGAAGAGCTACTATGATGGCAAGCATCGTGATTTGGCATTCAACATTGATGATCATGTTTATCTCCGTGTGTCTCCGATGAAAGGCACCCAAAGATTCGGTATCAAAGGAAAGCCTGCTCCTAGATACGTCGGGCCTTTCAAGATTCTTGGCAAAAGAGGCGACCTAGCCTATCAACTTGAGCTCCCTCCCAACTTTGTCAATGTTCATGATGTCTTCCATGTGTCTCAACTCCGCAAATGCTTCAAGGCACCTGAGCGCATGATTCCGTTTGAAGAGATTGATCTTCAACAAGACCTGTCTTACCGAGAGCATCCCGTTGCTATTCTCGAAGAAACCGAACGCAAGACCTGCAACAAGTCCATCAAATTTCTGAAAGTCAAGTGGTCACATCACACCGACCGAGAGGCTACGTGGGAACGAGAAGATCATCTTCGTTCTGAGTACCCTTCCTTTTTCCAGTCCTAGATCTCGGGACGAGATCTTTTTGTAGTAGAGGAGAGTATGTAATGCCCCGGATGTAATACTTTCCCTTTTGGGCATATAATATATCTCCGGCTTCATCTATTTCCATTCCGGGTTCTTTGTCTTTTGGGTTTTTCGTCGTTTTGTTGTGTGAGTGTGTGGCATTCATTCATATCATGTAGACATGTGCATCACATTGCATTTGTGTTGTCGGTTGCTTCCCGTTCCTTCCCGTTGTCCGTTTCGCGTTCCGGAGCTCCCTCACGTGTCCGTGGCGTCCCGTAGGCCTACTTTGTTGTTTGGGCGTGTAACGTTACCGGTGTGCCGCGAGACTTGTCAAGCGTTGTTGTTTTGTTGTGTGCAACCCGCCTCTCAAATCTCGTCGCGTTTGGACTCCGTTTGCTAGCCCATCAGTTATTCGTGTGGGTACAAAGTGCCTTCACTTTGTGTTCCAGAAACACCCCCGCAGCAGCCCACTACCCTCTCCTAGGCCCATCTAAACTTTCCCCGCGATCGGATCCGTCGGATCGCGATCGAAGGGCTCCTAACACCCCCAAATCCCCAAACCCTAAAATCTGCTATATATTAGACCCTAGGTTCATTTTTGGGCATCCCTAGCCTTTCTCCACTTCTTCCCTAAAATTTTGGATCTGGCCAGCCACTTGGCCCTCTCCTCGAGCCAGGCCAACGAGACTCCCGAGGAAACGATCGTCCAGCCGACCGGCGCCAGTTCCCTCGAGGGGCCTTGACCTCCCCCTCGATCTAGGTCAACGCCGGGCTCCCCAGCGAGCCTGGACCACTTCGCCCGAAGAGCTAGGCCCTCTGATCTGCACAGCCGCAGGTCGCCCTCGAGACGCCTGGGCCCTCGCCGCCGCAGGACCACTTCACCGCCAGCCTCCCTCGCGGCCCACTTCGCCGCTTCACTCCGCCGGGCAGAGCCCAGCCTCGTCCCTCCGCCTCCGAGCCGCCGCTTCGCCTCTCGCCTCCCGCTTCCCGCCTCGGTGGGCCAGCCGCCTCCGCGAGGCCCACACCGCCGCAGCCACTGATCGACCGGGCCGCCTCCTTCCTGGGCCACCAGTTCGCCTCCCTCAGGGCCGCGCCCCTCCGCACCACTCCAGCGCCCGAAGGCCTCCCTCCAGCGCCAGGCTCCCGCGGGCCGCGTCCGCCACGCAGCGGGCCGAAGCCACCGAGACGGGCCAGGCCGCATCTCCGTCCAGCCCGCGTGTTTTTCTTAGATCTGAGGTTATTTCAAAAAAACCCTAGATCTAGATGTTATTTGTTCTGTGATGCATATTTCAAACTGCTCTAACTTTTTGTGTGGATGTCCGTTTTGCGCAAATAGCATGTCCAGACGTTCGTGGTGAATAGCACTACGTTTTATCTTTTTGTGTCATGCATGATAGAAGTCATCTAGATGCTTGTTTTCCCGTTGCAAGAGTGCATCCCGGTATAATTGCTGCTATGTGATGTTTTTATGTCATCTTTGCCATGTGATATCTTTTAGCTCGTTTGTCCGAATGATGCAAATGACATGTCCACGTGTTCGTCTTGCCATGCTCTACATGTTGCTTGTGTTAGGTTGCATGATAGATTTATTCTTGCCATGTTTATCATCGTTGCAAAGTGCCATATGGCTGTGATGTTGTTTCACTTGTTATGAAATGCCATCTTTTTGAGCTCATTGCTATCGTTGTGTTTATCTCCATGAAGCATGCTTGTGTGTTTAGGAATCACCATCATGTGTACTTTGATGAGGTGCTTACCACTTGCCATGTTTAGTTTCGAGGTGACTTAAACTTGCTCTTTTAGATGCCATGATGAAACTGCTGTTTTAGGACTTGGTGGTTTTTCACTAAGTCTGAAATCTGTAATGTTCTGATGCCATGTTTGCCTGCTGCTCTAGGACAAACCATGATAGTTTTGGAGTGGATCTTGATTGTTCCTTGTAGTATATATTGTTGGCTTTCCATTCATGTTCTCACATGCTTATTTGAGTGGCTGTAGCATGTTTAACTTTTGCTCCAAAGTTTCAATAAAATTCTGCTGCCAGAATTTTATTGTCAAGTTCAATATGTCCAAGCTTATTGCTATTGATCCGTGGCTCCTTTGGGGGTGCACCTTTTGACTCAATTGCTGTAGTATATGTCTAGTTTATGTTCATGTCCTTTGCCATGATGTTTGAGTGCTGTAGCGTAATTATTTTGTGCTCCGAAGTTGCTATGTTGCTGTAATTTTTAGCTTTCGCTCATTTCTTGTTTCGGGCATAACTTTTAGCCCGTAGCTCAGATTTCAGCGAGTCTTATATGAAACTTGATTGATTTTCTGTGTAGATTCACAATATCATATTGTTATCATGTTTTGAGGTGTTTTTCTTGAGTGCTATTTTTCCGTGCTCCGTGTGCATCCTTAGTGCATCCATCTTATTTTCGAGTGCGCATTGCATCTTGTTGATTTGTGCCTTGTGTGATTGTATTGTTTAGAGCCGGAAGCTGAGACCGAGTACGAGTACGAGCACGAGGTTACCAACGAGGTTGAGCACGAGGACCCTTCTTACGATCCGAACGACTTCTCTTCAGGCAAGATGACCGAACCCCGATAACAATACTATCTTTGCCTATTGCTAGTAGTTCCGCTCTATAGTTTTGCCTCGATGCCCATGTTCTTCCTGTCAGCCTCCTACTTGTAACCATTGCCATGTTAACCACCCTACCTATGCAAACCGTTGCTTGGCTAAGTACGCTTCGCTCAGCCCTTCTTATAGCATTGCTAGTTGCAGGTGAAGATCGAAGATGCTTGCTTCATGTTGAAGTTTGGTTGGGTTTCACACTATATAATTGCTTAAATGAAATCATCTATATATTGGCAAGGGTGGAAGGCTAAGCCTTTTGCTTGGTTATTTGTTCCACTCATGCCGTTAGGAACCGTATAAACCGGTGTTATGTCCCTTGATTATGCGTTCCTAACACGGTTGGGGTGTATGGGACCCCCTCGATAAACCGCTAAGTGCTAAGTCTTTTCCAGCAAGTCCCAACATTGGTACTATTTGCCTAATAACAAACTAAACTTACATAGGGAGTAATTAACCCTCTTTCTTAATCAACAACCCCGGGCCAGTGCTCCACATGAGTGTTGGTCCGAAACGGGGAGTCTGCGGGGCCGCCTTGGGGCAAACCGAGGTATCTGGTATACACCCGTAGAATCGCCAGCCGGTCGTGTCCTGAGACTTAGATAAGCGCGGCTACTATCAGGGTGTCGACACGCCGGGAGGATTTGCTGGATTAGCCTTACCTTAGTTCGGTATATCTTGAGCACGGGATTCCGAGGATACTCGGGTCTTCCCACTTTGGAGTTGCGACTCCGCGGATCGTGGGCTTGTAATGGGTCAAGTTGGAACACCCCTGCAGGGTTTTGAACTTTCGAAAGCCGTGCCCGCGGTTATGTGGCAGATGGCAGCTTGTTAATATCCGGTTGTAGATAACTTGACACAATGATTCTAATACACTACCAGCGTGTGTTCCGTGACTATCAATTTCCGAATAGGGATTCGGGAGTTGAACACTGAGGGGTTATGTTTGTTGAGCTTGTAGCTAGGATCACTTCGTGATCACTTCTCGACCGAGGCTTCTCTTCTCGCTCTCTCTCACGTAAGCTAGTTGCTAGTTGCTGTTGCAGACACTTATTCCTTTCTTCAGCCTTATCCTCTCACAAGGCTTAAATAGTCTTGTTACCCGGGAACGGGATTGCTGAGTCCTCTGTGGCTCACAGTTACTTCACCACACCAGATGCAGGTCCAGCTGTGAGCTATCCATGTGATGGCACCGAGCTGGATTGGGAGTTCGACGAGGAGCGTAGTCGATACTATGTTCGTTATCCTGATGATCAGTAGTGGAGACTTCTACTAGGATTCGATCCGCCTGTGGTTTATTTATTTAAGTTTGGTATCTTGACATATGGATTTTGCCCTTAGAGGGTTGTGATGTTCTTAATGTATGATGTTTGAGACATGTATTGTATTTGTGTGACGTGGCGAGTGTAAGCCAACTATTTATGTTTACAATTCCCCTCTTTTACATGAGATGTGCAAAGATTACCAAACTTGAGATCATTCTAAGATGGACTTATGCCTTTAAGTCGTGCCTGGACATGTAGGAGGTATAGTTCCATCCTGGGCATTATAGTCTGGCCCGGTTCATCGCCTCCTGGGCGTGCGCCTCTGCTCCTGCCGGATTATCTTGCCTGTGACGGTGACGTCTCCGTTCGCTGCTGGACACTTCCGGTTCATTCCAACGCCTAGTGTAACTCCTGCTGTGGCGGGGTGTTGAATGAATTCTCTCGCTGCTGTAAGAGTACGCCTGCTGCTGTGTCAACGCTGTGTCCAGCAATTCCTTGACCATGCGTGCTTCCATCGCCACGGGGGATGTCCCCGCAATAGGTAAAGCGGCCAGTCGTGAAGCGGCGGCGACAATGTTATCCAATGGGTTTGAATAATGGCCAGGAGGTGTGGGGATGTGCGGCGTGGGCACAACCTGACGATTTTGCTCTGCGGTCGGCTGTTGAACTGGTGTGCCTGCTCCTGGGGCTCCTCTCTGGTTTATTTCTAGGTTATCGGTGGCTCCCGCCCTGGTGTGCCAAAGAGATTCATCGCCTCATAGACCGGTGGTAGACGAGTTTGATACCTTCTGTTCCTTACCTCCTGCGCAGAGGCCTAATCAATCCTGAGCCGGAAAGCTTGGGAATCCAGCTTTGCTTGCCTTGTCACCATCATGGTTTTCTCTGCGTCCAGCTGCCGTTTAGCTTGCTCAATCCGGCCCTTCAGCTGAAGGATCTCCGCATCATGTTGCACCTTGTTGGCAGGAGCTACCTCTGCTATTGCGCGGGCTGTCAACTCCTCGACCAAGGTGGATAGAGCGTCAGAGGGTGAGGGGGCTTGGTTGCTCGCCCCTGAAACAGCTACCTCTGCTGTGAACGCCCCGGTCACCATGGGCTGCTCCATAGACTGTGATCCGGCCATGAAGACAGCCACCCGGTCTGGCGGATCAATGGGGTCCGGAATACTGTCACCATCGGATACACCCCCGGATCGAACGTCCCGCAATAGATACAAAGATTCGGTCTCTCCGGATGAAGATTCATCGTCAGAGTAGACAACTGTCTCGCCACCAGAATCCGATCCGTCCTCGGCTTGGACTCCATGTACTGCTCCAACGAAAACACGCTTCATGGCGGGCTGAATCTGGGCCGATCTCGCACGCTGAGCCGGCTTAACGATGTTGGGGAAGATGTCCTGCTCAGGTCTCGGTTCACCAATCTTGGCAATGAAAACGTGGATGCCGCCGAAGGGGACACGATACCCGTATTCGATTGAATCGGTCTCAGGGCCCCAGCCTGCGTCGTCGATGTAGATCTGGCCGCGGCGACTCTTGGACATCCGGCCAACCGCGTAACCCTTGAGTCCTTCAAAGCTGCCCTTCAAGAACTCGAAACCATCTTGCGATAGCCCCACAGTGGGCGCCAACTGTCGTGGAATTGGCACGGCAGATGTCCAGTTTAGAGGACTTAGGTGTGGAGCCATCGCGTGGGTTAGCTTGAAGAGGTTAAAGCACAGAAAGAACACAAAGGGTTTATACTAGTTCGGCCCCTTCAATAAAGGTAAAAGCCTACGTCTAGTTTGGTTTGGTATTGCTTGGGCGTCGATCAACAGGGAGCGGATTGCTTGCCTATGTCTCGACGGGTTGTTGCTTGTCCTTGAACCGTCGCCGGGTCATCCCTTTATATAGGAGGCGACGCCCGGTCCGGTTTACAGAGTCCCGAGGCCGGCTCATAATCGTGTCTGCCTCGGTCTCTACTCTTTCTACCTTATACCTCAAGTTACATGATAGGACGGTTCATAAACCGTAAGCTTTACATATGGGCCCTAAGCCTCCACGGGCCGTAACCTCTAACTCATAACCTATTGGGCTTATGATAACACAACTACATTAACGTAATCCGGATCTCCCTAGCCGGTTTATACCTGCTAGTTATATCCCTGACAGAAGCCGTGCGACGGACGTTCTTCCTCGGGTTGAGAATACTTGACACATTGTCTGTGCTCGGGTCCATCCCTATAGTGCTAATAAACCCAAGCGACCGAGCTCTATATGGAGGGCCGGCACCTTACACGTCACCTCCTATGGGTCCTTGGTGTTTGTCCTTCTAATGCGAGGGCTTCTAGAGGTCCACTTAGCGTAGGTCGCCCCCCCATGCAGGTTTCATCAGCATGCTCCGCGCCAAAGTTCAAGCGCAACCCGCCTTGAGGTAGGGCCTCCCGAGTCCCACGCTGGCTCACAAGTGCCTAGATACACCGCCTCGAAGTTCTATCGTGCAAGTCACGCGTACGAACGAAACAAGGTTGTAAACACCAGGAGACTCTAATACAGAGCTCCCTACCCACACCCAGTGGAAGCTCCATGCTCTGCGCTAGAGGATACGGTCAAACCATGACCATGCCCACACCAGTGGAAGCCCCATGCTCCACGGTGGCAGATACGGTCAAAGCGACCAAGCCCACGCCAAGTGGAAGCGCCTTGCTCCATGCTGCTGGATAAACAACTGAGGTCGCCCATGGGTTGCATCAACCTTAGGATGGCCCTTCAGCCCTTCACGCGGCACCGCTCGCAGAATTCCCCTGGGATGCATGCGCGAGGGGGCTGGGGATGGTGCCTACGCTCAGACCAGGCCTAGCGCATGCCTCCTCACTAGGTCCATGGTACCTGGTCTTCTCGCGTCCCTCCCAGGTGAAGGCTAATGAGGAAAGGTATGAAGGACCCTGGATTATCCTCACCATCGCCATCTTTCCTTCATAAGGGCCGCTCGCACGTCAAGGGGGTCCCCTGAGCATCGTGGCTCAGGGGCCTCACTAGTCACGTAGGCCCTTGCCCGTTGGTTTCATCCTGGCATCGCGACCAGACATCCCAATGGCAGCCGAGGTATGCGCTGGACTGGGTCCTGCCAACGCATAGCACAAAGGCAAGCAGGAAGGGAACCAAGCACGGGGAGTTAATCATGGAGTTCAAACATTTATTACATGCATCAAATGTATCGCAAATTTAGACAAAGTCTTATGCCTCCATGAGGCATGATCAATGTCACAGGATAAATCTCTATGAAGAAGGGCTGCCGTCGCCATGGCCGTTGAGGGAGTCCTGTATTCAAGGGTCCTCGGGCGTCCGGGTCGATGAAACTGGGCCATATTGATGGGCCACAAAAGAAGAAGCAGAAGACTCCCCCCCGGATTCGGTCAGGACTATTATATAGATAGAAAGGCAAGCGAAGATTATGGATGTATCAATTACTTCCTCACAAAGTCACCCTTGTAACCCTAGGTTCTCTCTAGCGTGTATATAAGCCGGGGTGTTTAGTCTATAGGGGGATGATGATAAACATCACAATACCCTCATAGGCTAGGCTTTAGGGTTTAGTCATTACGATCTCAAGGTAGATCAACTCTTGTATTCATATTCATCCATATTAATATAGCAGGAAGTAGGGTATTACCTCGATTGAGAGGGCCTGAACCTGGGTAAACATCGTGTCCCCAGCCTCCTGTTACCATCGATCCTCTAAACGCATAGCTTAGGCCCCCTACCGGAGATCTGTCGGTATTGACACCGACAATGGTGCTTTCATTGAGAGCTCCGTTGTGCGTTCGCGATGAGTGATCGATGGCTCGTCTCGTCATCACCGATGAGATCACCCTCGGAAACAACCTGGCCATCGGCCAGGTTCTCCAGCTCGACGGATACGCTGTATGCGCCCGCATGGCGTCAGGGCCGGCCGCACTCCCCGCGGTCATCGAGCACCACCCTTATGTTGACTCCGACCACTGCGATGATGCAATCTCAATAGATCTCTAGCCCTGAAACGAGTTGCTGGATCGCATCGCTGCCCTGGGGCTCTCACTGCCAGGAGATCAGATCAGACTTAAAATCCGGTCATGGTGAGATCGACTCCTTCCCGATCACTCATCTAGTGGCGGCAGTTGCGGACGAAGCCGAAGAGACTCCTCCTCTCAAGACGGAGACCGTCATAGTTCGGATCACCGAACCCATCAAGTCGAACACGTCCTGGTTGGGACGCACGTTATGTTCTTTAAGCTCTGGGATTGACGCCAGGACCAGGGAACGATTAGACCCTATCGAACTAGGATCGTCCACGTCGGAGGTCGTTAAAACCCCGAATACTACTTTGGGTCGGGACTCAAAATTACCAACACACACCCACCCTGGCAAAACTCTCCAAGTAAATCCGGACATACGTACATAGAGGATCTCGCGAACATACAGCAGCAGCCCGAGGATACGGTCAACCACTTCTGGGCCAGATTCTTACTTGTTAAAAACAAGATCAGGGACTGCTGCGACGACGAGGCGGTCTCTCTATTTTACCGCAACTGCACGGACGAGGGTGTCTTGAACACCCTCAACCGACGTCGTGTTCCAAGTTTCACAGAACTGTCACATTTAGTACAAAATTATTTTGCAATGGAAATCACTTGGAAAGCCCAGAATACACCTCTCGAACAGTCCGGACAGTACACTATCAAGGCTAAACGGCATACCCTAGCAGGTCATCCGACAATATGCCTACTGGCAAGACAAACAAACCTTTTTAAGGCATATGTACGTACTAGATGAACAACTCGATAAACCTTACCAAATACACGCAGCCCCGGACAATGTCCCAAACCTTTGCCTTAGAGCATGTTGGGTACTCTGGCAGGTAGCAAAGAGCGGTACAGCAATTCTTTCCACCGCCGTATCAAGGGAGAAAGACGCCGGTGTCTTCACTGTCTTTGAGACGTTCTCCTCAAATAACCGCCACAAGAGAGCGAATCGCAAACTTGTCGTGGTCTACCAAATTAGCTCTGCAAGCCCATAGAGCGACACGTCAATTAGTTTTTCTGCCAAAGACGCACCTCAAGTCCGGCCGATCTGAGCATCAGCAACTCTTGTACTAGATCCAATAGTGGACGGATTCCGCCTCACTAAAACACTTATGGACGGAGGAAGCGGACTGAACCTCATATATGAGGAAACGCTTACAGAAACGCAGGTCAAAAAATCTCGCATTGAGCAGACCAACACAACCTTTAGAGGAATTATACCCAGCCGCGAAGCCCAGTGTTCGTGAAGCATTAAGCTCAATGTAGTATTCGGAACATCCGATAACTACACATCGCAGGAACTACTCTTCCACATTGTTCCCTTTCATAGCGGATACCACGCCCTTTTAGGACGGGATGCTTTCTCACGCTTTCAAGCTATACCCCATTACGGGTAGATGAAGCTTAAAATGCCAGGCCCCAATGGAGTGATGACATTAACAAGTGACCTGGATAGAGCACTCCGCGCCGAGAACAAGATGACATCCTTAGCCTTAGAGGCATTATCCGAAGCCCTCGCGGCCGAAGAGTTAACTACCCTACGATCAAAGGTGGATAAGGACGATGTAATCCTCGCAAAAAGATTGAAGTCTACCTCCTTCAAGCCAGCAGATAAAATCATCAAATTCCAAGTGCACCCAACGGACCCTAATAAGACAGCGTCTATCGGGGCACAGCTGGATTCGGCGGTAGACAGCGCGTTACGCGCCTTCCTTCGGGAAAATTGGGATATATTCGCCTGGCACCCTTAAGATATGTCGGGAATCCCACGATGGATGGCCGAACACAGCCTCAATATTATCAAAGGGTTCAAACCAGTCAAGCAGTCACCGCGACGGTTCTCTGAACCCAAAAGACAAGCAATGGGAGAAGAGCTAGCCGAGCTATGGGAAGCCGGATTCATCCGAGAAATTAAATACCTAGATAGGCTTGTCAACCCAGTCTTGGTACTGAAGAAGGATAAATCCTGGCTCCTCTGCGTCGACTTCACAGACCTCAATAAGGCCTGCCCCAAGGATCCCTTTCCTTTGCCCCGCATTGATCAAATTATCGATGCAACGGCCTTACACGACTCGTTGTGCTTCCTTGATGCTTAGTCCGGCTACCATCAGATAAAGATGAAGGAATTCGGCCAGGCCGCAATGGCATTTATCACCTGTACGGTCCTTTCTGTTTCAACACTATGCCCTTTGGACATAAAAACGCTGGCGCCACATATCAACGCATGATTCAAACATGCTTAGAAAAGCAAATTGGCAAAACAGTGGAGGCATATGTTGACGACGTAGTCGTTAAGACTAAACACGTCGAGACTTTGGTGGAAGATCTCCGCCTTACGTTTGCCAACCTTCTAGAATATGACATAAGGATCAATTCGGAAAAATGTGTTTTTGGATTTCCAGCCAGAAAACTACTAGGGTTCATCGTATCCCATAGAGGAATCAAAGCTAACCCAGCTAAAATCCGGGCCATGTCAGAACTAAAAATACCAACTGACCTCAAACAAGTGCAAACACTACCAAGCTGCGTAGCGGCCTTAAGCCCCTTCATCTCCAGGTTAGGAGAAAAAGCATTGCCACCTTATAGATTGCTACGACGCACTGACAACTTAGAATGGACGGACATGGCCACAGCTAGACTGGAAGAAATAAAAAATCTACTAGCGAGCAACCCAATCCTAGCCGCACCCGATGTTGGCGAACCAATACTGTTGTATATATCAGCCACTCACCAGGTAGTGAGTGTCGTGCTCATCGTCGAACGAGCCGAAGAGGGACATAAATTCCCCGTTCAAAAACATGTATACTACGTATCTGAGGTCCTGACACCGTGCAAGTCACGGTACCCCCACTATAAGAAAATTGCCTATGCGGTCTTCATGTCATCTCGCAATCTTCAACACTACTTTCAAGAGTTTTCGATCACAGTGGCATCCGAGGTGCCACTCAATGATATTATTAACAACAAAGATGCCACTGGATGCATAGCCAAATGGTCCATTGAGCTCCTGCCCTTCAAAATATCCTATAAGCCACGCCGGACTATTAAATCCCAGGTGTTGGCCGACTTTGTCGTAGAATGGACTGAAGCTAAACTCCCTAAAGATTACGGTTCATATTCCCACTTGACAATGTACTTTGATGGTTCAAAAATGCTAGCCGGATTGGGGGCCGGCGTAATATTGATATCTCCAACAGGGGATGCAGTCCAGTACGTTCTACAAATCATGTACACAGTCTCGAACAATGCGGCCGAATATGAGGCCCTATTGCATGGTGTAGGATCGAAAGTATGTCTAGAGGGGGGGTGATTAGACTACTTGACAATATAAAAAATCTGCCTTTTGATCATGCAATGTTTTTGGCAGTTTCACAATTAAGATCAATTCAAGTATCACCCTACACATGCAATTCTAGAGTAATAGCAGCGGAAAGTAAATTGCACATGTAAAAGAGAGGTGGAGAAGATCAAACGCAGTTTGGTGACACGAAGATTTTTGTCGTGGTTCCGATAGGTGGTGCTATCATACATCCACGTTGATGGAGACTTCAACCCACGGAGGGTAACGGCTGCGCGAGTCCACGGAGGGCTCCACCCACGAAGGGTCCACGAAGAAGCAACCTTGTCTATTCCATCATGGCCTACGCCCACGGAGGACTAGCCTTACTCGGGGTAGATCTTCACGAAGTAGGCGATCTCCTTGCCCTTACAAACTTCTTGGTTCAACTCCACATCTCGAAGACGGAGGCTCCCAAGCGACACCTAACCAATCTAGGAGGCACCACCCTCCAAAAGGTAATAGATGGTGTTGATGATGATGAACTCCTTGCTCTTGTGCTTCAAATGATAATCTCCCCAACACTCAACTCTCCTCACTGATATGGCTGTGGTGGAAGAAGGGTTTGAGTGGAAAGCAACTTGGGAAGGCTAGAAATCAAGTTTCATATGGTAGGAATGGAATGGCTTGATCTCAACACAAGGGTAGGTGGTTCACTTCTCAGGAAGTGTATGGTAGGAGTGGTAGACTTTCTGATGGCTCTCTCCACGAATGAAGAGGGGTGGAGGGGTATATATAGCCTCCACACAAAATCCAACCGTTACACACACATTTGACCAATCTCGGTGAGACCGAAGTGAAAACTCGGTCAGACCGAAAGTTCAAATATAGTGAACGTTGGGATTTTCGGTGGGACCGAAAATACCATCTCGGTGTGTCCGAAGTGAGTCAAAGGTTGGAGCTTGCCATCTCGGTGGGACCGAAAGTAACAACTCAGATATTCCGAAGTGATGTCAATTGGTTACAGAAGGTTGGCAGTCCATTTTCGGTGAGACCGAAACTCAAAATCGGATGGACCGAGAAATTAGGGTTTGGAGGAATAACTGAGGTGGTTCATCTCGGTGGGACTGAGTTTGCAGAATCGGTTTGTCCGAGATTACTTATGAGTGTGTTAAGTGGTGAAGAGTGCTGACAGTTGAGGGAGCTAAATCACAAAGCACTTGAGCAACCAGATCATTAACACAACCTCATCCCCTTTTAATAGTATTGGCTTTTCCTATGGACTCAATGTGATCTTTGATCACTAAACCAAAAATAGAGTCTTGAGCTTTTGCCAATGCTTGTCTTAGCATTTTGAGGGGTCCACTTCTTCAGACATTTCCATACCCATATCATCGAACTTCTCTGAAATGATTCTCAAGTAAATATTAGTTCAATGATATATATGTTATTATTAATTACCAAAACCACCCGGGGATTAGTTGCACTTTCAATCTCCCCCTTTTTGGTAATTGATGACAACATATAGATCAAAGCTTCGACAGAGGATATAATCAATGAATAATATCGTCGCTTTGAGAAGTATGTGATAAACAAGAGCTCCCCCTAAATTTGTGCATTATTTAAAATTTGCGTTTGAATGCAAATGCACAATCGATTAGGATTATGGGTCACTCTTCCATGTCACATACATCTTGGTGGAGCGCACAAAATGATAAGAATGAATGACATGCACTCAATCACCAAGACAAGAGTAAATAGCCATACAATAAGGAATAGCATATGATAAGCATTAAGCACACATTAAAGCATAGTATGACTAAGCACTCATTAAGGTAGCATCAAACTTAGTAGCAAGCACACTTAAAGTTTCGAAAGACCAAAAGAAACCAATGTATCTCAAAGAAACCGGCAAAAGAACGAAAGACGAAAGAGCACTCTCTCTCTCGAAGCCCTATGATCTATAACAATTTCTCCCCCTTTGGCAACAAGTTACCAAAAAGTTCGAAAAGGTATAGAGCTAAGCGTCACTGCGGGCTCTGCTGGCGGCTCCCGTCTGGGTAGATGTCGGTGTAGAGATAGCTACATCGGCGAAGACTTCTGCTGATGTCTGCGCTGGAGGAGTGGATGCTGGAGCTGGAGCAACTGCTGGAGCTGTAGCTGGTGCTGAAGTGGTAGCCCTGGAGTCAGTCACTGGGATAGCTGCAGATCTGGATCCTCTCGGAACCGGAGCAGTCTGGCGATGAGAGTCCTGGACTAGATCATCCTGCATGAGCTCTGCTCTCTCCTGCCTTGTCTCCTCCATGTCTGCCTCAAGCTTGTTGACAGACACCTGAATCTCAGTCAGCTTCACGTCCAGAGCGTGGATCTTGTCCTCAACAATCCTCTCTAGGCTCTCCTGAGATTGCTCAATGCTGGCCAGGCGTTGTTCAATCCTCTGGGTAGCTTCAAGAATTTGTTCTCCAAAGCTCCTTGGCTTAGCTGCTGCTGCTGCCTCTTTGTCAGCTTTAGCCTTCTTTGCAGCTTCGATTTTGGCCTGTCCTTCAACTGAGGTAGGATCCTCTTCATCCATCACAACTATGTTGTCCTCATGCTCTGGCTGCAGTGGCAAGTGCTTCCTATCCAACATGAATTTGCCCGTGCCAAACTTGGCGTTGATGAGCATCTGAATCTGCGGGGCAAACCCACATGACCTCTTCTGGTCAGCTGCAGTCCTCTTAATGGTCTCTACCATCAAGTCCATCACCTTGAAAGGTGCCTTCTCATCGAGAATGTGCAGCATGTTGATAGAATAGCCTCGAATCATGCGGTGGTCTCCAGACTTAGGCATCAATGTATGCCTCAGAATAGTGTTAGTGGTGGTCAGACCTGCCTGGAGATAGTACACTGAGCCAAGCTTCCATCCTTCCAAATCAGAAGCCGGGATCTCCTTGTACATGTTATTCATGGAATCATGACTCTTCTTAGGAATCCCATAGACATCAATGTCGTCCTCTCTCTGCGCTGGAGCGTTCAGAAGTTCTGCCCATTCTTCAACAATCGAAGAAAACCTTTGACCTTCAGTCATCCAGGTGATCCTGCCATCAGGATAGAAGTGGGCTGTGGCGTAGAACTGCATGATCATCTTGTCATTCCAAGCTGTCAGTTCTTGACCCACAAAATCAGCAACTCCACATGCAGTAAAGCTCTCATGCACATGGGGAAAGAAGTCCCGGTGCTCTTCACTGTCAATATACTTCCAGTCAACATACCTGGTGTCAGCAACAATGGGCTTCTTATCCATCAGCACGGTCTCATAGAAATCCTGCTGCTCTCTGGTGTGGAATCTGGGGTCCACAGCAGTCCTTCTCCTTACAGCATATGGATCAGACTGTCTCCATAGCCTGAGACCTTTGTCCTTCCTTGCCTTCATGTCCTCAGCTTGAGGATGAGCATCATTGTGGAGTGGCAACTTGGGACGGAGCTTAAGCAACACATGCTCTTCATCTGATTCAGACGGTGGCATCTCACCTTTGTTCTTCTTAGAAGCTGGAATGCTTCTGGTTGTTCTCTTGGGCTTGGCTGGAGCTGCCTTGGCTTGAGCAGGCTTCTTGGGCTTAGAGGAGGCTTGAGCACGAATAGCATCACCCATGAACTTAGCTTTTCTGAGGAGGAGGCTGGGGTGTATCTTCTTCTTCTTCTTCTGCAGCATCAACTTGAGGTTCAGCATATACTACCCTCTTCCTTTTGGAAGTCTTCTTCACCTTGCTTGGAGCAGGCTCTTCCAAGTTGAGCTTCTTTGCAACTGCTGACTGCTTTACTTTGCTTGTGCCTTTCCTTGACTGCTGCCCTTGGTGCTCTTTGGCAACCACATTCCTCTTTGGCTTGGAGGTAACTTCCTCAGCAACAAAGTCAGAGTCCTCATCATCAGAAGTTCTCTTCTTCCTTGTTCTGGTGGCTGCAGGAGGCAAACCACTAGGGGTGCTCCTCTCACCATCATCACTGGAGCTGCTAGCAGGACTTGTATCTGCCTCTGGAATCTCAGCAAAAGGTGACTCAGACCTGTTCTGGCTGTCACTGACATCTGACATGGCTGAAAACCTGTGAAAAGATAAGGTATAGGCAGAGTAGAAGAGTTATCACAACTGCAGAGGTTTTTGCAAAAAAAATGAGTTCAAAACTTAGTTTTGAGTTTTCACAGAATGTATTTCGGTCAAACCGATTTTAAGTTTCGGTGAAACCGAGGTGTTCAACAGAAACCTACACACCACTTTCGGACAGACCGAAATGGGTTTCGGTCCTACCGATAACTTAGGGTTTCACTGAAACTACGTTTCGGTCATTCCGATTTGCACAACTCGGTTAAACCGAATGATGCAGTGCAATGGCCAGAGGCCAAATCGGTCATTCCGAGTTTCAAAATCGGCTTCACCGAGATGCGTTCCGTGGAAACCTAAACCTAAGAATTTCGCTCGAAACTAGAGGATCTGAACTAATGTATAGGGAATATCTCAAACGTGGATTGAATCATGGCAAGCCTATCGTGCAAGAATCGGATGGGGAGCACGAAAGGGATCGGGACACACCCTAACTTGGTGGTGTCCCTCTACGGCCGCAACGGTGGAGATGATTACCGTTGACGGCGGCGGAGACCTGCGGCGAGGGCGCACAGGCGACGACGGCGACGATCCGTAGACCAGGGCGACGACAGCAGGGGTCTTGGGGGCGAACGGTTTGAAGAATTAAATCGCGCGCAGCCCTCAGGTATATATAACCCCATGCTGTCGGTGGGACAGAGTTGAAAAACTCGGTGTCACCGAGATGTATAACTGCTGTGCAGTTACGCATATCAGTCAGACCGAGATTTTGAACTCGGTTTCACCGAGATGAAACCTAGATCAGTCTAAGCGTTTCGGTTGGACCGAGATTGAGAAGCCGGTCAGACCGAAATGGACTTAGAAGGTTTTGGAAGTCAGCCTTAGACGAATCGGTGGCTCCGAGTGCTCCTCACTCGGACTGTCCGAAAAAGACTTGTTCAAAGTTGTGATATGAGCATGAATAGAATTTGAGTCAAGAAAGCATAGATAGCTAGGGAAAGGTGCTTAGGCATTCTTGTCCATCCATTTGGCCAGAAAAATCAAAACAGTCAAAACCACAAATGGATGTCCTTGAATGGATAAAATCATGCATTCAACATGCTCACACAATAAGATGGCAACTGAAATATGTGTCAAACATGCACAACCAACACTCTAGCTACTAGCACACAATTTGTCGATGACTAGGTCATCTATATATGAGTATATTGACTTAGGATCCAAATGAGAACATTTGATCATAGGTCATACTCATCGTTTAAGCACAAGTGGGGTTACCACTTTTACATAAAGCATTTATGTGTTCACATCATTTGGAGATGCTTTAGCTCAATTTTTTAGAGCAAAGCTCCCCCTAGATGTGAGAACCCCTTTTAAAGGGTCAAACTAACCTTGGGTTGTCGTAGAAGACTTCATGTAGATGTTGAAGATGTGGATGCTCAATGTTGATGTAGATCATCAAGAGTTGGGAGCTATCCTTTGGATTAGGGCACTTTCAATACCTACATGGGTTAGTCGCACAAGGAACAAACAAGAATATCCATAGACATAGAGTGAAGTTCACAAAATATGATGTCCATGAAAGCAATGATTACCTTGTCCCTTGACTTACCAACAAGAGGGTTTGTGACTCCATGAACTAGTGCATGATGTGGAAGTTGATTGCACAAGTTCTTGCCAAAATGAATATGAGTGAAGTTTGTTGGCGGAGTCACCCTCAAGAACCTTCTAGTTCTTCTTCTTTGGGATCCACATCATCTTGATGGGAATCCTTGGTGTTGTAGTTGAGCTTGACGAAGTAGAACTTGATGTGTCCTTGGGAACCCACTTGACCATGGCTTGAGGTGCTTCAATGAATGCATCAATGTCCTCTTGAAGCTTGTCCTTGGCCTTTAGCTTGTGGTCTTGTGGTGGAAGGTCATCTTGAGCTTGTTCCACATTGGAAGAAGTAGGATCATACTTCTCCTTTTGTGAAACAAACTGTGGAGTAGGGTATTGACCTTCTTCCCACTCAACACCTTCGGCGTTGAACTTTCGCTCAAAACCAATCCCTTGATTCTTTCGGTGTCTTCCTTGTTTGCGAACAATCTCCTCAAAGTTCTTGCTTCCGGCAAGACTCTTGTAGACACCTTTCTCTATGATTTCCATCAATAAGCTATTTTCTTGCTCAAGTGTAACTTGGCTTGAAACATTGTTAGTGGAATCAAGAGAACTACTAGAAGCAACAATATTGGATTTAACATTGTTATTGTTACTACTAGAGGAAGAATTTTTCTTATGCTTGTCATGCTTAGTCTTAATAGGTGGCAAGAAATTAGACAAGAGAAGTCGTTTGGCAAGATATGAAGAAGTCTTCTTTCGAAGATCGTCATTGATCGCTTTTAGAAACTCATGTTCTTGCTCTAGAGTGAGCTTCTCGAAGCGTAGCTTCTCATGAGATCTTAGGAGATCTCTATGATCTTCTTGAGTTGTTTCATGAGCTAACTTAAGAGTGTTTAGTTCTTTAGTTAGACGCTCAATCTCCTTCATAGCATTGTCATTCGACTCTTCTCGACTATAAAGACTACTAGCATTTTCATCATTACTAAGCTCACTAGATTTATCATGCAAGAGCTCATCTTCACCAAGTAAGTCATCCTCATCACTATCAAAGTCAATGAATTCAGGATGTGTTACCTTGGGGCCTTTAGCCATGAAGCATCTTCCAATTCCCTCATTTGGTGAATCAAATAAGTCGTAGGAGTTGGAGTTGGAGGATACGAGTGCAAGTCCGGCAACACCTTCATCTTGACTATAGTCGGAGTCGGAGTGATAGCTTCCATCCGATTGATTGTCGGAGTCGGAGCCGGAGACCCATTCACCTACGTGAGCTTGATGTCTTCTTCTTGTGTAGCTCCTTGATGACTTGTCTTTCCTCTCCGAATCCTTGCTTCTCCGAGAGGGTCTTCGTTCATAACGATCATCTCTACTCCTTCTCTCTCTCCGAGGTGACTCATCTCTTGCTCTTCTTCTTGGAGATTCTTCTCTTCTCTTGTGGGGAGCCGTACACTCATTTGAGAAGTGTCCGGGTCTTCCACAATTGTAGCAGTTTCGATCACGACTAGAAGATCTCTTTTCATCATATGATCTAGACTTTGAGCTTCTTTCTTTGCCTCTATTCTTGTAGAACTTGTTGAAGTTCTTAACCATTAGGCTTATCTCTTCATTGGAAATTAGCTTGTCACTTGAGGTAGCAGGAGCATCACTTGTAGCTTTGTAAGCACCACTTGACTTATTGTGAAGCTCTTCCTTATCCTTAAGTGTCATCTCATGAGCAACAATTCTTCCAATGACTTCAGTTGGCTTGAGAGTCTTGTAGTTTGGCATCATTTGGATCAAAGTGCACACGGTGTCATACTTTCCATCCAAAGCTCTGAGAATCTTCTTAATGATGAATCGGTCGGTCATTTCTTCGCTTCCTAAGCCGGCAATCTCATTTGTGATGAGAGCAAGCCTAGAGTACATTTCAGCGACTCCTTCACCATCCTTCATCTTGAACTTGTCAAGTTGACCTTGAAGAATATCTAGCTTTGATTCCTTCACAGATTCAGTACCATCGTGCATTTCAACCAAAGTATCCCAAATCTCTTTAGCATTCTCAAGACGGCTGATTTTGTTGAACTCTTCGGGACACAAAGCATTGAAGAGAATGTCACAAGCTTGAGCATTGTTTTGCAACATCCGCAACTCTTCCGGTGTAGCTTCGCGATCCGGAACTTTTCCTTCTTCGAAGAAATCACCTTGCATACCAACACAAATAATGCCCCATGCGGCTGGATTATGACCAAGAATATGCATTTTCATTTTATGCTTCCAACTAGCAAAATTTGTACCATCAAAGTAAGGACCTCTACGATAATTACCCTCACTAGATGCCATACTCTCCTAGGTTGTGAAACCAAGCTTATGGAGTCCAATGCAATGGAAACCAAAACAATGGAGACCAAAGCTCTGATACCACTTGTAGGATCGAAAGTATGTCTAGAGGGGGGTGATTAGACTACTTGACAATATAAAAAATCTGCCTTTTGATCATGCAATGTTTTTGGCAGTTTCACAATTAAGATCAATTCAAGTATCACCATACACATGCAATTCTAGAGTAATAGCAGCGGAAAGTAAATTGCACATGTAAAAGAGAGGTGGAGAAGATCAAACGCAGTTTGGTGACACGAAGATTTTTGTCGTGGTTCCGATAGGTGGTGCTATCGTACATCCACGTTGATGGAGACTTCAACCCACGGAGGGTAACGGCTGCGCGAGTCCACGGAGGGCTCCACCCACGAAGGGTCCACGAAGAAGCAACCTTGTCTATTCCATCATGGCCTACGCCCACGGAGGACTAGCCTTACTCGGGGTAGATCTTCACGAAGTAGGCGATCTCCTTGCCCTTACAAACTTCTTGGTTCAACTCCACATCTCGAAGACGGAGGCTCCCAAGCGACACCTAACCAATCTAGGAGGCACCACCCTCCAAAAGGTAATAGATGGTGTTGATGATGATGAACTCCTTGCTCTTGTGCTTCAAATGATAATCTCCCCAACACTCAACTCTCCTCACTGATATGGCTGTGGTGGAAGAAGGGTTTGAGTGGAAAGCAACTTGGGAAGGCTAGAAATCAAGTTTCATATGGTAGGAATGGAATGGCTTGATCTCAACACAAGGGTAGGTGGTTCACTTCTCAGAAAGTGTATGGTAGGAGTGGTAGACTTTCTGATGGCTCTCTCTACGAATGAAGAGGGGGTGGAGGGGTATATATAGCCTCCACACAAAATCCAACCGTTACACACACATTTGACCAATCTCGGTGAGACCGAAGTGAAAACTCGGTCAGACCGAAAGTTCAAATATAGTGAACGTTGGGATTTTCGGTGGGACCGAAAATACCATCTCGGTGTGTCCGAAGTGAGTCAAAGGTTGGAGCTTGCCATCTCGGTGGGACCGAAAATAACAACTCGGATATTCTGAAGTGATGTCAATTGGTTACAGAAGGTTGGCAGTCCATTTTCGGTGAGACCGAAACTCAAAATCGGATGGACCGAGAAATTAGGGTTTGGAAGAATAACTGAGGTGGTTCATCTCGGTGGGACTGAGTTTGCAGAATCGGTTTGTCCGAGATTACTTATGAGTGTGTTAAGTAGTGAAGAGTGCTGATAGTTGAGGGAGCTAGATCACTAAGCACTTGAGCAACCAGATCATTAACACAACCTCATCCCCTTTTAATAGTATTGGCTTTTCCTATGGACTCAATGTGATCTTTGATCACTAAACCAAAAATAGAGTCTTGAGCTTTTGCCAATGCTTGTCTTAGCATTTTGAGGGGTCCACTTCTTCAGACATTTCCATACCCATATCATCGAACTTCTCTGAAATGATTCTCAAGTAAATATTAGTTCAATGATATATATGTTGTTATTAATTACCAAAACCACCAGGGGATTAGTTGCACTTTCAGTATGTAGCCGAGAACTCATGTAGAATCCCTTCCTCATCGAGAAAAGAGTCTACATTGGCATTCTTGAACTCCGTTCCATTGTCACTCCGAACTTTCTTGATCTTCACTTCAAATTGATTTTGGGCCTTTTTGGCAAAGGTTTTGAAGATTCTCTGAACCTGCGATTTGTCATCAAGGAAAAATACCCACGTAAATCTGGAATAATCATCAACTATAACTAGACCAAAGGAGTTACCACCAAGGCTTTTGTAAGCATTGGGACCGAAGAGGTCCATATGAAGAAGCTCAAGCGGTCTCCTTGTGGTCATGATGTTTTTCACGGGATGACTTCCACCTACTTGTTTTCCTGCTTGACAAGCACTACAAAGTCTATCTTTGTCAAAGAAAACATCTTTAACGCCAAGAATATGATCACCTTTGATCAACTTGTCTAGATTACGCATACCAACATGTCCAAGCCTTCTATGCCATAACCAACCTTTAGAGGATTTAGCAATGAAACAAGCTCTAGGTTGGGCTTTCTTAGTGAAATCAACAATATATAGATCACCTCTACGGATACCGATAAATGCCATGTTTTGATTGTCACGACGAAAGACTTGGCAATCTACTTTGGTGAACAACACATTGAATCCAAAGTCAGCTAATCTAGACACGGAAAGTAAATTGTATCCAAGAGATTCTACAAGCATGACATTTTGAATAGAGCTATCATGAGATATGGCCACCTTACCAAGGCCAAGTACCTTACCCTTGGAGTTGTCTCCAAAAGTCACATACTTGCGTGGACCATCGTTCTTTGCAAGCTCTCCAAACATGTCTTTGTCTCCGGTCATGTGGTCGGTGCATCCACTATCAAGAATCCACTCTTTTCCGCCGGACATGTAGTCTCTCAGATTTGCCATAAGATTGAGACTCTTCATGATCTTGTCTAGCTCGGTGTCCGAGTCGGAGTAATCATCATCATGCTCATGCTTATCATCATATTGACCCATAGATTGTTCATCATCAACACCTAGGTCAATTTGATAACCACTTGCATTAGTTTTGTCAATGTGACAATAATCTTGGGAATGTAATGCAAGAGCATTTCTAATTAAAACATTGATAAGACCGGGATCACCCTTCTTTTTCATAAGATCACGAAGCTCAAAGAAGCATTTATCAAAGTTGGGATCATTGGGGCGCATCTTATCAAATTCAATAGTCTTGTGTAGAATTTCATCAAGACTTCTCAAAGAGTAGTCCGGATAAAGTTCTTCCAAGAACTTCCACATAGCATAGGCGCACTCAAAGTTTGTAACAAGCTTAAGCAAGTCATCGGGTAACCCTCTAATGATAAGATTTACAGTCCTAAGGTTACGAAGCAAATCAAGCTCTTCATCCATGGTAGGGTGCAAGGGATCAAAAGGAGGCACATAGGGGGTCTCAACATATTTGCACAAATTGTACATCTTAAAGATACTAAGCATTTCAGACCTCCATGAGTTATATGACTCTCCATTAAGAATAGGCACTCTATGGCTAACACTCCCAAACGTAGACACGTCCATCTTCCTCCAATGGTGTGTAAACCAAAGCAATGGAGACCAAAGCTCTGATACCAATTGAGGGATCGAAGAAGGTGAGAGTGTCTAGAGGGGGGGTGATTAGACTACTCGACAAGATAAAAATTCTGTCTTTTATCAAGGACAGATTTTGACAGATTTTGCATAACACACAAGTCAAGTAGCACACTACACATGCAATTCTAGAGTATGGGCAGCGGAAAGTAAATTGCACAAGTAGTAAAGAGAAGTGGAGAAGATCAAACGCAATTTGGAGACGCAATGATTTTTCCCGTGGTTCCGATAGGTAGTGCTATCGTACATCCACGTTGATGGAGACTTCAACCCACGGAGGGTAACGGCTGCGCGAGTCCATGGAGGGCTCCACCCACGAAGGGTCCACGAAGAAGCAACCTTGTCTATTCCATCATGGCCTACGCCCACGGAGGGCTAGCCTTACTCGGGGTAGATCTTCACGAAGTAGGCGATCTCCTTGCCCTTACAAACTTCTTGGTTCAACTCCACATCTCGAAGACGGAGGCTCCCAAGCGACACCTAACCAATCTAGGAGGCACCACCCTCCAAAAGGTAATAGATGTGGTTGATGATGATGAACTCCTTGCTCTTGTGCTTCAAATGATAATCTCCCCAACACTCAACTCTCCTCACTGATATGGCTGTGGTGGAAGAAAGGTTTGAGTGGAAAGCAACTTGGGAAGGCTAGAAATCAAGTTTCATATGGTAGGAATGGAATGACTTGATCTCAACACAAGGGTAGGTGGTTCACTTCTCAGAAAGTGTATGGTAGGAGTGGTAGACTTTCTGATGGCTCTCTCCACGAATGAAGAGGGGGTGGAGGGGTATATATAGCCTCCACACAAAATCCAACCGTTACACACACATTTGACCAATCTCGGTGAGACCGAAGTGAAAACTCGGTCAGACCGAAAGTTCAAATATAGTGAACGTTGGGATTTTTGGTGGGACCGAAAATACCATCTCGGTGTGTCCGAAGTGAGTCAAAGGTTGGAGCTTGCCATCTCGGTGGGACCGAAAGTAACAACTCGGATATTCCGAAGTGATGTCAATTGGTTACAGAAGGTTGGCAGTCCATTTTCGGTGAGACCGAAACTCAAAATCGGATGGACCGAGAAATTAGGGTTTGGAGGAATAACTGAGGTGGTTCATCTCGGTGGGACTGAGTTTGCAGAATCGGTTTGTCCGAGATTACTTATGAGTGTGTTAAGTGGTGAAGAGTGCTGATAGTTGAGGGAGCTAAATCACAAAGCACTTGAGAAACCAGATCATTAACACAACCTCATCCCCTTTTAATAGTATTGGCTTTTCCTATGGACTCAATGTGATCTTTGATCACTAAACCAAAAATAGAGTCTTGAGCTTTTGCCAATGCTTGTCTTAGCATTTTGAGGGGTCCACTTCTTCAGACATTTCCATACCCATATCATCGAACTTCTCTGAAATGATTCTCAAGTAAATATTAGTTCAATGATATATATGTTGTTATTAATTACCAAAACCACCCGGGGATTAGTTGCACTTTCACATGGTCTCCGCCTAGCTGTATCCATGGGCATACAATGCCTCGAGGTACGCGGAGACTCAAACCTTGCTATCTCCCAAATTAATGGAGATTTTGACTCGAAGGATTCAAAAATGGCAGCTAATTACAATGCTATATAAAAAATATCGGCTAGATTTGAGGGGTTGGAATTCCACCACGTAGCCCGAGACAATAACTAGGCCACTGACGTACTCGATCGTCTGGGTGCTAAACGCGACCCCGTCCCGCCTAACACCTTTGTGGAAAGGCTATTCAAGCCATCACAAATATGGCGATACGAAATCGGATCCGAACATACCCCCAACCAAATTTAACCAAGACGTCATCAGAGAACTAGACATGGAGATAACTCCATCGGCTCACGAAATCATGGCTGTCATAGCCTCCTGGACAGAGCCCTTCCTAGCGTACCTTAAAAGGCAGTAACTCCCCGAAAACCAAAATGAGGCCCGCCGCATAGTCCGGCGCTCTAAAGCCTACAAAGTTTACAAAGGTGAACTATATAAAAAAGTGATACGTCTCGAACATATCTATAATTTTTTTATTGTTCCATGCTATTATTTATGATGTTTTGGATGATTCATAGGCTTTCTTATACACTTTTATATTATTTTTGGGACTAACCTATTAACCCAGAGCCCAGTGCCAGTTTCTGTTTTTCTCCTGTTTTTGGGTTTCGCAGAAAAGGAATATCAAACGGAGCCCAATTGACCTGAAATTTAACGGAGGAAGTTTTTGGACCTAAAGAAGCCCAGGAAGTGCCGGAGGGGGACAAGAAGACCCACGGGCTGCCCACGAGGGTGGGGGCGTCCCCCCTCACTGGGCGCGCCCCCCTGCCTCGTGGACAGCCCTTAGACCCCCTTTTCTTGGCCCCGACTCCAACACCTCCTATATATAATGAAACCTCTGGAAAATAACCTAGATCGGGAGTTCCACTGCCGAAAGCCTTTGTTGCCACCGAAAACCAATCTAGACCCCTTCTGGCATCCTGCCGAAGGGGGAATCCCTCTCTGGTGGCCATCTTCATCATCCAGGCGCTCTCCATGACGAGGAGGGAGCAGTCCACCCTCGGGGCTGAGGGTATGTACGAGTAGCTAAGTGTTTGATCTCTCTCTCCCGCGTTCTTGAGATGGCACGATCTTGATGTATCGCGACCTTTGCTATTATAGTTGGATCTTATGGTGCTTCTCCCCCTCTACTCTCTTGTAATGGATTGAGTTTTCCCTTTGAAGTTATCTTATCGGATTGAGTATTTAAGTATTTGAGAACACTTGATGTATGTCTTGCATGTGCTTATCTATGGTAACAATGGGATATCACGTGATATACTTGATGTATGTGTTGGTGATCAACTTGCGGGTTCCATGACCATGGTAATCTATGCATATGGGTTTGCACACGTTTCTGTCTTCACTCTCCGGTAGAAACTTTGGGGCATTCTTTGAAGTTCTATGTGTTGGTTGAATAGATGTTTCTGAGATTGTGTGATGCATATCGTATAATCATTACCACGGATACTTGAGGTGACAATGGAGTATCTAGGTGACATTAGGGTTTTGGTTGATTTGTGTCTTAAGGTGTTATTCTAGTACAAACTCTATGATAGATTGAACGTTACTATGGACTCTTGAATAGATCAATCAAAAAGAATAACTTTGAGGTGGTTTCGTACCCTACCATAATCTCTTCGTTTCTTCTCCGCTATTGGTTACTTTGGAGTGACTCTTTGTTGCAGGTTGAAGGCTAGTAATATGATCCAGTTATGTTATTATTGTTGAGGGAACTTGCACTAGTGAAAGTATGAACCCTAGGCCTTGTTTCCTATCATTGCAACATCGTTTATGCTCACTTTTACTACTTGCTACCTTGCTGTTTTTATATTTTCTTATTACAAAAAGCTATATCTACCATCCATATTGCACTTGTATCACCATATCTTTGGCGAACTAGTGCACCTATACAATGTACCATTGTATTGGGTGTGTTGGGGATACAAGAGACTCTTTGTTATTTGGTTGCGGGGTTGTTTGAGACAGACCATCTTCATCCTACGCCTCCCACGGATTGATAAACCTTAGGTCATCCACTTGAGGGAAATTTGCTACTATCCTACATACCTTTGCACTTGGAGGCCCAACAACGTCTACAAGAAGAAGGTTGCATAGTAGACATCAAAAATCACTACTGGTGTGCTACAAAGGTGCATCTCTGAAGAAGAGGGAAGGAAAATTCTCACTGAAATACACGTTGGAATGGGCGGCCACCATGCCGCAGCACGGACGCTCGTTGGCAAAGCTTTTCAAGCTGGCATTTTCTAGCCTACTGCCCGAGCAGATGCCCAAACCTTAGACCAACAATGTGTTGTTCTCCACCTCTTTGCAAATCAAAGACAATTGCCTCCCACCGCTCTAAGAACAATCCCCATTACATGGACTTTGGCGGTCTAGGGGCTTGATATGGTTGGACCCCTTAAATGAGGAAGCTATAAAAAGAAATACTTACTCGTTATGGTAGATAAATTCACTAAATGGATATAAGCCAAGCCAGTAAAAACAGCTGAGGCAGGGCCTGTGATAGATTTTATATCCAGCGTAGTACACCGTTACGGTGTCCTGCATAGTATTATCACAGATAATGGCATCAATTTCACAGCTGACGAGGTAAAAAATTGGTGTGCAAAGTTAGGTATTATACTTGACTATGCTTCTGTATACCATCCTCAAACAAACGGTCAAGTCGAAAGAGCCAATGGTCTGATAATGTGCGGCATCAAACCCCGACTAGTGTGCTCCCTATGGGAGCCTGTTAAACACTAGGTCGAAGAGCTTGGCTGCGTACTCTGGGGGCTGCGGACCACACCTAATTGGACGAACGACCGAATACACACCTTTTTTCGTGGTGTACGTCGCATAGGCTGTTCAGCCCTGCGACATTATTCATGACTCACCTCGAGTGCGCATGTACGAGGAGAGAGAAGCCGAGCTAGATCGGCAGGATGACCTAGATGGACTTGAAGAGGAGCGCGATACAGCGCAAGCCCGTTCTGCATTTTATCAACAACAGGTCAGGCGATAACAGAGCAGAGAAGTGCGGCCAACACATACAACATCGGCAAACTCGTTTTACGCCTCCTGGAGAAGAAAAACTACAAGCTCCAACCAAAATGGGAGGGCCCCTTCATTATCGATGAAGTACTCACCGGTGGAGCCTATCGCCTTCAGAATGCATAGGACAACCACCTTGAGCCGAACTCGTGGAACACCGCCAGGCTCAGACGATTTAATTGATAGTTCGGTAGCAGTGTATTTCCTAATTTCAAGTCAGGTCTTGTCTTTTATATTTTATTTTTCTTCTTTTCTTTTTGACGTTTTGTCTCGTTGGCAAGTATTTGTCTCGCCCGAACTGTCACAGGATAAGTACATCCTTGAATGTATCTACCTCAAATATACTTGGGGGCTTCTTTAACGAATCCCATTACCAATAAAAGCTTATTGCTTAGACTATCATTTGTTTCTTACAGTCCTTCCTTGCCATTATATGCACCAATATGACATAAGTTCTAGCCAAGCTGGGTTGCCTGGCTCCTATGCTTACCCCTACATTTCTGATTGTTCGGCTAGGGCGTAAAGGGAGCACCTCTGCGATTGTTACAACCAGGTAATCCGGACATGTACCTCAGACTGGGTGAAGCCGAAAGCTATCGCTCTTAAGGGAATGATCGGTCAGCGGATACACGACATATCGCATTTTAAAGTGTATTTTAAACTACCGCATGATATGGCATCCTACAATCCTTTTCACAGGATCAAAAGCCTACGCCCACATCTCTGTGCACACCGACCCAGGGAAAGAACTCCTAATGGAACTATTCTCTCTGGAAGATGTTTCTTACGTTAAACAGTAATATAACATAACTCCCCGAACACAGTTCATCTGTTCAAGCAATTATGACCAGATTGTCTGGCTTCCGAACATATCACGTGTTTACCATAGATGTAGTATTCGGAAGCACTCCAGCCTTTGGATTTATGGAGGTTAAAGCAGATGGTTCGCCATGACAACCTTTCTATTAATTCTGCCGGAGATAAGTTTGATGGTAAAAGTACATTAATACATAGAATCAAATGACTACTCTTTTTATATTCCCTCTATAACGATGTCTAGTTTACAGTCCTGTTGGGAAAGCTTGGCAGCTGTCCCTACTTGGTCATATACCAAATGTGGAGGAATTTCTTGTCCATCAGACCCTCGAGGTCCCACGTGGGCCATATGATTTGGGTCAAGACGCGTGTATCGCATCTTCACCATGGCCTAGGCTTCTCGAGCACCCATGCGACATGCTAATGCTTTCCACAGTTGGAAGCGGCGTGGAGCCCCTTTGAACAAGTCCACCAAGTCCTCCATAGTTTCTAGAGGCGAATCGCCCGGCCATAAAGCCCTGGCCATACTCTTCATGGCCTTTCGAGCTCGCTCGTGGACTCTCGAAAGCTCTTGCAGCATGTCACCCTCAAAACCGGACACTCCTCCTTCGGGCTGCCAAGTTAACAAACCTGTAGGAAAAGTTGTATAAGAAACTTCCAAAATAAGAGACTATAAGGAGAGCTAGGTATAAGGGACGTACTGAACATGCCACCTTTTAGCCTCCGGTTCTCTTCTAAGGAGCTTGAGAGTTGGGCCCTTGCGTCCTTTAGCTCTTGTTCGAGCCTAATATTTTTATCCTACACTTGGTTCTTCTTATCTATAGCTTGCGTCAATACGTGCTTACCAGCAGCTATTTCATCTTTGGCAAAAAAATGTCCGTCAAAGCAGCCCTTAGCCCCCTCTCCAGTTGGTCGATCGACCCTGTTGCTGTATTATAATTAGCATGTACATAACTACTAAGTAATCAGCACAAATATCATAGTATCCGGACACCATTGTTCTTACCAGCAACATCCTTTCCGGATTTCTTTGAATTTTCTAATTGGGCGGTAGTATTCTTGAGCTGGGTCCGGCACTCTTCAATCTCCTTGGATAGGGAGTTATTCTTTTCTTCAAGCACCTACAAAAACACAACGATCCTCAAATCAGTTGTACAAAATGCTTTAAATCCTGGGGGCCTACTGGCATGGGAACATCAAAATGTACACATACCCGCATATCCAGCGAGCCCATCTTGCGCGGCTCGGATATAGGCATCTGAAGAGCTAAGAACTTTAAACACATCATCGGTAAAAACTGGGTCACGCATGGCTACTTTCCGCCATCGGTGATCCATCGCAACCTCCACTCCGGAATTAGTAACCGACATTCCGTCTGAATCCTCTTGGAGAGGAAAATCCGGCACTGAATCAGCATTAACTCCTGACAGGCTGGATGCCGGATTGGCTTGAGCTTCATCTACATTGTCACCGGAGACAGTCCGATGTGTATTCCTCCTAAAAGGAAAAACAAAGCGAAAAGTTGTGATACCGACTTCACGACCCAGCGTGTGTCAAAAACAAACATACCTCGTTGAAGGTCCGCTGGTGTTCGCGGTCCTCTTACGCTTCGAGGCCTCACCCGATGCGGGCGTCACCCTCTGGGATGACAGTATTCGCATAGTCCGGTGTGAGGAACGCCGTCCTTGTTCAGTATATTAACGTACAATGGATAAGGCGCACTGGGAATCTTCTCTTTTAATGAGATATGTCCTAGGTACTTACGCGGGAAGAAGGAATGAGGCCTTGATAATCGGCTACAATAGCCACCAGGGTGCCCGCACGGCAGGCTGGATAGAAGCCTCCCTCTTCTAGATCTATGCCTATGTCAGGATCTTCATCGTATCTCGGGCCCGCATTTTGAAATCGGTCCTCTAGCTATGGGGCGGGACTATTAATCCCCACGATCACCTTCCTCCACTCCTATTAGGAGAAACTGAATTCATTGTGGACAATACATCATAACGAAGAAAAAATGGGAAAATATAACGGTAAAGAGAGAGACTTACCCAGTCAGGAGGATTGTACATAAAGAAGGCCTCCCGGCATGTTAAACGGATGAAGTCTTGCTTCTCTCCTTTATAAAGACCTTCCAGGATAATGGCTAGAGCGGCAGCGTCATCTGGGCCCGGGCGTAAGCAGCGTGAGCCATCATCCAGGCCATTATAATGCCACATTGGAAATCCTCTTGCTTGGAGCGGCTGCACGCACCGCTTTATTGAAATGGCCATCACTTCGATTATAGATAACCCCGAACTGGAGAGCAATCTGATCTTGCCGACCAATCTGCTAACCTCCGCTCTCTCTTCTTCTGAAGGACTTCGGGGACACCATTTGAAAAGCTTATTTGGCGGAGCACTGGAATACTTGGGGAGGCCTCGCCGAACTGGATCCGGCAAGGCAACATACTCAATATAGAACCACTCCGAAGGCCACTCTTCGGGTGCCTTCTTTGGAGTACCGCGCATGTAGCCTATCCCGTCTATACGCCATACTTTGGCGCCCCCAACTTCAAATATGGATCCCTTTTCTGAGCGAGGGACAAGGCAGAAGAACTTCTGCCACAGCTCAAAGTGAGCCTCGCAGTCCAAAAACAGTTTGCATAAAGCGACAAAACCCGCGATATGCAGGATAGACCCCGGCCTAAGATCGTGCAATTGTAGACCATAGAACTCCAGGAGACCCCTAAGGAAGGGGTGGATGGGAAACCCGACGCCTCTTAAAAGGAAGGGGACAAACATACCCGCTCTCCGTCGGAGGGGTTAGGAAAGCTCTTTGGCAGTGCTTGATTGTCGATGGAAGTTAGTCTGGCCTGGATGGGGACTAGATCCTCTGGTGGGAGATATCCGCACGCTTGATGTGTCCTTACACGTGCATGGGATACAGAGAAGCTTTTCAAATCTCCTGCACGAGGGCCATGAGGGCGCGAGGAAGAGCTTGGGGCGCAAGCCATGTTTGAAGATTTTTTGCAGGCACTATGGTTTCTTCCGTGTGGAATGGGATCGAAAGGCAGCTGGGATCTACTCTCTTACATAGGCTCCTTCCCTACACAGTCAAGGGGGTATTTGTAAAATTGCCCAGACGGTTCGCATTCGTTGGACACGTGGAAGTCAAGGCGACAGTAGCGAGGAATCAACGGAATACAATATTAAAAGAAGCCGAACTATCATCCAGGAGGACTCACCTTGCAAGACCGAAGACATGAAGCCGGACACGATCTCGTCCTTGAAGGCAAGATGGGCCATATTGATGGGCCACAAAATAAGAAGCAGAAGACTCTCCCCCGTATTTGGTCAGGACTAGTATATAGCTAGAAAGGCAAGCGAAATGTCCGGATGTATCAATTACTTCCTCCCCAAGTCACCCTTTTAACCCTAGGTTCTCTTTGGCATGTATATAAGCCGGTGAGATTAGTCTGTAGGGGGTGATGATAAATATCACAATACCCTCATAGGCTAGGCTTTAGGGTTTAGCCATTACGATCTCGAGGTAGATCAACTCTTGTATTCATATTCATCCATATTAATATAGTAGGAAGTAGGGTATTATCTCGATCGAGAGGGCCTGAACCTAGGTAAACATCGTGTCCCCAGCCTCTTGTTACCACCGATCCTCTAAATGCATAGCTTGGGCCCACCTACCCAAGATCTTCCGGTTTTGACACCGATAGCCATCGCCACCACCTGCCCTATCCACGACCGGCTCATCCTCAATGTCATTGTCACCGCCATCGTTGCCATTGCTGTGACTCACCTCAGCCGCCGCAGGCTCGGCTCTAGGGTTGTAGGGGGAGATGTGTCTGTGTGTGTGCGGGGGGAGGGGGTACAACAACTAGCTTGTGACACCGTAAGAGTGCAAGATCGATAACAACAAAGTGGGTGCAACTAGCTTGAGACACTATACGGGTGCAAGATGGATAACAACGGAGGGGTGACAGTGCTCGCGTGCCTCAGAATTAGGACGGGAGGCATGGATGGTGAGAGGAGGGGAGGGACTATGTCTGTACATGTTTGTGTGTCATAGGCAGGCCTGGCTAGCTAGATGGTATATCGATCGGTGTGTGTGGGAAAGATGGAGACGTAGAGAGATCGTGGGAGACCGACCTAATGAACAAGAACGTGTGTGCACGATGTAGAGGATGCAAAGTGGCGGCCTCAAAACATTCTGAAGGCAAAATGGTATGTAAAGGAGCATCAAAAACACCGCATCTGTGAATCCATCAAACTTTAACAGTGGTACGTAGACAGAATGAAGGATCAAAAAACATTCTGAAGACAAAACAATGAGCCAAGAAGGGGTAAAGGAGCATCAAAAAATGAAGTATCAATCCTGAACTATACAGGACCAACTAATTAACACTCCATTTCGATAAGGAAAACTTCAACATGCACCAAAGAATCTTCCAGAAAATGCATGCGAGTAATTTCCGAACAAACAAATCTGTACACATACAGCACGGTTTCACATAAGTATCACCAAACCAAGGCCCATCAACCGAACAATGTGCATTAGATTAAAAAACTACAGACACCTCACATTTGCGCTATTACTTTCTCTAGGTAAGGACTGAGGATGCTGGTGGGAGTGTACACGACAACTAAAATAGAGATACAGGTTTGAATAAGCACCTGCAAGAGGAGGCAGACTCGTCCATCACAGAAATCCCAGTGATGAACCTCGGGGATTGCAGCCTACTTCTTGTTCTTGTCTAAAGACTCACAAAGATGATAATCAGTACAAGAGTGGATTCAAATATTTGAACAAGAGCTCATGATGTTTGTAAGTTATGTATGCATGAATATAATGCAGACATGCCGGGCATGGTTTTGAATCAAACATGCTACATACTATACTCACATCGAACAAGCACTACAAGAATCGGGATCTTTGCCATCTTCCATGGCTGACGGGAAAGGCATGCCTGGCGGACGACAAAGGTCTTCGCTGTCAGCCAGCAGACGGCAAACCGTTCGGCTGAACAAACTACGACAAAGGGATCTTTGTCGTTGCTGGAAGACGGCAAAGATGCAAAGGTCTTTGCCGTCCATTGACAGACGGCAAAGGGCCTGGACGTCACACGTGAAAGGTTAGTTCCATTAGGGGCTAAACGGCGTGCTTTGCCCTCTGCTAGAAGACGACAACCTTACCAAATAGGCCAGCCACAGTGCCCCTAGGTTGCACAGGTAGCTGCCATGTGGCAGCTTTGCCATCTCCTGACTGATATAACAAGTTTCCAACAACATATATATAACAAGTTTAACAAATAGGCCATATAACAAGTTTCCAACAACATATATATAACAAGTTTCCAACAACATATATATAAGAAGTTATCCAACAACATATCCAACATAAAATGGTTTCATCCATACATACATATCCAACAACAAGTTTGCAACAAGTTTCCAAAAGCATAAAAGAAGCACAAGGAGAAGAGTAGACACTCCATGAAGGCAAGCTCCTCATGTAAAGAAAATCTGCAAATTGGGAAAGAAGAAAGTTATTAGAAGAAGAAGAAGAAGACTAGAAACAAGAAGAAGAAAAGAAGGAGAAGAAGAAGAGAAAGAAGAAGAAGAATTTCTCTTATCTTTCTTTTTGTCCTTTCCTCTTCTTTATCTTCTTCTTCTTATAACTAAGGTATGTGAAAATGCCATTTTTAGCTAAGCTAGGTAAAAATGCTATGTGTAGGTCATTTTAGAGCTAAGCTAGGTAAATAGGTCATTTAGGAGCTTAGTAAGGTTATTATGTCATTTTCGAGGAAAATAAGCTAAGTCTATGTCATGTTGGAGGTAACAAAGTTTATCATGCCATTTTGACATAAGTACGCTAAGTATGGCATAAATGAACTAAAGAAGCTAAGTTTAGGTCATTTTTGAGCTAACCTAGGTAGTTATGCCATTTCAGAGCTAAGTGAGCATATTTATTCATTTTGGAGGACAAAATGGCAAGTCTAGGTCATTTTAGAGCTATCCTAGTTAAAATCGGTCATTTTGGAGCTAGGTAAGGTTATTTGTTCATTTTGTAGGTAAATAAGCTAAGTATATGATAGTTTGGAGCTAAACCAAGGTTATTATGCCATTTTTCACCTAGGTAAGCTAATTATATCATAAATGAATTAGTAAGCTAAGTATAGATCATTATTGAGTTATCCTTGGTAGTTATGCCTGTTTTTAGCTAACTAAGTATATTAAGACATTTCGATGGAAAATATGATTAGTATAGGTCATCTTATATATATCCTAGGTAAAGTATGTCAGTATGGAGCTAAGTAAGGTAAATATGTCACTTGGGAAAACTTACCATCATTACAGAGGTGAAGGACCGCTTGGGTCTGCGCTAGTGCACGGAGAAGGACCAGTCGGGGTTGCGCAATTGCGAGATGGCAAAGGATCGGTCGATGCTTGTTGGCAGGCATGATGCACCAAAGATAATTTGTAATGTCTCGTTAGCATGGTGCAACTGAAATGTGAATACTAGTAACTAATGGCCATTCAAATGAAACTCATCGTGTCCGCTATACCAATCTGGGTCATCAGCGGAGGGGTTTGACAATTTTTCTCGTACATGGACCTCACATTTTGTTTTCACGAGTCAGTCATATTAGTTAGTAATGAAATGAACATTACATGCATGATTTGGCTAATATGTAGGAGAAACTTACCACGAGGAACTCGTATAGGGCCCGGTGACCCGCGTCGTTTCGGTTCCTCTCCTCCTCCACCATCCTAGCTGTCCTGTCCTCCAATTCCTTTTCCCTCTGCGTTGCCTGCCCGTTTGCCTCCGCTGGAAGCTCCTAAGTTAGACAAGAGAAATTTCAATGCTACGCCTATGAATCAAATCAAGGAAACTAAGTACAAGGTCTTAAGAATAGGTAATTACCTTCATGTACTTCTCCTCACTCAGATACTTGGCGCGGCACTTCTTCTCCCTCCTAATGTGAGTAGAAACATAGTAGTCTCGAACGGCCTCCACCCGAGCCTTGTGCCATAAGTTCTGAAGTAGGCGCTTGCACTCGGCTTCGACAACCTTAGCCGCGTCTGCCTCGTGTTCCTTAGCACACCTATAGAAGGTCTGCAATCAAACAAGACAAAACTGATTAGTAAAATCACTAGGTACTGTTGATTTTTAATTCTGTAAAGGAGAAATTACCCAAAACCGCCGGATCACAATGTCAGCCACCGTCTCGCACAAGACACCATCGACCCTCTCCTTCGATGGGCCGGGGCAGCCACGTACAGCTCCCATCTTAGTGCTAGCTGTGGAAACTCACCCTCACTGAGCAACGTGACCCACCCCAGGAAGTGGTGCCGGCAAAGCACACCAAGGAACTGGTTGGGCCTACGGACACGGGGGCGTGTACCCAACCCCTGTAGTATGACAAGGCCAACACATTACATATTAATTTGAACAAACATGAAGGCAAAAGGTTAAAAAAGAGTCAATGCACTTACTTCTCCCCGTTAGGCATAATCAACCACCTTTGATCGCGGGTCAGCGGCACACGCGGGAGGTTTGTACGACCACACTGGTAGATCTTCTTGCCCCCCTCATCCAGCTTGCCCATGCTATAGCTATCATCAGAAAAGGTCTCTTCACCATCAGCATGGCCACTGGTCTCCGGAGTCACGTGGGACAAAGACTCTGGGACCCGAGTTTCCTGGGATGAAGACTCTGGGGCCCGAGTCTCCTGGGACAAAGGCTCCTCGACCCGAGGCTTGACGACCCGAGGCTCGTTGGCCCCATGCTCGTGGACCAGAGTCCGAGACGGGTCCACCTGAGACGGATTACTCTAGTGGTCTGGAGAATCAGCTGGGGGTGGCGGCGAGGAAGGCGCAGCAGCCTTCCTACCTCTCCTACCACCACGTCCACCTCTAGCAGCCCTCTTCGGCTTCCCCCGACCTCTCCCGAGCGAAGAAGAAGTGCCCACCTGTGTCTGCATACTGTGATCCAGCACTATCCGGAGGTGCTGGGCTAGAATAATAATACCCCTCCCAGCACGCGTCGAGGAAGGAGGCGGGTCGGGGTATCGTGTCGGGGTGTCGAGGCGGGGTTGGGGTGTCGTGTCGGGGTGTCGAGGCGGTCTCGGGGTGTCGTGTTGGGGGTCAGGGTGTCGAGGCGGTCTCGGGGTGTCGTGTTGGGGGTCAGGGTGTCGAGGACCGGTGATCTTCTTCTTCTTCTCATCCTCCTCTTCTTCTTTTTCTTCTTCTTCTCCTTCTTCTCCTCCCCTTTTTCTTCTCCTCCCCCTCCTCTTCTCCTAATAATTTTTTCGATAACTAACCTAACTAACCTAGAAACTAACCTAACTAACCTAGTCTAAAGAAAATAAAACTAACTAACCTAGAAATCAAACTAACCAAGAAAATCAAACTAACCTAACTATGTGTACTAACAAACCTATTTACTAGCAGTACAAAAACAACTAACAGTACTAACTAACCTAATTACTACTCCCTCCGTCCCAAAATTCTTGTCTTGCATTTGTCCAAATATGGATGTATCTAGTTATACTTTAGTGTTAGATACATCCGTATCTAGAAAAATTTAAGACAAGAATTTTGGGACGGAGGGAGTAGTAGTAGAAAAATAGGTGGGGAGCCCACTAGAGTGGGTAGGCGGTGCTCCTGGGCGGCGGGGTATCGCGGCGGCTAGGGCATCGGGACGGCGGGGCGCCTGGTTGCCGAGGCGGCGGGCGCCGGGCCGGCAGCGGCGGCGAGGGAGTCGGGGCGGCATGGGCACCTTGTTGTCCATGTGGCGGGCCGGTGAGGGTGTCATGGCGGTGAACTGAGAGACCGGGGGGTGGCG
>LR738712.1:406493878-406616912 GCA_902687465.1 Secale cereale
GTAGGCGTCGGGGCGGTGGTTGTAGGGGCGGCGGGGGCGTAGCGGGCCGCGGGGTGGCGGGTGGTGGACCGGCGCGGCGGGGTGGAAGGGGGGTCAGTGGCGGCGAGAGCAGTGGGGGTCGGGAGCGGCGGCGCCGGTTGGGATCGGGGTCAACATAGTGGAGTGAGAGAGAAAGAGAGATGGAGAGTGGGAGGTGGGGTGGGCCGTACGTAGCCGTTAGCTGCCTTGTCTTTGCCATCTACTAGCGGACGACAAAGAAAGTGACCGTTAGGGTGGTACTCTTTAGTGGGCCACCCTCCCTCTTAGCCGTCGTCTAGCAGACGGCAAAGAGTCTATGTCGTCCGCTAGCGAACGGAAAAGAGCTCGCTGACGGCAAACATGATCTTTGAACATGATCTTTGTCGTCAGCTCTTTCTATGTCGTTCGTTTTCTGTTAGCTTATGGCAAAGACCTTATTTGCCGTCAGCTGGCTGATGGCAAAGATCCTGATTCCAGTAGTGAAGTCCAAATCAATTTGAATTTGCGATACCGATGGCAGACATCGTCTTACCACCACTGCTCACCAAATTGCATCAGTGCATGGCCATAACTATTCTAATTTCATATAATATGTGGCTTTCAAAGCTAACATCTAAATGTTGTTTGTGGGGGCGGGGGGCGGGGGAAGGATGCATTGTTGTGTGTGTTAAATACATTAGACATATTTAGACAGGGTTTAGATTATTTCGAACATCTTGCTACCTAGAACAATGTACTGTGATTTTAATTTAACATAAAATGGATACTAATATTTGAATTTGAGACCGTATGGTACATGTAGTACATATCTTCATATAAGATGGAAGGCCAAAATCTTGTTGGTTACAGATAGCTCCTCGGAGGAGGATTCAGAGACAGATGACCAGTCGTATTCCCCCCAAGGTGTATGCTCTAACTTGGCAGGGTTATATTGCTCATATCATGCATACGATGTCTTGCATTGCTATGCCATCTATTTAGATTAGACATGCTTTGTCTGAATGCCTCATGATTAGTTTCTATATCAGACATGTGAATTATATAATACCATCTTTTTTAGGAAGTTATCTTATATGTGAATTATGCAATGCCATCATGAGTACCCATTCATCATATATGTGAATTATCTGATGCCATCCTTTTTTTCATTACGTATTCCGTTTGTAAACAATCTTTGTATATTGAACTACTATTCATGTGCATCAGCCACTTGAGTCGGTTATGGAAAAATCTGGAGCGAAAACAAGGTCTTCAGAGGAGGAAATGTTACCTGTTGAAGCATATATCTCGATGGTTACATGTACATCCTCAGAGCATGATTCAGAGAAAGATGACTAGTCGTATGTCCCACCTGAGGTACATGCTCTTAACTTGCAATGTTTATATTTTTCATATCATGCATATGGTGTCCTGCATTGCTTAGTTTAGACATCATATACACAATGTTCAAATGCCATCTGCTTAGTTTATAGATCGTATATGCGAGTGCCAGCTACTTAGTGTATCAATCAATAATGTGAATTATATCATGCCATCCTATATACTCAGACAACATGTATGTCAATTATTTTGACCCAACCTATTTTAGAAAGACATCACATAGTTATGTCATGTCATCCTGTTTAGATACTCAACCTATGTTGAATAATGCCATTCTATCCTGTTTAGTTATCCATGATATATCTGAAACTGTGTCATGCTATCCTGTTAAGTTAGCCATCATATATGTGCAATTTTGTCATGCTGTCCTGTTTGGTTAGAAAACATATATGTGAATAACCGCATATGTGTATCCATTCATTTTCTTCTTGTTTATCATCCATTTGAATTGGAGGGGGTGATGGCAATATCTAAGGGAGTAAAAACACGTTCTTCACAAAAGACAGTGCTACCCGTAGATGCAGATAGAACTATGGTTTTACTGGCCCATGAACTAGCCCCACCACACATAACTGAGACTCTTGTAGTTTGTACCCCTACACCGTTGGACAGAGAACCAGCTACACCCCATCTAACCCCAACTGCAGCAGATAGTAACCAGGTTCTAGCTGACACAGTACCATGTCCACTATAGAGTACCTCCACACGAGCAGTTAGTAAGGCAACTACTGTGCCCAAAGCACAAAGACCTCTACAGCGAACCCAAACTCCACGTTTAAAGTAGAATAGCAAATGTTGTCAGGTCAGATTCCGTAGCTGTGGTGCATACTCCTTTGCTCTAGCATCACTTTATTTACTCATACCAACTAATTTCACATTTGAAGGATTCAATTGAAACTCCAATGGCGCAACTAGTATGTTTTAAACCTATTTCTTTAACTAGATTGATGTTCTAACTTCTTGATCTATGTTGATTCCAGTTTCAAATGTATAAACATTTATGTTCTCATGTCATGCACATTACATGTGTTGTTAGTGCTTCGTAGTTTCCCTCACTTATATTCTGTCTATGATGCTTTGTCTTAAACATATATGATTTGAGTTGTCTCTATCTTGATTTGGCAACATAAACCAGAATGATACAGACCATACAGTGACCATACTACATAGATATATATTTGTGTCATGTTGTTATACTATCCACCTTACGATTGAACTGGTTTACCAAAATGAGTTTCATATCCAACATGGTAAACATGTGATGTGTCGGCTTGTACCTCTTGTAGAATGCCGACAAAATATCGGAGAAGAGCACCCCATTATGCAATGGTAGATAAAGTAATGCATATCAAGATAGTGAGACAACCCTGTTGGTCTCCAAGAAAGCTGGTAAAAACTATCTTGTGGACACTGAGAGAACCCCAAAGTCGTGCCTTGGTGTAGTGTTTGAGTTAGTGGCCACTACTGCTGGCACATGCTCTTCGAACTCGCTGCCTGAATCAGTTCGGCTTCTTGAGTCTCAACTTCAAGTTGAAGGACATTGATCAGATGTGCTCCGACAGGAAGCCGAAGGACCGAGGAAGACCCTACAGAATTCAGATGCATACTTTCTGGTGTAATAGCAAGTGCCGAAGGATTTAACCGCCAAACAACAGAAAGCTAATAAGCTTGCTAAGCGTCTTGCCATCATGGTGGATACGTAGGATATTGTTTTCTTGAGCTCTTGTGAAGTGGTTTCAGTTGTGGACTTGTTTTGCTGCGGCATTTATTTGCACTAGTCGCCAACTTTGACAACAGTGTACGTAATATGCTGCGTTATTCCCCTTATTTACACTGGTGGTGAACTTTGATGCCTAGTGGTTGTAATATATGTAATAGCCGTAATAGCCTAGCGTATATTGCTTGCTTACTTATTTCTTTGTTGTCTTGTTTATTTGTCTGCTTGCAGATAGTGAAGTTCTTTTTCCGTGGTTTGCTAGTGGCCGCAATAACCTATTTTTTTAAACTAGACCATGATAACCATGGGCAACATGCGGACCGTTGTCACCATGGCTTTCTATGGGCTTTCTACGGGCCGTAGAATCAATGGTCCTTAAATTGGCCATATGGTCAATTGGCCAAACATGGGCCAATAACGGACCACATTATGGGCCGTGAATGGGCTAGAGTGGCAGCCTTCCGTTCATGGGCCAACCATAACGGTCCTTTAAGAGGTCGACGAGTATAATGGGCTTAATTCCATCGACAGACATAACGGGTCGTTAATGGACCATATTTGATGACGCTACGAAAACGTCCCAACGGGTCAACGGGCCATAAACAAGCCGACTTTAACCACGGGCTGAATTTGACCCACAAGCAGAAAAGGCCAGTAACGGATCGCAAGCTACCGAATGCTGCAAATTAGCCCAAGATTAAATGGGCCCTTAAAAGGCCAAAAGATAACACGGGTCGGGAGCGGCCCAATGGAGTAATTGGCCGTTAATGGGTATGAAGCAATATATTGTTCATTATGGGTCAGTTTCACTACGGCATTAATGGGCCAAGAGTTATAAAGGGCCACAGATGGGCCGAAAGATGTCATCGGCCGTACATGGGCCGAAGTTACAATGGGCTGGAATCATATTGGACGTCCCAGATGATGCTAGTGGGCCGTAATCATAAAGGCCATGATGGGCAGTGAGTTATCGGGCCTGAATGGGCTATACGCGAGCAGGACGTTAGCAGGCTTTCGATGGGCCGGCCCGTTATCCCTTCACCAAGTCATCCGCGCAGGCCTTTTGACCTCAATGGGCCACTGTTGGACCACGCCACGTGTTGATGTATGATTGGCACCTCATGTCCAGTGGTTGGTTCACATATTTCCGCACGTGGAGCCGACACGTGGTCCCTTCAGCCAATGAGAATTTTACATGCGGAAAATTCCCATTGGTCCTCGATGTTAGCAGATCCAAAACCGGACCCGGTAGCTTAACGGCGAGACGTTACGGTGGATGCCACGTCAGTTACCCTGGACGAAAGCACTTCCATGACGTGCCATTTATCGTCATGGAAGTGAAAACTTCCGTGATGATAATTTTGGTATTGTCTTGGAACACTTCTACGATAGCACAGGTATGACAATCTTGATTCTGTCATAAAATCGTCATGGATGTACATGCATGACAGAAAATTATGAGAACATGACTACCTTGGATACGACCAAAAATATTGCATAGATGTATATTTGTGAGGTGATTTCTAATGCAAACTATGCAACAATTTATTTATGTCATCCAGGAAAAAAATACTTCACAGACTTTTGTGCCATGTCTAATTCCAGGTGTATGGGACATTTGTACAACCCACATATGAAGATAAGGGAAAAAGAGAAGTTTAGGTGCTGTTCAAAAAGTTCTCTCGCGTCACTTTTGGGCGAAGAGAAGATAGAGTCCAAATCTCTCACGTTTTGCATCCAGATTCGGACTACACAGACATACCTGACTCAAAACGGAAAGAACTCCTTCATACGGACTCTGAATTGGGTGTTTCTTTTTTTGTTGGAAACTAGATTTCGTACACTTTCCAGCCCAATTGGATTCACCTTCAAATTCGTCCGGAGCGTTGAGATATCGACGAAACAATCTGACGCTGCAGCAGAATCCGAGTCAAACTACAAGTCCAAAGGTGTTGCATCACCTCCACTTGGGCATGAGCCTTGTACGACCTAGGGTTAGTTTTAGGCTGCCTTGGGACGTCCTTCCACCTCCTTGGCCGTCACCCCTTGCTCCTATATAAGTCGATCCATCTAGTAGCTTTTTCTGAGGGGGATTTGTTTAGTCAAAAGTTAGCCATTGCAACTTCGTGTACTTCGTTTGTGTCCAACGACCAGACCAAGACCTCTTACGGATCCCCACCTTTATCAATACTTCATATATATGTGCAATATTCAGAATGCTTTATCATATTCTTGCTTGTTCTTCGATTGCATGTAGGAATAGACCTTCGTGGTCAGGCCGATCGTGCTTCTGGCATTGTCAGTAACCCCTGGAGATTGGTTTAGCGATTGCTAAGGCGCAACGTCGTGCACGTTTGTAGTCGAATCGTCAAAGTCGTATCCACCAAATCGATAGTTATCATCTCATTGAAATATCGGGACACCTTTGCCTCTATCAAGTGGTATTAGTTTTCAGGTTGCTCGGTGAGAATTTCCAGTTATTCCTAGATTAGATTTATTTTCTTACCTATTGTCCAAGGAAAAGCCACAAAAAGTTAGATCTATTCATCCTTTGTCCTAGCCAGTCTGAGCCTTTGCAATTTTCTTTTCATTGTTTGCATTATTGAATTATCGGTTGCATCGTCGTGTCGAGTTGCTAGTCTTAGTGTCTAGTTCGTTAGAGTTTTGAGTTCTGTTCACATTAGTAACGTTGCCGCTGCATCGTTATCCCTTCCGCTGTCCACCACCTCATCCATCAATTTCCATTTCATGCTACCCATCGTTCATTGTCACAATCATCCTTGAAGTCGTTCGCTTCTTTGCTTGATCCAATCTGCATCTTATCTAGTTTGTCTTGGAAAGAGGGAGAAAGAAAAAAAAAGACAGAGAAAAAAAAGAAAAAAAAAGAGGAGAGAATGAAAAAGAAAAAAAAGTGTGAGAAAAAATAAAAAGAAAAAGAAGAAAAAGAAAGTTGGAGAGAGAGTTGTTGTATATTGTGCTTGGTAGTTGTTTTCATCATTATCTTTACTGCTGTTGTGATCTTCACTTATATCTTATTGTCTAGAGCTACTTCGTATCCTTTATTGATGCTAGTTGTGCCACACCGTGACCTCATTAGTGTTCTAGGCTCGCGTCTCTATTCCGGTCTAGCCTTGGACCAGCACAGTACCGTCGTTGAGCGTTTATTCAACATTGCATCTCTAAATTGATTATTGCTAATCTTTTGCTACCATATATAGCCAACCCAGCTCCACATATTTCTACATCGTGCATATTTACGTTCACCTGGCAATCGCTTTACTCAATCTTTGGAGTTATTTGACACTGTTGGTTGCCTATCACCACCTGCTGCATGGTAAGAACTTGTAAGATATTGATATTTGCTTTACTGTGAGCACTTTACCACCACATCCTAGTAGTTCGTAGGAACATTATTCTCAAATTTTGTTTCTTGTTTCTACTAATCATGACAGGTACCGGAGACAGAAGTTCTTGGACGACGGATACATCTTCACCATCACGAGACGTGGGACAACACACACAAGCACATGCTCAGGTTATTTCTTTACCGTCATTTGAGGGTAGATTTAATCCTGCTATTTATCTAGGTTGGGAGCTTGAAGTAGAAAAAGTTTTTAGTCACCATCATTTTTCTGAACTTGAGAGTGTACGAGATGCCACTAGAGTATTTACTGGTTTTGCTTCTGTTTGGTGGAGTGTGCATTGTAAGAAAAATATTGATAACGAACCTACAACTTGGAAAGACTTGAAGGCTGTAATGAGAAAACATTATTTCCTCCTTACTATCGCCGTGAATTGCTTCGCAAATTGGAACAATTTAAACAAGGTAGTAACACTGTTCATGCTTACTACCAAGAGTTCAAATCTTATATGCATCATTGTGACATAGAGGAATCTAAGGATGATACAGTGAATAGATTTTTTGGTGGTTTGAACCATGATATTCGCGCAAGATTTCATTATATTCCTCGTTGCATTACTGGTATGTATGTTCGTGCTTGTACCTTTGAGAGACAAATATAGGAGGATGCATTGTGTGACTACAACAACTACTATTCCAGTTCATGCTCACCACCACTGGTTGGTTCCTCCACCATTGCACCTACAAGAGCAGCCACACCTCCGATTGTGAGCGTGACATCATCTAAAGTGTATGGTACATTGTCATCGTCCGTACCTACATCAGCTACATCTTTGCGACAAGGTAACAGTAAAATCAATGATGATATAACTTCACATGAGGATGATGCATATCTAGCTAACTTGAATACATCATGTATTGAATTACCTGTTGATTCGAGCACACCACCTAGTTTAGATAATCATGTTACTATCATGAATGCGTCATGTGATCAAACGGAAATACCAACAATTTTGAGTGCACCCACTGAATTAATTGTTGATGCAAAAGAATCATGTAAATCAGAGAATAAATCAGATTTGGGTAAAAATACATTTGAAAATAATTGTGCTAATGTTTAATTATTTTGATATGACCTCTAATCTTGGTGACGATTCTATGTCAAATGACTTATTCCATGTTTGCTTATTTAAGCATGTTGTAGCTTGTGAATTTCATGCAAGTAAGGTTTATTCACCAATGTTGGGATGGTTTAATGATGAACATTGTCAATCTTTTGATATGAATAAGAGCTTCACTTATTTGTGCAAACTGAGTTGCAATAATTTCATGCCTTCTACTTCTTGTGATAATATTTTGGCTTTATATTTTATGAACTACGAAAGTTACTCATCTATACATGTGTCATATGTGCAAATTTCAGATTAAGCAACGCCGACGATGGCTTTATTTTCAACAAAGGGAGGATGATGAGGACATGACTACCTTGGATACGACCAAAAATATTGCATACATGTATATTTGTGAGGTGATTTCTAATGCAAACTATGCAATAATTTATTTATGTCATCCAGGACAAAAATACTTCACAGACTTTTGTGCCATGTCTAATTCCAGGTGTATGGGACATTTGTAAACCCACATATGAAGATAAGGGAAAAAGAGAAGTTTAGGTGCTGTTCAAAAAGTTCTCTCGCGTCACTTTTGGGCGAAGAGAAGATTGAGTCCAAATCTCTCATGTTCTGCATCCAGATTCGGACTACACAGACATACCTGACTCAAAACGGCAAGAACTCCTTCATACGGACTCCGAATTGGGTGTTTCTTTTTTTGTTGGAAACTAGATTTCGTACACTTTCCAACCCAATTGGATTCACCTTCAAATTCGTCCGGAGCGTTGAGATATCGACGAAACAATTTGACGCTGCAGCAGAATCCGAGTCAAACTACAAGTCCAAAGGTGTTACATCACCTCCACTTGGGCATGAGCCTTGTACGACCTAGGGTTAGTTTTAGGCTGCCTTGGGACGTCCTTCCACCTCCTTGGCCGTCACTCCTTGCTCCTATATAAGTAGATCCATCTAGTAGCTTTTTCTGAGGGGGATTTGTTTAGTCAAAAGTTAGCCATTGCAACTTCGTGTACTTCGTTTGTGTCCAACGACCAGACCAAAACCTCTTACGGATCCCCACCTTTATCAATACTTCATCTATATTTGCAATATTCAGATTGCTTTATCATATTCTTGCTTGTTCTTCGACTGCATGCAGGAATAGACCTTCGTGGTCAGGCTGATCGTGCTTTTGGCATTGTCAGTAACCCCTGGAGATTGGTTTAGCGATTGCTAAGGCGCAACATCGTGCACGTTTGTAGTCAAATCGTCAAAGTCTTCTCCACGAAATCGATAGTTATCATCTCATCGAAAGATCGGGACACCTTTGCCTCTATCAAAAAACGTGGCCTACTATAACAAACACATATTATCATGAAAGTGTTTTTTGTAGTGTAGTTCATCCTCAACCTACTCATGAGGCCAATCCACCACAAAGGAGGAGTAGGATTTTACACCGCAAAGTGGGCTGAACCTGGGTAAATTTCTGTTTTCATCTCCTCCCCCGCTCACACATTCTCGAGAAGGCCAAGCCATAGGGTGATGAACTTGACGGGGTAACTTGGGTTAGGTCTTCGCACACGCCCCAGAATTCGAACCTTGTTTGGGTGTGAGCAGCCCCAATTCTGAAATTTGCCATGCCAGGTAGGGGCATGTTGAAATTCTTCTTCTGGCTTTACTTCGTCGCTCCAATGGCCGACGCTCGCCAAGTCCACACTGAGCGTCGTGCTGCTCGCATCGCCCAGATGACTCTCCCAGGCCATGGTGTTCATCGCCGCTCCGCCTCTGCCGTGGCTAACGCCGCCACCAACCCTGCCGCTCACGAACAACATGCCTCTCCTTGCCGCCCTCTATCCAGTGCGACGATCGTACCGCCACACCATCCCTCACTCCAGCCTCGACTTCGTCTTCCCATGCTCGTCGCGGGCCGGTGAACACGCAAGCTGCGCTGCTCATGGCGGTGAGCTGCTACGTTATCGTCCCGCTGATCTGGGTTACGACGTCTGGCTGGGCCGCATCGCTGAGCTAGTCAACGCTGCAGGCGAGGCCCTAACTCCCTCCCGTTTGCACCATCCCCCGCTGTCCTGCGCAGGCGAAGTGGCGCATGTGTGCCTCCGCCTCCTCTGCTTCGCAGAGATGACGTTGGGCCTCGGCGCGAGTCATGGCTGCGCGACCCTTTGCATGGTCCACCAGCTCGTGACGAAGCCTGCTGCCCGATCGTTCCCCGTGCCTCTGCACCAACACCAGGGCCGGGCTATCCAGGAAGCTATGGCCCAAGGGCGACAAGACCATGCTCCCCCCTCCGAGAGCGTGGGGGGTTGCCACGCCTTCACCCGCAATCTGCTCCGCGTCGTTTGGCCCGACAAGTTCAAGCCAGACCTACCCCCGCGCTACGACGACACCCCACACCCCGTGGAGTTCCTCCAGCTCTACTCATTGTGCATTGAGGTCGAGAACGGTGATGAAAAAGTCATGGTGAACTGGTTCGCCATGGCCCTCAAGGACCGTGCGCATTCCTCGCTCCTGCACCTCACGGAGGGGTCAATCTCGTCTTGGGATGAGCTTCCTGAACGCTTCCTCACCAACTTACGAGGCACCCACAACTGCGGCCTCATTGTCAATGACCTGCGGTGTGTGCAGCAGTAGCCGGGTGAGACCCTTCGCAAGTCTGAATGTCTTGGACGAAGGCATAATCTCAGCGTTCACTGAGGGCGTCACCGACGTCAAGATGAGTGAGGAGCTTGGCATACATGATGACATGTGCTCAGTGCTAGAGATGCTCAACCAAGCAGACAGATGCGCCAGGGCAGAAGAAGGCTGCCTCTCTCTCCTCAAGCACACCGACATCAATCCTGAAGGCAAGAAGGCCTAGGCCAAGGAGGTTAAACGCAATGGCCCTACTACGCTAGCGGAGGAGCCTGAGCTGAAGCCTGGCCGCCACCGCGACGAGCCAAGCAAGGATAACCGCCCATCCCACGTCTTCCACAACCTTCACCCCCACAACACCATCTACTACCAGGAGCTCAGGGGGCTCCGACACGAGCTCCTAGGTCGCCGCCCTTAGCTCTTCGAGCATGGCTTCGACCATGGAGGAGGGCTGGTGCGACTGGGCTCATGAGGATGGTTGACGTGATCAGCCTTGTGATGGCCCCTAGCGCGATCACCCTTGTGAGGCCAATCCTTAGGGCAACGCCGTCCTCCCTCCGCTGCCACCACCACTAAGGAGGAACGACGACAATCATCAGGACGATGGGGCCGGGTGCCTCCAAGAGCCTTCCGCGATCGCCTGCATCCTCAGCGGTGCCCAGGCCCCCACCTTAAACTGTATCTTCAAGTAGTTCTCCCGTGAGGTGAACGCTACCCTCCCGAAGATTGTGGTCGCGCGCCCCTCAGGTGGACACAGTATGTCATTACCTTCGACTCCAAGGATCACCTCAAGTTTTCGGCCGTCCCCGGTGCGCTCCCCATGCTCTGCACGCACACTATAAGCAATGTCTCTATCACCAAGAGTGCATAGGAAGGCGGGCACCTCTTCCTACTGCATAGGAAGGCGGGCTCGAGGGCTTTCGTCTGGAGAGCTTCTCACCTGACCAACATGACGAGGGAGGTGCTCGGGCACCACTTGGTGGTGTGCATTGATGCGCGCCCCAAGAAGCAAGGAGTACGGTGCGAGGCGGCAGGTGCACAAAAATTCATCACCAAGGAAATTGAGGAACTTCAGGAGGCGCAAGCCATGCGCGGAGAGCGCCACCCCGTGCAGCCCACCAGTGCAACCGCCACTCCCGACGTGGGAGGGGAGCTTCACATCTACATCAACCTCCTGCGGCTCAACACGGCTTCTTGCCAGGGCCTCTTTTGGCCCTCGCACGCCGGCTGGAGTGGGGGCTACCCGTGTAGCTACGTCTACATGCAGTTCGGCTTGCTGAATGTAGGTTCCTCATACCAGTCCCTGGCGCAGCATGCTATGGCGTCTCACGAGGCCAGGCACTCGGCGGTCACGTCTCAGGAGGTCCCGAACCCTCGCGAGCCCCCTGGGCCTCGTGTGCTCCTGAGGGCTCCGGAGCTGCCTGAATGATGAGGAGAAACCTCCACACCATGCTTCTTCATCTACCTCAATGCTTCTGCAACATCGGTGGCAGGTGACTTTTTAGTTTGTTCAATTGAGGGTGCCCTCAGGGCTACATTATCCTCAGGCTGCTAGGGCCCTCCCCTTCAGCTGTATCATTTTGCACATGTATCAGAACTTGATTTGCCTTTGATGGAATTTCTTTGATATTTCAACCTGTGTGCCTGGTGCTTCGTCACCATGAGCGTTGCCGCGACCTCACAACCCCACCCCGACCGCCTCATGATTAAGGGCTAGCACGACATCTTTGCTCGGGTTCTTCCCTATAGCATTGTTATGTCCAAGCGATCGAGCTCTGTCTCACGGGCCGGCTGCCATGCACGTCACCTCCCGGGTTGTGACATCCCGAACCGGTGCGCCAGGTGTCTTCCTCTTATTCGCTGTTGTTGCCATGTAATTTGCTTGTGTGTTGCACTTTGCCATGTCGTCATGTGCATTTCATTTACATAGTTTTCAAAACATGCATCCGTCCTTAGCTACCGGGTCTCTCCGTTGTCCGTTATGAGCCCACACACACTTGCACGCGCCCGCGGCACCTCCGAATATTTATTATGTAAGTGGCCAAAAAACGTTCTCGGAATGGGTTGAAACTTAGCGTGCAGTATTATTATAGTATAGAAAAATCGCTTGCCAAATTTCGTCGCATTCGGAGCTTGTTTGATAGCCCAACCGGTAAGTAGAGAGCGGTACCGTTGCCGGACTAACGTCGGACGTTTTTGGTCTCCTAAACCGCCGCCGGGACTCTCTCTCTCTCATCTCTCCCCGCAGCCCACATCCTATTCACATCCCACTAGCCCATCTAAACCCCTCCATGCTCTTCGCCATCGGCTCACGATCGTGTGGGCGAAAACCGATCTGAAAAATACCTCTCGTAGCTCCCTCTAGGTATAAAAACACCTGCCCCGTCCAAAATCGCAGGCAAACCCTAGTCCTCTTCCACCTCGCGCCGCTGGAAAAAAATCCCCTCGCCAGACACGTCCAGCCGCGCCGCCCCCAGACATTCAGGGGCTGCCATGTCAGCCTCCCGCGCCCCCTTCGCAGCCAGCGCTCGGGACCCACATCCGGCCCGCCTCGGGGCCGAACCGGGACTCACTGGGACCGCGTCCGCCGCCTCCTCCGGCCGAGCCGCCGCCTCAAACCGGCCCGACCGCCGCTGTCGTCGCCACCTTGCCGCCTCGCCACCTCCTCCGTCCGGTGCGCCTCCCCACCACCGGATCTGCTCGCCGACGCCCATTAACCACCGCCACCATGACGCTCGCCGCCTTGCGCGCAGTGCCCCGCAGCCCTTCGCCTCGACTCTGCCATCCACCACCTGGGGACGCGTCGCCGCAAGAGCCAACCTACCCCGCCGTCGAGTCGCCAAGCTCCGCCTCCACCGGACCTTGTCGTGCCGCCGTCGTCCGCCTCCCCTCCGGCCGGATCCGGGCACGACCCTGCCGGATCCGCCCCGCCGCGCTCGCCGTCAACAACCTCCGGCCAGCTCCGCCATTGGTCGTCCTCGACGTCCCGCTTGGACGACCTCGTCCCTCGCCGTCCCCGACCCCGATCCAAACGGGACAGATCCGGAACAGCACCTCCCCGTCCATTTTTTCTCTGAGGTTGATTTTCGGCTAAGTCTTTTCTTGTCTGAAAAATCATCATGTTGCCATGTTCAACTGCTTGTAACTTTGTGCTCGTAACTCCATTTTGCATGCATGATATGTTGTTTTGTTCATCTCAGAGTGCTCTACATGCTAGTTTGGTTTGCATGCATATTATGATTCATATTGATGTCTTAATCTTCATTGCAAAACTGTCGGTGATGTTACTGTTTTAGCTTTTGTTGTCTGTCAACAGCATGTAGGCATGTTTAACATGGTGTAACTTTGTGCATGTTGGTCCAAATCAAGTGTATGATATGTCAAATAGTTCTACTCACAAAGATCTTCATGATGGTTGCATTTTCATATATGTTAGGATGTATTTTACCATGTTAATCTTTGTTGCAAAAGTGCATGTTGCTGTTAAGTGCTGAAAACTAATATAACATGCTCATTTGTCTTTTTTATATCGTTTTGAGTGGTTTTTGTTTGAGCATCATGTCAACATGTGTTAGGAGCAAAATCATGTCATCTTTGCAATGGTGTAATTGGTTTGTCATGATATGCCTTATGGTGAGTACAACAATCTTGCAAAGTGACCTACTCACTGTTTGTTGTTTTCTGAAACTTAGTAAAACTGCTAAGTCTGAATCTGTAATATTGTGATGCCATGCTTGCTTGATGCTACAGTCGAATATATGCGTAGTTGGAGATGTACAGTTGACATATCTTGAAGTCCATGCATCTCAACTTGGTTGAAAATGTTTTCGTCAGAGTGTTATAAGCATGTTCAATTTGGCAAAGCTTAGTGTAATCAATCCATGCGTCTTATGGAGTTGTGACAATGCAGTTATTTCGATTATGCCATGCCTACTACATGTTCATGACCTTTACGTGCTTATTATGATTGCTATGCTTGATTTTATGTGCCTCAAAAGTCATCATCATGATGGCCTTGGTTGCATGCCCAGATTTTCACAGTCTGAGAATCTGCTATTTCTTGTTTCCATCTTGTTTTGATGAATGCCATGAATATGTTGCTCCCATGTATATGCCATGTTGTGTTCCTTGAGCTCCGTGTTATGTTCTAGCATGCCATGCTTTTGATTGCCATGTTCTTGTGCTATGGCTTAATTATTTCTTGCCTCCTACATGTCAACATATAAACTCTACTCATGTATATGCCCGTTTTTCATCAAGTCATAATCTGTGATATAAAGTTTGCTTGTTGCCTTGGTCATGTTAGTTTATTCTTAATGCCCATGTACCTGATACATGATGATATTGGAAGCATGTGATATGTACTTTGAGTTAATGCCATGCTTGTGCCTATCTTGTAATTGTAGCATGTTGTTTTGATGCTTGTAAGATGCCTAGTTGCTGTTTTGGACAGCTTGTCCTTTAATCTTGTTTTGTGTGTATGTGTTGAACCGTGGATCCATTTGGGACATGCTCTATATGAAACTTGCTTGGTTTTGCGTGTAGATGCATCATGTCATGTTGCATCCATGTTTGTAGTGTTGTGCTTGATGTATGAATGCATGTTGCATCAATGCCATGCTTAACTTGTTTTGCTCATATCTTTTAGGCCGTAGCTCCGAATTAAATGAACTTTATATGTAACTCGTCAAGAAATTCATGTAGATCATCATGGTGCAGCTTAACTTTTTGTTTAACAAGTTTAACATAAGGTTTGTGTCGGATTTAGGACTTCGCAAAACCCGATAAGTTCGAACACAAGGGCGTGAACGAAGATCTCTCCCACTCACGTCTATCTAGTGCCTCGCTCTCTTCTCGGTGGAAGGATTCAAGCAAACAACAGACAGAACACACAAGAGATTATCCAAGCTCGGGCCACTGTGTGGTGTAAGACCCTACTTCCTGCTTTGGTGGATTAGTCTCGGGCAAGCAGGGATATGATCTAGTAAAATGGTTCCTGGGCTCAGGAGGTGAGCTCATGAGGGTCGTTAGGCAAGTGTTCTTGCTCCTTGTGTGGTGGCTGAGTGTGTGGTCCGATCCCCTTCACAGTGGGAATCCTAGCTACTTATATAGGCGGCCACGGTCCTCTTCCCCCGAAATGTTTAGGCGGGAAGGGATCCCACAACGGCCATTTTTGAGCGGGAACACAAGGCCGTTTCTACCCTGACAAAAGCAGTCTTTGCCAGCAAGAGGATCAGGTGATGACGTGGTGGTGGGCTCGATGGTGACATCCTCCTTGTCGTCCTTGCGGTCTACGGTCTTGTTGCACCAATGAGGAAACATTTGCCCTACTCCTTGGGAACCGAAATGGTAACTGTGCCGCCGACGGACGCTGGCACCCGCTGGCGCGGTGCATCATTGCCGACATCAATGCCTCCTCCTAAGGCAGGCTTCGCCTTGGATTCTCCGCCCCTCCGGAGCACCTTGCTGAGGCTGCTCCTAAGGAGGTCTAGACATCGTTCTCCTCGCAAGGCTTAGCTCCCTCGCGAGGGTCTTGGGTAGCTAGGCCGTACCAGGCCGTAGTAGGAGCGCGTCGCGGCCTGCAGACAGGCAAGTCTGGGTTCCCTGGTTCCTAGTACGCCAACAGTAGCTCCCGGGCTCAAGGCGCACACGGAGTTGGCTTCGGGGCGAAGCCTTAGTCTAGGACGAAGCACCGCAGGCCCAAAAAGGCTGCGGGCCTGGCCGGCGTGTGACTGTTGGATGGGACGTGGCAGCTCCGCTCCCCATGTAGTCTCGGTGATCGTGCGAGTTGACAACTCCTTGGCGCAGGCGATGGTGGCGTAATTGTTGTGACGCCAGTGGATGGCGGTTGGGCTCCTCCACCCTATAAATGGGACTAGGGGGGGGGGAGCCCCCAAACTGTTTCCAAACCAGCGCCATCTTCCCCTTGCTTACTCTTCACTCTTACCCTTGTCACGAGGTCTCCATGGCGCCGTTGAGGAAGTCGTCTGCCGCGGAGAAGGGGAAGGCCCCGAAGGATCCAGTCCCTTTGCCAACGAAGAGAGGCCGCGGTCGCCCCGCAAGCATGCCGTTGCGCTCGCGGGGACCTCTCGGGGAGGCGGGCGCGGCCTTCTGAGTCCTACTGTGTCCACCGTTGGACGGCATGGGGCGTCCTACCGTGGTGAAGGCGGTCGTGGCCGCGGAAGAAGAGGAGGCGTGCAACGACGCCTGTTGTCCGTGTGTCCTCCACGCCCACAGCTCCATTCCTTTGACGTGTCGTCGGAGTTCATTGTTTGGTCGGAGAAGCCCAGCGGCCCTGGGCTCAGGCTTCCCCGCTCATTTGGCGACGTGTTACCAGCCGGAGGCCTCGGCAGTGTCTGGCTACAGGCCGACGGTTGCTGCAGCGGTGCATCCTGGGTGGAGGTTGATGTGGCTCCCTCGAGCGATGTATTCCTGGAGCGCGGCTGGCAGTCGTTTCCCGCGCACGCCGGCTGCAGGGGAGGTGTGCACTGCACTTCAGGTACGATGGTGTCTCCATGATGTTTGTCAGGGTCTTCTCGGAGGAAGGGAGGCGCCTTGGGTGCTGTCCCGAGGTTGATGACGAGGAGGAAGACAGGGGTGGCGTCCGGAGAAGCAGCTCCTACTCTGAGGACGATCTCAGTCCTGGGGGGCGCCGTGGGGCCCCCCTCTGTGGCAGCAGCAGCTCCTCCAGTAGCGGCGGCCACGAGGGACCACCACGACGCCGAGCTCGGCACGGCGAGGGGAGGGGGTTGCCGCGCCGCTACGGTTTGGTGAAGCCAGAGGAACTGGAGGACTCCGACTGAGCGGGAGCGGCCTCTTCCTCTCCTCGTTTATTTTTGTTCATGTTCTTTCTGCGTCAAAATTTCAAGTTGCCTTGAGGAGGCGTGTAATGGGTTGTGATATATGTAAGAAGCGAGAACTCGCTCTCATGATTTTGTTTCCTGGGTGAAATTACTTAGCTTTTATGCGTCACGTCGTCCTGAGGCGGAGTCCTCCTGACTCCGGCATCATGAGCCCCTGAGCGGGGGTGAGCCACTGGGATCTGTTGAGGGCATCGAGCGTGGGTTAGAGTACCAAAGCTTGAGCAGGCTCGGTAGGATAGATTGCGTGGACTAAAAAGCCCAGCGCCAGGTTGTGCGAACTGAGAAGCCCGGCGCCAGAGCCTGAGCAGGCTTGGCTAGGCGAGGTCACGGGGCCACGTCGGCAGACGAGGGCCGGTAACCGACTGTTCCCCAGCCCCCACGCGCGAGGCGCGCGAAGGAGAGCGAGTGGCGCAACTGAACTTTAGAACTGTCAAGAAAGATCCCAAACAAACCAGCAAGAAAGGTCTCATACCAAATGCAGGAAGCGCGAGAAACATAAGAACTTCATAGCATGGGGTAGAAGAAGGTCTGATAGCCAAGGAAGTAGAAAAGGCTGACAGTCAAACACCAGGCAAAAAGAAAAAAGGTCGCGTCCAACCCCTACACTACGTCTTCTTCCAAGCGCAGAGCTAAGGACTGCCACTGGGGCATGGGTGGGAGCCCCGTCTGAGGGCCCATAGGCAACGCACAGGAGACTCCAAGGCGTGTACAACCTCAACTCATTATTACGTGAGAGTGTCACGGGCAGAGACCTTCACAGGAACGGAGCCTTGATTATGTATAGAACCTCTTGAGGTGTTCGATGTTCCAAGAATTCTGGATAGGTATCCCATCCTGCATCTCCAGGCGCACAACACCAGGCCTAGAGATACGGGCGATTCTGAATGGGCCCTCCCACATGGGCGAGAGCTTGTGTAGCCCCTCACGGGAGAGGACCCGCCTCAGGACCAAGTCACCAACTTCAAGTGTTCTTGCGCGGACGCCGCGGCAGTGGTATCGCCGCAACGGCTGCTGACAACATGCCGCCCCGAGGGCAGCTCGGCGGCGGCCCTCGTCACCGAGCACGAGGTCCATCCGCCAGGCGGTGTCCTGACATTCCTCATTGAAGACCAAGACCCGTGGGGAGCGATGCTTGACCTCATGAGGGAGGACCGCCTTTGCCCCATAGACGAGGAGGAGAGGAGTTTCCCCCATGGGTTTGGTGGCAGTGGTTCGGATTGACCACAACGCGAACTGGAGTTCGTCGATCCAGCCCCTGCCGCAAGCCTCAAGATTCTTCCTAAAGTTGCGCGTCTTGAGGCCGCGCAAGACTTGCGCATTGGCGCGTTCGGCCTGGCCGCTGCTCCTAGGGTGGGCCACTGAAGCGTAGCAGATCTGTGTTCCAAGGTTAGCACAATATAACTTGAAGAGATTACTTGTGAACTACGAACTGTTATCCGTGATGATGCGGTTGGGGACCCCGAATCGCCTCACGAGGCCCTGGATGAACTTGACAGCTGACCCGGCTGGGATCACGTGAACATGCTCCACTTCCACCCACTTGGTGAATTTGTCGATGGCGATGTACAGGAAGTGGTAGCCCCTTGCTGCCCGAGGAAATGGTCCCAGGATGTCCAATCCCCATACCACGAAGGGCCAGGAAAGCGGAATCGTCTGGAGGCCTTGTGCCGGCTGGTGGATCTGCTTGGCGTGCAACTGACATGCTTCACAAGCTCGCACGAGCTCCGTGGGCCAGTAGAAGCCTCTGCGGAAGGCCTTGCCCACGTGGGTGCGGGATGACGAGTGATGGCCGCAGTCTCCATCGTGGATATCAGCCAGCAGCTCGCGCCCTTGCTTCCACGAGATGCATTTCAACGAGACGTCGTTGGGGCGCCTCCTATAGAGTTCTGCATCTTGGATACAGTAAGCTGAGGCGTGTCGGACCACACGCTCTGCATCTTCGTCCTTGTCCAGTAGGGTATTGTGTTGCAGGTACATCTTGAGTTCTTGGGTCCCGCAACCCTCCTCGGGCTCAGCGGCGAGCAGCAGGCGGGCTCCGGAGGGTGGTCCTCAAGACGGGTCATCGTCCTGAGGTGCCACGGGCAGCCCCTGCTGAGGGGAGGCCAGCTCAGGGGCTGGCGGTGCTGCTGACGGCTTGAGTAGTTGCTCCTCAAAGATGCCTGGCCTTTGAGGCTCCCGTTGAGAGGCCCGTTTGGCGATGTCGTCCGCTTCTTTGTTTTTGCCTCTTGGTACGTGCTGCACCTCCAGCCCTCGGAATCGCTTATCCATCCTACGCACCTCCTCCAGATATGCCCCCATGTGCTCGTCCTTGGGCTTGCATTTCTTGTTGGAGAAGTCGACGAGGAGTCGCGAATCGCCCCTGATTGTGAGACGCCTGACCCCCTGCGCACCGGCGGCCTCGAGCCCGGCAATCAGGCCCTCGTATTCAGCGATGTTGTTAGAGATCTTCTCGCCTTGCTGGAAGCAGAGCTGCACAGCGTAGCGCGACTTATCCTGAGTGGGAGATAGTAAAACGGCGCCAGCCCCCGCGCCGAGGCGTGAGAAGGCGCCGTCGAAGTATACAACCCATACGTCTGGGGCTCGACCACGGGTGCCTAGGAAGTCGACGACGAAACGCTCACGAAGTTTTTCCCAGGAGGAGATGGATCCCACGAGGAGGTTCAAGAGCAAGGAGCGCGCGCCATCCTCGAGAGCCATGGGGAACCAGTTCGCCATGACCTGCTCTGTGCCATTGGACGCCTCGATGCTCCGCTTGTAGAGTTGGAGGTACTCCGTGGGGTCGGTGGAGCCATCATAGCGTGGAGGCAGGTCTAGCTTGAACTGGCCGGGCCAGACGAGGCGCCATAGCTCAGGAGCTAGGGCGCGACACCCAGCCACCCTCATGTTCGCACGCGCCCCCTGCGCCTGCAGTGCTGGTTCTCGAGGCGCCGGCGCCGCCACCTCCTTTGGTGTGCGGTCTTGGCGCTGCGGGTCAGGGGGGCCACGAGCCCCTGCATGGGGGTGCGGAATCGCCTAGCAGTTCTCCCCGTCGTGCGCGTGAGCTCTGTGGGGTTGGTCATGTCGAGGAACCTCGCGCCGGGCATCCTGGCCGGCGCAGGGGAGTGGAGGCGGAACCAGGACCCTGTGGCCTTCGTCCTCGACCAGGGGCGACGGAGGATTTGAGGAGCGCGTTGGTGCAGGCGCCTCTTTCACGGTGTTGACCCGCTTGGTGATGCGGTGGAGCCATTCGTCGTGGAGGTCACCCGCCGGGCGGTAGCGCAAGAGCTCCCGCGTTATCAGCAGCGCAGGCTACTGGTAGACCGGCCCGCGGCAGACCAGCGGGGATAACACCGTGGCCGACGAGGGTGAAGGCGCTGCCGTGCGGCCATCCCGCCGCACGGACGGTGGTAGTGATGAGTCCTGCTGCTCGTGGACAGCCGGGTCGGTGGTGGCGTTGGCGACCAGCGAGTTGGGGCAGAGCGGTGCACCGTTGCCCGCGGGCACCGTCTGAGCAACGTTCGCAGTGCGGCGGGCGGCGCGAGCTCGACACGTGTTCACCATGGTTGCCGAGTAGAGTCGATGACGAGAACGCGACGAAGTCATCGGAGAGGCGAGATTTCGACAAGCCCCCTACCTGGCGCGCCAAATGTCGGATTTAGGGCTCCGCAAAACCCGATAAGTTCGAACACAGGGGCGTGAACGAAGATCTCTCCCACTCACATCAACCTAGCGCCTCGCTCTCGTCTCGGTGGAAGGATTCAACCAAACAACAGACATAACACACAAGAGTTTATCCAGGTTCGGGCCACCGCGTGGCATAAGACCCTACTTCCTGCTTTGGTGGATTAGCCTCGGGCGAGCAGGGATATGAGTTAGTACAATGGTTCCTGGGCTCAGGACGTGAGCTCAGGAGGGTCGGGAGGCAAGTGTTCTTGCTCCTTGTGTGGTGGCTGAGTGTGTGGACCGATCCCCTTCATAGTGGGAATCCTAGCTACTTATATAGGCGGCCACGATCCTCTTCCCCCGAAATGTTTAGGCAGGAAGGGATCCCACAACGGCCATTTTTGAGCGGGAACACAAGGACGTTCCTACCCTGACAAAAGCAGTCTTCTCCTGCAAGAGGATCAGGTGATGACGCGGTGGTGGGCTCGACGATGAAATCCTCCTTGTCGTCCTTGCGGTCTTCGTTCGCGTTGCACCAATGAGGAAACCATTGCCCTGCTCCTTCGGAACCCGCGGCTGCGCTGTCCCCTTTGCACTGAAATGGTAACTGTGCCGCTTGCGGACGCTGGCACCCGCTGGCGTGGTGCGTCATTGCCGACATTACTGCCTCCTCCTGAGGCAGGCTTGGCCATGGATTCTTCGCCCCTCCGGAGCACCTTGCTGAGGCTGCTCCTGAGGAGGTCTTGACGTCGTCCTCCTCGCGAGGCTTAGCTCCCTCGCAAGGGTCTTGGGCAGCTAGGCCGTACCAGGTCATAGTAGGAGTGCGTCGTGGCCCGCAGACAGGCCAGTCTAGGTACCCTGCTTCCCAGTACGCCGACAGTAGCCCCCGGGCCCAAGGCGCGCGGAGAGTTGGCTTCGGGGCGAAGCCTTAGTCGAGGACGATGATGTGGCTCAGGCCGGCGTGCGACTGTTGGATGGGACGTGGTGACTCCGCTCCCCATGCAGTCTTGGTGATCGTGCGACTTGACAAATCCTTGGCGCAAGCGATGGTGGCGTAATGGCTGTGACTCCGGTGGCTGGCGGTTGGGCTCCTCCACCCTATTAAGGGGACTAGGGAGGGGGGAGCCCCCAAGCCGTTTCCAAACCAGTGCCATCTTCCCCTTGCTTGCTCTTCGCTCTTCCCCTTGTCGCGAGGTCTCCATGGCGCCGTCGAGGAAGCTGTCCGCCGCGGAGAAGGGGAAGGCCCCGAAGGATCCAGTCCCGCTGCCACCGAAGAGAGGCCGCGGTCGCCCCTGCAAGCACGCCGTTGCGCTCGTGGGGACCTCTCGGGGAGGCGGGCGCGGCCTTCTGAGTCCTGCTGCGGCCGCCGGTGGACGGCACGGGGCGTCCTCCCATGGTGAAGGCGGTCGTGGCCGCGGAGGAAGAGGAGGCGTGCAACGGCGCCTGTTGGCCGCGCGTCCTCCACGCCCGCAGCTCCATTCCTTCGACGTGTCGTCGGAGTTCATGGTTTGGGCGGAGAAGCCCGACAGCCCGTGGCTCAGGCTTCCCCGCTCGTTTGGCGATGTGTTACCAGCCGGAGGCCTCGGCGGTGTCTGGCTATAGGCCGACGGTTGCTGCAGCGGTGCATCCTGGGTGGAGGTTGATGTGGCTCCCTCGGCCGATGTATTCCTGGAGGCCTCGGTAGAGAGGCAAGTCTGGGTACCCTGGTTCCCAGTACGCCGACAGTTTGTTCAGATCTGTACCAATTTTGAAATTTGCATATGAGGAATAACCGGAATTGTTATATGTTGTTTCCGGCCTCATTTAAACATGCCTTGTTGTGTTGTTCTTGTACGCATCATCTCTTGCCATGAGTTGCATCATGTAGCCTTGTCATGCATCATACTTGGTTGAGCATCATGCCTGGTTTATGTGCAGGGTGTTTACCATGTTGTTTGCTCCTTTTCCTCATTAGTTCATGTTTCATTGCGATCGTGAGGATTCGTTCGACTACGCTTGTTCATCTTCATGGCTTCGTCTTCTTCATGGTCTCAATCTTCTTCCTTGCGGAATTTCAGGCAAGATAGCCATCACCTTGGATCTCATTACTATCATTGCTATGCTAGTTGTCTTAATTTTATCGCTATATGTCGTGCTACCCACCACTTGTTCACCAAGCCTCCCATTATGCCATGAAACAACCTCTAAAAATTGTTCCCATGATCCTAGCAAACCGTTGCTTGGCTATGTGACCGCTTGTTCAGCCCCTCTTATAGCATTGTTAGTTGCAGGCAAAGATGAAGATTGTTCCATGTCGGATCTTGGATTTTGGAATATCACAATATCACTGATTTAAATTAATGCACCTATATACTTGGCAATAGGTGGAAGGCTTGGCCTTTTGCTCGGTGTTTTGTTCCACTCATGCCGCCTAAAGAACCGATAAACTGATGTTATGTTCCTTGAGTTTGCGTTCCTAATACGGTTGGGGTTATGGGACCCCCTTGACAGTTCCCTTTGAATAAAACTCCTCCAGCAAGGCTCAACATTGGTTTTACTATTTGCCTAATAACTAAAAACTTTCATAGGGACTTTCCGGACCCCGAGGACTTAATTTACAACATGAGTGTTGGTCCAAAGAAGAGCCCCTTGCAGCGCCACCACGGGGAAACTCGAGGATTGGATTTAGTTGTACAGACTGCTCATCCGGTCGTGGCCTGAGACGAGATACGCGCGGCTACTATCAGGGTGTCGACACGTCGAGAGGTCTTGTTGGACTTGCTATACCATTGTCAAAATGTCTTGTGCGCCGGGACTTCGATTCTGATTGGGTTGTCCCTAAGATAAGAGATTTTAACTCTGCTGATCATGAGAGCTTGTGATGGGCTAAGTTGGGACACCCCTGGAGGGTTATGATCTTTCAAAAGTCGTGCCCGCGGTTATGTGGTAGATTTTAATTTGTTAATATCTGATTGTAGAAAACTTGACAGAGTATTTGAAATAAAAAACACCAACCGTGGTGTAACCGTGACCGTCTCTTTTCATTTTGAGAAGAGAACATGGTGGGGTTATGTTTAACTCGTAGGTAGTTGATCATTACTAGTTTGCGACTGTTTCCATAGCTTCTCATCCTTCTCTCGAATCATAAGTTAGCCACCATACAAATGCTTAGCCGCTTGCTGCAGCCTCACCACTTATCCTTTCCATACCCATTAAGCTTGGCTAGTATTAATACCCATGGTTATGGGATTGTTGAGTCCTCGTGTCTCACAGATACTACAACACCAGTTGTAGGTACAGGTTTCCGATGACTTGACATGAGAGTGATGCTTATTTGTGTTCTTCTTTTTGTTTGTCGGTCTTGGGATAGGTTCCTGGTCGGCAGCCTAGGATAGCAGGATGGATGTCGTGTGCTTTCAGTGTTTCCATCCATAATGGGATGTCTTGTATATGATGTTGATGTATTCATGTGGCAGTTATATGACTTGTATGTATCCCCATCTATTTATGGAATGGTATGATTTAATGATATCCATCTTGCTAAGCGTCCGAAATACGGTTGTGCCCCAATCGCGAAGTTATCACGTGATCGAGAGAGAATCGCATCTGGGGCGTGACATGGGGACCTTCGTGCCTTTTTCTCGCGTGACCTAATCGCGAGTGCCTGAGTAAGGGCGCATGGCCCGGTTCGTTCAAACTGCAGTCCAACGCTTCAACGTTGGGGAAGCCGTGCGCCAGAAGTTCTTCCTCGGGTTGATAATACTTGACACATCGTCTGTGCTCGGGTCTGTCCCTGCAATGCTGATAAACCCAAGTGATCGAGCTCTGTTTGGCTGGCCGGCCCCTTACACGTCACCTCCTATGGGTCCTCGGTGTTTGGCCTTCTCATGCGAGGGCTTCTGGAGGTCCACTCGGCATAGGTCGCCCCCCATGCATGTTTCATCAGCATGCTCCGTGCCAAAGTTAAGGCGCAACCCGCCTTGAGGTAGGGCCTCCTGAGTCCCATGCTGGCTCACGAGTGCCCAAATACACCTCCTCCAAGTTCTGTCGTGCCAGTCATGCGTACGAATGAAATAGGGTTGTACACGCCTGGAGACTCTAATATAGAGCTCCCTACCCACACCCAGTGGAAGCTCCATGCTCCGCGCTAGCGGATACGGTCAAACCGTGATGATGCCCACAACAGTGGAAGCCCCATGCTCCGCGCTGGCGGATACGGTCAAAGCGCGACCATGCCCGCGCCAAATGGAAGCCCCATGCTCCGCGCTGCTGGATAAACAGCTGGGGGCGCCGTATGGGTTGCATCTACCTTAGGATAGCCCTTCACGCGGCACCGCTCCCAAAATTGCCCTGGGATGCATGCGCGAGCGGGCTAGAGATGGTGCCTACACTCAGGCCAGGCCTGGCGCGCTACCTCACCAGGTCCCTGGTACTTGGTCTTCTCGTGTCCCTCCCAGGTGAAGGCTAAAGAGGAAAGGTATGAAGGACCCTGGATTAACATCACCATCGCCCATGTTTTCTTTCATAAGGGCCGCTCGCACGTCATGGGGATCCCCTGAGCATCGCGAATCAGGGGCCTCACTAGTCATGTAGCCCCTGCCCCTTGGTTTCGTCCTGGCATCGCGACCATACATCCCAAAGGCAGTCGAGGTATGCACGGGACTGGGCGCTGCCAACACAGAGCACAAAGGCAAGCAGGAAGGGAACCAAGCACGTGGAGTTAATCACGGTGTTCAAACATTTATTACACGCATCAAATGTATCACAAAATTAGACAAAGTTTTACGCCTGCACGACGCATGATCAATATCTCATGATAAAGCTCTACGAAGAAGGCCCGCCATTACCATGGCCGTCACCACCACCTGCCCTAGCAATGACCGGCTCATCCTCGATGTCGTTGTCACCACCATCGTTGCCATCGTTGCCACTCGCCTCAGCTGCCGCAGGCCCGGTGCTAGGATTTTAGGTGAACTTCTCTAGTAGTGCATCCATATGGCATTTCATGGCTGCCGCCACGATGGTGTGGGACTCGAGAGCGACCGGGCCAGTCACCACGTAGATATTGAAGATAGGGTCATGGAGGTAAAGATGGCTAAAGACGTGCTTTGCGGCCACGGAGAAGAGGTCGCGGCACTCATTCTCCAGGATGCAGTTCACATTGGCGGCAGCACCTTAGAGCTCCTCAACAAGCTAGGAAGAGAGCCCTATGTAGCGGCCCTTGGGGTCATGAGTGGGACCTTACATCCTCCTCCACAGATGGACTGCAGCGCTTGGCGAGCCCTGAGCTCGAGAGAAGCGAAGGCGTCATGCTCCGAGGCTGCTCTTCCTTTAGCATCGGCAAGGATTTTCTCCCTGGCGTCCAGCCGGGCCGTCCCCTCAAAGACTTTCTTGGCATGGGATGCTTGGGCTTCGGCAACCTCATCCTTCAGCTTGGTCAGGCACTCGCGCTACATAGCCTGGTCGACGGCTGGCTTTGACAGTATAGGGTGGCGATCGGTTAGCTGCTCCTCGCAAACCTTGAGGTCGTCTTCACGCTGTTGAAGCTATCGCATGCGCAACCTGCACCTCCTGCAAGTGCCTATAGGCCTGCCTCTGCATCATCGCAACGGTTGGCATTCGCATCCTCATCAACGCGCGCAGCGTCATGTGTAGCCTTCACGTCGTCAGCCTCCCTCCTACCATCGGCGATGAGGTCCTCGTCCTGATCCTGGTTCACCTTGCTGGCAGTGGTCAGCTCGTGCCACCCCACGGCGAGCTTGAGGTGCTCCTACTTGAGGTGCTTGTCAGCGTCCTGGAGGTCCACCTTGAGCCGATCGAGCGTGGAGCGGGCATCAGTCAAGGCCCCACACCTAATCAAGGGGTCATAGCTCATGAGCTCGAGGGCTAAACATGGAGGAGCTACCGCGACGTCCTGAGCTGGATTCACCATGATGGGACGACTCATAACACCCTTCGCTAGAGGTGTAGGGGGCTCTACAAAAATTTTGTAGCCATCTCTTGCGCCGCACTGCTGGGGCTCGCAGCGCCAACCACCCCAATCGTGGGCGTCAAGGTCACTTGAGGCTACATCGCGTGATGCGAGCCATCGCGTCTGGAGGCTAGGGCTGGAACGGCAAGAGGACATGAGTCCGTCGCCCCCTCCTCAGGGCCGAAGGTGTCAAGGCTGAAACAGGCGGCGTGGTAGGCCGGACCACCATGGACTCCACGGCCGGCCCCCTGAGTGGTGCCGACGAGGCGATAGGAGCAGGTGATGCGGTCATACGCCTTGGCGCGGTCACACCGGCACACCCAAGGGTCACGCCAGGCTGTCGTGGTGTTCTCCCGTGCCCACCAAGGCCATGGTCAGGTGCCGACGGTGCCCTCAGGACAAGGGTCTCCTTTGACGCGACACCCATCTTCTTCTTCTTTGTCGCGCCACCACTTCTGATCATCAGGTGGGAGATCATGTGTGTACATGCACAATCAGCCCCCGGTCATGAAGCAAGGAAAGTCACTTACTCGCCGGGCATGTCCCACTTCCTCTTCTTCTCCTCCTCGGTGGTGGCCAGGTACCCCCACTCCTATTCGGCGAGGCTTGGGACGCGTCCCGGGAGCTAGCGGGGTGGCCATCGAAGGGCCGTGTCGCGGCGTCGCCACCTGGAGGGGCGAGGAAATCGGTCTGAGGTGTCATGGCCAAGAAGGCCTCTGACATCCTGATATTTTGCCCTTTTTCTTTTTCAGGACTTTATTGCATTTCGGTTTGAATTGGAATTTTGAATCAATTCATTTCGACTTAATCAGTTGAGCATCCCTTTGATTTTCACCCAAGTGACTCATATCACCTTTAAACCCATCCCTTGCATTCTGTTATTTCCATATGTGACCTAGGATATATTTTTCTTAAATGAAAATATTCATTTATTGACGGCTGGATATGTCATCCAAAGAACTTTTTGACTAGATCTTTGGTGTCATCCAAACGAGGCAATCATCTCGGCGTTCTCCGACGGCGTCCATGACGTCAGGATGTGGGAGGAGCTCGCCATCCACAAGGACCTGTGCACAGCCCTCAAGATGTTCAAGCTCGCGACAAAGTGCGCCAGGGCGGAGGAAGGACGTCTCTCCCTTCAGGAGCTGCCTGAGGCGGAGGCGGACAACAAGAAGACCAAGGCCAAAGAAGCAAAGTGCAAGGGACCTGGAGTGCTGGCTGCGGAGCCAGAAGTGATGCGTGGTTACGGCTACGATGACCTCCCCATAGACAACCGACCGTACTGCGTCTTCCACAACGTCCACAACCACAACACTAACAACTGCCAGGAGCTCAGGGCGATGTGCGGCGGGCGCGTCGAGCAGGGCCCTTAGCGCGACAACCACGGCTACGACCGTTGAGGAGGCCGAGGTGGAGTACTTTGGGACGGTAGGAACTCGCGCCAAGCGTAGCGCGAACAGCCTCGTGAAGACCACTCGAAGGAGCAGCCTCGTGATGCCCCCTGGCGCGACCAGCCTCGTGAGGGTCGCCCAGTGGGGACCCCGACTCATAAGTCGTGATCACCGAATGCACGTGTACAGTGATCCCAGAGATCAATGCTCACTGAACACACAGAAGCTGAATAACAAGAGTCTTACATCCTTACATACCGTGTTACACAAGTAGGACCATAATGGTCAAGTCTTGAGTATATCATCGCAGCGGAAAATCTTCAAAGACAACTGGGACCCATGCCATCTGCCTTAACCCTACAGGCATTCTGACTGGGAAGCGTCCTAGCTCGCATGCTCGTCACCAAGAAATCTTCATCATAACCTGTTCTCTCCTGCCTGACCAATAAAATAACCAGTGGCAAGCCAATGAGTACATTGAATGTACTCGCAAGCAACCCAAGTGTGATAACAGAATAATTATGCAAGGCTCTACTGCTAGGTTGGCAGTTTTGCGGAAAGCTAGGTTTTCATATGCAATTATGATCAACATATAACAAGGGCATGCATGTGTCTGTAACAAGTATCAGGAGGTCACAGACATCAATATCGAGAAGGAGTTGTAATCAACACATGCACAAGCTCATTGTGACTCTCTCACAATCACATCAACAATATCTCTGAATCGTGTTGTTTCCCAGAAACTTATGGACATAGTCTAAGTAGCACCACCCAACTGTCCTTGACCGCGGACACGGCTATTCGAATAGTTTGACACTCTGCAGAGGTTGCACACTTTACCCACAAGATCCGGGGAACTTCCGTGTCATCCACGACCCGCGGTACCTCAAGTACCCGGGGTAAGCACCCGATCACTACCTTTCCCTAGACGACACTAACATAGAGTCCACTCGATTGGTAGCAGCCCCGTGCCAAACATTTCACATCTCAAGGTTTGTGGAGACTCGCTCCGTATTCATCACATATCACAAGCACGGGGTACCAACGGTGTGTCCGGTGCCCTGTAAAGACAGTCATGGCCGCCTATCCAAGCGCGACCCCGTCCCGAGAGTGACCTCATGTCACCCCCGTCACTAGTAATGCGGGCACCATGCTAGTATCGACCTAGGTAATCAATAATGCTCTTTCCCATGTAAGGGTAGAGTGGTTGCGCATGTTTGGTTGGGACGGTAGTCACACATAAATCTAATCCAGCTCTGTAAACAACACTTCCGTCAAGCCTCGGCACACTACTTCTACACCATGTAGTGCCCTAGCTCTTCATCAACTCCCAGGGGCATTAGAGGCACCCACTGGGTCATTTGCAAGTATGTCAGACCACACTTGTTTCACTCAATGCATAACCCCGACCCATTTTGCGTAGCCAACTACTATAGCATACAACTATCTACTCCCACCCACATAACCCTCATAGGAAGGTAGGGTCATGTTTGATGCAAGTTTCAACAGTAAAGTAACAGGGGTAGCAACCAAAGTGGTTTCCACCTCAACATGGTTCCGATGCATTGAATAATAAGGTGCTATGAGACATGCATAAAAAGGTTTCTTGAACATGGTCAAAGGGCTGCTTGCCTTATTCTTCAGAGTCTTCAAATCTTCTGGTCCATCTCCGAATACTCCGCTTATTACGTTAACTAACGAGGGAAACAATCATAATAAGCAACACAATCAAAGCAAAAATAAAAGTGCTCTAAAAATTGGAGTTGGACTTTTCTGGGATACCTCTGGTCATATGAAAAATAACCAAGGTGGTTTCATAGCTATAGGATCAATAGGTGATTTGGAACATTCCAATATGATGGAACCAAAGGGTTTATGGATTTGGAAGAAGTATACTGAATTATTTCCTTGAATGATGAGCAAAGGTACCCATCATCAAGTCATGATTTTAGAAGCATTTAGGAGTTGGTTTCACTGGATTTGGAATCCAGATGAATTCCCTAGGATTTTGCAAAGCTGATAAATATGAAGAAATGGATCAATATTTGGTGGGGTACAGAAACTATTATTAAAAATGTTCCAAAACTAAGTTTGGACATGACAAGCATCTAGGAACTTGAATCACTGCATTTGGATCAAAAATGAGGTCTCTGTGATTTTCTAAAGTTCATCACAGAAAATGAAATATGGGTATTTGATAAATATTTGTGTGGGGAAAGTTTCTGGAATAATGTGCATGTAGCACCAACAGATAGAGCATGATTTATGGAGTCATAGGAAATTTGAATCATGCCATTTGGAGTTCAAATGAATTATCTAGGCATTTTTGAAATTGACAGAATAAAGAAAAAGAAAAAGGGAAGGGGTTTTATACCTATACTGCGTTTTGGGCGCAGTATAGCGCCGCAGCGCTCTGGGCCGGACCAACTGCACAGCAGCGTGCAGGGAACCTGGCCACGTCGAAGGCGGCTTCCTGGAAATGCGCTTCCGCGCGGGGGAAGCGGGCTGCGCTGTTGCCGCCTCCACTTAAACGGTGGGCCTGGCTTCCAAGTCGCTGACGCGCGGGCCCCCGGCGGCAGGCCGTCTTCTTCCTCCCGCGTGAACAGAGGCAAGGCAGAGGAGGTGTGGCCGAGTGCTCGCCGGCGAGGCCCCGTCGACTCAGGCCGTCTCCGGCGACGCTCCGGCCACCGGAATGACCAGCGCGAAGAGGCGCATCCGGTCGTGGGTGACACGCCCGCCGGGGAGGACCAGATCGGGCAAGGGGGCAACCGTGGCGGAGGAGGGCTCCGGCCACTTTGGGCTTCGAGCGCACGGCCACCTCGGGGAGGAAAGACGGAGGTGGCGAGCTCCCTGGAGGTCGTGTGACGGCACCAGGGTGGCCAAGGGGGAGAGAGGGGCTCGGGTCGCCTGGATTTGAGCGGCGGCCGGCGGCTCTGCTCCGGCCAGGGAGGCGGCTGCAGGGCACGGGAAGAGCGAGGGATGGGTCCTGAGGGTGTTTGGGAAGGAGAGGGAGCAAAAGGCACGGAGAGGAGGGTCTGCAGCGGTCTTAAATAGGCGTCCCGTAGTTCACCGTGGACGCGGCGCACGCGTGGCTGCGGCAACAGCTCGGGAGGCCACGGGGGTAGCTTTCGGGGTGTCTGCGGTGTGCGTGAACGTGGTCCAAGTCGAGAGGAAGGGAGAGAAGGGGAGGGGAGCACCAGAGGGGCCGCGCGTGTGAGCTTGCTCACTGGAGCGCTCGGGCGGCCACGGCGCGCGTGCGAGCAGGGGTGAGGGAGGAGGAGAGAGGAGGGGGCCGACCGCCTGGCAGGTTGCGGACGTCGAGGCCGCCTCGAGGGACATGAGGGGGAGGCCCGATGCTGTCGGAAGCAGCCGACTGGGGGCGGCTACAGTGCAGGAGCGCACTGTAGCGTGCTCCAGAGCATGCGTTTGGCTGGCATGGCCACGTCCTCGTCGCTCTGGTCGTGTCCAACCCGCCCAAAGTTGTCTAGAAGGTCAGGGGAGTAAAGAAATGCTCTGTGGTCTTGGATACCCTGGGGAGCCACTGGGTTGAGGAGGGAGGTGATAGAGAAGGTAAAAACTGATGTCCAGCAGTAGGAATTGGAGTTCTACCCCCTCAATCATGGAGCTGGGGTGCTGGGGATGTTACTGGGGGTAGCCAGTAACTGAATGAACATGTGGTAAGAAGTTGAGGCCATGGAGAAAAGTAAAAGTGACCAAGATGAGGGTTTTAGTAAAAAGCCAGAAGGTGTTTGATCAATGTTTGGTCAAGAAAATGACCTCCACTTGACATGGCACTTAACAGGATCAAATGTCACATATAATTAGGCCCCTACACCAAATTTGAGCTCATTTGGGCAAAGTGGCCAATGTAACTTTGGTGAACCCTAGAAATCAACAGAAATGGTTTCACCATGCTTGAGTCAAGCAAATCATCTCCCCTTGATGCACCACTTGGTGTAGCATCATTATTTGGGGTATTGATCATGCCCACAAAGTTTGAGGCTCCAGATAAAAAGTTGACAATGTAAAGTTGTTCAAATTTGAATTTGAACACAAGTGGTTTTGGGGTGATCTGATCAAGTTTCTCTATTCCAAATCTTGAGCCATTTGGTCTAGATGCCTTATTAGGCCATTCTAGCATGTGCACCAAATTTGAGAGCATTTGGACAAGTTTGGCAATGTAGAGTTGCTCAAACTTCAAATATGAACAGAATGGTTATGAAGAGGGTTGAGGATGTTTCCTTGATCTTCAAGGCATGAGGCTTTGCAAGATCATCTAATATGTCATATATGACATGATAGAATTTCCCTGGAATTTTTGGAGAATATTTCCTTTGTTAATATTTCAAAAGCTTCAAATATCCAGAAAGGGTTTTGGAAGGATTTGTCCAATATTTTGAACATGACCATGTGTTGAAACTCTTATATATGGACAATATATGTCCTATGAGTCTCCCTGAATTTTGGCAAATATTTTTGAAATGATAAAATAATTTTTCCCTATTAAAGACCATTTCTGGACTTAAGAAAAAGCTTTTAAATAAAATATAAAAATAACTTTTAAAATTATACTTTTGTGATTTCTGGGAGTCCTATATCTAATAGGAGTCAAATAAACTTTTTGAAAGATTTTTCACACCCTAAATAAGGTACTTGCAGTGCAAACCTCAATTCAGGGGTTTTTGGAAAACTATTTTTAGAAAATTCCATTTGGCCAAAATATTTTTATAAGAAAATTCTATACTGGTCTATACACATGGCATGATCATTGGGAAAAGGTTTTGGGTCAAGGAGATGAAGTATAAGAGTTGGAGGATTTATTTGATTTTTAGAGCACTAGCAAACAACAGACAAGAGTCAAATCAATCAAAGTCAAAAACACTCAAAAGTTTTTGCAAATCCACATTTTTAACATGAAAATTAGCTTAAGCAATGTGACATGAAAATCAGGGTGTGACAGACCTACCCCCCTTACAAGAATCTCGTCCCCGAGATTCCCAGACTAGGCGTGGAAAGAAAGGCGGAGTCTTGGATACGGGGTAGTCTTCACTTCTTCTTGTTGGTTCTGCTTCCGAGTGGTGCTCCTTGGAATCTTGAAGTGCTTGATGGTATGGCTTCTTGCTTGAGGCCTTCCTTGATGGAGGTTGCTGAGGGGTCTCTTGCATAGGTTAGGTTGGGTTAGCTGTCAAAGGCTCGGTGATCGATGTCCTTGCGGGCATCGGGCTAGCTAGGAGGTAAGAAGTACTTCCAGAGTGGGGGCTCGTGGAAGATTTAGTGCACGGAGGGTATCTCAGGTGGTAGATCTAGCTGGGAAGCCGTCTACTACATGACTTGCAGTGATCTCAAAGGGTCCAATGAACCTTGGTGCGAGCTTCCCCTTGACGTGGAAACGCTTGTTTCCCTTCAAAGGAGTTACCCGCAGGTACACGTGGTCCCCGATATGGAAACTCATGTTCCGACGGTGAGTGTCAGCATAGCACTTCTGCCTTGACTTGGCTGCCTCCAAACGTTCTCTGACTAGTTGGACTGGCTTTGCTGCTGCGCGGAGAGTATCCGGTCCAAAGACTAGTCTTACTCCAGTCTCTGACCAGTTGAGGGGTGTGTGGCATCTGCGTCCGTACAACACCTCAAATGGTGCCATCTGAAGGCTCGACTGGTAACTGTTGTTATAGGAGAACTCGGCAAAAGGGAGTCAATCCTCCCACTTGGCCCCATATGCCAAGACACAGGCTCGGAGTCATGACTTCGAGAATCTGATTGACTCGCTCAGTCTGACCTCCGGTCTATGGGTGGAAAGCCGTGCTGAAAGACAACTTGGTTCCCAAGGCTTCTCGGAACTTTTTCCAGAACCTTGGGGTGAACTGGGTTCCTCGATCTGACACAATCTCCTTGGGAACGCCGTGAAGACTTACGATTCGGTCGATGTAGAGAGCTGCCAGCCGGTTGCCATCATAAGTGGTCTTGACAGGAATGAAATGGGCCACCTTGGTCAAAGGATCGTCTATGACCCCGATAGAGTTATGTCCTCTATTTGACCTTGGTAATCCAGTGACGAAGTTCATTCCGACTTCATCCCACTTCCACTCAGGAACCTTGAGTGGTTGAAGCAATCCAGCGGGTCGCTAATATTCAGCTTGACCCTTTGGCACACATCACACTTTGCAACATAGGTTGCAAATCTTTCTTTTCGTCTCGTGCCACCAGAATCGTGCCTTCAAGTCTTGATACATCTAGGTGTGAGCGTTCCTTGGAGAGGCGTGGTTTGCAGATACGCCTGGTCTTCAACGCGGAAGTTTACTTCTTGATGACGGTGGTCGGTGTAGATCTTCCTTCTTGACAGGGCGGTCTTCAAATGTCTTCTATCCAGCTGTCTGTCGCTTCTTCGTCTTCGGGCAGACAAGTAGGCCATCAAATAATGATGTTACCTAACTTGTCCAATCACTCCATGAGGTATATGGGGTACGCCAGGTAGGCTGGGGTATTGGTGGTGGTCTCGGTTGAGTATTTGCAGAGGCCTTCCTGACTCTGAGTCAAGGCCCGTGGTCAGAATCTGACCAGGTGGTGGCTCGGTGGGGCTTAAGGGTTTCAAGGATTCTAGTGAGTGAGTGAACTTATATCATCTTATCCTTAAGCACAGTTTCTGAGATGCCAATAGCTCTATCTAGTACTCCAAACGGGAAAAGCGGCCTCTCGCATAGACCAACTTTAATCACCACTCATGCCATGCATATCCTCATGACTCTCAAGAGACGGTCTAACAAAATTATACTGTCTATGATCCCCAAATCTATATGTATGCCTACCTCTAAAATCCAAAGGTAGATCATACATGCTGCTGAGCTTAAATTAAACCTCACAATCCAAGCGCTCAACCTAGTCTTGCAAGGCTCAAGATAATGCATCTCTAATCTAAGGAAACACGTCATATGCCACTCCAAGATTTTGTTTCCTTCCTATAGGTCAACTCCAATAGCCCGGTAATTACCATCAATCATCACATAATCCAACAATCCTACAAATCCGGTGTCTACGGTGCTCCACAAGATCTCAAGTCTCTATAATACCCAAATACTTGGAAAGACTATGCATCACGATAGTATGTCCACCAAATTGCCATCATCCGGGTCAAGTAAACTCCAAGATCACGACTAAATAGATCCCTAAATCAACTCCGACAAATAATCCAATCTCCTAGGTTATCGTCCACCGAGAAGCATGATATCATAATCAGGATCATAGGCCTAAATCCAATCTTACTCCGAACCGTGCAGACATATCCAGCATCTATACCAACCAGGATCACCTACATAAATCCAAATCTCATGCCCAACGGGCACTTCTACATACTTCCCCAAAGTCATGATCTCACCAATATGAAAACCTCACAATCCATCAAGGTCTCAGATAATTCCTCGAAGTCACTGATATAAACCACCAAGTCATCCGTCCAATATCCTCGAACTGGTCTATCTATGGCATCGTCAGACCTCGTGCTATATCAGGATGAAAATGTGCTCACTCATCATGTCCACTAGCTCCTTTACGAACCCAGTGTTGTGCAAGGTTACAAAGGCTTAACAGGTTATCTCACTCTACCATGGGTTAGGCACATGGTTAAGGATTCGTGCTGGAGTGTCTCGGGATGTCTCAAAGGGTATAGGAATGGGGTTACTGGTCTGGAGGGTTAAACATAACTCTACGGGGTTGCACTTGATCGTGGAGGTTGTAGCAGAAGTCTTTAGTGCCAGTTGGCTGCCGAGGTAGAATCCTTGGTGCATCTTGTCTTGCGGGTCTTCAATTGGGGAGAGAGAGAATAGAGGGAAGAAGCAGCGTAGAGGAGGGAAATGCCTAAAGGGGGTTCTATAGTGCAGGTGCAACAAACAGGTGCAAAAAGGTCGAAACAAAATAAACAACGCAAGGAAGGTGATATAGCCATGCACTTGTTGCCTGGGGCAAAAGTGCGACTTATATCAAAACACAAACGAATAAAAGCAAACAACACACAATCATGGTTCTATTCGAACCATCATATGGACTCGACTGCGCATAGGGGGTACACGACTCATCCTACCCTAGGGGTTCTCGGACTCAGTGTCGTGACTTGTGCCTCGTGCAGTCTTCTGAGCTTCCTCGGATGTTGCTATGCCCCTTGTAGTTGCTTGATGAACGATCCAGGTTGAGCCTGAAGAATCTTCAACAACTTCTCGCCTGATGAGGTGATGTGGTGAAGGTGCCTCCTTGTAGTTGGCGTTGACTTGTCTTCTCTTATCACCTTAATCATGACGATCCCTTGTGCCTTCTGGGGCGTCGAGGGTACCAGGTAGGCAATCCATATGTAATGACAATAACAAGGCATAATAGAGGTCCACCATGTCGGGTTCGTTGATGAAACCATCGACACCAAGAGCGGGGGACGAAGAGAACCGTTTCCTGCTAACTATAGTGAGGCGGACCAAATGGCAAGGTTCTCATCCACCGGTGGTTGTCGATACAACAACGGTAGTGACAGGATTACTCTATTAGCGATGCATATCATGACTTTGCACATCTCATGCCATGGTCATCGTAGGCTAGGGTTGCACCATCTTCTGGGTCTTCATGTCCTTACTCATCGAGGATGGATTTTCTGTTGGTATCATCTTGTCGTGGTATCATCTTGTTTGGCAAGGTGCACTCCACGAGGATTACAGAAAATCCAGTGGTCAGGGGCATAGGGGTTTTAGCGACCAAGGTTTTGAAGGGGAAAGATCAAGTATAGCCTAATTTTCGAAAAACTGAGAAGGGAAGAGAAGTATAGGTAGTTTTGAAAACTAGCAATGGTTTTGAAAATAGTTTTACCCTAACTAACGACCATGCTAACTAAGGCTTCCTACAGTCAGGATGGCTCTGATACCAGCTCTGTGGGGACCCCGACTCATAAGTCGTGATCACCGAATGCACGTGTACAGTGATCCCAGAGATCAATGCTCACTGAACACACAGAAGCTGAATAACAAGAGTCTTACATCCTTACATACCGTGTTACACAAGTAGGACCATAATGGTCAAGTCTTGAGTATATCATCGCAGCGGAAAATCTTCAAAGACAACTGGGACCCATGCCATCTGCCTTAACCCTACAGGCATTCTGACTCGGAAGCGTCCTAGCTCGCATGCTCGTCACCAAGAAATCTTCATCATAACCTGTTCTCTCCTGCCTGGCCAATAAAATAACCAGTGGCAAGCCAATGAGTACATTGAATGTACTCGCAAGCAACCCAAGTGTGATAACAGAATAATTATGCAAGGCTCTACTGCTAGGTTGGCAGTTTTGCGGAAAGCTAGTTTTTCATATGCAATTATGATCAACATATAACAAGGGCATGCATGTGTCTGTAACTAGTATCAGGAGGTCACAGACATCAATATCGAGAAGGAGTTGTAATCAACACATGCACAAGCTCATTGTGACTCTCTCACAATCACATCAACAATATCTCTGAATCATGTTGTTTCCCAGAAACTTATGGACATAGTCTAAGTAGCACCACCCAACTGTCCTTGACCGCGGACACGGCTATTCGAATAGTTTGACACTCTGCAGAGGTTGCACACTTTACCCACAAGATCCGGGGAACTTCCGTGTCATCCACGACCCGCGGTACCTCAAGTACCCGGGGTAAGCACCCGATCACTACCTTTCCCTAGACGACACTAACATAGAGTCCACTCGATTGGTAGCAGCCCCGTGCCAAACATTTCACATCTCAAGGTTTGTGGAGACTCGCTCCGTATTCATCACATATCACAAGCACGGGGTACCAACGGTGTGTACGGTGCCCTATAAAGACAGTCATGGCCGCCTATCCAAGCGCGACCCCGTCCCGAGAGTGACCTCATGTCACCCATGACACTAGTAATGCGGGCACCATGCTAGTATCGACCTAGGTAATCAATAATGCCCTTTCCCATGTAAGGGTAGAGTGGTTGCGCATGTTTGGTTGGGACGGTAGTCACACATAAATCTAATCCATCTCTGTAAACAACACTTCCGTCAAGCCTCGGCACACTACTTCTACACCAAGTAGTGCCCTAGCTCTTCATCAACTCCCAGGGGCATTAGAGGCACCCACTGGGTCATTTGCAAGTATGTCAGACCACACTTGTTTCACTCAATGCATAACCCCGACCCATTTTGCGTAGCCAACTACTATAGCATACAACTATCTACTCCCACCCACATAACCCTCATAGGAAGGTAGGGTCATGTTTGATGCAAGTTTCAACAGTAAAGTAACAGGGGTAGCAACCAAAGTGGTTTCCACCTCAACATGGTTCCGATGCATTGAATAATAAGGTGCTACGAGACATGCATAAAAAGGTTTCTTGAACATGGTCAAAGGGCTGCTTGCCTTATTCTTCAGAGTCTTCAAATCTTCTGGTCCATCTCCGAATACTACGCTTATTACGTTAACTAACGAGGGAAACAATCATAATAAGCAACACAATCAGAGCAAAAATAAAAGTGCTCTAAAAATAGGAGTTGGACTTTTCTGGGATACCTCTGGTCATATGAAAAATAACCAAGGTGGTTTCATAGGTATAGGATCAATAGGTGATTTGGAACATTCCAATACGATGGAACAAAAGGGTTTATGGATTTGGAAGAAGTATACAGAATTATTTCCTTGAATGATGCGCAAAGGTACCCATCATCAAGTCATGATTTTAGAAGCATTTAGGAGTTGGTTTCACTGGATTTGGAATCCAGATGAATTTCCTAGGATTTTGCAAAGCTGATAAATATGAAGAAATGGCTCAATATTTGGTGGGGTACAGAAACTATTATTAAAAATGTTCCAAAACTAAGTTTGGACATGACAAGCATCTAGGAACTTGAATCACTGCATTTGGATCAAAAATGAGCTCTCTGTGATTTTCTAAAGTTCATCACAGAAAATGAAATATGGGTATTTGATAAATATTTGTGTGGGGAAAGTTTCTGGAATAATGTGCATGTAGCACCAACAGGTAGAGCATGATTTATGGAGTCATAGGAAATTTGAATCATGCCATTTGGAGTTCAAATGAATTATCTAGGCATTTTTGAAATTGACAGAATAAAGAAAAAGAAAAAGGGAAGGGGTTTTATACCTATACTGCGTTTTGGGCGCAGTATAGCGCCGCAGCGCTCTGGGCCGGCCCAATTGCACAGCAGCGCGCAGGGAACCTGGCCACGTCGAAGGTGGCTTCCTGGAAATGCGCTTCCGCGCGGGGGAAGCGGGCTGCGCTGTTGCCGCCTCCACTTAAACAGTGGGCCTGGCTTCCATGTCGCTGACGCGCGGGCCCCCGGCGGCAGGCCGTCTTCTTCCTCCCGCGCGAACAGAGGCGAGGCAGAGGAGGTGCGGCCGAGTGCTCGCCGGCGAGGCCCCGTCGACTCAGGCCGTCTCCGGCGACGCTCCGGCCACCGGAATGACCAGCGCGAAGAGGCGCATCCGGTCGTGGGTGACACGCCCGCCGGGGAGGACCAGATCGGGCAAGGGGGCAACCGTGGCGGAGGAGGGCTCCGGCCACTTTGGGCTTCGAGCGCACGGCCACCTCGGGGAGGAAAGACGGAGGTGGGGAGCTCCCTGGAGGTCGTGTGACGACACCAGGGTGGCCAAGGGGGAGAGAGGGGCTCGGGGTCGCCTGGATTTGAGCGGCGGCCGGCGGCTCTGCTCCGGCCAGGGAGGCGGCTGCAGGGCACGGGAAGAGCGAGGGATGGGTCCTGAGGGTGTTTCGGAAGGAGAGGGAGCAAATGGGACGGAGAGGAGGGTCTGGAGCGGTCTTAAATAGGCGTCCCGCAGTTCACCGTGGACGCGGCGCACGCGTGGCTGTGGCAACGGCTCGGGAGGCCACGGGGGTAGGTTCCGGGGTGTCTGCGGTGTGCGTGAACGTGGTCCAAGTCGAGAGGAAGGGAGAAAGGGGCGGGGAGCGCCAGAGGGGCCGCGCGTGTTAGCTTGCTCACTGGAGCGCTCGGGCGGCCATGGCGCGCGTGCGAGCAGGGGTGAGGGAGGAGGAGAGAGGAGGGGGCCGACCGCCTGGCAGGTTGCGGACGTCGAGGCCGCCTCGAGGGACACGAGGGGGAGGCCCGATGCTGTCGGAAGTAGCCGATTGGGGGCGGCTACAGTGCGGGAGCGCACTGTAGCGCGCTCCAGAGCATGCGTTTGGCTGGCATGGCCACGTCCTCGTCGCTCTGGTCGTGTCCAACCCGCCCAAAGTTGTCTAGAAGATCAGGGGGGAGTAAAGAAATGCTCTGTGGTCTTGGATACCCTGGGGAGCCACTGGGTTGAGGAGGGAGGTGATGGAGAAGGTAAAAACTGCTGTCCAGCAGTAGGAGTTGGAGTTCTACCCCCTCAATCATGGAGCTGGGGTGCTGGGGAAGTTACTGGGGGTAGCCAGTTACTGAATGAACATGTGGTAAGTAGTTGAGGCCATGGAGAAAAGTAAAAGTGACCAAGATGAGGGTTTTAGTAAAAAGCCAGAAGGTGTTTGATCAGTGTTTGGTCAAGCAAATGACCTCCACTTGACATGGCACTTAACAGGATCAAATGTCACATATAATTAGGCCCCTACACCAAATTTGAGCTCATTTGGGCAAAGTGGCCAATGTAACTTTGGTGAACCCTAAAATTCAACAGAAATGGTTTCACCAAGTTTGAGTCAAGCAAATCATCTCCCCTTGATGCACCACTTGGTGTAGCATCATTATTTGGGGTATTGATCATGACCACAATGTTTGAGGCTCCAGATAAAAAGTTGACAATGTAAAGTTGTTCAAATTTGAATTTGAACAGAAGTGGTTTTGGGGTGATCTGATCAAGTTTCTCTATTCCAAATCTTGTGCCATTTGGTCTAGATGCCTTATTAGGCCATTCTAGCATGTGCACCAAATTTGAGAGCATTTGGACAAGTTTGGCAATGTAGAGTTGCTCAAACTTCAAATATGAACATAATGGTTATGAAGGGGGTTGAGGATGTTTCCTTGATCTTCAAGGCATGAGGCTTTGCAAGATCATCTAATATGTCATATATGACATGATAGAATTTCCCTGGAATTTTTGGACAATATTTCCTTTGTAAATATTTCAAAAGCTTGAAATATCCAGAAAGGGTTTTGGAAGGATTTGTCCAATATTTTGAACATGACCATGTGTTGAAACTCTTATATATGGACAATATATGTCCTATGAGTCTCCCTAAATTTTGGCAAATATTTTTGAAATGATAAAATAATTTTTCCCTATTAAAGACCATTTCTGGACTTAAGAAAAAGCTTTTAAATAAAATATAAAAATAACTTTTAAAATTATACTTTTGTGGTTTCTGGGAGTCCTATATTTAATAGGATTCAAATAAACTTTTTGAAAGATTTTTCACACCCTAAATAAGGTACTTGTAGTGCAAACCTAGATTCAGGGGTTTTTGGAAAACTATTTTTAGAAAATTCCATTTGGCCAAAATATTTTTATAAGAAAATTCTATACTGGTCTATACACATGGCATGATCATTGGGAAAAGGTTTTGGGTCAACGAGATGAAGTATAAGAGTTGGAGGATTTATTTGATTTTTAGAGCACTAGCAAACAGCAGACAAGAGTCAAATCAATCAAAGTCAAAAACAGTCAAAAGTTTTTGCAAATCCACATTTTTAACATGAAAATTAGCTTAAGCAATGTGACATGAAAATCGGGGTGTGACACGCCCTCAAGGCAATGGAGGCCTCCCTCCGCTGCCGCCACCACCAAGAAGGAATGACGAAGACCACCAGGGAGACGGAGCAGACGGCTTCCAGGAGCCGCGTGGAGTTGCATGCATCTTGGGAGGAGCCCATGCTCCGGCTTCCCATCGCATCTTCAAGAAGTTCGCCCGTGAGATGAACATGGCGCTTCCCAGGCCTGACGCTGCGCGCAACCTCAGGTGGACCAAGCAAGTCATCACCTTCGACCCCAAGGACCAGCTCAAGTGCACCGCGGCCCCAGGCGCTCTCCCAATGCTCTGCACCCCGACCATCAGCAACATCCTCGTGACCAAGACCCTCATCGATGACGGAGCGGGACTCAACGTCCTCTCCGTCCAGACCTTCGAGACGCTCCAGGTTCCCTACGATCAACTCCACCCTCGCATAGGGAGGCACGCCCGACGCCCCTCTCGTGACGGGCTCGGGGGCTCTCCTCTATAGTGTCTCGGGACTCACCAGCGTCTCGAGGGAGGTGTTCGGGCACCACCTGCAAGCGTGTCTTGATGCGCGTTTTTGTGAGCCCAGCATGAACCGCTCAGCGCTGGGGGCTCAAGACTTCATCAACCAAGTTACCGAGGAACTTCAGTATGCAAGGCTCATCCGCGATGGGCGTAACCGCACAACCCCAAGCTCACCTGCTCGCAGCCCGAGCTACCGTTTCCGCGTCTGCGTTGACATCGCGGGTCTCAACCGAGCCGCCTCTCAGGAGACCTTCTGGCCGACGACGTTCGGCCGGAGGAGGGCCCTCCCCTGCAGCTACGTCCGCACACTCTTCGGCTTCTGCAACACAGTTGCCACATTCCAGCATCTCGCGCAGCAGGCCTTGGGGGCTCGGGAGGCTCAGTGGCAGGCGGTCCGGACGGAGCAAGAACCAGACCCGCGCGACCACTGAGAGCCTTCGGAGCCCCTGGGCCTCAGGAGCCTGACGATCCTCAGGAGCAACCCGCATGGCTCGCATCTTCAGCTACCCTGACTCTTCTTTGACAAGTATCAGGTGACGTTTCAGGTATCCGATCGAGGGCGCCCCCCGGGCTGCATCATCCTCGGACTGTTGGGGGCTGTTCCCCCGCAGTTGTCTCCCCTTTTTTGCATGATCAAGGCTCGTTGTTTCTTTCCATTCGCATTATCTACATGCTTGGCGTCCTCACCACCACTAAGGTCATGAGCCCTTGTGAGCCCACTCGCGACCGCCCCATGATTAAGGACTGGCACGGCGTCTGTGCTCGGGTCCGTCCCTGCAGCGTCGCTAAACACAAGGGCTGAGCTCTGTCTCGCGAGCCATTTGTCACATCCCTAGCTTCTGGTACTGCCTAGTGTGTGCATCTTGCTTGCATCATGTTTAATTTTTCAGAAAGTTGAAATGGGGATTGATCAAACCCTAGCACCAAAAGGAACTCAACTAGGTTCAACCTAAAAATATTTTCATTGTACCCAAAGTGCCTCAAGAAAAGTTCATGATTTTTGGTTAAGGTAGAAACATCTGCCAAAAATGATGAATATATTTCTAGGACATTTTGGATTTTTTAATTAATCCATATTGTAATTGAATTGGGGCATTTAAATTCTATAAATAGTTTAAATGCTCTAATAATTGTGAAACTAGTTGAGGGCTGTTGGAATAAATTAAATATATGTGCCCACAATTTATTTCATGATTTGTCAAATGGTTTGGTTTCGGAACTAAATCAAAACAGAATTGAAAATAGAAAAACAAACACAAAAGAGAGAGAGAAAGGGACTGACCTTTCGCAGCCCACATACCTGGAAGCCCACTGGCCGGCCCAGCACTGTGTTGGCCTAGTGCCATTCGTCCTCCTCCTCTCGCCAGAAGGACGAGGGCGCGTGCTTGGCACCCGCAGCCACGCGCTGGCCACCTCCTGCTTGCCGCCGACCGCCTGGAGTTAGCTAGGGATGCCACGCACGTCCCCAAGCCCCACCTTCTTGCTCTCGTCCTCATTCCCCGCCTCTTTCTCGCTCCGCACCTCGCACCCGAGCGTCGCCGTCACCGCCTGTAATGCCCAGGATGGAGTTATACCTCCTACGTGTCGAGGCACGACTTAAAGGCATAAATCCATCCCAGAATGATCTCATGTTCGGTAATCTTTGCACATCTCATGTAAAATAGGGGATTGTAAACAGAAAATAGTTGGCTTACACTCGCCACGTCACAGAATTACAATTCAAGTCTCAATCATCATACATTAAGAACATCACAACCCTCTAAGGGTAAAATCCAAATGCAAGATACCAAACTTAAATAAATAAACCACAGGCGGATCGAATCCTAGTAAGAGTCTCCACTACTGATCATCCGGGTATCGCACATAGTACCGACTATGCTCCTCGTCGTACTCCCAATCCAGCTCGGTGCCATCACCTGGATAGCTCACAACTGGACCTGCATCTAGTGTGTGAAGTAACTATGAGCCACAGAGGACTCAGCAATCCCGTTCCCGGGTAACAAGATTATTTAAGCCTTTGGGTGAGGATAAGGCTGAAGAAAAGAATAAGTGTCTGCAGCAGCAACTAGCATCTAGCTTACGTGAGTGAGAGCGAGAAGAGAAAGCCTCGGCGAGAAGTGATCACGAAGTGATCCTAGCTACAAGCTCAACAAGCATAACCCCTCCGTGTTCAACTCCCGAATCCCTATTCGGAAATTGACAGTCACGGAACACACGCTGGTAGGGTATTAGAAACATTGTGTCAAGTTATCTACAACCGTAACAAGCTCCCATCTGCCACATGACCGCGGGCACGGCTTTCGAAGGTTCAAACCCTGCAGGGGTGTTCCAACTTGACCCATTACAAGCCCACGATCCGCGGAGTCGCAACTCCAAAGTGGGAAGACCCGAGTATCCTCAGAATCCCGTGCTCAAGATATACCGAACTAAGGTAAGGCTAATCCAGCAAATCCTCCCGGCGTGACGACACCCTGATAGTAGCCGCGCGTATCTAAGTCTCAGGCACGACCGGATGGGCGATTCTACAGGTTTTTACCAAACCTCGAGTTTCCTTGAGGTGGCCCCGCAGACTCCCCGTTTCGGACCAACACTCATGTGGAGCACTGGCCCGGGGTTGTTGATTAAGAAAGAGGGTTAATTACTCCCTATGCAAGTTTAGTTTGTTATTAGGCAAATAGTACCAATGTTGGGACTTGCTGGAAAAGACTTAGCACTTAGCGGTTTATCGAGGGGGTCCCATAAACCCCAACCGTGTTAGGAATGCATAATCAAGGAACATAACACCGGTTTATACGGTTCCTAACGGCATGAGTGGAACAAAACACCAAGCAAAAGGCTTAGCCTTCCACCCTTGCCAATATATAGATGATTTCAATTTAAGCATTTATATAGTGTGATATAACCCAACCAAACTTCAACATGAAGCAAGCATCTTCGATCTTCACCTGCAACTAGCAATGCTATAAGAAGGGCTGAGCGAAGCGTACTTAGCCAAGCAACGGTTTGCATAGGTAGGTTGGTTAAACATGGCAATTGGTTACAAGTAGGAGGCTGACAAGAAGATCATGGGCATCGAGGCAAAACTATAGAGCGGAACTACTAGCAATAGGCAAAGATAGTAATGTTATCGGGGTTCGGTCATCTTGCCTGAAGAGAAGTCGTTCGGATCGTAAGAAGGTTCCTCGTGCTCAACCTCGTTGGAAACCTCGTGCTCGTACTCGAACTCAGACTCTGCTTCCGGCTCTAAACAAAACAATCACACCGAGCACCAATCAACAAGATGCAATGCGCACTCGAAAAAGATGAATGCATGATGGATGCACTAAGGATGCACACGGAGCACGTAAAATATCACTCAAGAAAATCACCTCAAAACATGATAACAATCTGATATTATTAATCTACACAGAAAATCAATCAAGTTTGATATAAGATTCGCTGAAATCGGAGTTACGGGCTAAAAGTTATGCCCGAAACAAGAATTGAGAGAAAGCTGAAAATTACAGCATCATAGCAACTTCGGAGCTCAAAATAATTGAGCTACAGCATTCAAATATCATGGCAAAGGACATGAACACAAACTAGACATATACTACAGCAACTAAGTCCAAATGTGCACCCCCAACGGAGCCACGGATCAATAGCAATGATCTTGGACATATGGAACTTGACAATAAAATTCTGGCAGCAGAATATTATTGAAACTTTGGAGCAAAAGATAAACATGCTACAGCCACTTAAATGGACATGTGAGGACATGAATGGAAAGATAACAATATATACTACAAGGAACAACCAAAATCCACTCCAAAACTATCATGCTTTGTCCTAGAACATCACACGAACATGGCATCGGAACGTTACAGATTTCAGACTTAGTGAAAATCCACTAAGTCCTAAAACAGCAATATCATCATGGCATATAAAAGAGCATGTTTAGGTCACCTCGAATATAAACATGGCAAGAGGTAAGCACTTCATCAAAGTACACATGAAGGTGATCCCGAAACACACAAGCATGCTTCATGTAGGTAAACACAACGATTGCAACGAGCTCAACAAGATGGCATTTCGTAACAAGTGAAACAACATCACAGCCACATGGCACTTTGCAACGATGATAACAAGGCAATAATAAATCTATCATGCAACCTATCACATACAACACGTAGATCATGGCAAGACGAACACGTGGACATGTCATTTGCATCATTCGGACAAACGAGCTAAAAGATATCACATGGCAAAGATGACATGAAAACATCACATAGCAGCAGTTTATATCATGATGCACTCTTGCAACAGCAAAACAAGCACCTAAATGATCTCTAACATGCATGACAACAACAGGTAAAACGTAGAGCACGATCCCACGAACGTCTGGACATGCTATATGCGCGAATCGGAGCAACAGACAAAAAGTTAGAGCAGGTCAAACATTGCATCACAGATAAACAATTCTAGGACTTAGGGGAAATTGAACAACGTTAGATCCAGATCTGGACAGAAGGAGATGGGCTCGGGCCGGATCTGGAGGGGCCTGGAGGGAGGCGCGGTCGGGCCGAGCGGGGAGACGAAGCGGCCCAGCCGCGGGGAGAGGGCGCGGCCCGGCTGGCGCGGGAGCGCTGGGGCAGAAGGCGACGGCCCGGTCGCGGCGGCGAGGCCCGGCTGGGACGAAGAGCCCAGCGAAGCGCACGGAGGAGCGGAGCGCCCGGCTCGCTGCGGTCTGGAGCGACGGGCGAAGAGAGGGCTGGCCCACTCGGCTGCGGCTCGGGCCGGTGGCTGGCCTGGCGACGCGAGGCGGAGTGCGGCGCGGCGGCCCGCGGTGGCGCGGCCTGGCGGGACGAAGTGGCGAAGGGAGTAGCGGGCCTGGCGCGGGAGGCCTCAGGCGGTGTGGTCCTCGCCTCGATGGCCTGACCTCGCTGGGCCAGCCGATCGATCTGGTGCGGTTGCTCGAGGCCCATGCGGGAGGAGAACGATCGGGCGGAGCGGTCGGTCGCCTGGCGCGGCTGGATCGATCCCTGGCGCGTTGACCCTGCGGATCAAAGGGACTGGCTCGAACGGCTTGTTCCTGCGGGAGGATTTGTGGATCTGAAAAAAGAAAAAAAATGAGGGGGAGAGAGGAGGAAGAAGGGCTAGGGTTAGGGATGCCAAAATTAGACTAGGGTCTAATATATAGCAGTTTTTAGGGTTAGGAGGGATCTGGGGTGCTAGGAGCCCTCCGATCGCTATCCGACGGATCCGATCGCGGGGGTAGATTAAAAGGGTCTAGGAGAAGATAAAGGACTACAGTAGGGGTGTTTCCGGGACACGAAGTGAAGGCACTTTGGACCCACATGAACAACGGATGGGATAGCCAACGGAGTCCAAACGAGACGAGATTTGAGAGGCGGGTTGCACACAACAAAACAACAACACACACAACAACTTCGCGGGACACCGGATACGTTACACGCCCAAACAACAAAGTAGGCCTACGGGACGTCACGGACACGTGAGGGAGCTCCGGAACGCGAAACGGACAACGGGAAGAAACACTCGGAACCGGATGGAACCGACAACACAAATGCAATGCGATGAACATGTCTACATGATATGAATGAATGCCACACACTCACACAACACACGGCGAAAACCCGAAAGACAAAGAACCCGGAATGGAAATAGACGAAGCCGGAGATATATTATATACCCAAAAGGGAAAGTATTACATCCGGGGCATTACAAACTCTCCTCTACTACAAAAAGATCTCGTCCCGAGATCTAGGACTGGAAAAAGGAAGGGTACTCGGAACGAAGATGATCTTCTCGTTCCCAGGTAGCTTCTCGGTCGGTGTGATGTGACCACTTGACTTTCAGAAATTTGATGGACTTGTTGCGGGTCTTGCGTTCGGTTTCTTCGAGAATAGCAACGGGATGCTCTCGGTAGGATAGGTCTTGTTGAAGATCAATCTCCTCAAACGGAATCATGCGCTCAGGTGCCTTGAAGCATTTGCGAAGTTGAGACACATGGAAGACATCATGAACATTTGCGAAGTTTGAAGGGAGCTCAAGTTGATAGGCTAGGTCGCCTCTTTTGCCAAGAATCTTGAAAGTCCCGACGTATCTAGGAGCAAGCTTCCCTTTGATACTGAATCTTTGGGTTCCTTTCATCGGAGAAACTCGGAGATAGACATGATCACCGATGTTGAATGCCAAATCATGATGCTTGCTGTCATAGTAGCTCTTCTGACGCGACTGAGCGGCCTTGAGATTCTCACGTATGACTTTGCACATTTCTTCGGCTTCTGAGATCAAGTCATTGCCAAGAAGTTGGCGTTTGCCTGTTTCAGACCAATTAAGAGGGGTACGGCACTTTCTGCCATAGAGAATTTCAAACGGTGCTTTGCCTGCACTTGCTTGAAAGCTGTTGTTGTAAGAGAACTCGGCAAATGGAAGGCAGTCTTCCCATTTCATGCCGAAGGAGATGACACGGGCTCTGAGCATGTCTTCTAGAATCTGATTCACACGCTCGACTTGCCCACTAGTCTGAGGGTGAAAAGCAGTGCTGAACCTGATCTTCGTGCCCATGGCGGACTGAAAGGAGTCCCAGAACCTTGATGTGAACAAGCTTCCACGGTCTGAGGATATCACTTGAGGAATGCCATGTAGGGACACAATTCTGGAAGTGTACAACTCTACAAGTTGAGCTGCATTGATTGATTCCTTGACTGGAAGAAAGTGAGCGACTTTGGTAAGCTTGTCAATGACCACAAAGATAGCATCATTTCCTCGCTTGGATTTAGGAAAGCCAGTGACGAAGTCCATTTCAATGTGGTCGAACTTCCACTCGGGAATAGGAAGAGGTTGGAGAAGACCGGCTGGACGTTGATGTTCTGCTTTAACTCTTCTGCATACATCACATTCATTCACGAATTGGGCAATCTCCCTTTTCATGCGTGTCCACCAGTAAGACTGCTTGAGGTCTTGATACATCTTGGAACTGCCAGGATGAATAGAAAGGAGAGAATCATGAGCTTCTGCCATTATGAGCTTCCTGAGATCACCTTTGGGAACAACGAGTCTGTCCTCGAAGAACAAGGTATCTCTCTCATCAACACGGAAGCACTTGTATTTTGGAGTGCCCTTTTCAATCCCATGTTTCAATTTCTTCACCATGGTATCACTGAGCTGGGCCTCACGGACTTGATCTTCCAAGGTAGGAGCAATTTGGAGATTTGCAAGAAAACCATGCGGAACAACTTGAAGGTTGAGTTTCCTGAATGCTTCACAAAGCTCAGGCTGGTACGGCTTGATAAGAAGGCTGTTGCAATATGCCTTTCTGCTCAAAGCATCTGCAATCACATTCGCCTTGCCAGGAGTGTATTCGATGCTGGGATTGTACTCTTGGATCATTTCAACCCAACGAGTCTGACGGAGGTTCAGATGCGGCTGTGTGAAGATGTACTTCAAGCTCTTGTGATCCGTGAAGATGTCGACCTTTCTGCCCAACAACAGATGTCTACACATAATCAGAGCATGTACCACAGCTGCTAGCTCGAGATCATGAGTGGGATAGTTCTTCTCACTTGGCTTTAGCTGACGAGAAGTGTATGCCACAATTCTCTTATCTTGCATAAGCACACCACCAAGACCTTGAAGAGAAGCATCACAGAACACTTCATAGGGCTTGGATTCATCTGGAGGAGTCAGAACTGGAGCAGAGACAAGCTTATCTTTGAGAGTTTTGAATGCCATTTCACACTCTGGAGACCAAAAGTATTTGACATTCTTCTGAAGCAAGTTGGAAAGAGGCTTGGCAATCTTGGAGAAGTTCTCCACAAACCTTCTGCAATAGCTAGCAAGACCCAGAAAACTGCGGAGCTGCTTGACGTTCTGAGGAGCTTCCCAGTTGACAATTGCTTCAACTTTCTCGGGATTAACCGCAATACCGTGGGCTGAGATGATGTGGCCCAGGTACAAAACCTTATCGAGCCAAAACTCGCACTTGGAGAACTTGGCATAGAATTTATGCTCTCGGAGTCGATCAAGAACCAGACGTAAGTGCTTTTCGTCATCTTCTTCATTCTTGGAAAACACCAGAATATCATCCAGATACACAAGCACAAACTCGCCAGTATAGGGGTTGAAGATGTAATGCATCATCCTTGAAAAGGTAGGAGGAGCATTGGCGAGACCGAAGGACATGACGGTATACTCGTATGAACCGTAGCTCGTTCTGAAGGCCGTCTTGGGAATGTCTTCCTCGCGAATGCGAATTTGATGATAGCCCATTCGGAGGTCAAGCTTAGAGAACACTTTAGCTCCTTTGAGCTGCTCAAAGAGTTCGTTGATGTTGGGGAGCGGATACTTGTTCTTAATCGTCTTCTTGTTCAATGGCCGGTAGTCAACACAGAGACGCTCCGTGCCATCTTTCTTCTTGACAAATAAGACACCACAGCCCCACGGAGACGTACTAGGTCTGATGAGACCCATACTCTCCTGCTTATCAAGCTGCTTCTTCAATTCCTTCAATTCATCCGGAGAGAGCTTGTACGGACGCCGGCATGCTGGCTCAGTACCCGGCTCGAGTTCAATGACAAACTCCACCTGACGGTGTGGAGGCATGCCTGGAAGTTCTTCAGGAAAGACGTCTTGATATTCGTTCACCACTGGAATTTGAGATATGGCATTAATTTCGCCCTTATCATTAAGAGAGAAAAGCCGGATAGTGTTATCCCTGGAGGCGAAGATAATCACATCTTCATCAGAATGAGTCAACTTGACTTCCTTTTGAGCACAATCAATGTGAGCATCATGCTGAGAAAGCCAATCCATTCCAAGGATGAGGTCGATGTCAGAATTACCAAGAACCACCGGTTTAGCCAAAAAGCGATAATCTCCCATGCGAATAGAAACATCCGGAGCATAGACACTGGAAGTCATAATCCTGCCCGGAGAAAAAACTTGCAACTTCTGAGGCAAATTTGAAGTGGCAATATTGTGCTTGGATGCAAATGGTTGAGACATGAAAGAGCATGAAGCACCCGAATCAAATAACACTTTAGCAGGGATAGAGTTAACTGGAAGGTTACCCAAAATGACATCAGAAGAATTCTCCGCTTGTGCTGCATTCATCAGATTGACCCTTGCTGCCTTTGGATCATGCTTGACCATAGCGGTACCGATAGGTGGAGGAGGTGGAAGACACTTCGGATTCGGACATCTGTTGGCATAGTGACCTTTCTGAGTGCATTTGTTGCATGTCACTTCTGAGAGAGGACGGAAATGAGAGCCACTGGACTTGGAGCCTTGAGACTGAAACTGCTTCTTCGACTGGTTGCTCGGGTTGGGTGGGTGGGAGAAACCACGACCACTAGAATTCTTGTAGTTGGAGTTGTTGGAGTTGTTGTAGGGAGCTCGAATCACTGGAGGAGGAGGAAGCCAGAATTTCTGTTGTTTCGCAGCCATCTGAGACGATGAGGAAGAGTGAACAGCATCTCGAATTCTCTTCTTAGAAGCCTCCATCTTAAGCTGAGCTGCTTCTTGTTTCAAAGCCATGTTATAGAACTTGTCGAATTCATCGGGCTCGAACAAAGTGAGAGCAAGCTGAAGTTCATCTTTGAGACCTCCACGGAACTGGTAGATTTTACTCTTGGCATCAGGAATGTCTTGCTTAGCATAGCGAGCGAGGTTTTGGAACTTGACATTATACTGATAGACTGACATGGAGCCCTGCTTCAGGTTGCGGAATTGCTCACGCATACCCTCGATGACACTTGTAGGAATGTGGTGCGAGCGGAAATCCTTGCAGAAATTCTCCCAAGAGATCACTTGACCCGGCCTGGAGTCTTTGTACTGCTGCCACCAGTCAGCTGCTTGATCTTTCAGTTGGAAGGCTGCAAACTTCACATAATCATCTTCCTTCACGTTACTGCACTCAAAGTGCTTCTTTATGTCGGTTAACCAATCCTCAGCATCAAGAGGGTCGACACAGTAACTGAAAGCTTTAGGATTGTTAGCCAAGAACTAGTTGAGGGTAGCATGGTGCTGCTGGAAGAAGTTGCCTTGATTCCCTGGCACACCCTGATTAGCTTGCATAGCTTGCATCTGCTGCATCATCTGCATCATCAACTGAGTGTTCTGAGCTGTAGTCTGCATAATCGCTCTCCAAGCCTCAGGCGGAGCAGGAGGGGAAGGAGGATGATCTGGGACCTCTTCCACCTCTGGGTTAGCGTTGGGAACCTTTTTCGGAGCCATCCTGTAAGAGATGACCACGAATCAGCAATTGATTGACAAAAGGTATAAGCTGAATCAATGGAATGAATTGCAACAAGTCTTCACAATAATCATTCGAACAATAGAACGAATGAAAACATCCGAACAAGAGGAACGGATGAAATTCTCAGTTAAATGATAACATCAGTCTTCACGAGAAGCCACATAGGGAACAAAATGAAAATAAGAAAACAACAAGGTACGGACGGGAACAAACACAAGAGAGGAGTTTCGTTCTAACATCTTTGTGCTGAAAGCATATGAACGCGTTACGAATAGGTTTTGCAATCCCCGGATCAGCATAGCCAAGGACCCTTTAAGATGCAACTCCTGATAGTAACATCGGTCATATAACCCCTTCACTCAATGTAGAACCCCGAACTCACTAACCTGCATTCGTTGGAAGAATGCCTACGATCTACTGGATAAAACCCACCTATAGATTTCCGAAAGATTCCAGTTATGCAATCAGGTGTTGGGGATGCACGGAAGCACCGCGCAATCAACTCTAAACCTACATCCAGGTGTATCCATCCTTCAACACATAACCAGTCTTTCTCGGAAACTGTGTACCTCGGACCTTCGAAAAGCATCCACTATAACAAGCTATGGCAATACTCCCGAACTACCTCCCCAGTACTGGGTGATGTCGGGGTTATCATGCCACTGGCCGTATAGGGGAGATTTTCGATGTCGACCGTCTTAAGTATTTAGTACTGCCGCGATATGCTTGTGACAACAATACCCCGAAGCTCAACTCCTAAGTAACAGGAGGCATCGAGAACAATATCCTTTTCACGAGAACATCGAAACAATCCCAGAATACTCGCGGGATTCCTAAAAAAAAATTTGTGCAATTTTTGAAGATAGGAGAGACAAGAGTAGTCGTCAGGAGTCCTCACCAGAGAGAAAGGGGATGAGAAGCAAAGAAATCCTACTCTCCGATATAATATAGGACTCAAAAAGTTTTTCAGTGTGTGCCTAGACTCGACCGTCAATGATTCGATCAAACAGTGGGGGCTCCTAGGTCGGAGAAGGCTCTGAATACCAACTTGTAATGCCCAGGATGGAGTTATACCTCCTACGTGTCGAGGCACGACTTAAAGGCATAAATCCATCCTAGAATGATCTCAAGTTCGGTAATCTTTGCACATCTCATGTAAAAGAGGGGATTGTAAACAGAAAATAGTTGGCTTACACTCGCCACGTCACAGAATTACAATTCAAGTCTCAATCATCATACATTAAGAACATCACAACCCTCTAAGGGTAAAATCCAAATGCAAGATACCAAACTTAAATAAATAAACCACAGGCGGATCGAATCCTAGTAAGAGTCTCCACTACTGATCATCCGGGTATCGCACATAGTACCGACTACGCTCCTCGTCGTACTCCCAATCCAGCTCGGTGCCATCACCTGGATAGCTCACAACTGGACGTGCATCTGGTGTGTGAAGTAACTGTGAGCCACAGAGGACTCAGCAATCCCGTTCCCGGGTAACAAGACTATTTAAGCCTTTGGGTGAGGATAAGGCTGAAGAAAAGAATAAGTGTCTGCAGCAGCAACTAGCATCTAGCTTACGTGAGTGAGAGCGGGAAGAGAAAGCCTCGGCGAGAAGTGATCACGAAGTGATCCTAGCTACAAGCTCAACAAGCATAACCCGTCCGTGTTCAACTCCCAAATCCCTATTCGGAAATTGACAGTCACGGAACACACGCTGGTAGGGTATTAGAAACATTGTGTCAAGTTATCTACAACCGGAATTAACAAGCTCCCATCTGCCACATGACCGCGGGCACGGCTTTCGAAAGTTGAAACCCTGCAGGGGTGTTCCAACTTGACCCATTACAAGCCCACGATCCGCGGAGTCGCAACTTCAAAGTGGGAAGACCCGAGTATCCTCGGAATCTCGTGCTCAAGATATACCGAACTAAGGTAAGGCTAATCCAGCAAATCCTCCCGGCGTGTCGACACCCTGATAGTAGCCGCGCTTATCTAAGTCTCAGGACACGACCGGATGGGCGATTCTACAGGTTTTTACCAAACCTCAAGTTTTCTTGAGGTGGCCCCGCAGACTCCCCGTTTTGGACCAACACTCATGTGGAGCACTGGCCCGGGGTTGATGATTAAGAAAGAGGGTTAATTACTCCCTATGCAAGTTTAGTTTGTTATTAGGCAAATAGTACCAATGTTGGGACTTGCTGGAAAAGACTTAGCACTTAGCGGTTTATCGAGGGGTCCCATACACCCCAACCGTGTTAGGAACGCATAATCAAGGAACATAACACCGGTTTATACGGTTCCTAATGGCATGAGTGGAATAAAACACCAAGCAAAAGGCTTAGCCTTCCACCCTTGCCAATATATAGATGATTTCAATTTAAGCATTTATATAGTGTGATATAACCCAACCAGACTTCAACATGAAGAAGCATCTTCGATCTTCACCTGCAACTAGCAATGCTATAAGAAGGGCTGAGCGAAGCGTACTTAGCCAAGCAACGGTTTGCATAGGTAGGTTGGTTAAACATGGAAATTGATTACAAGTAGGAGGCTGACAAGAAGATCATGGGCATCGAGGCAAAACTATAGAGCGGAACTACTAGCAATAGGCAAAGATAGTAATGTTATCGGGGTTCGGTCATCTTGCCTGAAGAGAAGTCGTTCGGATCGTAAGAAGGTTCCTCGTGCTAAACCTCGTTTGAAACCTCGTGCTCGTACTCGAACTCAGACTCTGCTTCCGGCTCTAAACAAAACAATCACACCGAGCACCAATCAACAAGATGCAATGCGCACTCGAAAAAGATGAATGCATGATGGATGCACTAAGGATGCACACGGAGCACGTAAAATGTCACTCAAGCAAATCACTTCAAAACATGATAAAAATCTGATATTATTAATCTACACAGAAAATCAATCAAGTTTGATATAAGATTCGCTGAAATCGGAGTTACGGGCTAAAAGTTATGCCCGAAACAAGAATTGAGCGAAAGCTGAAAATTACAGCATCATAGCAACTTCGGAGCTCAAAATAATTAAGCTACAGCATTCAAATATCATGGCAAAGGACATGAACACAAACTAGACATATACTACATCAACTAAGTCCAAAGGTGCACCCCCAACGGAGCCACGGATCAATAGCAATGATCTTGGACATATGGAACTTGACAATAAAATTCTGGCAGCAGAATTTTATTGAAACTTTGGAGCAAAAGATAAACATGCTACAGCCACTTAAATGGACATGTGAGGACATGAATGGAAAGACAACAATATATACTACAAGGAACAACCAAAATCCACTCCAAAACTATCATGCTTTGTCCTAGAACATCACACGAACATGGCATCGGAACGTTACAGATTTCAGACTTAGTGAAAATCCACTAAGTCCTAAAACAGAAATATCATCATGGCATATAAAAGAGCATGTTTAGGTCACCTCGAATCTAAACATGGCAATAGGTAAGCACCTCATCAAAGTACACATGAAGGTGATCCCGAAACACACAAGCATGCTTCATGTAGGTAAACACAAAGATTGCAACGAGCTCAACAAGATGGCATTTCGTAATAAGTGAAACAACATCACAGCCACATGTCACTTTGCAACGATGATAACAAGGCAATAATAAATCTATCATGCAACCTATCACATACAACACGTAGATCATGGCAAGACGAACACGTGGACATGTCATTTGCATCATTCGGACAAACGAGCTAAAAGATATCACATGGCAAAGATGACATGAAAACATCACATAGCAGCAGTTTATATCATGATGCACTCTTGCAACAGCAAAACAAGCACCTAAATGATCTCTAACATGCATGACAACAACAGGTAAAACGTAGAGCACGATCCCACGAATGTCTGGACATGCTATATGCGCGAATCGGAGCAACAGACAAAAAGTTAGAGCAGGTCAAACATTGCATCACAGATTAACAATTCTGGGACATAGGGAAAATTGAACAACCTTAGATCCAGATCTGGACAGAAGGAGATGGGCTCGGGCCGGATCTGTAGGGGCCTGGAGGGAGGCGCGGTCGGGCCGAGCGGGGAGACGAAGCGGCCCAGCCGCGGGGAGAGGGCGCGGCCCGGCTGGCGCGGGAGCGCTGGGGCGGAAGGCGACGGCCCGGTCGCGGCGGCGAGGCCCGGCTGGGGCGAAGGGCCCAGCGAAGCGCGCGGAGGAGCGGAGCGCCCGGCTCGCTACGGTCTGGAGCGACAGGCGAAGAGAGGGCCGACCCACGCGGCTGCGGCTCAGGCCGGTGGCTGGCCTGGCGACGCGAGGCGGAGTGCGACGCGGCGGCCCGCGGTGGCGCGGCCTGGTGGGACGAAGTGGAGAAGGGAGTAGCGGGCCTGGCGCGGGAGGCCTCAGGCGATGCGGTCCTCGCCTCGATGGCCTGACCTCGCTGGGCCAGCCGATCGATCTGGTGCGGTCGCTCGAGGCCGATGCGGGAGGAGAACGATCGGGCGGAGCGGTCGGTCGCCTGGCGCAGCTGGATCGATCCCTGGCGTGTTGACCCTGCGGATCGAAGGGACTGGCTCGAATGGCTGGTTCCTGCGGGAGGATTTGTGGATCTGAAGAAAGAAAAAAAATGAGGGGGAGAGAGGAGGAAGAAGGGCTAGGGTTTGGGATACCAAAATTAGACTAGGGTCTAATATATAGCAGTTTTTAGGGTTAGGAGGGATCTGGGGGTGCTAGGAGCCCTCCGATCGCGATCCGACGGATCCGATCGCGGGGGTAGATTAAAAGGGTCTAGGAGAAGATAAAGGACTACAGTAGGGGTGTTTCCGGGACACGAAGTGAAGGCACTTTGGACCCACATGAACAACGGATGGGATAGCCAACGGAGTCCAAACGAGACGAGATTTGAGAGGCGGGTTGCACACAACAAAACAACAACACACTCAACAACCTTGCGGCACACCAGATACGTTACACGCCCAAACAACAAAGTAGGCCTACGGGATGTCACGGACACGTGAGGGAGCTCCGGAACGCGAAACGGACAACGGGAAGAAACACGCGGAACCGGATGCAACCGACAACACAAATGCAATGCGATGCACATGTCTACATGATATGAATGAATGCCACACACTCACACAACACACGACGAAAACCCGAAAGACAAAGAACCCAGAATGGAAATAGATGAAGCCGGAGATATATTATATACCCAAAAGGGAATGTATTACATCCGGGGCATTACACCGCCGCTCGCCGTTGCCGCGGCCACATCCACCGCCTCGCCTCGTCTTCGTGCCCCCGAGCTCCGTCTCCTCGCGCTGAAGCTCTGCGCCGAGCCACGCATCGCCGGAAGCCCCGACACGCCGTCCCCAAGCTCTTCTTCCTCCTTCGGCCGCCGAGATCGTCGGCGACCTCACGACGTCTCCAGCATGTCCCCGAGCTCGCCGTTTTCTCCGCTGCACTCGCCGTGAGCTTCTCCTTCGATCCCCTCTTCCCCCTTGCTCGTTTGCGCCGTGTAGCTACCGTGTTCACCGGAGCCGAGAGGTGCTCGCCGCCAGCCATGTCGCCATTGTCATTCTGGTCCGCCTCCGACCAAACCAAGCGTGTCACCATGCTCAGCACATCGCCTGGAGACCGTAGCACTTGACTGTTCGCCCCGCCGTGCCCCACAGCACCTTTCCCAACCTTGCACAAACTCCCGCCGCCGCTGCCGAGGTCGCCGGCGTCGTTTCCGGCCTCCCCGTGTCCAACCACTTGCACCACTAGATGCGGAAGCTCCCCAGCTACGCGCAGCATGTCTCCGCCGCCGATTTGGTCACCGGAGGACCAAATCTGAGGCCATCCGCCGCGTCTGGTCTCGCCGGCGTCGAGCCGCCGGTAGGATTAGCCAATTGACCAGGGGTTTGACCCCCCTGGCTGGCTGACGTGTGGGCCAGGCACTGTTTAGTTCGTGTTAAATTGATTAGTGTTAACTAACTTAGTTAGATTAGATGAGCCACAGACATGTGGGCCATGCCCTGTCTAAGTATAGTTTAGGATTTAATTAGTGCTAATTAGCCATGTTAATTAGCAGAGCCACTGACAAGTGGGCCCAACTGGTCAGGTTTGACCTGGACCGGCCCTGTGGACCACTGACATCACTGTGATGTCATGTTGACGCAATAAGTATTTTCTGGATTTATTCTTTTTTGGAAATTCCAGAAAATACCCAAACTTCTAAAAATTATATAAAATCAACCGTAACCCAATGAAAATAATTTATATATGATAAATTATTAGAAAAATTCAAGGAATCTGTTTATTGCATTATCATGCATGTTTGAGCAACTTATGCCTGCTGATCAGGTCAAATCAATTAAATGTCATTTGAATATTAACATATGGAGTTTGAATTTGAACCTTTGGCTCAAACCAACTTCATTTAACATGGTTGCTAGTTGCATTGGCTCAATCAACAGCATATTGCCATGTCATGATCATGCATCATATTGTCGCATTGCATTGATTGTGTTCTTTCTCTGTTGCCGGTGTTTGTACCCTCTCAGTAGACGTTGTTCCGACGATGTGATCGATGACACTGATGAAGACACAGTACCATATTCAGAAGTGTCAGGCAAGCAAAACCCCATTGAGCATTCCGATACAATCCCACTCTCTCTCTCTTGCTCTCTTTTACTGCATTAAGACAACAACGCTTCAACGGTTACCTGCTACGGTAGTTGAACCCCATTCCTCTACATGACATGTCATTGCCACAGTAAATAGTTGAAACCCACTAGCATGAGTAGGAATTGTTTGAGCCATGTTGTGCCTACACATTCATGCCTTCTGGTTATGCCTGCTATTGCTTATAATTGTGTCAGGTCTGATTCATCGAGGATGAATTGGAATGTTGTGAACATGTCCTACTGTTGAGACCTAAGTGTGTGAACACGATTTGGTAAAGGTAGCGATGAGAGGCCATGTAGGAGTACATGGTGGGTTGTCTCATTGCAGTCGTCCTCAAGAACTGAGTTCTGTGTTTGTGATCCATGAAACAACTACTACCACACATTGGGATCCTTAATTGACTCTCTCGACTCATTAATCGCCCTTGTCCTCTGTCCAGGAGTTGTAATTAGTTTCTGGTGTTTGTAGTATACTGGAGTTCGTGCGCAACGCTAACCCTTGGGGTGGGCTGTGATGCGGCAGTTACGTGGCACGGTGTACCGAGTCGCTCGTTTGGTGGCTCGGGAACCCTGTAAACATCGTTTGGGGCCATGAGCGACACCCCGGCCGGATCTCCCCACGGATGGAACCCAAATAGGCGATAAACCTGGACTAGGGACTTGTGTGGTTAGTCAGGTCGTGGCCGACACCCTCGCCAGGCTTCCGCTTGAAGGTTGCCAAGATACATGACGTGTACGTGGCGGTAAGTGGCGAGAGCGTGTGTGAAGAAGTACACCCCTGCAGGGTTAACATCATCTATTCGAATAGCCGTGTCCGCGGTGAAGGACTTCTGGGTTACCTGTACAGTTCATAGACAAGTGAAAGTGGATACTCTAAAACGCGCAAGATTAGCGTGAGTGCTATGGATGGCCTTCTCGGAGGGAGATGGGAGAAGATCCATAGTGGTGTATTGATTGGTGCGCCACCTCAAAAGAGTTACTTGCAGTCGTAGTTTAGGATAGCCACCGAGTCAAAGCTGGCTTGCTGCTGTCAAACTCCACCACCCCTTGATGATACTAATGCATATGTAGCTACTTCTGATGTAAGTCTTGCTGAGTACCTTTGTACTCACGTTTTCTTAATATATGTTTTTGCAGAGAGACTTCAGTCTCACTAGTGATTCTGTGTGGACTTCGACGTTTAGCTTGTTACCTCAGCTACGATCTTGTACCCTTGGGAGGGTCTTGTAGATAGTCTGGCTTCTCAGCCTTTTTCATTTGTAGTTGTCTGTACTCGTACATGTTTATGCTACCGTTGCCTGTATGCTCTGTATGTTGGGTCATGAGACCCACTTCTTGTAATAAATGTTATGATGGCTCTTATGGGCCTTTAGCTATATGAGTTGTTGAGTTATGTTGTGATGCCATGTTGTACAGCACATACTTGCATGTTATGCGTACGTGTAATGTGTATTGCTATGTGTGGGATCCGACACCTAGTTGTTTACCCTTGGTAGCCTATCTTACGGGGAAATACCTCCTAGTGCTTCCATGGAGCCTTGGTAGCTTGGTACTGCTCCGGAACACTTAGGCTGGCCGGCATGTGTCCTTCTTTGTTCCTGTGTCTGTCCCTTAGGGGAAATGTCACGCGTTGTTCCTTTAAGTCCTTGTAGCTTGCTTATAGAGGCAAAGGTGTCCCGTCTTTCGATGAGATGGAGGCCATCGTTTTGGAGGAAGTCGACTTGGACGATCCGACTACGAACGTGCGTGGACGTCGCGCCTTAGCAATCGCTAAACCAACTCCAAGAGGTTATTGACCACGCCGGAGCACGATCAACCTGACCACGAAGGTCTGTTTCCTGCAGGCAAATGAAGAACAAGCAAGAAACTGAGATTGCAATCTGGATATTGCGAATTCAAGAGGAAATCTTTATTGATCAAGTGGGGTTATGTGACGTCTTTGTCTGGTCGTTGAACAAAAACGAAGTACGTGAAGTTGCAGCTATGGCGAACTTTAATCTAAACAAAACCAAAAGTCTAAACGACGCCCTAAGGGATGTATATATGGGGGAAAGAGGGGGAAATTTCGTGGCCCTTGGTGGAGGGGTCCGAAACCAACCCTAACTCTTGTTTCCCCACACATACGGACTCTAAAAACAGCCTATACTCAAGTATTTCGAAATTACATGGGCCTGGCCCAATAATAAGGTGATGCGGCACCTATAATAGCCTCTGGACGAAATTTATGAAGTGGCATCTTGTATATTTTGTCCAAGGCTTCACGCACTCATTATGGTGGCTTCAAAGTCCTGAAATCATCACTTGTAACTCCATTCTTGTTCCCCTTGCGCATGCCATCATCTCCATGCTTGATCTTGCTCCAATATTCATCCTTCTTGTCCAAGCTAGGCCCTTCATTTGTAAGCAAGACAAATGTATCCAATTTAGGCAGCATCATATTCTCATGAACATTAGATTCATTACCAAGAAACAAAAGTACCTGGTAATTTAATTGGCGTGCGCGAGCTCTAGTAATTAGTCCTGTATATGTGTTAGTTGGAGATGTGGGTGTAACCTTGTTAGTGATGTCCTCATCATCCTCCCCTTCTTGAATTAAAGTCGTCCTCGACGGAAGCTCATCTTCCTCACCCAAGTAAGGCTTCAAATCTGCAATGTTAAATGTGGGACTAACCCCAAAATCTGCATGCAACTCAAGTTTATATGCATTATCATTTATTTTCTCTAACACCTTGAAAGGACCATCAGCACGTGGCTTTAGCTTTGAGTTGCGCAAATTAGGAAACCTATCCTTACGCAAATGTAACCAAACAAGATCTCCAGGTGCAAAGACAACACGCTTTCTACCCTTATCTCCAACAAGTTTATATTTAGCATTCATGCGCTCAATATTTTCCTTAGTTAACTCATGCATTTTTAAGATCAATTCAGCATGTTGTTTAGCATCAAAGTTAACCTTCTCCGAAGATGGAAGAGGCAACAAATCAATAGGTGCATGAGGTAGGAAACCATAGAGAATTTCAAAAGGGCACATCTTAGTAGTAGAATGCAACGAACGATTATGAGCAAATTCAATATGAGGCAAGCATTCTTCCCACATTTTCTTATTATTCTTCAAAACAGCCCTAAGCATAGTAGATAAAGTTCTGTTGACTACTTCAGTTTGACCATCAGTTTGGGGGTGACAAGTAGTACTAAAAAGCAGTTTAGTCCCCAACATAGCCCATAGACATCTCCAAAAGTGGCTAAGAAATTTAGTATCACGATCTAAAACAATAATATTTGGCACACCATGCAAGCGAATAATTTCACGAAAGAACAAGTCAGCAACATTAGCAGCATCATCGCTTTTATGACATGGTATAAAGTGTGCCATCTTCGATAACCTATCCACGACAACAAATATGCTATCCTTCCCATTCTTTGTTCGAGGTAAACCTAAAACAAAGTCCATAGATATATCTTCCCAAGGAACACCAGGAACAGGCAAAGGCATATATAAACCATGAGGATTGAGTCGTGACTTAGCTTGTTGACATGTAGTGCAGCGACCAACAAAACACTCAACATCCCGTCGCATCTTTGGCCAAAAGAAATGTGTAGCAAGTACGTCCTCCGCCTTCTTCACGCCAAAGTGTCCCATTAATCCTCCTCCATGCGCCTCCTGCAACAACAAAAGACGAACAGAGCTAGCTGGAATGCATAGCTTGTTAGCACGAAACACAAAATCCATCATTAACGACGAACTTGTTCCATGTTCTCCCTTGTTTACAATTCTGCAATACATCTTTAAATTCAGCATCATGCACATATTGATCTTTGATGGTCTCCAAACCAAATATTTTAAAGTCAAGTTGTGAAAGCATAGTATAACGACGAGACAATGCATCAGCAATAACATTTTCTTTTCCCTTCTTGTGTTTAATAACATAAGGGAAAGTCTCTATGAATTCAACCCATTTAGCATGTTATTGACCACGCCGGAGCACGGTCAACTTATCTTTCAATACCGTGAATGCTTCTTCCTGTGCAGTACCCCAAACAAAAGGAAAATCCTTCTTTGTAAGCTCATTGAGAGGTGCAGCAATGGTGCTGAAATCTCTCACAAAACGCCGATAGAATCCAGCGAGGCCAAGGAAACTCCTCACGTGTGTGACCGTTTTGTGCTGCGGCCAACTCTCAATAGCTTCAATCTTGGCTTTATCAACCTCAATTCCCCGTGGAGTAACAACGTAGCCAAGAAAAGAGACTCGGTCGGTGCAAAAGGTGCACTTTCCAAGGTTACCAAACAAACGTGCATCACGTAGAGCAATAAAAACAACACGTAAATGTTCCAAATGCTCCTCCAAAGATCTGCTAAAAATCAATATATCATCAAAGTATACTACCACAAATCGTCCAATGAAAGCACGTAAAACTTCATTCATTAATCTCATGAAAGTACTAGGTGCATTAGTTAACCCAAAAGGCATGAGTAACCACTCATATAATCCAAACTTAGTTTTAAATGTTGTTTTCCATTCATCTCCCAATTTCAAACGAATTTGATGGTATCCACTACGCAAATCAACTTTGGAGAATATTGTAGAGCCACTCAATTCATCAAGCATATCATCTAGCCTAGGAATAGGATGACGATAACGAATAGTAATATTATTAATGCATCTACAATCAACACACATACGCGATGTACCATCCTTTTTCGGCACTAGAATAATAGGAACAACACAAGGACTAAGGGATTCGCTTATATAACCTTTGTCGAGGAGCTCTTGTACTTGACGCATAATCTCCTTCGTCTCTTCTGGATTGGTACGGTGTGGTGCGCGGTTGGGTAGCGATGCACCGGGAATTAAGTCAATCTGATGCTCAATCCCTCGAATAGGTGGTAATCCCGGAGGCACGTCTTGTGGAAAGACGTCGGCGAACTCCTGCAAAATGTTAGTGACAGCAGGAGGCAAAGAGGAAGGCACGTCCTCGAATGAAAATAATGCCTCTTTGCACATAAAAGCATAGCAAACAGATTTGCTAAAATCTAGCTCAGCAGTATCAGATTTGGTGGCAAATAAACATGCACTTTTCAATTTAATTTCAGGAGCAACAGTATATGGTTTATTATTACGCTTCATTTCTTGCTCAAATTCTTTTGCCACAATCTGATTTTCACTCTTATTTTTCTCCTATTTTGCTTTATTAGCTCTATTAATATCATCTTTCAAAATGGAATCAGGAGTCATAGGAAGCAAAGTAATATTTTTATCCTTATGAACAAGAGTATACTGATTGTTTCTACCATGGTGTACAGAATTTTTATCAAATTTCCATGGTCTGCCAAGTAATAAGGAACATGCTTGCATAGGTACCACATCACAATCAACATAATCAGCATATGTAGACATACTAAAATGCACACGAACAGTACATGTTACCTTAACCATGCCGCTGTTGTTGAACCATTGGATGTAGTAAGGATGTGGATGTGGTCTTGTGGTGAGAGATAGCTTCTCCACCATCTCCATGCTAGACAAGTTGTTGCAACTCCCTCCATCTATGATCACGCGAACAGAATGTTCCTTCACAACTCCCTTTGTATGGAACAAATTATGCCTCTGATTTTGCTCAGCTTGTGTAACCTGCACACTCAAAACACGTTGAGCAACTAAACATTCATACCTGTCAGCATCTTCAGTAGCCCTGTATTGTGTCTCATGATCAGAATCGTCTCCAACGTGTTCTTCACGTGTAATAAGAGCCAAAGTCTCCTCATCATAGTCGCTAGCGGACTCATATCCACCATCCTCAGTAGCAATCATCACACGCTGAGATTTGCATTCTCTCGCAAAATGTCCTGTTCCCTTACAACGACGACAAATAATATAACTGGTGTGCCCTGTTGATGCCATGGAAGAAGAAGAAGTCTGTGCAAGCCCAGTAGGTGTGCTCTTGGCATATAATGGTGGTTGTGCCCGCTTCCTTGTATCACGGCTGGAGGTAACAGCTGATGGAGGTGTCGGTGTAGTAGACTGTGTGGAAGTAGAGGATGCACGCGGTGTCCATGATGAAGGTCGACCTGCAGAAAAGTTAGTCCGCGCCAATGCCTGTCGATCCTGCACTTCACGTTCAGCTTTACAAGCAAGATGGAATAAACGATTGATATTATTATAATCCTTATACTCTAGAATGGTCTGAATCTCTTAATTTAATCCACCCATAAAACGTGCAAGCATAGCTTCATTCTCCTCAACAATACCACATCTAATCAAGCCAGTTTGTAATTGCTGATAATATTCTTCTACGGAATTTTTTCCTTGTCTTAAGCAGTGCAATTTTTGAAGTAATTCACGTTGATAATATGGTGGAACCCAACGAGTACGCATAGTAGTTTTCAAAGCAACCCAAGTAGTTGGAATATTATCCGGATGTAATCTACAATATTCAGACCATCACACACAAGCAAAACTAGTGAAAGCACAAAGAGCAGCGGAAACACGTCTCTCCTCGGGATATTTTAATGTAAAACGTTGTTTGGTTTCTAACTCCCAAGTAAGATATATATCAAGAACATATCTACCCTCAGATGGTGGAATATTCAATTTTAGTGTAAGGAGATGGTCATGATCGCGTACCTGAGGGTATGGTGCAGCCCTACCATTGCGATTATATGCATGTGGACGACCTGGTTGTTGTGGTGCTGGTTGTTGCACGTAGTTCTGATTTTGATCAACCTCTTCCTCATAATCCCCCGCATAATCGTCCTCCTCCTCAGCAATAGCAGGAGCCACAGAAGTATCAACAGCAGCACCAACAGGTTGGCCGGGCAGAAGAGGGACACGGCTCACTTTGTGGAGGGCGATTTCGTGACGTGAACATGGTTGTTGTTGTTGTTGCAATGGTGCAGCAGGTGGAGGTAGACGCGCAAGCGCTTCAGCGAATTTGGCATCCAACTTGGTGTCAATTGACTTCTCAATGCCATCCATCCTAGCTAGTGCGTTGTCAAAACTGGTCATGACATCTGCTACCTGTTGACCCATCATTTGCTGAAATTTATCATGAAGCTCCTTGTTCGTCAAGTTCTCCCAGTCAGTCTCGCCGGCTTGTGATCCTGGCATGGTTAGCAGCAATAGAAACACACAAGAATATGATCCTACAGACTACTAACAAGTGGTGGTGGTGGTGGGTGTCACAAATCCGACAAGCAAATCTCAAATTCTTACCAGTTCTTACCCAGCAGCAGGTGGTGATCGGCAACCGTGGTAGTCAAAACTCTCAAATCTTGGATAAAGTGATTACTAGGGAGAGTCAAACGCACGACGTAGATGTATGTGGAGCTGGGAAGGCTTATAAGATGGTAGCAAAAAGGGTCAGCAATAATCAATTCAGAGATGCAAAGTTGAATAAACGCTCAACGACGGTACTGTGCTGGTCCTAGGCTAGACCGTACTAGAGACGCGAGCCTAGAACACTAACAAAATCATGGCACTGCACGTAATCAAGGGGAAAGCACACTCTGAAAAAAAATTCGCCTTTTTTTGCATTCTTTTTTTTGTGCGCTGCTTTTTTTTGCCGAAAATCACTATAATGTCGTGTGTCTCAAAACACTTCCCAAGTCAAACTAAGATGATAGGCACAAAATTTTTGTGACGATTTTTTTTTCCGAATCAGGGCAGCGACGGCGAAAAAATGCGGTAAAAATATAGTATGGTGGCACGTGTCTCAAAAGACTCGGAAAAGCCCAAAAATAGGAAAAAATATTTTCACCTACCGAAATGTTGGCCTAAAAACTGCCCGGGGGTCTCCAGACTTTTTTTTTCCGAGACCTACTCAGGCAAGGAAACAAGAAACCGAAACTAGATGAATCTCGAAAGCCAATCTAGAACGAAAAGAACTCGGATTGGTAGTGGATATGTGGTGGTAGAATATGGCAGCGGTGGTGGTATATGGCAGCGGTGGTGGTATATGGATACGGATTGGTGGTATATGGCAGCGGTGGTGGTATATGGATACGGATTGGTGGTGGTATATGGATACGGATCGGTGGTGGTATATGGCAGTAGCGATGAAGATGTTGCGGCGGCGGCGTGACAACTTATGACCAGAACTCGAAAATCTAAAAGCCTAGATGCTAAGACCAGCAACTTGACACGACGATGCAACCGCAAATTCAACTAAGCAAACACGGAAAAGATTATGCAATGGCTCAGACTGGTTCGGATATGATGAACTAACCCTAAATTTTTTTGGCTTTTCCATGGACTGTAGGTATGAAGAACAGACTCGATCTAATCTACGAAAAACTGTAAAATCTCACCGAGCAACCTGGAAATCTGATACCAATTGATAGAGGCAAAGGTGTCCCGTCTTTCGATGAGATGGTGGCTATCGTTTTGGAGGAAGTCGACTTGGACAATCCGACTACGAACGTGCGTGGACGTCGCGCCTTAGCAATCGCTAAACCAACTCCGAGAGGTTATTGACCACGCCGGAGCACGATCAACCTGACCACGAAGGTCTGTTTCCTGCACGCAAACGAAGAACAAGCAAGAGACTGAGATTGCAATCTGGATATTGCGAATTCAAGAGGAAAGCTTTATTGATCAAGTGGGGTTCTGTGACGTCTTTGTCTGGTCGTGGAACACAAACGAAGTACGCGAAGTTGCAGCTATGGCGAACTTTAATCTAAACAAAACTCAAAGTCTAAACGACGCCCTAAGGGCTGTATATATGGGGGAAAGAGGGGGGAATTTCGTGGCCCTTGGTGGAGGGGTCCGAAACCAACCCTAACTCTTGTTTCCCCACACATACAGACTCTGAAAACAGCCTATACTCAAGTATTTCAAAATTACATGGGTCTGGCCCAATAATAAGGTGACGCACTCATTATGGTGGCTTCAAAGTCCAGAAATCATCACTTGTAACTCCATTCTTGTTCCCCTTGGGCATGCCATCATCTCCATGCTTGATCTTGCTCCAATATTCATCCTTCTTGTCCAAGCTAGGCCCTTCATTTGTAAGCAAGACAAATGTATCCAATTTAGGCAGCATCATATTCTCATGAACATTAGATTCATTACCAAGAAACAAATGTACCTGGTAATTTAATTGGCATGCACGAGCTCTAGTAATTGGTCATGTATATGTGTCAGTTGGAGCTGTGGATGTAAACTTGTTAGTGATGTCCTCATCACTTGCTACGACTTGGGTTCATACGTTGATGACTGACACATTCGTTGTCGGGTCATGTATGCTCGTCTCTATAATTTAGTGACACTTTTGGTTTATAACTAGTCATGTCGGCCCGGGTTCTCTGTCAGATGGATGCTAGCGACACTATCATATACGTGAGCCAAAATGCACAAACAGTCCCCGGCCAGGTAAGGTGGCACCCGTGTGGATACCGTGCGTGAGGCCACAAAGTGATATGATGTGTTACATGCTAGATCGGTGTGACTTAGGATCGGGGTCCTGACACCATTCCTGTGACGTCACCTCCCATGGTCCTTGGTGCCTTGTTATCGCATGGGCTAATCGTGGATGGGTAAGTAGGGGCCCATGGAAGGTGCCTCGCTCATGCGGGAACCACGCGCCGATTGTTTCTCTTTTGGATCGTTGCATGAGAAGACTGGGCATGACGTTTGTGCTCGGGTCCGTCCCTGCAGCGTCGACAATTCCAGCGGCTGAGCTCTGTCTCGTGAGCCATTCCCATGACGTCACCTCCTGGGCTAGCTGCTGCTGTGGCCTTCTCATGCGATACCCTCTTGAGATGCACTCGGCGCAGGTCGACACAACACCTTTCTTTTCACATTTTGCAGAAGAAGACTCAGGCGCAACCCGCCTCAGGGTAGGGTCTCGTGAGTGATGCATAAGCTCACGAGAACTTCCTCAAAGTCGTTCAGCTCGTCCTGAGGAGGGCCCATATACACCTTGGCTGTCCTAGGGCTGTACACGACCCGGAGTCTCTCCCGGTGGGAGGCTCCCTCCCACGGTCCAGTGGAAGTACCATGCTCCACGCTGGCAGATCCAACCGAGGAGCGGTTATGCCCACGAACCAGTGGAAGCACCAAGCTCCGCGCTGGCCGCTACGACCGAGGCGCAGTTATGCCCACACTCCGTGCAAGTGTGGTAGCTCTATGCTCCGCGCTAGTAATAAACAACTGAGGGCGGCCCCTCGTGGTCGCACCAACCTCAGGGAGCTTTTCAGCTCACGATGCTCACAGCTTCTCCTTGGATGGGTGTCGCGAGGGGGGCTAGGCATGGGGGCTATGCTCAGGTCACGCCTGGCAGACGCCACCTACCAGGTGCCCAGACACCTGGCCTTCTCGCGCCCCTATCACAGGCGAGGGCTCGTGAGCAAGGTATGGTGCTCGTTCTCCTACATGAGAGTCGTTCGTACGTCAAAGGGGACCCCTGGGCATCGTGACCCAGGGGCCTAACTAGCCACGTAGCCCCTCATCCCTTGAGTCTAGTTATGATGATAACCTCGGTCACCCGGAGGGCTCAATGGCGATCGAGGTATATGCGGGGTTGGGCCCTGCCGACGCAGAATGCAAACGGGATCGCTTGAACATCAAGGGTGACCCCTGGGCATCGCGACCCAGGGGCCTCACTAGCCACGTAGCCCCTCATCCCTTGAGTCTAGTTATCGCGATAACCCCAGTCACCCGGAGGGCTCAATGGCGATTGAGGTATGCACAGGGTTGGGCCCTGCCGACGCAGAGCACCTAAGCAAACATGAAAGGAAGCAAGCACGGAAATCATCTAGCTATTACAATAAATACAAAGTTTTTCAAATTCAAACAAAGTTTTCACGCCTCCCTGAGGCACTCGCACTTCTCTCTCTGGACAGGAACAGATCAGGCATCACCAAGCACATCATCACCGGTCTCCTCCTCTCCTGCTGTGGTAGCAGCGGCCTGGAGGAACGCCTCCACCAGCTCCGTGACCTTTGTCCCCAGGGCCTCGGAGCGACTACGGTCACCTCCTCGTGAAGACAGCCCGGACACGGAATCGCGCCCCGAGGGAAGGGTAATAGAAAATCAAGTGCCACCGCCACCTGAACATAGGTGTTGCTAAGATAAGTTTTCAACGCCGCATCTACTCGCGTACCTACACCTCCATCCACTATAATCATGAATCTGCTGGCACATGAAAACCCTTCCGGACGGACCGGTGGGCGGTTGCCTGCACGCCAGGAGGGACTTCCTGAGCATCGCGCCTCGGGGGCTCCTACTGGACCCTGGATCACTCACCTCCTAGCCTTTACCACGGCATCACGACCTGGCATACCAGCGCAGGCTGAGGCTTGTATGGGGACTGGGTCTCGCAGCCATAGGGCCCTAAACTACCGCTGGAACAAAAAGAAGGGAAAGTCATGCTCTAACAAAGGGTCTCATGAAGGACATAAGTTAATAACGCCAGGCAGTAGCAAAAGTATTACAAGAATTTACATGCTCTCATGGAGCCTTCCATGATGTCCCGCGGGAACTAAGCTAAGAAGGTCGCTTTCGAGGAATACGGCTTGAACTCCTTCGACAACGATGACGCCGGGAGGACACCGTTTCCCTCCGGCGATAGGAGCGGTGACTTGGCGGCTCGTAGCTCTCGTCAGAGCTCGAGGCCATCTTAGGGGTGGCGCAACTGCTACCAAAGGAGTCAGAGGTGCAACCAATGGCGAGCGCCTCGCTGCCCTAACGGCATGGGGAACGGTCGCCGGCGAGCCCGTCCCCCGTGCCACATGACAGCCGGCGGCCGTCCGCCCCGAAGAACTTGAAGGTCATTGTGCCCATCCTAACCAATGCAAAATGAAGAATGTGCCTCTCGGCGGGGGCACAGGCGCGGCGCACCACACCCCAACCCAGGTCATGAAGACCTGGCCAACGGAGATCACTTCCACGTCAGCACACAAAGGAGGAAGGCGACACCCCTCATGCCTCAGCTGCATCGTTACCCGGCCGCGAGCCGGGAGCACCTCCTTCAGGAATGGAGGAAGAAGGATCCATGAATGTGGAGGGGCCCCCGCCCATACGATGAACTCGCGGGCACCATCCTCAGAATGGGACGGCAGCAGGGCACGAGGAGTCGCCCATCTCTCCGGGCGGCTAATGGAGCCACCCATGTCGCCGTCCCTGCTTCGTCCGCCTACCGCTGGAGCATACAAGGGAAGCGGAAATCCTGGAGGCACCCTCGTCCACCATGTGCGGGCGTCCGCCAGCCTCAGGGATTTACTCGGAGAACTATGGCGCCTCTTCTTCGGGGGGAGCCGCTCAGGCTCTACCATCAGGGTCTTCCCCTTCTCCGCAGCCGAGAACCTGCATATCGGCACCATGGAAGCCCTCGGAGTAGCGGGAGCAGCAGGGATCGATCTGCAACAGTCAAGTGAGAGGCGTGGTGCCTCACCCCCTATTTATAGACCAAGAAGATCAACCGGCGGCCACTCACGCGCGGCCATAATGGCCCCGCCACCCGCTCCAAGGAGTTGTCAAGTCGCACGATTGCCAAGACTGCGGAGTCGCCCACGTCCCATCCAACCGTCATGCGCCAGCCTGGCCCGCAACCTTTTTGGGGACCGCGACAGTTCGTCCTCGATTAAGGCTCCGCCCCGAAGCCAACTCCGCGTGCGCCTTGGGCCCGGGGGCTACTGTCGGCGTCCTGGGAACAAGGGTACCCAGACTTGCGTGTCTGCGGGCTGCGTCGCGCTCCTACTACGGCCTGGTATGGTCCAGCTGATCGGCCAGCTATCCAAGACCCTCGTGAGGGGGGCTAAGCCTCGCGAGGAGAACAACGTCGAGACTCCCTCAGGAGCGGCCTCGACGAGGTGCTCCGGCGGGGCGGAGAATCCAAGGCCAAGTTTGCCTCAGGAGGACAGCGTGGCCGCAGGTTCCTGAGGAGCGGGACAAAGGTTTCCCCTTTGGTGCAACAATACCGAAGACCGCAACGACGACAAGGAGGATGTCATCGTCGAGCCCACCACTGTGTCACCGCCTGACCCTTTTGCAGGCGAAGACCGCTTTTGTCAGGATAGGAACGTCCTTGTGTTCCCGCTCAAAAATGGCCGTTGTCGGATCCCTTCCCGCCTAATCATTTCAGGGGAAGAGGACCCTGGCCACTTATATAAGTAGCTAGGAGCCCCACTGTGGAGGGACAAGTCGAACCAAGCCCAGCCAAGTAGAGCAGACCCATAAACTCTGCCACCACGCAAGGAGCCAGAACACTTGCCTCCTGACCCTCCTGAGCTCACCTCCTGAGCTCAGGAACCACTGTACTAGTTCATATTCCATCCCTCCCGAGGCCAATCCACCAAAGCAGGAAGTAGGGTTTTACACCACTCGGTGGCCCGAACCTGGGTAAACTCTTGCGTGCTTCATCTATTGTTTGCTTGAATCTCTTCACTAAGACGACAGCGAGACGCTAGGTAGGCGCGAGTGGGAGAGATCTTCGTTCACGTCCCTGTGTTCGAACTTATTGGCTGCAGAGCCCTATATCCGACAATCACCACCTCCTCCACCGCAACCACCCACCACCCAGCAGATTATCAGAATGTTCGAGGAAACAAGAAACCAAGATTTGCTTGAGTTACTAAGAAGTGTGCAGGCTATGGTTGGGAAGACTGAAAATTAGTATGGCAATCACTCCAAGCTGTTAGATTTTCAATGGATTTTCAATGGGAAGCCGATGATTGGTTACAGACTATTGAAAAGAAACTCGAACTTGCCCGCACTAAAGAAGTTGACAAGGTTCCATTTGATACTAACCATCTGGAAGGAGCTTCTGCTATATGATGGGACAACACCAAAACCATGTGGCCTGCAGACGATGAGATAACTTGGGGTAAATTCAAGGACCAGTTTCGCAAATACCACATTCCAACAGGTATCATGAAGGTCAAGCAGCGTGAATTTCTTGCCCTCAGCCAACGACAGTCAATAGTAAGTGAATATCTAAACAAATTCAATCACTTGGCTCGTTATTCACTCTAGATGTTGCTACCGAAGAAAGGAAGATCGATCGATTCCTTGCGGGTCTAATTCAACACCTTGATGTACACTCCACATGTTTGATTTCCCCGACCTCTAGACTTTGGTAAACAAGGGCCCCCGAAGTGGTCATTGGTATGTTTCCTGTTAATAACTTATCTGCAACAATTTTATTTGACTTTGGGGCTTCCCATTCCTTTATTTCGTGGAGTTTTGTTGCCCAAAACAAGTTTTCTTGCTATCTTCTTGAGAAATGCATGATGGTGCAATCCCCGGGATCTATGCTCAAAACAAATGTGGGATGTCATGGCTTGGAGATAAATGTCCAAGGGACTATTTTTCCTGCCACTCTGGTAGCAATAGAATCCGAAAGGTTGGATGTCATATTGGGAATGGATTGACTGGCAGGGCATCAGGCCTGTATTAATTGTGCTACATGAGAAGTCACTTTAATAAACCCTACAGGACAAGCAACAAAGTTTGTAGCTCACAGAACCATGCCTAAGAAACAAATGATATTCACAGCCATTACCAATGAGTTTCCCGATGTATTCCTTGATGAATTCCTCGGAATGCCACCTGAACGGGAGCTTGAGTTTGCTATTGATCTCGTGCCAGGAACATCCTCCATATACAAGAAATATTATCGGATGCCATCATCTGATTGGTCGAGCAGAAGAAACAACTTCAATAGATGCTCCAGAAAGTATATATCCGCCCAAGTTCTTCACCATGGAGATCATCTGTCATATTTGTGAACAGGAAAGATGGTAGTCTACGGATGTGTGTCGACTACCGACAGCTCTATGATGTCACATTCAAGAATAAGTACCTGCTACCCAGAATTGATGATTTATGTGATCAACTGAATGGAGCACAAATTTTCTCCAAGATTGATTTATGGACCGGATGCATCAACTAAAGATCAGGAAGGAAGATATTGCCAAGACCGCATTTACCACCCGTTACAGTCTTTATGAATACACAGTTATGTCATTCGGTCTAACAAATGCTCATGCCTTCTTTATGCATATGATGAACAAAGTGTTCATGAATTTCTTGGACAAGTTCGTAGTGGTCTTCATCGATGATATTCTCGTATACTCCAAGAGCGAGGAAGTGCATAAACAGCACCACAAAGTAGTGCTGCAGAGACTTTGTGACCACCAATTATATTCAAAATTCAGCAAGTGTGAGTTCTGGCTACATCAAGTAGGATTCTTGGGGCGTATTCTATCTTTCGAAGGAATATATGTGGATCTAAGCAAAGTCAAGGACGTGCTGAAATGGCCAACCCTACGACGGTGACAGAAATCCGATGTTTTCTAGGGCTTACTGGTTATTACCGAAGATTCATAGAAGGCTTTTCCAGGACCGCTAAGCCGATGACGGAACTACTCAAGAAAGACCAAAAATCCATATGGTCCGGAGCTTGTGAGAAGAGTTTTAATGAGTTAAAGGCTCGTTTAACTTCGGCACCAGTGTTGACACTTCCAGACATCTATCAAAGTTTTGACGTATACTACGACACATCTCGAAGGGGCCTAGGGTGTGTGCTCATGCAAGATGGCAAGGTTGTGGCTTACTCCTCCCGTCAGCTATGCCCTCATGAAGGGAATTACCCTACTCATATTCTAGAGCTAGCAGCAGTGGTTCATGCCATAAAGATCTGGAGGCATTTTCTTATCGGCAAGCAGTGCCAAATATTCAAAGACCACAAAAGTCACAAGTATATATTAACTCAACTCGATTCAAACCTTCGGAAAAGAAGAAGGCTTGAGTTAGTCAAGGACTATGACCTCGATATAAATTATCACCTGGGTAAAGCTAATGTGGTTGCAGATGCTCTAAGTCGTAAACCCACTGAAGTGAATGCATTGATGGGGCCAACTCAATTTAATCATTGTTGGGGCCAACCTTTTGGAAGTAACGCCCACTCTTGAAGAATAAATTCTCAAGGCCCAGGCAGACGATCCATTACTGCAACACCAAATTGCGCGTATGAAAGCAGGCAAGACTCCTGACTTCCTAGTGGATGAGCAAGGAACTATACGGTTTCGAGGACATATGTGTGTACCCAGAGTAGATGCTCTAAGGAAGAAGATATTAACAGAGGGACATGAATCCTCGTACTCGATCCATCCAATCAATACTAAAACGTACGAGGACCTCGGGCAATTATTTTGGTGAGAGGTAATGAAGAAGGATATTGTATATTATGTCGCCTGCTGTGATATATTAACGAGGTGAAGGCCGAGCTTCAGCAGCCCGCCGGGTTACTTCAACCTTTGCCCATCCCACAATGGAAATGGGACAATGTATGCATGAACTTTATCACTGGACTTCCCAAAAATCCTCGTGGAAACAGTGCCACATGGGTCATGGTGGACATGCTGACTAAGGTGGCCCATTTCATTCCGATCCGGACCACATACCGTGCGGACCAATTGGCTCAACTTTATGTATCCAGGATTGTCGATTTGCGTGGTGTGCCAAGAACCATCACCTCATACCGAGGATCCCATTTACCTCAGCATTCTGGTCTCATCTACATAAAGCCTTGGGAATCGCATTGAAGTAACCCGCAGACAGACAGTCACACAAAACAAGTAAACTATATACTATAAGACATGCAACCAGCATGTGCTCTTGCTCAAGGACACAAATGGGAATATAGTCTACCTTACGCAGAATTTTCATATAACAACAACTATTCGGCCAGTCTCAAAATGTCACTGTATGAAGCCTTGTATAGTTGCAAGTGTCGTACCCCGTTAATCAGGTCTCAAAAAGGAGATAGTAAATTTTTTGGGACTGACTTGATGAAGGAAGATGGGAAGCAAGTCCGGGAAATCACAAACAGACTTCAACTAGCTAAGTCTCGACAAAAGAGTTACTACGATTCTAAGCAGCAACATATTAGTTTTGAACCTAGTGAACACGTGTATCTCGAGTCACGCCCATGAAAGGAGTTAAAATATTTCAGACTCAGGGAGAGCTCGCACCCTGATATATTGGTCCATTTCCTATCAAGACCAAGGTTGGTACCGTGGCCCATCAATTGGAACTTCCTGCCGAATTGTTAGAAATCCACGATGTCTTCCACGTATCACAATTACAATGGTGTATCTCACCGCCCAAGAAACAAACTGATATGTCAGAGCTAGATCTTGCTAAGGACCTGATTTATGAATACAAACCTTTTCGAATATTTGATGAGATGGAAAGAATCACCCATAGTAAGACAGCGAAATTTTTCAAGGTGCAGTGGGAACACCACACTAAGCGTGAAGCTACCTCGGAAAGGAAGGACTATTTGAGGACGACATACCCTGAATTGTTCCCTGAGCAACCGAATCTTGAGGAAGAGATTCATCCTAAGGGGGGGAGGTTTGTGACATCCTGAATTTTTGCCCTTTTTCTTTTTCTAGACTTTGTTGCATTTTGGTTTGAATTGGATTTTTGAATCAATTGATTTGGACTTAATCACTTGGGCATCACTTTGATTTTCACCCAAGTAACTCATATCACCTACAAAACCATCCCTTGCATTATGATATTTCCATACGTGACCTAGGAAATATTTTTCTTAAATGAAAAATATTGATTTTTCTCTCTAAAATATCTCTTCACCCACTTCTACTCCAAAGAAACCCTCATTTTTCTTGCCCATAAAAATCTAAGAAAATTACTAAATATTCTTTGGACCTTGGAAAAACTTCACGTGCAAAAATATTACATAGTTATTCAGAATATTTTTGCTACAGAAAGTATTTTCCATTCTGGTCAGAAAGTGCATGTTATGAAGGAAGTGCATTTTCCCTTGATCTTCTAGAGCTAAATATTTTAGGACAACATTACCCTCCTAAGTAACCCCTAGCTACCAAAAACCAGTCCTTAACTCTCTCTAAACTTTGCTCTATTAAGCTCCAAAGTGTCTGTCCAGAAACTCGCCAAGAAGCTAAAGCCTCACCTGGTCGGCCTGGCATTAATTCCGATGCTTGGATAGACCTAGCCTTGCAAAGACAACACCCCAGACATGCATTTACTACTCGGCGCATCGCATAGCCGGAGTTCACGCGGTAACCGCGTTCGTCTAAGCGTGGTGACATATGCTTAGCGCGCTCTGGGCAGCGCACGTGTCTCTGTTTCGCGTGTGCATTCGCCTCCACCCTAACTAGGGAGTCCTGAAGCTCCCCCTGCCTCGCCTCATCACCGTGACCCCTCCTTGGCGCTCCCCAATGCCGGCGACAACCGCAGCGAGCACGGGCAAGGCGGAGCCGAGCGCACACTGCCCCCGCGCCACTATTTTTGTCTGCCTCCTCGTCTTGTGCTTGGCCTCAATCTTTAACAGTGGTTTCGTGAGCGCTTGGCAACTTCTCCCCTCCCTCTAATGCCTCTCGTTGCCGTGTGCCACTTCCAAAAGTCTCTCCGGTTACTCCTGATCCACTCTCACCCTATAGCTCTATAAATAGCACCCCTCGGGCTCTTTCGACCACACCCCCAACCCCTTTGAGCCACAAACAACCCCGAAGAAAGCAGCGGCCAGGCCAGGCGGGCCTCTGGCCGCCGTTTCTTTCCAGCGATCGCCGCCGAGCTCGTCTCAGTGATTGGCTTCCTCCAGCGGTCCTCGACCTCCTCCGACCAGCTAGGCGCGTCTATAGCCGCCACTAGAGAAGGCCACGGTGACCTCCTCCATTCACCTCTAACCATTTTGCCTGTTCGTGCCTGCTCACCGTAGACTGGCGCTTCCATTTCCCCTATCTCCGGCGCCAACCGAGCCTTCCTCGACGGAGAAACACCGACGGCAAGGAACCCCCTTCTCTGTTTCTCTCCCTCTCTCTCTAAACCTGACCATGGGGGCCCACTGGCAGCAACTCAGCCGTGTCCCACGGTAGTATGAGTGAATGCGCCCCACTGGTTTACGCCTTCGACGTCAACCCCTCTCTGATTTTCAGTAAAATCAAATTAAATACAAATATTTGACTAAACTATCACATCCCTAGCTTCTGGTACTGCCTAATGTTTGCATCTTTCTTGCATCATGTTTAAGTTTTCAGAAAGTTGAAATGGGGCTTGATCAAACCCTAGCACCAAAAAGAACTCAAATAGGGTTTACTAAAATATTTTTCAATGTACCCAAAATGCCCTTCTAAAATGTTCATCATCTTTGCCTTGGTCTTAAACCTCTGACAAAAATTGTGCACATTTTTCTAGGACATCCTAAGGACATTGGTTTAAATCATATGTTATTTGCATTTGGGCATTTACATGTTTTAAAATATTTTAAATGCCCAAATAATCATAAACCAAAATGTTCCATGTTGGTTATATTATATACAGTGGGCATGAGTAGTTTCTTGATTTATAAAAGTGCTTTAGCATTTTTAATAAAGCCAAAACAAATGTCAAAAAATAGAAAACAGAAAGAAAATAGAAAAGGGAAAGAAACCTTACCTGACTTACCTGTGCGGCCCAGCATGGCCCAGCCTAGCTGGCCGATGCCAGTTGTCCTCCTCCTCCAGCCAGAAGGACGAGAGCGCGTGGCTACCGTGCGCAAGCACACGCCCCAGCCACCTCCTGCTTGCCGCTGATTTTCTGGACGCGTGGATGACCACCTCGCTGCCGTCCGGATTTGCCCGACCCCTCACTCGCCCCCCTGCTTCCCTCCTCGCTCTCCTCCGCACTGGCCGAGACACCCGCAGGCTCGCCGCCGTAACCACCACAGCCGTCGTGCTCCCCTCGCCTCACCTCCGTGTCTGAAAGCTCTGCAGTCGTCTGCCACTTCGCCTCGACTAATCCCCGAGCGCTCCTTCACCCTGCATCACCGTCTCCGTCGACTTCTCCTCCGCTCAGCCGCCGAGATCGCCGGTGACCTCATGTCGTCTCCAGCTCATCCCTGGGCCCTCCGACCACTCCGTTCGATCCACTATGAGCTCCTGCGATGAACCTCCCCCTCTCCCTCGCTTTGTTTTCTCGCCGTAGGCGTTTCCCCCTTGCTCGCCGTAGGACGCCACCGCCCGAGCTCGCCGTCGGCGCAGCTCCAGTGCCTGTTGGTCACCCCGACGAGTCCAACGTGTTTGTGGCATCCCCTAGAGCATGCCTAGCGCGGGAACCCGTCCGTTTGTGCGCCACAGTAGCTAAACCGTGGCGGCCCGAACTCCGGCCGCCGCCTTTGAGCTCGCCGCCGTCGACTTAGGTCGTCGCTGGCGGAGCTAACACCACTGTTAGATGCGCCACACTTCCAGCTTCCGAAGGCGACCTCTCGCGTGTCGTTTGTTCGCCGGGGGAGGTTTTCCGACGACCTCCTCCGCGGCTGGCCTCGTCGGCGGCCTTAACTCCGGCTAAACAACGGTTAGCACTAACCTAATGACCCCCTGGGTCGCCGACTAGTGGTCCCGGCCGCACTAACAGTTTAGTTAGTACTAACTTAAAGCAAACAAATCCTGTTAGTTAGTGGTGTCATTGATGTGTGGGCCCAATCCCTAATTAACCTAGGTTAGTGTTCAACCTAACACTAATTAGCTAGTTAGTTAGTTGTTACACTGACAAGTGGGTCCCAGCCGTAAGATTTGACCTGGGCGGCCCTGTTGACATGCTGACGTCAGCATGAAGTCATGCTGATGTAGTAAGTATTTTCTGGAATTAAAATAAATCAGAAAATGATTTATGAATTTCAGAAAATACTCAAAACTTCTAAAAATCATAGAAATTAATATATAAGTCCAATGAAAATAAATTTTATATGAAAAATGATCAGAGAAATCCAAAGAATCTATTTATGGCATTTTCATGCATGTTTGAATAACTTACAACCACTATTTAGCACAATTTGAATAAATGGCATTTGAATAATCACATATGGAGTGTGAATTTGTACCTTTGGTTGAAACCAACTTCTTTTAATATGGTTGCTAGTTGCATTAGCTCAATCAACAGCATATCGCCATGTCATGATCATGCATCATATTGTCGCATTGTATTGATTGTGTTCTTTCTCTGTTGCCGGTGTTTGTCCCCGCTCAGTAGACGCTGTTACGAGAACGTGATTGTGATACTGATGAAGACACAGTACCATCTTCAGATGTGCCAGGCAAGCAAAACCCCATTTAGCATTCCGATACAATCCCACTCCCTCGCTCTTGCTCTCTTTTACTGCATTAGGACAGCAACATTTGAACTGCTATTTGCTGCGGTAGGTGAACCCTTTTCCTCCGCATGACCTGTCATTGCCACACTAAATAGTTGAAACCCACTACCATTAGTAGGAGTTGTTTGACCCATGTTGTGCCTACTCATTCATGATTTCTGGTTATGCCTGCTATGCTTAGAGTTGTGTCGGGTCTGATTCATCGGTGATGAATTGGAGGTGTCTGAACATGTCCTACTGTTGAGAGCTAAGTGTGTGAAAAATATTTGGTAAAGGTTGCGATGAGAGGCCATGTAGGAGTACATGGTGGGTTGTCTCATTGAAGCCATCCTCAGGAACTGAGTTCTGTGTTGGTGATCCATGAACAGCTACTACCACACATTGGGATCCTTAATTGACTCTCTCGACTTATTAATCACCCTTGTCCTCTGTCCAGGAGTTGCAATTAGTTTCTGGTGTTTGTAGTATACAGGAGCTCGTGCGTAGCACTGACCCTCTGGGTGGGCTGTGATGCGGCAGGTACATGGCCGGGTGTACCAAGCGTCGCCCGTTTGGTGGAATTGGGTATCCTGTACACATCGTTTGGGGCTGTGAGCGACAACCCGGTCGGATCTCCCCATGGATGGTGATGGGCCTCGAACCCCTCATTGGTTACCCCAAGTGGAAGGTGTAAGATGCAGTAAGTAGAAGTGTTTTCCCCTAGCAAAGAAGCCAAGGATCGAATCCCCAGAGACTCCTAGGTTCAACAAGTAGGTGTCAATTGCTACGGCGCCAGATTAGTAGCAATCAACGTGGACCTGCACACAGATACAAATAACTTTGCTCCCAATGAGTACAGAGAGGTTGTCAATCTCTCCGGCCTTGTAGTTCACAAAGGATTAAAAGCAATGATAGTAGTGATAGATAGTTTTTGCAATAGTAAGTAAATAGCGAAAAGTAAATAGCGGACGTGATCAATGATGGTAATATGGACCGGAGTTCATGATGTTCACTAGTGATGTCTCTCTCCCAAAAGACGATAAAACAGCTATGTGAGGTAAACAAATTACAGCTGGGCAATTGACAGGACCACGAACGCAAACCAATGCTGACTACATTGCAAGAAAGGTTGAGGTTCAAAGCATGGGCGGTACGCCAAAGTAAGTAGACCGAAATCCATCAATATCTACTACTAATCATCCACCTTGAGATATCTATCCAGAACATCTCGCTGGTATTAAGTTGCGAGTCCCACCCATAGTGTAAACTCAATGCAACAGACAACTGCATTAAAAGAACTTTGCGTAAAGTAAACAATCCTTGCACCCGCGGGCACAAGCACCGTTGTTTTCCCCCTTGTGGCAACAGCACATCCCCTAGACTCATGTTTCTGTCACTCAAGCTAGTCATCGAGGGCATGAACCCACAATCGAGCATAATGTTACCTCTTGGAGTCACTACCTATTACTCGGCCAAAGCAATAAATAACAACGGAGAACATGCAAGAATTACTTATGAACTAAAATATAAAAGAGGTGAATCAAATATATTACTCAAGATCAATCTGAACATAATCTCATAATCCATCGGATCCCAGCAAACTCAACATAGCAACAGCATAAGGATTACATAGGTGCCTCGATCATGTAGGACAGCTCACGAGGACTAATTAGTGAAGCACAAGAACGGGAGGAGAACATCACATAGCTACTGGTCATGGACTCATGGTCCAAGGGAGACTACTCACGAGTCATCCGGGAGGCGTCCATGGTGGTGGAGAAGCTCCCGGTGGTAATCCTCCTTTCCGGCAGTGTGCCGGGAAGAGTTCTCCTGGTGCTCCCGATCTTGGATGCGGCGGCGTCGGCGGAACAGAGATGGGATCGCGAAAAGAGTTCCTGTTCTGAGGGTTACGGAGGACCCTTTAAATATATGCCAAAGTAGGGCACCGGGGGAGCCTCGGGAGGCCCAGGCGCCCCCCCGGCGTGGCCCAGGGGGGGGGGGGCGCCCACAGGGCGCCTGGAGCCCCTGTGCCCCCCCAGTCTGCCCTTCGGACGCAGTGTTGTTTCCGGATCGCTGATTTTTTATATAATTTTTCTGGATTTTTCTGGGCAGTTCTCAAAACGTGAAAACCTGAAATACAAAAACAGCCGAAAACAGAAACTAGCACTGGGGTGCACTGGATTAGTAAGTTAGTCCAAATATGATCAAAAATGTATGGAAGTGTATGAATATCATAGCAATATCACCCAAAAGTAGCATGGAGCAAGCAGAAATTATAGATACGTTTCTTACGTATCAACATCACCAAGCTTAATTCCTGCTCGTCCTCGAGTAGGTAAATGATAACAAGAATAATTTCTGTGGTGACATGCTATTAACCATATAGGACTTTCTCATAGTCATATGACATAAGCTTACTGAGACAACGATACTAAAGTAATTAATTTGCCTCAAGAGAAAATCACAAATGACTGAAAGTTTTACAACATGAAACTGAAACATCAAAAAGATTTGCAATGAACATGATGTGCAAATATGATAAAGTGATATCTAGCTTGCACCCTTTAGTGATGCAAAACATAAATGCAAGGGCACCTTCAAGGTTTAAGTGATGACTAGATACAATCATTTCAGAATAAAGGATATCACAATCATGCAAAATACAATGCTACTTTGGGACAATGCACATTACACTCAGAATGACAATCATGCTCTCAGTAGTTGGTTCTTCAACATAAAGGTAAAAGAAAGGTTAAGTACTAAAGCTTTTTATTTTGAAAACATGGAAGCAATTGTGTCAACAGTAGTAGTACTTCATATGTGTCATGCATAAAACATCCTATAAGTTGCAAGCCTCATGCATCGAATACTAATAGTGCTCGCTCCTTGTCCTAATTAGCTCGGATCCCCATGGGTTATCATTGCATTACATATGTTTTAACCAAGTGTCACAAAGGGGTACCTCTATGCCACCTGTACAAAGGTCCAAGGAGATAGATCACATTTGATTACTCGTTTTTGATAGATCTCAACTTGAGGACATCCATACCGGGACAACATAGAAAATAGATGATGGACTCCTCTTTAATGCATAAGCATATTATCATGAGAGATTGAGGATTAAGGTCCAATCTAAAACTTCCACCATGATCCATGGCTTTGGTTGGCGGCCCAATGTTCTTCTCTAACAATATGCATATTAATTCAACCCACGGTAAATCACCCTTACTTCAGACAAGACGGACATGCATAGCAACTCACATGATATTCAACAAAAGTGTGGTAGTTGATGGCGTCCCCAGAAACATGGTTACCGCTCAGCAAGCAACTTATAAGAAATAAGATACATATGCAACATATTCTTTACCACAATAGTTTTTAGGCTACTTTCCCATGAGCTATGTATTGCATGGTTAATTTGCTTAGTGCAGGTGGAGGTTAGCAAAAGACTGGGAGCGACCAACTATGAGAGCAATGACGGTCATAATCATGCAGAGCGACAAAGCAATATTGAATCAGGCATGGTAGTTATATCTCTACTTAGAAACAAAAGATCATCAAGGCTTGACAGACTTTCTTTACAGTCTTGAATATGCGTGAGCATACGCCAAGTCAATCAAAATAAATTCTCGAAGGAAGATATTACAAAACCATACCATATCATAGGCAAACAAACCAAGTTGGTACTCCAATAACACATTGGGAACCCCCTAGCTATTTGAGATTAACCATAAGAAAACCTGAACTACTAAGCACCATCATGAAAGTAGCATCTTTATCATAGACATATTAACCCATGCAACGGAAGCAAACTCTCTTAATAAGGTGAGCATGGTAATTAAAGAGAGTTCAAGCAACCAACTAAATGAAAGCTCTTGAAAAGATAAGCATGAATACTAAGAGCAGAGCACGATAGTAGCTATTAAAAGACAATTAACACACACAGCATAGATAGACATGAAAATTCTATGTAATGTTCTAGGTAGAGGTGGAGTGTGTTTCTCTCCCACATAAAGGAATCCTGGGTTCCGACTCGTTATGAAAAACGAAAAAGAAAACTAAAAGCAAGACGCTCCAAGCATAGCACATAACACATGAAGTGATAAAAATATAGCGAAACGAAAGACGAACTGATAATGTTGATGGAGAAGGGGATGCACGGGGGTATCCCCAAGCTTAGATGCTTGAGTCTCCTTGAATATTTCTTGGGGGTGCACGGGGGCATCCCCAAGCTTGAGCGCTTGACACTCCTGACTCTTTTTATCATCTTCCCTCGCACACTTGAAAACTCCCTTCATACATAACTCATCATAATCTAGCGAGGTTAGTACCCTTAATAAAATAATTATACCTTGCTGGAAATAAGGATATTCTTGAAGTTCTACTGTTTCTCAAGATTGCCAAAAGGTTTTTGCAAAGAAAAGCAAGTTCTTAATTTGCAAAGTGAAGGTAAGGCAAAACAGGACAGAATCTGTGAAAAACAGAACAGCAGGCAGTAATTGACCTGTTCGGGATACTTCTGCAACTCAAATCAAAAAACTCAGAACTGACGCACGAAAGAAAATTATATAGAGAACCCTGTCGAAACAATTCAGACTAAAAAGATGATCTGGTGATTTTATACGAATTTTTCTATCCAAGGACAGAATCTGTTTCCTGGACAGCACCTCACAACTTTTGAACTTTCTAGCAATCGGAGGCTTTACTTGGCACAAATATGAAAAGCAAAGATACAATGATGATGCTACAGCAGTAAACAACATCAAGACACAACAAAAGCAAAAAATTTATTCATGTGGGTTGCCTCCCAATAGCGCTTTCTTTTATGCCTTTAAGCTAGGCATAATGCATAGAGGAATCAATAATCATCATAATAATCGGAGTTATAAATTGTTTCAAATGGTTCCTCAATAAGTTCATTCTTGTTCCTTCTAGGAAAGGGGTACACACCTTTTGCCTTCCCGCGTAAGCGGATTTGTCCCTTACCTATATCGATGAAGCCTTTAACTGCTCGGAGGAAGTCCCTTCCAAGCACTATATTTCCTTGGTTTGGCTCCACGATGAAGAAATCAATCATTGCAATCCCTTTAAGGAATTTAACCGGTACATCTTTTATTTTTCCCTGGATTTCAGAAATATCTCCATTAGTGTGTTCATGATAAGATGGTAATCTATCCATGTTAAATTTTAAAGAATCATGAACAATTTTTGGCATAGTAGAAACCATAGATCCAATATCACAATAAGCAAGGAAGTCTTGATTAAAGATGCTAATCCTAACAAAAGGCTCCCAATCATTGTCTATTTCCAAAATGTCTTTCTTATTGGGTTTGGGTTTCTCTACCTTCATCAAGTCTAGAGCATCCATTCTCTTTTCAATGGTAGCAAGTCTATCTATGACAGTATCAAAGTTATGATCATAAACAAAGTAACTAGATAGACCATGTATAATCTCAAGAGCTCTAGCTTCATCACATTCTAAGAAATCTCCCTCGGCTATAATTTCAAGGGAGTGTTTACACCATTTGAAAAGACCATGGTAAAAATTCCTAAGCACAATTTTTATAGGTATCCAAGGCATAATTCTCCTATGTGCATCAGAAATTATGTCCCATGCCTTCTTCATATTTTCTCCATCCCTTTGATGGAAATCTAGAACTTCTGATTCCCTCAAAGCACCAAATCCTAACATGTTTAGCTAAACAGATAGGACTACTAACAGAAAGGTAAATAATTTTTTGTGATTTTCGATAAAAGGAACTAAAGCAAAAATGAAAGGTAAACTAACATGACTAAAAAGCAAAGGTAAAAGATAGCATGCAACTCCTTGATGGGCCTCGAACCCCTATCCTGAAGAGTGGAGTCCCCGGCAACGACGCCAGAAAATACTCCTTGATGGGCCTCGAACCCCTCGTTGGTTACCCCAAGTGGAAGGTGTAAGATGTAGTAAGTAGAAGTGTTTTCCCCTAGCAAAGATACCAAGGATCGAATCCCTAGAGACTCCTAGGTTCAACAAGTAGGTGTCAATTGCTACGGCGCCAGATTAGTAGCAATCAACGTGGACCTGCACACAGATACAAATAACTTTGCTCCCAACGAGTACAGAGAGGTTGTCAATCTCACCGGCCTTGTAGTTCACAAAGGATTATTAGCAATGATAATAGTGATAGATAGTTTTTGCAATAGTAAGTAAATAGCGGACGTGATCAATGATGGTAATATGGACCGGAGTCTCATGATGTTCACTAGTGATGTCTCTCTCCCAAAACATGATAAAACAGCTATGTGAGGTAAACAAATTACACCTGGGCAATTGACAGGACCACGAACGCAAACCAATGCTGACTACATTCAAGAAAGGTTGAGGTTCAAAGCATGGGCGGTACGCCAAAGTAAGTAGACCGAAATCCATCAATATCTACTACTAACCATCCACCTTGAGATATCTATCCAGAACATCTCGCTGGTATTAAGTTGTGAGTCCCACCCATAGTGTAAACTCAAGGCAACAGACAACTGCATTAAAAGAACTTTGCGTAAAGTAAACAATGCTTGCACCCGCGGGCACAAGCACCATTGTTTTCCCCCTTGTGGCAACAGCACATCCCCTAGACTCATGTTTCTGTCACTCAAGCTAGTCATCGAGGGGCATGAACCCACAATCGAGCATAACGTTCCCTCTTGGAGTCACTACCTATTTCTCGGCCAAAGCAATAAATAACAACGGAGAACATGCAAGAATTACTTATGAACTAAAATATAAAAGAGGTGAATCAAATATATTACTCAAGATCAATCTGAACATAATCTCATAATCCATCGGATCACAGCAAACTCAACATAGCAACAGCATAAGGATTACATAGGTGCCTCGATCATGTAGGACAGCTCACGAGGACTAATTAGTGAAGCACAAGAACGGGAGGAGAACATCACATAGCTACTGGTCATGGACTCATGGTCCAAGGGAGACTACTCACGAGTCATCCGGGAGGCGTCAATGGTGGTGGAGAAGCTCCCGGTGGTGATCCTCTCCTCCGGCAGGGTGCCGGGAAGAGTTCTCCTGGTGCTCCCGATCTTGGAAGCGGCGGCGTCTGCGGAACAGAGATGGGATCGCGAAAAGAGTTCATGTTCTGAGGGTTACGGAGGACCCTTTAAATATATGCCAAAGTAGGGCACCGGGGGAGCCTCGGGGGGCCCAGGCCCCCCCCCCCCCGGCGCGGCCCAGGGGGGGCGCGCCCACAGGGCGCCTGGAGCCCTTGTGCCCCCCCCAGGCTGCCCTTCAGACGCAGTGTTGTTTCCGGATCGCTGATTTTTTATATAATTTTTCTGGATTTTTCTGGGCAGTTCTCGAAACGTGAAAACCTGAAATACAAAAACAGCCGAAAACAGAAACTGGCACTAGGGTGCACTGGATTAGTAAGTTAGTCCAAATATGACCAAAAGTGTATGGAAGTGTATGAATATCATAGCAATATCACCCAAAAGTGGCATGGAGCAAGCAGAAATTATAGATACGTTTTGGACGTATCAGATGGAACCCAAATAGGCTATAAACCTGGACTAGAGACTTGTGTGGTTAGTCAGGTCATGGCCGATACCCTCGCCAGGCTTCCGCTTGAAGGTTGCCAAGATACATGACGTGTATATGGCGGTAAGTGGGAAGAGCGTGTGTGAAGAAGTACACCCCTGCAGGGTTAACATCATCTATTCGAAAAGTCGTGTCTGCGGTAATGGACTTCTGGGTTACCTGTTCAGTTCATAGACAAGTGAAAGTGAATTCTCTAAAAATGCGCAAGATAAGCGTGAGTGCTATGGATGGCCTTATCGTAGGGAGACGGGAGCGTTTCCATAGTGGTGTTTTGATTGGTGAATTTGTGGACTCGTGTGCGCCACCTCAAAAGAGTTACTTGCAGTCATAGTTCAGGATAGCCACCCAGTCAAAGCTGGCTTGCTGCAATCAAACTCCACAACTCCCTTTGTTGATACTGATGCATATGTAGCTAGTTCTGATGTAAGTCTTGCTGAGTACCTTTGTACTCACGTTTGCTTAATTTATGTCTCACTAGTGCTTTTGCGTGGACTTCGACGTTTAGCTTGTTACCTCAGCTACGATCTTGTACCCTTGAGAGGGTCTTGTAGATAGTCAGGCTTCTCAGCCTTTTTCATTTTTAGTTGTCTGTACTCAGACATGTTATGCTTCCATTGCCTGTATGCTCTATAAGTTGGGTCATGAGATCCACTACTTGTAATAAATGTTAAGATGGCTCTTCTGGGCATTTATCCATATGAGTTGTTGAGTTATGTTGTGATGCCATGTTGTACATCACATACTTGCATGTTATGCGTACGTGTAATGTGTATTGCAATGTGTGGGATCCGACACCTAGTTGTTTACCCTTGGTTGCCTATCTTACAGGGAAATGCCTCCTAGTGCTTCCATTGAGCCTTGGTAGCTTGCTACTGCTCCGGAACACTTAGGCTGGCCGGCATGTGTCCTTCTTCGTTCCTGTGTCTGTCCCTTCAAGGAAATGTCACGCGTTTTTCCTTTAATTCCTTGTAGCTTGCTATGACTTGGGTTCATACGTTGATGACCTACACGTTCGTTGCGGGGTCATGTATGCCTGTCTCTGTAATTTAGTGCCACGTTTGGTTTACAACTAGTCATGTCGGCTCGGGTTCTCTGTCGTATGGATGCTAGCGACACTATCATATACGTGAGCCAGAATACGCAAACGGTCCCGGGCCAGGTAAGGTGGCACCCGTGGGGATACCGTGCGTGAGGCCGCAAAGTGATATGATGTGTTACATGCTAGATCGGCGTGACTTAGTATCTGGGTCCTGACAGCTTTGGTATCAAAGCCTGACTGCCTGTAGTATTAGTAAGCCAAACTTGTCGAAGTCGTGTCTGGAAATTTTGTAGTTATATAAGGGAATTGATTGTGGAAGGGAACGTAAGGCTCTTTTTGCTCCTTTACCCTATGACCTTCTGATCTGAGTCACCTTCTTCTTTTCTACGGGGATTAAGAACTAGGATTCTCGTTCTATTTATCAAGATCACGTTAATGGTGGATTCAACCCTCGGTTCAGTTCCTACTATTTCTGTGTGTTCAACTGTTGACCTCAGAACCTTGGCATTATGATGTTAAGTGGTTATGCTCCCTTTTTGCTTGGATCTCAAAATCTTTTTGAGCATTTCCAGCCGTTATGTTGTCCGAGTCATCCCAGGTTTCTAAATAGTCTGATGCATTTGAAAATCCCCTCTTACTGTTCCCGATGCTCCTTTGGGCCAGATTAACCAAACTAATTGTTGAGTTGAGGTACTTCTTATCTCAACATATATGTTGCAACTATTATTATGAACCTAGGTGTTTTAGTGTGTCAGGACCCCGATCGTAAGTCACACCGATCTAGCTTGTAACACGTCATATAACTTTGCGGCCTCACGCACGGTATCCCCACGGGTACCACCTTACCTGGCCCGGGACCGTTTGCGCATTTTGGCACACGTATATGACAGTGTCGCTAGCATCCACATGACAGAGAACCCGGGACGACATGGCTAGTTATAAACCAAAAGTGGCACTAAATTACAGAGACATGCATCCATGACCCGGCAACGAACGTGTCGGTCATCAACGTATGAACCCAAGTCGTAGCAAGCTACATGGACTTAAAGGAACAACGCGTGACATTTCCCCTAAGGGAGAGACACAGGAATGAAGAAGGACACATGTCGGCCAGCCTACGTGTTCCGAGTAGTAGCAAGCTACCAAGCCTCATTGGAAGCACTAGGAGGCATTTCCCTGTAAGATAGGCTACCAAAGGGAAACAACTAGGTGTCGGATCCCACACATACCAAGCATTTCAATCATACACACAATATGCTCAATATGTGCAAATACAACATTGCATCACAACAGAACTCTATGACTCAAAGTACATTATTTAAGAGGCTCCAAAGAGCCATACATAACATATCCATACAGGTAGGGGTCACATGACCCAACACTCAAGTCATACAGTCATACAAGCACAAGCGGAAGCTAACATGTCTGAGTATAGACAACTTGGAAAATAAAACAGGCTTGGTGTAGCCTGACTATCTACAAGGCCCTTCACAAGCTCAGGATCTCCGTCTAGGTAGCAAGCTACTCGTCGATGTCAACGTCTATGTAAAACCCATCAGAAGGGGCAGGATTCTCCTCTACAATAGTTATTAAGCAAACATGAGTACAAAGGTACTCAACAAGTCTTACAACAGAACCTGTCATACATGCAACATTATCAACAAGGGTAGTGGAGTTCATAGCAGAAAGCCATCTTTAACTCTTGGCTAACCTATACTACGACTCTCAACAGATTGCTAGATAATACTACGTACACGAGTCCTCTACTCACCACAACAATACACCACCGAGGATCCTCTTCCGTCATCCTCCGGGAGGGCCATCCACGTCACTCACACTTGTCTTGAGGCTTTTAGTAATATTCATCAACTTGTCTATGAATTGTAAGAGTAACCAAGTAGTCTGTACCGCGAACAACGGCTATTCGAATAGATTGGTAACCCTGCAGGGGTGTACTTCTTCACACACGCATCCACCACTTATCGCCGTTTACTCGACATGTACTCGGCAACCTTCAAGCGGAAGCCGAGGGAGGGTGTCGGCCACGACCTAACTAACTACACAAGTCTCTCGTCCAGGTTTATCGCTTATTTGGGTTCCATCCGTGGGGAGATCCGACCGGGGTGTCGCTCACGGCCCCAAACGATGTGTACAGGGTTCCCGAGTCACCAAACGGGCGACCGGTACACCATGCCACGTACCTGTCGCTTCACGGCCCACCCCGAGGGTCAGCGATGTGCACGACCACCAGTAAACTACAAACACCAGAAACTAGTTGCAACTCCTAGACAGAGGTCAAGGGTAGTTAATAAGTCGAGAGGGTCAATTAAGGATCCCAACGTGTGGTAGTAGCTGAAACTTAAACCACACATACAGATCTCGGGTCCTATGGACGGTTCCAATGAAACAACCCACCATGTACTCCTACATGGCCTTTCATCGATACCTTTACCAAACATGTTCCACACTTCCCTCTCTTTACCGGTTTGATCATTTCACTCTGATCCATCACCTAGATGAACCAGACCTAACATGACTCTAAGCATAGCAGGCAACATAAACAAATAGCATGGTGGATCACACATCACATGGCTCAATCAACTCCTACACATGCTAGTGGGTTTCAACTATTTACTGTGGCAATGACAGGTCATGCAAGCGAATAGGGTTCAACTACCGCAGCAAGTAGCAGTTCACACGCTGTTGCCTTAATGCAGTAAAAGAGAGCAGGAGTGAGAAGATGGGTTTGTATCGGAATGATCAATGGTTTCTTGCCTGACAGAGTGGTTGTCGGGTACTGCTCTTCAAATGGATACGCAGAAGTATCCTCGGGAGCAGGACCTAAAACGGAGAACACCGGCGATACAATCAATAAGCAAACAAATGCAACAATATGATGCATGCTCATGATATGGCAAGATGCATGTGTTTTGGGCTAATGCATCTATAAACAGAAGGGTTTGAGCCCATTTGAATCAACGATTCAAATTGAAACCCAAACTATTATTTATTTAAGTGCATTAACATGTTTTAATGTGAACATCAAGGTTAACTTGCTCAAACATGCATGGAACAAGTTCCATTGGAAGGATTGGATTTTTCTGATCAATTTTCATATATAAATCTTTTCCATCTGAGCTACTGTTGAATTTATATGATTTTTTGATGTTTAAAGCATTTTCTGGAATTTCCTGAATTGTTTTTAAATCAAAAATCCCAGAAATTTATTTACTGCGTTAGCATGACATCATGCTGACGTCAGCAGGTCAACAGACCTAGTCCAGGTCAAACCTGACTGGTGGGTCCCCCATGGCAGTGTCATAGAGGCTAATCCCGGTCAAAACTGGAGTTGACTGGATTTGACTATGCGGTGGGGTCCACTATCAGTGGCTGTGTTGGCTAAACTAATCACCATTAGCTCCTAACTAACAGGCCATGTCAGCCCGCCGGAGTTTGGCCGGCGGCGACCATTTCGCACGGCGGTGACACGGCGGAATCTCTGTTCCGGCGAACATTTGTCGCGTGGATGGGTTCTATGTGCTCCTGGTGATGCACCGCATCCAACGATGCCACTGCTTGGTCGATTAGTCACCGGAGTTGACGGCGAAGAGCACGTCCGCGACGGCGCTCGCATGGGGTTGGCCGGAACGGCGTTGTGGTGCACGAGAGGAGGAATTAGGGGTGGCGTTAGCTTGCTGGCGAGTTACTGATCCTAGTGGAGTGCTCGGCTGCGAGGCACAGCGCCTGTGGCCACGGTGGCGAATTGGCCGACGGCGGTGGGCTTCCGTCAGCAAGGGGGCGGCGGCTACAAGGTGTAATCGAGCCCGGGGAGAGGGGGGTTCGATGCATGAGCTCACAGTAGTCGTAGAGGGCGTCGACGTGGGCTTGGAGAAGGTCGGACGGCGACGTACAGGCGGCGGCGATCTCCGGTGCTGAAGGTTGAAGACGACGGCGGGGACGGCATTGCAGGGCTTCTGGCGTAGTGTCCGTCGGTGGGGAGCTTCAGGACGATGCGGCGGAGCTTATGGGTGCGTCAGGGAGGTGAGGGGGTGGCTTAGGGCACGGTGGCAGCGATCGGCGGCGACGAGCTCCCTCGGTGGAGCTCGGCGGAGGGGAAAGAGGAGGGGGAAGACACGGGGGAGAGTGAGAGAGGCGCCAGGGGGGTGCGCGGCGACGCCTAGGGGCGTTCAGGGCGTCAGGGGAGTAGCCAGGCAGGCAGGAGGTGGCCGGCGCGTCGGCGGCGCTCGCCACCGAGCTGCTTCATGCGCTGGCACGGGGTAGAAGACGGGCATGCCCCTGGTGGGCTGGGCTGTGCTAGGCCAGGCAGGTAAGTGGGCCTCAGGTAAGTCTCTGCTTCCTCTTTTGTTTATTTACTTTCTGTTTTATTTCTTTTGCAACTTTGTTGAATTAATAAAAATGCTAGAAAATTTTTATAGCTCATAAAACTAGTCATGCCCACTGTATATAATATGAATAGTATGGAACATTTTAGTTTATGATTATTTGGGCACATAAAATATTTTATAGCATTTAAATGCCCAAATGCAATTACCATAAGAATTAATCCAGAGCCCTTTGGATGTCCTAGAAAATTGTGCACCATTTTTGGCAGAGGTTTAAGACCAAGGCAGAAATGATGAACATTTTTGAAGGGCATTTTGGGTACATTGGAAAATATTTTATCAAACCCTAGTTGTTAGAAGAGGGGTGCTGGGGTTTCTGTCATTCCTATTTCAAGTTTCTGTGGAAAGTAAACATGATGCACACTCTAGCTAGTCCTAATGCAAGCACTGACTAGGGATGTGACAACTCACCCCCACTCAAAAGAATCGCGTCCCGACATTCGGGTTCCTCCCTTTCCCAAGTAGCTTCACTCTCGGAATGATGTGACCATTGAACCTTGAGAAACTTGATATTGTGACGTTGAGTGGCACGCTCGGTTTGATCAAGAATACGGACGGGGTATTCTCGATATGTGACATTGTCCTGGAGATCAAGCGTTTCATGGTCCACTCCGCGGATAGTATCCGAGAAGCAACGCCTGAGTTGAGAAACGTGGAAGACATCATGAACTCTAGAAAGGTGCAGGGGTAGTTCCAATTGGTAGGCAACTTCTGCTCGTTTGGCAAGAATGCGAAAAGGACCGATGTAACGAGGAGCCAATTTGCCTTTGATACCGAAGCGATGGGTTCCCTTAAGAGGAGTAACCCGAAGATAAGCCTTATTACCGACTTCAAAAGTCACAACCTTATGATGACTATCATATTGGCTCTTTTGGCGAGACTGGGCTGTTTTCAATTTCTCACGAATGATGCGAACTTGCTCTTCTGCTTCCTGAATCATATCCGGACCAAAGAATTGTCTTTCCCCGGTTTCTGACCAGTTAAGAGGCGTTTGACACCTTCGTCCATATAGAAAAGGGAGCCTTGCGCAAGCTGGCTTGATAACTATTGTTATAAGCGAATTCGGCAAATGGAAGACACTTCTCCCAATCCATACCGAAAGAGATGACAGAGGCTCGAAGCATATCTTCCAGAATTTGATTGACTCATTCCACTTGACCACTTGACTGAGGATGAAAGGCGGTGCTGAAAGAGAGATGAGTTCCCATAGCATTCTGGAAACTTTCCCAAAATCGTGAAGTGAAAAGACTTCCACGGTCTGAGTTAATCTCCAACGGCACACCATGAAGTGATACTATCCGAGGGATATACAAGTCTGCTAGCTGGCTAGCGGTTATACTCTCTCGAACAGGTAGGAAATGGGCTACTTTGGAGAGGCGGTCGATAACGACGAAAATAGCATTATTCCCTTTTCTGGTCATGGGAAACCCGATAATGAAGTCCATACCGATCTTATCCCATTTCCATTCAGGAATAGCTAAAGGTTGAAGGGTGCCAGCAGGCCGTTGATGCTCTGCTTTAACTCGACGATAAACGTCGTAGTTAGCAATGAACTGAGCGATTTCTCTCTTCATCCTAGTCCACCAGAACCTCTGGCGTAGGTCCTGATACATTTTGCTACTACCGGGATGAATCGTGAGAGGAGGTTCATGAGCCTCCTTAAGGATCAACTACCGTAGTTGTTGTTTCTTGGGTACCACCAAGCGGTTCTCGAAGTACACAACACCTTGATCATCCATATAGAAACTTTTAGCAACACCGCTAGCAATGTTCTCCTTGATCCGAGATATACCTCTATCATGCCGCTGGGCTGCTATGATTTGATCCATAAGGGTAGGTTCTGCCACCAAGGTGGAAAGGAATCCTCGAGGAACAATGTGAAGGTTAAGCTTTCGAAATTCCTCGTCGAGAAGTGGTTGCCCTTGTTGTAACATCAGGTTGTTACAATAAGACTTACGACTCAGTGCGTCAGCCATGACATTGGCCTTCCCTGGGGTGTAAGTGATTCCTAAGTCGTAATCTGTGAGAAACTCAACCCAACGTCTTTGCCTGAGATTCAAATCCGGTTGGGTGAAGATGTATTTCAGACTTTGGTGATCAGTGAAGATTTCACAGCGATTACCAAGAAGGTAATGTCGCCACGTTTTGAGTGCGTGGACTACAACTACAAGCTGTAGATCATGTGTAGGATAGTTATCCTCATGTGGACGCAACTGTCGAGATAAGTAAGCGATCACTTGACGATCTTGCATGAGTATGCAACCCAGTCCTTGTCGCGAGGCGTCACAGTAGATAATAAAGTCCTTGGAAAAGTCTGGTGGTACCAGTACGGGTGCAAATGTCAGGCGTCTTTTCAGTTCCTGAAAGCTGGACTCGCACTGTGGGGTCCATTCGAACTTTTTATCTTTCTTGAGGAGTTCAGTTAGAGGTTTAGCAACCTTGGAGAAATTTTCGATGAAGCGTCGGCAATAGCTCGCTAAGCCAAGGAAACTCCTAACTTGCTTGACCGATTCAGGGGGAGTCCAATCAAGGACGGCTTGAACTCGCTCGGGATTGACGGCAATACCCTTACTAGAGATCACATGACTTAGATAGGTCACTTTCGGCAACCAGAATTCACATTTAGAGAATTTGGCATAAAGGCGGTGCTCTCGAAGTTTCGTCAATACCAGCCTTAGATGCTCGGCATGATCTTTCTTGTTCTTGGAGTAGATGAGTATATCATCGAGGTATACCACGACGAATTTATCCAAATACTCCATGAATATAGAATTCATTAGCCGGGAGAAGGTGGCTGGGGCATTGGTTAACCCGAAGGACATGACGGTGTACTCGTATTGGCCATAACGAGTAACAAAAGACGTCTTGGGAATGTCCCCGTTCTTGATTTTGATTTGATGGTAGCCCAACCTCAAATCCATTTCGGAAAAGACTGTTGATCCAGCGAGCTGATCATACAGGTCGTTGATCCTGGGAGCGGATACTTGTTCTTTATGGTGACCAGATTGACAGGTCGGTAATCTACAACCATCCGTTCCGTTCCATCCTTCTTCTTGACGAAGAGGACAGGACAAGCCCAAGGGGAAGAACTAGGACGGATGAAACCCTTTTTCAAGGACTCATCGAGTTGTTTCTTAAGCTCAGCTAATTCTAGGGGTGCCATCTTATAGGGTCTCCTAGAGATTGGGACAGTTCCTGGAATAAGATCTATCATGAACTCGACATCTCTGTCAGGTGAAACACCTGGCAGTTCTTCCGGAAAAACATCCGGGAAGTGACGGACTACCGGAATATTTTCGAGTTCTGGTAGAGGGCTGGCATTAAGAGAGTAGAGCTGACGCTCAGCCATTCGGGTCAAGACATTGACTATCTTGCCAGATGGGTGTGTAAGTTGAACGGTCCTAGTGTAGCAATCAATCTTGGCGTAATGAGTTGTCATCCAGTCCATACCCAAGATGATGTTTATGTCCGAGGACTTGAGAGCGATTAGTGATGCAAGGAAAACAAGTCTATCGACAAGAATTTCATTTCCATGGCTTACCCTAGAGGTTTGCCACTTTGACCCAGGAGTTTGAATAACCATGGAAGTGGGCATGTCACAAAAAGTCATGTTGTGCATTCGAGCATAGCTCTCAGATATGAACGAATGAGATGCTCCAGTATCGAAAAGAACAGATGTCGGATGGCAGTTAACAAGAAACGTACCAAGGACGACGTTAGGATCCTCATAAGCTTCCTCAGCAGAGACGTAGTTGACATGACCACGTGCAGTGGGGATTGGCTTGGCATAGTTCACCTTGCCCGTTGGCTTACCACGGCCAACGGGCTTTCCTGGCTGGTTCTGAGGACACTCACGCATGTAGTGCCCTGGTTCTCCACACTTGAAGCTTGTCACAGTGCCGGTGTGTGGAGCAAAGTTGGTAGGTGGTCCTCCATAAGTCTTGGCAGGTGCATACTGTTGAGTTGGGCGAGGCGCCTCATAGGATGGCCTCGGTGTGTACTTGGGTGGCAGAGCAGTGTTAGGAACCCACACACGGCGCTTGTGAGAGCCAGAGCCGGATGAGGAACCAAAGTCACGAGGATGCTTGCGTGTGGCTTCGAAATCAGTCTGGCCCGTCTCAGCACTGATAGCTTTGTTCACCAACTTCTGGAAGGAGGTGCACTCGTGCAGACGTAGATCTCGACGGAGTTCAGGGCTGAGTCCCTTGCGGAACCTCGCCTGCTTCTTGGCATCGGTGGATACTTCCTCAGGCGCATAGCGTGCCAAGTTGCCAAACTCGCGACTATAGCCATCCACTGTTAACCGACCATGGGTGAAATTGCAGAATTCCTCCCGCTTGCGATCCATGAGACCTTCTGGAATGTGATGTTCACGGAATGCCTCACTGAACTCAGCCCAAGTAGTGACTTGGCCAGCAGGACGCATAGCCTCAAGGTTTTCCCACCAGAGACTGGCAGGGCCCTCAAGATGGTAGGCGGCATAGATAACCTTGTCAGCTTCGGCCACACGGGCAGAGTGTAGCTTGTGGGTGATACTACGAAGCCAGTCATCTGCATCCAGAGGTTCAGTGGAATGATGGAACTTTGGTGGGCACATCTTGATAAAGTCATTGATTGACACCACATCATTCCTTTGACGGAACCCAGTGTTCTGCTCTATGCGTTCTAGCAGACGATTGGTATCTCTCTTGTTCCGTTCTGCCTCGAGCATAACTTCAGCCAAGGAGGGTGGCTGGGGCAGATTCTCATCTCTAGCCCCACTAGCCTCACCCTGCTCCTGAGCAGCAGGAGTGCTGCGAGTGTTGACCATCCTAGGAAAACAAAACAACGGTTTAGACAAGGATGGCAAAAACTTGACATAGGAGTGCAGAATGTAATGGATGACACGGAATGCAGAGATGTTCATCCGTACGACATGGTAATATAGAAACTTCCATATATACACCAGTGGTCATACACACCATACATAGTTTAGTACAAGCCAAGGCTAAAGTACAACTGCGGTGAAAGACGATACATCTCATCACAAGCATTCCAAGCTCCTGTACATTATTTAACTATGCCTCCGGAACTCAGTACAAACTAAGTCATATTCCACAAGACGCGCAGGACTGTGGAAATACAACTACTACGATACTACTACGGCCACGGTCTACCTCAGACATTCCCATAGTAATCTTCGTAAAGATTACCACAGTAGCCTAGAAGTGGAACAGATGGATCTTGAAACTCTCGAGCACTCGAAGGCTGTGGACCATAGGGACATGGATGTGGCCTCGGGCATGATGCTGGTGGTAACCGACGCCCACGTGGAGGTGTAATACCACTACAAGAAATATGTCAACTTATGACCTTTTGTTAGTGACCCTGGAAGAATTGGTCATAGATCTATGACCATTTCAGACCAATTGGTCAAAAGCTGTTCGGGGGGCTCCAAACCCTAAACTATAATGATCATTTTGGTCAGAAAGGTCATAATTTCCTTACACGAAATGGTCATAAAGCAGATAGCACTGGTTCGCTGCCTTATTGCTAGCTGATCATGACCAATATAGATTGTCATAACCTTGTAAATTGTGGTGGGTTGCTACGACTAGGCGCCACCTCATTAGTTTTGCCTATGTGTCATGTCCATGTGGCAGTTTTTGCCCTAGGTTGTGAAGCAACCTATATTTCTGTCATTCCCAAAATTCCCCAAAAAATCTCATAAATCTTTCGGTCATATCTTCGTCAAATATGTAAAAAACCTTCCTTTCCTAGTTCAAAAATAATTCAGAAATATTCATTTTCCTATTCTGTTCAAAAAACACTTTGTGAAGGAAGTACCACTTTGGCATGTCCAAATGGTATCCATTTTCTACAGTGCTTTCCTATGCCCAAATAACTATCCTCCACCAAATGCCAGCTCAATCCATTCATTATTTTGAGCCCATCTTCAACATTCGTATTTATGTCCAGTGTGGTACTTTGCAAAGCAAGTACCACCTAGACTCCTCCTTTTGAGCTGAAAATTTGTGAAGACGGTCTTCTTAGTAACTAATCATCCTCAACCAAAACTCACGCCCATTAGCCACGTGCATTTTCCGTACCGCTAATCAAACACTTGGCTGCTAATTCATGTTTGAGCATCGATCGGTCTCCTCGTGAGAATCTTATGTTGTAATTTTCTTCCTGGCACCTACCTGGGGAGTGGCCAACCCACTAGACATGCCTAGGCCGCCCAGAACACATGGCAACGCCACAGTCACGCGGTGACCACGCAGCGGGCATGCGAGTTTACGCGCTCTAGAGTTGGGGCCCTCGACCACCGCCCAAACCTAGACGTATCGCCACCAATCCATGTATTTATGATTAAATAGGTACTTATGTACCTAGAAATGATTTTTGAAAAAAATAAATAGCAAACTATGAGGAAGCCGCAATTCAAATTTGACACGCTTCCAGCTGAATCGACGGAAATTTGTCTTTTTCACGAGAGGTGGATCAAAACTTTTTACACCCAACCATTTTGTCAATTGTGCATTAAATATGTCCTAGTATTTTAGAAAAATGATTTGGTTAAATTTTGCAACAATTATTTGGGAGGTCCTTCACAAAAAAACCTCCTTTTGGGCACTCGAAAAATGGAAAATGATTTTTTCGTCCAAAGAAAATGAAAACTTCCTTAAGCAATATTGTTTGCCATTCCAAGATGCACCCTTGTGCACAATGTGAGATCATTTGAGCAAACTATGCCATGAATGTGGCCATAGGATTGATCATTTCGCTTGAAAGCCATGAATCTTCACGCATGATAGCTCATTTCTGAGAACACTTTTTAAAAAGAATTGCTGTATTACAAGTTTATTATTTTTCCTGGTAACTTGGTCATATATAATGACACCATGCGAAGGTGTTCCAATTTTTTGAATTTTCTTGAATTTTTTATGCCCGTTTCAAAATGCGGTCAAAACGGCGGGAATGACCGTTCCTAGCTAGTAGTTGAATCTTGGAATTTTTTTGGTGTTTCTCTGAATAAATAGATACTTATGTACCTAGAAATGATTTTTGTAAAAAATAAAGAGCAAACTACAAGGCAGCTACAGTTCAAATTTGACCCGCTTCCATCTGAATCGACTGAAATTTGTCATTTTCACGAGAGGTGGATCAAAACTTTTTACACCCAACCATTTCGTCAATTGTGCATTAAATATGTCCTAGTATTTTATAAAAATTATTTGGTCCAATTTTGCAACAATTATTTGGGAGGTCCTTCACAAAAAAACCTCCTTTTGGGCACTCGAAAAATGGAAAATGATTTTTTCGTCCAAAGAAAATGAAAACTTCCTTAAGCAATATTGTTTGCCATTCCAAGGTGCACCCTTGTGCACAATATGAGATCATTTGAACAAACTATGCTATGAATGTGGCCATAGGATTGATCATTTGGCTTGAAAGCCATGAATCTTCACGCATGATAGCTCATTTCTGAGAACACTTTTTTAAAAGAATTGCCGTATTACAAGTTTATTATTTTTCCTGGTAACTTGGTCATATATAATGACACCATGCGAACGTGTTCCAATTTTTTAATTTTTTTTTAAATTTTTTATGCCCGTTTCAAAATGCGGTCAAAACGGCGGAAATGACCGTTCCTAGCTAGTGGTTGAATCTTGGTATTTTTTCGGTGTTTCTCTGATTAAATAAATACTTAAGTACCTAGAAATGATTTTTGTAAAAAATAAAGGGCAAACTACAAGGCAGCTACAATTCAAATTTGACCCACTTCCAGCTGAATCGGCAGAAATTTGTCTTTTTCACGAGAGGTGGATCATTTTTTTTACACCCAACAATTTGGTCAATCGTGCATTAAATATGTCCTAGTATTTTAGAAAATTGATTTGGTACAATTTTGCAACAAATATATGGTAGGTCCTTCACAAAAAACCACTTTTCGGGCACTCAAAAAATGGAAAATGAATTTTCCGTGCAAAGAAAATGAAAACTCCCTTAGGCAACATTGTTTGAAATTCCAAGATGCACCATTGTGCACAATATGAGATCATTTGAACAAATATTTGATAGGACTTTCACAAAAAAACTCATTTTGAGCACTGAAAAATGGAATGAAATTTTTTATCTCGAATCGATCATGACCAATTTATATGGTCATAAGGTCATCAAATGGTTTGCTGCGTTTTGATTGGACCATGAGCATATTACGCGGATCACGCATCAACCACCGTTGGATGCTTCCGGATCCAACGGCCCAAACCCAGCCGAGCCGAAACCCTAAGTCTGTCCTCATGGACATTTTCCACCCACCCCCCCGCCTCCATTCTTTCTCTCATTCCCCCTCCCCTCTGCCCGATCCCTCTCGTCGCCGATCCAGATCCGCCACCCCTCTCCCCGATCCCTCTCCCCGATCCCTCCCCCCGTCGCCGCCCCCTTTGTGCTGCAGCAGCGGGGCCACCGCCCGTCCGCCTGGGTCAGCCAGGCGCGCACGGCCTCCCCAGCCGCAGCGGCCCTCCACCGCGTCTCGTTCGCCAGGGACCGGGCGAGGAGCTCGCCGGCCGTCGCCGCGGCGGCGGCTGCTCCCGCGCCCAATCTGTCCGCCCGCTCGCGCCCTTGCTCCCTCTCCGCCTGCGGGGCCACGCCCCTCGCGCTGCTCCAGGACGACGCCGGCGGGCGCATGGGCCTCGACCCGCGGGGCTCGTCCTAGCCATCGACCGGTGGTGGCGGGCGACCGGTGGTGGCGGCAGCAGCGTCGTCGCGAGGGGGCCAGAAGAGCCATCTTCCTGGGCATCACCTACTTCGACCGCTTCTTCCTCCAGCGACGCGTCGATGTAATCAATCACTGCACCGCCGAGGATGATGTGGTTGTGTGCGTTCAAATGAGGACCAGCACAAGGTAACCTCTTCCCCCACATGCCTCCCTCCCTCGCAAGTGTTGTCCATATTTCTCAGTTCGTGATGTTCATGCCACTTCCTCTCAGCTGTAATGTAGGAGGCATTGGAGAAGAAGAGGTGCAGCCCTACGGCCTCACCACCGACCAGGCGCGATAGCACCTTCAAATCTTTGGCCCCAACAAGCAGCTTCAGGAGAAGGAGGTCTCTAGGATGTATATCTGTGCTCTTCCTTCCAACGACTTGTGAGGATGCTTAACTGAATTTTTTTTGGTTTCTTTTGGTGATATGTGCAGTGAAGCAAGCTCTTGGAGTTCATCTGGAATCCACTCTCATAGGTCATGGAGGCTGCTGTCATCATGGCTATCACTCGCCAGCAAATTGGTAAGCCATCGTCACATCTCATATGCCGCTCAAGTTCGTACCAGAAAAATCAGTCTTGTTTGCTGAATATAAAAGAGGCGACACAATTTCTGTTGTTTTATGTTGCTTTCATTGGTGTGTACAAATTAGTTAAATTTCGACCAATGTTACTTGCACACACATAGAAAATGCACAAACTGCTGAGATACAGGGTGTTTGGTGTCCCTTTCCTGAAGATAGATCACGGGGAAACTATCTTAAGCGAGATGCAACTTGGCCTCTGACTGCCCCTGACTAGTGTCATGGGTCGTTGGCCATAATTTACTTGGTGTTATCAGTGTGCCATAATCTAGATTCTTCACACGGCCGCATATACACCACGTACACACATGATAGTTAATTCAACGGGGCCTTGCTAGCTTAGAGGTCATGGTTACCAGAGTTACCGAGCACTAAGTGTGCACCATGTTTGAGCTTGCAATATGCAAAACCAAACTTGATCTGAAAAATCATTAGCAAAAGCTGTCAAAGTAGATTCGAGGAACATGTGTCGTGCCTACTAAAGATGGACGAATATTACAGTACATCTGCAGCTAAACAACCTCTGCATCTTCACATAGTACTACCACCACTGATGTCCTCGCTAGTAGCTGTTCTTGAGCTCTTGCTTTGCTCATGTGAAGCGAAAGGTGTCTGAATCAGATATTTGTAGTCTAATCTTGAAGGGAGGTCCATCTTTTTGCCGAATGCCACCCGTTCAAAGTACCATTGAACCTGGGCAAGCGCGCTAGCATCATTGCATCTGCATTATATAGATTCGAAGCAACTTTCTCGCTTTCTTGAAGATGGGACATTTGAAACTTTTCACGGTGCAATGTACTGACGCTGTATGTTTGCCTTTGTGTATGTTTCTTTCTTTGTGCAGCGGCGTAGGCACCGGAGGAGGCACCGTTGGCATGGGAACCGGCGGCACAGGGACATGCACCGGAGTGGCGCAACTCATGTCCGTGGCCTGCGTCTCCGTGGCGGCGAAGATGGAGTACTGCGCGCCTGCACTGTCGGAACTCGACGCCGGCGGCGGCTACGATGTCCAACACTTGTGCATACTTCTTATTTGAAGGTCCAACACTTGTGCTTACCAGTGAATTCAAGTCTGCATACTGATTTGTGTCCTTTTGAGTGAATTGTGTTTTCAGACTGCAATTATGTGCTGTTGGTGAAGTGTTTACTGATTTAACTAGGCACGTTAGAAGGATATGATGTGGTTGTATCAGTTTCAGCATGATGATTCTCATCAACTTGCACCTGTTCATAGTCCAGTAAATGCGTGGCAGTGTTTTGTTCAATTATATTATATAAGAGTGACTCGTGTAGTATAAAAATTGTCATGGTCAAGTAGCTGCGTATAGCTGCATGCCTATACCTCATAAGAGTGACTCGTGTAGTATGAATTGACAGTGTGATCTAAGTATCATGTGTGTAATTGTGTATGCTTATATGATGTCTAGCACATTTCCTGTACCTACAACATAAATTTGTGAGCATAGCTTCTGTTGTCAATGAAGAAAACTATTCCTTGTAATGTACATACTCATACTGCATCTTTTGGATTGCTCATTTCTGTTTATCTTGTGCCGATGCTACTTAGTATGTACTCACATCTTCATGCTGGAAGATAATACTGTAGGTAGACAATTTACTATTTTTTTCATTTTTGAACATGGCTAACTCTACTTCCCCCAATCTGCATATCCTCTGTTCTGACCATATTTTTTTTTGCCATATCCATTTCACACCTGGCATCTGCAATTGTAACTTCATACTGATGTGACATGTGAATCTGTTGGTCCTTCTTATTGTCTTTACAAAAGTCAATGTACCTACCTATTTTGTGCTATGTTATTATCTTTGATCAGTATCAGTTGTGTCTCTCTTAAGAGACACTCCTACCTATTTTTCTTGATTCATTTATACTATATGATTCAGGTTTTATACTTTGCCAGTAGGTAGCTCATATTGCCTACTTGCTTCTGCTTTGAATATTGTGGTCTGCATTCTTTAGTCACTGTGCCCTTAGTTCTTTTTTGTAGGGAGCTATGCGTACCTCACTGACCGTCTGTCTATTTATTGTGTAATTCTTGCATGAGGAGGTGACTAGTGATGCGGCGCGCCAAGCAGCAGTAGGGGAAGGGGGTCTCCTGATCAAGGAGGCGGAGGAGTAGGGGCGTGCCCAGCCATCAGCCTTGTCCTGCTCGTGGGGGAGGGGCAGGAGGGGTCTGCTCCTCTGCTTCCATTGCGACCGCGGCAGGTAGCTCCTCCATCTCCCTCCCCCTCTTCCCGTGCTCACTACTTCTGCTGCTAAGTTGACAAATATGTGATGCACTTGTCCCAAGGAATTTTAGAGGGATTTGTATGAACAAGTCATGTTTTTGTTTTATTTTACTTAGGTTGTTAGTTACCAAACAGAGATGGAAGATGAGCTCCTGCTTGGATTTTTTTCTGCCAGCACATGATTTGTATGTATGCAATCATCATCTGATTTGATGATACCTTGTTGTTCATGCTGTGTGCATTGATTCCCACAAACTATAACCTGATTTCATGCTACCTTGTCTTTTTTTAATTGATATTTGTCTCATCCAGCACTCTGACTATAAATGTGTTCATGCTCTAGCTCTTCTTAATTTTCATGCATGTTTTTTTCCAGACTTGATCTTACTACTAAATAGCACCCCATCACCTGTTGTTGTTGTTATTCACCCTATCCTTGCTGTTATGTTTTCTTGTTGGCAGATATTTTGAGTAAATTCAAGACGAAAGATGTTCAAAGAAGCTCCAAGACATTCTTATATAACAAGTTATGTAATAATAGCTGGGTTATCTGGGAATTTAATGTATCTTCTCTCCGTTTGTGAATGAAATAGTAATTATGTATGTGATTTAATGTATTTTCTGACTGTGAATTTCATGTATGTTTCAGAATTACAATTTTTGTTTCATATGAAATAGTAATTATGTATGTGGTTTGAAAATGTGTACAATGGAAACATGACTCATGCGACCCAGTTATCAAAATAATTTGAGCACATTTGAAATTTCTGACGTGTGAGACCAGTGTATGATATTATGATATTTGGGACAAATGTAAAATAGTGGAAAATAAAATGGCAAAAAATAAGAGATCATATGTTGTAAAAGGCCGCATCTAGAAATAAAAAGGCCGAATTGTTGGGCTAGGCCCATATAGCTAGAAAAAATTAACAGAAAAATATAAATTAAAAAGGCCGAATTAATGGGCTCGACCCATGTAAAACATCGAATTGGACCGGGCTGAATCTTGTGCCACATCAGCTTGCCACGCTGGATGCCTACGTGGCCTGGGGAGGCTGCTAGTGACCAAAACACGACAATAGGCATATTTTGGTCATAAACGTCTATGACCTTCTCACAGAGAAGGTCGCTATAGTCAGTTTATGACGGCCAGCTTTTGACCTTATGTTTTTGGTCACAAAAAGGTCACAAATGGAAATTTGTGACCATTCAGTGACCAATAGTGGTGTCCACAAGTTGACATATTTCTTGTAGTGTACCCCCAACGTCACGCCAATCCATACGATTAGGCAGACGAGTCTGCACGGGATATAAATCCCGCATATCCAGATATCCGGTGTGCACAGCAGGTGCAAGCCGTGTCAAAGTAGTCCAGTGGGAGGCTCGAGTGTTATACAGCTTCATCCGGAGGGCACGGACCACACGGTCCCTATTCTCCAGCTTCTGGACAGTAGTCTGAAGCAGTGGCTCCTCATGAGCAGCATCAGTATACAGACTAGTGTAGTAGCCTTCCTCTCCGGGAAGTGAGGCTGGCATGTAACAGAACTCAGTGTTCAGCAGCAGGGCATGCCTAGCCCGGATGATGGTCATCATCGAATAAGCGGCATCCTGCACCGCCATCTCGATAGTAACCCCGAGTCCATAAGATCAATGGATGGGGTCGTTAGCTCCGGGATACGAGGGGTATATCCGGACTGTGCAGAAATACTGACTCTGGTTGAAATCCCGGTACTATTCCTCCACGGTGTACTCAGGATACCAACGGTAACTGGTCTCAGTCAACACACGGACTAGCATGGCCGTGTGACCGGGCACATTAATGCACCGAGTCAAACGGACCACCTGGTGAGGTGTGTGGCCAGACATCTCAAACACAAAATAATGCAAAGGCATTAGAATTTCTGGAAGAAATCGGGCTGCATAACAACTGTAAATGCTCAAAAAAGATTTTGAGACATCATACAAATGATAGCATAGCAACTCAACAATATCATATCAAGGTTCCGGGCCCAACTAATCATCATACTAAAAGGGTAGAAACTGAACCGAGGCTTGAAACCAACAATCCTAAGAGTCTACGGATTAGTAACACGTGAACCTAGTAAGGATGAGAGGCCTAGTCCTAAACCCCCGTAGAAAGAATAGGCTGACTCAGATCAGAAGGGCATAAGGTAAAGAAGTAAAAATAGCCTTACATTCCCTTCAACAATCAATTCCCCTACATATAACTAAGAATTTTTCTAGACTCAACATCGACCAGTTTGGCTTGAGAAACCTACAGGCAGTCCGGCTCTGATGCCAACGCTGTCAGGACCCCGATCCTAAGTCACACCGATCTAGCTTGTAACACGTCATATCACTTTGCGGCCTCACGCACGGTATCCCCACGGGTGCCACCTTACCTGGCCCAGGACCGTTTGCGCATTTTGGCACACGTATATGACAGTGTCGCTAGCGTCCACATGACAGAGAACCCGGGCCGACATGGCTAGTTATAAACCAAAACTGGCACTAAATTACAGAGACAAGCATCCATGACCCAGCATCAACGTATTAACCCAAGTCGTAGCAAGCTACATGGACTTAAAGGAACAACGTGTGACATTTCCCCTAAGGGATAGACACAAGAACGAAGAAGGACACATGCCGGCCAGCCTTCGTGTTCCGAGCAGTAGCAAGCTACCAAGGCTCATTGGAAGCACTAGGAGGCATTTCCCTGTAAGATAGGCTACCAAAGGCAAACAACTAGATGTCGGATCCCACACATACCAAGCATTTCAATCATACACACAATATGCTCAATATGTGCAAATACAACATTGCATCACAACAGAACTGTATGACTCAAAGTACTTTATTTAAGAGGCTCCAAAGAGCCATACATAACATATCCATACAGGTAGGGGTCACATGACCCAACACTCAAGTCATACAATCATACAAGCACAAGCGGAAGCTAACATGTCTGAGTACGGACAACTTGGAAAATAAAACCGGCTTGGTGTAGCCTGACTATCTACAAGGCCTTTCACAAGCTCAGGATCTCCGTCTGGGTAGCAAGCTACTCGTCGACGTCAACGTCTATGTAAAACCCATCAGAAGGGGCAGGGTTCTCCTCTGCAACAGTTATTAAGCAAACATGAGTACAAAGGTACTCATCAACTCTTACAACAAAACCTGTCATACATGCAACATTATCAATAAGGGTAGTGGAGTTCATAGCAGAAAGCCAGCTTTGACTCTTGGCTAACCTATACTACAACTCTCAACAGATTGCAAGATAATACTACGTACACGAGTCCTCTACTCACCACAACAATACACCACCGAGGATCCACTTCCGTCATCCTACGGAAGGGCCATCCACGGCACTCACACTTGTCTTGAGGCTTTTAGTAGTATCCATCATCTTTTCTATGAACTGTAAGAGTAACCAAGTAGTCCGTACCGCGAACAACGCCTATTCGAATAGATTGGTAATCCTTCAGGGGTGTACTTCTTCACACACGCTTCCGCCACTTATCGTCGTTTACTCGACATGTACTCGGCAACCTTCAAGCGGAAGCCCAGCGAGGGTGTCGGCCACGACCTGACTAACTACACGAGTCTCTCGTCTAGGTTTATCGCCAATTTGGGTTCCATCCGTGGGGAGATCCGGCGGGGGTGTCGCTCACGGCCCCAAACGATGTGTACAGGGTTCCCGTGTCACCAAACGGGCGACCGGTACACCGTGCCATGTACCTATCGCATCACAGCCCACCCCGAGGGTCAGCGCTGCGCACGACCACCACTAAACTACAAACACGAGAAACTAGTTGCAACTCCTGGACACATGTCAAGGGTAGTTAATAAGTCGAGAGGGTCAATTAAGGATCCCAACGTGTGGTAGTAGCTGAAACTTGAACCACGCATACAGATCTCGGGTCCTATGGACGGTTCCAATGAAACAACCCACCACGTACTCCTACATGGGCTTTCATCGATACCTTTACCAAACATGTTCCACACTTCCCTCTCTTTACCAGTATGATCATTTCACTCTGATCCATCACCCAGATGAACTAGACCTGACATGACTCTAAGCATAGCAAGCAACATAAACAAATAGCATGGTGGATCACACATCACATGGGTCAATCAACTCCTACACATGCTAGTGGGTTTCAACTATTTACTGTGGCAATGACAGGTCATGCAAGGGAATAGGGTTCAACTACCGCAACAAGTAGCAGTTCACACGCTGTTGCCTTAATGCAGTAAAAAAGAGCAGGAGCGAGAAGATGGGTTTGTATCGGAATGATCAATGGTTGATTGCCTGACAGAGTGGTTGTCGGGTACTGCTCTTCAGTTGGATACGCAGAACTATCCTCAGGAGCAGGACATAACACGGAGAATACCGACGATACAATCAATAAGAAAACAAATGCAACAATATGATGCATGCTCATGATATGGCAATATGCATGTGTTTTGGGCTAATGCATCTATAAACAGAATGGTTTGAGCCCATTTGAATCAAAGATTCAAATTGAAACCCAAACTATTATTTATTGAGGTTCATTTACATGTTTTAATGTGAACAGCAAGGTTAACCCACTCAAACATGCATGAAACCAGTGCCATTGGAAAGATTGGATTTTTCTGATCAATTTTCATATATAAATCTTTTCCATCTGAGCTATTGTTGAATTTATATGATTTTTTGCATTTTAAAGCATTTTCTGGAATTTCCTGAATTGTTTCTAAATCAAAAATCCCAGAAAATCATTTACTGCGTCAGCATGACATCATGCTAACGTCAGCAGGTCAACAGACCTGGTCCAGGTCAAACCTGACTGGTGGGTCCCGCATGTTAGTGTCACAGAGGTTAATCCCGGTCAAAACTGGAGTTGACTGGGTTTGACTATGCGGTGGGGTCCATTGTCCGTGGATGTGTTGACTAAACTAATCACCATTAGCTCCTAACTAACAGGCCATGTCAGCCCGCCAGAGTTTGGCCGGCGGCGACCATTTCGCACGGCGGTGACACACCGGAATCTCTGTTCTGGCGACCATTTGTCGCGCGGATGTGTTCTATGTGCTCCTGGTGATGCACCGCATCCAACGATGCCACTGGTTGGTTGATTAGTCGCCGGAGTTGACGGCGACGAGCACGTTCGCAGCGGGGCTCGCACGGGGTTGGCCGGAACGGCTTTGTGGTGCACGGGAGAAGTTGTGGCATTAGCTTGCTGGCGAGTTACTGATCCTAGTGGCGTGCTCGGCTGCGAGGCACAGCGCCTGTGGCCACGGCGGCGAGTTGGCCAGCGGCGGTGGGCTTCGGTCAGCAAGGGGGCGGCAGCTACAAGTCGTAATCGAGCCCGGGGAGAGGGGGGTTCGATGCGTGAGCTCACTGCGGTCGCAGAGGGCGTCGACGCGGGCTTGGAGAAGGTCGAACGACGACGTACAGGCGGCGGCGATCTCCGGTGCCGAAGGTTGAAGACGACGGCGGGGACGGTGTTGCAGGGCTTCTGGCGTCGTGTGCGTCGGTGGGGAGCTTCAGGACGATGCGGTGGAGCTTATGGGTGCGTCGGGGAGGCGAGGGGGTGGCTTAGGGCGCGGTGGCAGCGATCGGCGGCGACGAGCTCGCTCGGTGGAGCTCGGCGGAGGGGAAAGAGGAGGGGAAGACACGGGGGAGAGTGAGAGAGGCGCAAGGGGGGTGCGTGGCGACGCCTAGGGGCGTCCAGGGCATCGGGGGAGTAGCCAGGCAGGCAGGAGGTGGCCGGCGCATCGGCGGCGCTCGCCACCGAGCTGCTTCGTGCGCTGGCATGGGGTAGAAGACGGGCATGCCCCTGGTGGGCTGGGCCGTGCTGGGCCAGGCAGGTAAGTTGGCCTCAGGTAAGTCTCTGCTTCCTCTTTTGTTTATTTACTTTATGTTTCATTTCTTTTGCAACTTTGTTGAATTAATAAAAATGCTAGAACATTTTTATAGCTCATAAAAATAGTCATGCCCACTGTATATAATATGAACAGTATGGAACATTTTAGTTTATGATTATTTGGGCACATAAAATATTTTATAGCATTTAAATGCCCAAATGCAATTACCACAAGAATGAATCCACAGAACTTTGGATGTCCTAGAAAATTGTGCACCATTTTTGGCAGAGGTTTAAGACCAAGGAAGAAATGATGAACATTTTTGAAGGGCATTTTGGGTACATTGGAAAAGATTTTATCAAACCCTAGTTGTTAGAAGAGGGGTGCTGGGGTTTCTGTCATTCCCATTTCAAGTTTCTGTGGAAATTAAACATGATGCACACTCTAGCTAGTCCTAGTGCAAGCACTGACTAGGGATGTGACATAGGGAGTCACCTAGTAATCTAGACATGTTTTATATTCCCAGTGTGATGAATTCTGGCCATCACTCTCGAAAGCATCTCGTGATGCCATTTAGTTGGTAGGTATTCTATCTCTGAGTCTTGAACCCAAGATTCACCCTACTTACTTCCAGTTGATACGGTTTGCTCCTTCCTTTAGAATATTATTAACTTTGTGATAGTCCTCGAGGTTAGTGGTTATCGTTCTTCCAATACCATGAACCATCATGGCAGAAGTTCTTCTAAACCAAAAGATCACAACCAGGGTGCTCTTGATGAGGTCTCCGTTCTATATTGTGACTCTACCAATTCTACCTTTCTGCATGGGTTATCCGGAAGAAATATGTTGAACTAGTTTGACATGCTAATATATGCATCCACAACTCAGAAAGATATATGTTCCTTTGAGTTGTCCCTTTTAGTTGTTTTATGACCCCCTTCTATCAGTTGATAGTCAGGAGTAGTTGTGCATTCGTGTTCATCGATGCCTTTTACTGTTGAGGTCCATCAAGCCATTTCATTCTGGAATGACTAGGAGAAACAAACTCCAGAACCTTATCCATTTCCAGGATTTGGTCAGAGTAGTTGTATTCCGCAGGTCAAAATGTCAATCCGGCTTTTGTTCTGTTCTACCTTGGAGTATTACCATCTTTATGTCAAGAATGTCATGGGAATTGCCCCACCTCCTATGAACTCTTGATACAGTGATACTTCTTGCCATCATCGTTTATTCCTCAGTCTCCGTGTTGTTGTAACCGGAATACTGACAAGTGAATCGTGATGTGTGAAATCAATATTCCTAGCAACTCTATTGCTTGGTAGTTAATGGACGATAATCTCAATCTTAGCATGATGGTTACCGAATCATTATTCTAAGATTGATCATTCTACCTGGTCCATTTTTCTGGTGCACTCTTCGATCATTGAGTTAGGATGGTGTCAATCTCTCGCTCTTTTGATCATATCATCTTGCTCTGAAAACCACGATTGTTCTTGGGCTTAGCAACATATCGGTGGTTCGTGTTTTTCGAATATCTTCTTGAAAGTATTACCGAGTTGTTCCATCACCATTATGTTGAGCTCGTGATCAAGTTGGTTTTTCTCTAAAGCACCCTTTCTCCAAGAATCTGTGCTGGATACCCCTGAGCTAGATGGTTAAGCTAAACGACAACTTGGAGAGTTGGAAGATGAAAGCTTGCCCCACATAGTTCTTTGCCAAAGGGATATCCTTGTGTTTGTGTGTTTGTTGAAGAAAGATGATATATTCATCGATTGATCCCCGTGATTAGTTGTTGGATCTATTTTATTGTCAAAACTTTGATTTCAGTGTGGGTTAACGCCAAGTCAAATCAGAACCAACCATGTTCGTAATGTGGTCTTACTCGTGGTTGTTCCTCGAGCATACCCCATTATATCTGTTGGTCTGACCAATGCTATCACCTTGTTCACATAGTTGTGGAATTCCATCTTCATGGAAATCTTGATGAATTGTTGTTGATCCCATCAACCTCATTTTATCTTCTCCATGATTCGTATTGAACATCTGTTTAGTGTTGGAAACTTGTATAAGCATTATATTCATGTCCCGTTCATGAAGCATATGTTTGGATAAAAGAAGTGACTTCCTATAATACCTGTGCATTGATCGAAGTTGCCACCATGAATTCGGGAAAGACAATGTTGCCTCCTCTGAAATCATCCCAAGTCTGTCATGCATGTGCGAAGTATTCTATGGTCTGATAGACGGATCATCTTCATTTCATATGTATTCCCTAGCACCCAAGGCACTGATTGAATTGTTCAAGGAGAAGAAGTACCTTCTTAAGAGCTAACCCGAGCTTAATCAAGAACTTTGTTATCCACAAAGATGGTTTCCTACCTAAACTCGATAGTGTTTTATTGTAAGCCTACTACATGGTCATACTTGTTTGTGACAACATGTTCACATGTGTGTAGCAGAACCGGCTCATGTTTTGGAGCTTGCTATCGTACTTCATTTCCCGAGAATCTCGCTACCTCATCTCGTCGGTTGTGTTGCTACCTTACCTTTTCCAGACATGTTGTCTGAAATATCCTGTTACCAACCAGATCTCAATCTCAGGCAGCTATGATGGTTGGAACATTTCCGAAATATGCATTTTGTTCCCAGCTTGCACCTCAGCACCTGTTGTTCAGGATCATCTTCAACAGTGGTCCTACCATGGGCCCCATCCATTCCGATGATAAGAAAAATCAACCTTTGCGTTGTTTTCGACAAGATAGTTAACATCATCCATGATAGTCGAAGTATGTCATTCTATCGAACTCTGTCAAACGATCGTTTGTGATTGCCTTAGGCTGGTATAGAGAATTTCAATGATCTCTATATCAAAAGTAATTCTTCTTGCCACTTAAGGGTATAATTCTAGGAGTCACCTTCTCTAAGGTGCCCCGTCTGGTGACATCGATCACCATCTTCTTAGGTGTGGAATTATTGCCTACCAAGTGAACCTTCATCATTTGTTTCACTCCATCCCTCTAGATGTGAGTTCCGTGACTCAGCTCAAGAGATGTTTCAACGTCTCACATCATGAGTTGATCTTGAGTTTCTCGATCTTTCAGAAGATCAAGTACTGTAGAGTTTCTTTCGTCATCACTGTGTTGGACAAAGACCTCGAAAGCAAGGATGTCAAGATAAACATGGTGCAGGCAATCAAAATTCTTATGAAGTGCAACCTGGACCGTGAAGGTTGTGTTAGTTTGCGTCCCCCCTTCATCTTACCCTACGCTAGAATCTCGGGACGAGATTCTTGTTTACTGGGGGTGAGTTGTCATATCCCAAGATTCTGGTACTGCCTAGTGTTTGCATCTTGCTTGCATCATGTTTAAGTTTTCAGAAAGTTGAAATGGGGCTTGATCAAACCCTAGCACCAAAAAGAACTCAAGTAGGGTTTACTAAAATATTTTTCAATGTACCCAAAATGCCCTTCTAAAATGTTCATCATCTTTGCCTTGGTCTTAAACCTCTGACAAAAATGGTGCACATTTTTCTAGGACATCCTAAGGTCATTGGTTTAAATCATATGTTATTTGCATTTGGGCATTTAAATGTTTTAAAATATTTTAAATGCCCAAATAATCATAAACCAAAATGTTCCCTGTTGGTTATATTATATACAGTGGGCATGAGTAGTTTCATGATTTATGAAAGTGCTTTAGCATTTTTAATAAAGCCAAAACAAATGTCAAAGAAATAGAAAACAAAATGAAAATAGAAATGGGAAAGAAACCTGACCTGACTAACCTGTGCGGCCCAGCACGACCCAACCGAGCTGGCCGATGCCAGTCGTCCTCCTCCTCCAGCCAGAAGGACGTGAGCGCGTGGCTAACGTGTGCAAGCACACGCCCCAGCCACCTCCTGCTTGCCGCCGAGCTTCTAGACGCATGGATGACCAGCCCGCTGCCGTCCGGATCTGCCCGACCCCTCACTCGCCCCCCTGCTTCCCTCCTCTCTCTCATCTGCACTGGCCGAGACGCCCGCAGGCTCACCGCCGTAACCACCGTAGCCGCTGTGCTCCCCTCGCCTCCCCTCCGTGTATGAAAGCTCCGCCGTCGTTCGCCACTTCGCCTCGACTAATCCCCGAGCGCTCATTCGCCCTACATCGCCGTCTCCGTCGACTTCTCCTCCGCTCGGCCGCCGAGATTGCCGGCAACCTCACGTCATCTCCAGCTCATCCTCGGGCCCTGCGACCACTCCGTTCGATCCACTGTCAGCTCCTGCGATGAACCCCCACTCTTCCCTGGTTAGTTTTCTCGCCGTAGGCATTGCCCCCTTGCTCGCCGTAGCACGCCGCCGCCCGAGCTCGCCGTCGGAGCAGCTTCGGTGCCTGTTGGTCACCCCGACGAGTCCAACGTGTTCGTGGCGTCCCCTAGAGCATGCCTAGCGCGAGAACCCGTCCGTTTGCGCGCCACAGCAGCTAAACCGGGGCCACCCGAACTTCGGCCTCTGCCTTTGAGCTCGCCGCCGTCGACTTAGGTCGTCTCCGGCGAAGCTAACACCAATGTAAGTTGCGCCACACTTCCAACTTCCGAACGTGATCTCTCACGCGTCGTTTGGTCTCCGGGGGAGGTTTTCCGATGACCTCCGCCGCGGTTGGCCTCGCCGGCGGCCTTAACTCCGGCTAAACACCGGTTAGCACTAACCTAATGACCCCCTGGGTTGCTGACTAGGGGGCCCGGCCCCACTGATAGTTCAGTTAGTACTAACTTAAAGCTAACTAATCATGTTAGTTAGTGGTATCACTGACGTGTGGGCCCAGTCCCTAATTAACCTAGATTAGTGTTCAACCTAACACTAATTAGCTAGTTAGTTAGTTGTTACACTGACATGTGGGTCCCAGCCGTCAGGTTGAACCTGGGCGGCCCATTGACCTGCTGATGTCAGCATGAAGTCATGCTGATGCAGTAAGTATTTTCTGGAGTTAAAATAAATCAGAAAATGATTTATGAATTTCAGAAAATACTCAAAACTTCTAAAAATCATAGAAATTAATCTATAACTCCAATGAAAATAATTTTTATATGAAAAATGATCAGAAAAATCCAAAGAGTTTGTTTATGATATTTTCATGCATGTTTGAATAACTTATAGTGATTGTTTAGGACAATTCGAATAAATGGCATTTGAATAATCACATATGGAGTTTGAATTTGAACCTTTGGTTCAAACCAACTTCATTTAATATGGTTGCTAGTTGCATTAGCTCAATCAACAGCATATTGCCATGTCATGATCATGCATCATATTGTCGCATTGCATTGATTGTGTTCTTTCTCTGTTGCCGGTGTTTGTCCCCTCTCAGTAGACGCTGTTACGACAATGTGATTGATGACACTGAAGAAGACACAGTACCATCTTCAGAAGTGCCAGGCAAGCAAAACCCCATTGAGCATTCCGATACAACCCCACTCTCTTGCTCTTGCTCTCTTTTACTGCATTAGGACAACAGCGTTTCAACTGCTATTTGCTGCGGTAGCTGAACCCCTTTTCCTCTGCATGACCTATCATTGCCATAGTAAATAGTTGAAACCCACTAGCATGAGTAGGAGTTGTTTGAGCCATGTTGAAACTACTTGATATTAAACCAACTTGAAAATGTTGTTGATTGAGTCATGGTGCCACTGACACGAGCTTCCCAAAGTGCAACCACATTTTTCTTTTATGGGAAGGCCTTTTCTCGGTCTGTTGTCGTGCCTCTCGCCGGTGCCTCCAACTAGGGAAGGTCATGCGCTTGTGCTACCTTGGCCCGGTAGGTAGGAATAGACTTGTGGGGCCATAGTAGTTTGGTACCATGTCCCCATTTGGGAGCGTTTGTTCTGCCACAATGGTGGCCGTTGGGTGTCACGAGGTGACATCGGGGCCACCCATGACTTAGCCCAAAGGGTAGTTGGTTGGACTGGCCGGGAGTGGAACAACAGAAATACTAAACTTGCACACTAAAGAAATACTTGTGGCACTTGTTATGTTGGTGATATGGTTGAGACCAGCAAGATGGTTTCGTTTATGATTGGGAGGTGATCACCTTGGTATGATGATGTTAGTTGTTATGAGGTAACTAAAGTGGTAAGCAGGTCTGAGAGGCCCTGTTATGAGCACAATCACTTCATGTTTATCATGTTAGTCCTTGCATTAAACCTGCCTAAATATCGTTGTTGTTGTTTGCCATGGTTGTTTTGTTTGTGTTACCTTGCAAGTACATTCAAAGAACTTACCTGGTGTGTCATGCCAGTTTCAGCAGAAGTCATACCGGAGTTGGAGTTGCATCGTGCATCGCAGTCTAGACCGTGTCCACATCAATGTACCTATGAGATGGGGTCCTTCTACGTCATCTTTCCACTGCCGCATAGCTTTATCATGCTGTCGAGGCCCCTTCTCATGTCTACTAAATAACGTACATATGTTCAGCCGCACCGTGTGAGCCGCTTGGCCTCGCTACTTGATGTAATATAAAACTCTATGTTCCGCTAGTATCAATAAAGAGGTTGTATTTTTGTACCAAGTTGTTGTGTGTTGCCAGAAGACTTTATCTCTGGGCTAGCAATGCCAGGTAAATCGGTCGCTCTGAGCCGGGGTGCCACAAGGCCATGTCCAGCTCAGCGAGGACCGCCCCGTCCGTCTACTGAGTGCCCAGCGAATACGGGCCCGATCCCCTTGGCGCTTTGATGCGTCGCGGGGAACCCCCTGGAAGGGGCACTACCATGCCTTTGCCGGTGGCTGCCCGGCTAGATGCTCGCATCGTCTGGGGAGCGGGCTCTGGCCGCCTAGGGTCCCTAATGATGTGCGGAGACTCTGCAGCCGGTGGCTCATTAGCGTTATCGTCATGTTCGAGGCTGTGGAGGAGCTCGCGCGGCGACCGGCGGGACGCATTCTCCAGGTCGTCGTCCTCGGTCTCCTGCGAATCCTCCTCGTCGCCGCTGTTGCCGGAGGACAACATCACGGGGTAATTGGGGTGGTCGGACGGCTCGAGCCCTAACTCGTTGAAGGAAGGAATGTCGGCGACCAGATCCTCCTCGTGTCGCGGCGATACAATGGGGCATAGACCTCGGGAATGTCCCCGGGATTGCTACTTAGCAGGATGACCAAGGCCACGCCTAGCTCCTCACATGTCAAGCCAGCGGGACGCCTTCTTATATCGTCCCTCATGACATGGTACTCTCACAGGTGCTTCGATTGCGATTGGACCGGTGCGAAACGCTGCGTCAAGAATTCCTTCATAATCATCGCCCCCTATCGGTGCAACAAACCCTGGGTCTATTGACCAGACTATGTACAGGCGCAAAGACAAGATTGAACCACCAGGCCAAGATGTACAAGAGACCAAGAGGTCCAAGGGGCTAACAAGCAGATCAGAAAAACCAAGGCAAGACCAGAGAAGCAACGCATCGCCAAGAGAAGGGCCTCCTTTGCCGGGCAGGCAAGCCTGGCAAGGGGTAATGTCATCCTCAGAAGAAGACAATCAAGACACCCTGGCAGGACCTTCCATGGCTCGTGGAGGCAAAACCACCTAACCAATCACTCAAGCACGGCCCACGTCATCGATCAATGCGGTGTCAAGCCGCAAGGTGTTTAATTGACATCCATTAGCCACATGACAGCCTTTCCTTACGAGAAGAACCCGTACATGACACCCGTCCCGCGACGTGTCAAGAGAACACGCGCGAAGCTGGCAAGATAGCCCGGCAAGCCTTGCCTGGCAACCAGTGATGTGACACTAAGCAGTGCATTTAATGCACCCTGTCAGCCCGCAGATTTAATATGATAGTACTGTTTGCTATCATATTAGTGCATAATGACTACTTTGCCACTGTGGTAGCCCCTTGATCTATAAAGGGAGGCCCATGGCAATTGTAGAAAGGGTTGGAAAGTTGATGAACCCACACTTCCATACACGCGTAGTCGCTGCTGCCCTAAGGCAACCCCTGCCGGTCAAGTGTACTATGCTCCACCACCTCCATTCCACCATAAATCCACCAAAGTAGGAGTAGGGTTTTATGCGTCGCGGCGGCCCGAACTTGGGTAAATTACTTGTGTGCTCTCTTCCATGCTGCCGTGTGCTGGTCTGCTCTTTGTGCAATGCAACATCCCCCTGCCGGACCAGCAAGGGGCCTCCTGGTCCGATGGGTGGCCGTGGATATCCCGCGACATCTTTGGCGCACCAGGTAGGGGCATCGCTTGCGCGAACCTGAAAGCATGTGCGGCGCGTCATCTTCGTCACCATCTTCATCTTTGATGACGCCATCAGCTATGGCACCCAAGAAGAAATCCGGTACTTCTACCAATCCATCCACCTCGAAGGATCTGTCGGTCGTGGCCTCTAATGCCGCGGGGATGCGGATGCAAGCGGGGACGTGAACGCTACTGGGATGTGGTTAGAGCAGGTGCCGCCATCACCACTTCCCCGGCATAGGGGCAAGACATGTCGGAGGAGAACAACATCAGCAGCGTCTCGGCGGTCACGCTCCGCAAGGTGTGGGCGAGGGGGTCACTCCGTCTGCACCCCCTCCTCCCACCAATGGGCACAGCCGCAGCAACGACGCTCGGTCCGGGATAAACCATCGCCCTCTGGCTGCCCCCACCATGGGAGCAAATGCGGCGGATGTGCCTCCTCCTAGACGAGACTCTGCGCTCGACGGAGGTGCTGTCCTCGAGCACCACCACCGAGCAGTCCAACTGCCTAGGTGGTCGTCCCACAACAGCGTGGACGCGGCACATCGGCCGCCGCCGCTGCTGGCACCATCAGGAGCCAGGCGATGGTGTGGTCGACATCATCAACATCTATGTCAAGCACATCCATGGAGGCTATGTCTTGAGCTCAGCTGCTACTGAAGTTTCCACTAGCAGCCGAGCAGATGGATGAATAGTGTGCCACCATCCAAAGCCTGCTCGGTTTCGCCGAAGCTGGGGGCTCTCGACAAGCTGGACCACCACAACCTACCCAAGGAATAGCAACCACCCATACCGCTGGCCGAACAGAGGGGCCGTCCCCATGGTGTAGTCCCCACCATGGCAGTCGGTGCGGGCGCGGTAGAATCAAGACCCCGGTGATGTCTTAATGGCCTCTTCTGGCCCTTGATACGTCTCCAACGTATCTATAATTTGTGATTGTTCCATGCTATTATATTATCTATCTTGGATGTTTTATATGGATTTATATGCTAGTTTATATGATTTTTGGGACTAACCTATTAACCCAGAGCCCAGTGCCAGTTTCTGTTTTTTCCTCATTTTTGAGTTTCGTAGAAAAGGAATATCAAACGGAGTCCAAACGGAATGAAACTTTTTGGAGATTTTTCTTGGACCGGAAGACATCTGATGGACTTGGAGTACACGCCAGGGGATCCATGAGGCGGCCACAAGGGTGGGGGTGCCCCCAGGGGCTAGGGCGCACCCTCCTACTTCGTGGTCCCCTCGTGCCTTCACCGACCGACTTCTTCCGCCTATAAATATCGATATATTCCAAAATCATCAGAACATCAATCGAAACCACATTTCTGCCGCCATAACCTTCTGTTCTCGCGAGATCCCATCTGGAGGCCTATTCTGGTACTCTGCTGGATGTGGAATTGACCACAGAGGGCATCAACATCAACCCTATTGTCGTTCTGATGAAGTGTGAGTAGATTACAATAGACTTACGGGTCCATAGCTAGTAGCTAGATGGCTTCTTCTCTCTCATTGTTCTTCAATACCAAGTTCTCCTCGTTGTTGTTGGAGATCTATCCGATGTAATCTTCTTTTGTGGTGTGTTTGTCAAGATCTGATGAATTGTGGGTTTATGATCAGATTATCTATGAATAATATTTGAGTTTCTTCTAATTCTTTTATGCATGATCTTATATCTTAGTAATTCTCTTCGAACTATCGGTTTTGTTTGGCCAACTAGATTGATAATTCTTGCAATGGGAGAAGTGCTTTGCTTTGCGTTCAATCTCGCGGTGCTCAATCCGAGTGACACTAGGGGACATGACACATATTTTATTGTTGCCATCGAGGATAAAAAGACATGGTTTTTATAATATTGCTTGAGTTAATTCCTCTACATCATGCCATCTTTCTTAAGGTGTTACTCTGTTCTTATGAACTTAATACTCTAGATGCAGGCAGGAGTCGGTCGATGTGCGGAGTTATAGTAGTAGATGTAGGCATGAGTTGGTCTACTTGTCCTGGACGTGATGCCTATATTCATGACCATTGCGATAGATGTCATTACAATTATTCCTTTTTCTATGAATTGCTTGATAGTAATGCGTTCACCCACCGTAAACTTGCTATCATGAGAGAATCCACTAGTGCAACCTATGGTCCCCGGGTCTCTTTTACATCTTATAAGTTTCAGATCTTCTATCTTGCAATCTTTTACTTTTCAATCTACAAACCAAAAACCAAAAAATATTTAATTTATTTGTTTATCTATCTCTATCGGATCACACTTTGGCTAATAACTAGAAGGGATTGACAACCCATTTATAGAATTGGATGCAAGTTGTTGATTGTTTGTGTAGGTATTTGGCGACTTGTGTGTAATCTACTACTTGATAGACACCTTGGTTCTCAACAAGCCGAGGGAAATACTTACTTCACTCTGCTACATCATCCTTTCCTCTTCAAGGGAAACACCAACGTTACCTCAGGAAAACAACGAGGAAGCAGAAGAATTTCTGGCACCGTTGCGGGGGAGATCTACGCCAAGTCAAGACCCACCAAGTACCCTTCATTAAACTCTCATCTCTCGCATTTACATTATTTTCAATTCGCCTCTCGTTTTTCTCTCCCACACTTCTAAAACGTTTTCAGAAAAACACAAAAATATTTGCCTTCTTTTCGTTTGCCTTTTTCTTGTTCGATCTTATGTTCGCTTTTGTTGCCATATACCTTCTATTTGTTCGCATCTTTGCTTGCTAAAAATCTATCTATGGATGGTTCATCCACTTGCTAATCTTTTTAAAAAATCCAATTATGTTCAACCAATTGCAAGTGAGTTGAGTGCACTAGATTATCTTTATGAGGTTTTGCTTGAAATTCGTGAATCTGAAATTTGTGATGAAGTGTTGAAAGAAGAAATTTATGAAGTGATTCACGATAGCTCTTTGAATGAAAAACATGATTGCGATGATGTTATTATTAATTCTACAAATGTCAATAGTGTTAATGATATGCAAAACCCTAAGCTTGGGGATGCTAATTATACCGTGTTCACTACTTGTTGCAATGATCATGATTGGGGTGATTCTTTTTATGATCTTGAAAATTTATTTAATCCCCATGATGAATGTAAGATTGATCATAATGTTTGCAATAATATTGAAAGTGGGTTTGAAAGAGTGTCAACTTTAGATCCCACATATTTGGAGAATGTTCAATCTTATGATTTTTTTTATAAAAGTGGGTTTGGAGAGGTCATGACTTCAGTTAATGTTGATCCCACTATTGTGGAAGAGTGTCAACTTCATATGCATGTGGATCGTGTTGAGAATATGTTTTGTAATAGCTATATTTTTGAATTTGCTTATGGTCCTACATGCAATTATTATGAGAGAGGAAAATATGGTTGTAGAAATCTTCATGTTACTAAATTACCTCTCTTCCTGTTGACATTGATCTTTTTTTATTTTTCTTCCTTGCATATGCTAGATATTGCTTGTCTTGATTTGTTTTCCTATAAAATGCCTATGCATAGGAAGCATGTTAAACTTAGATGTGTTTGGCATATGCTCTATGATGCTATCTTTGTGCTTCAATCCTTGTCTTTAATGTGAGCATCAATTATCAATGCCTAGCTAAGGGCGTTAAACAAAAGCGCTTGTTGGGAGGCAACCCAATTTTATTTTCGCTTTTTACTTTTGGTTCTGTTTTGCAAGGTATGGAAATTATTACTTCTGTATTAATTGTGTTTCGGTGTTTTAATTAGTGTTTGAGCCAAGTAAGACCTTCGTAATGGCTTACGGGTATCGTTGATTTGATTTTGCTGAAAAATAGAAACTTTTGCGTCCCATGGAGAAACTCAATAGATCACTGGAACGTCGAAAGCTTATGAAATTTTTACACAAAATTGATATACAAATTCCCCACATCTTCCAAAGTTTTCACAATTTTTAGAGTTACATAAGTATGCAAAGTTTACATATTGCTACAGACTCTTCTGTTTATGACTGATTATGCTTTTTATGTGTTGTTTGCTCATTTTGATGCATCTATGGCTAGTATCGGGGGGGGGGGG